>BPUM01000869.1:0-600000 GCA_020521455.1 Prunus kanzakura | reverse complement strand
ACATCATACTAGAAGGGCTTTTCATATGTGGGTTTTATGTTTCCAATCATATGATGCCTTTTGTCCTTTTCTTCTCTTGTTATTGTCTCAACAAGACATGTTATATTGGCTAGGAAAAATGGTAGCAGCCCCAGTCTAGCTGTTGCTGCCACAGTGGCACCCTTCCTGATTAGTTCCTATCCGTTGCATGTGTCACACAAAGTGATGGCTAAGTGGGACTAATTAGCATGTGATTGCCAGAAGTTAATTCTTTATTTTAAAAATACAAAAAATGAATTTCCCAAAAAAAATAAACATAAGGCAAGATTCGAATTCTCCAAATATTAAAAAAGACGAGAGTCGAATTCTTATAGCGAGCGTAAAGATAAAGTATCATACTTGATAAACTACATAAATTCTCATAGTTAGAGTTCATTGTTGTTACTGTCTTAGGCTAACATCACCTTCGTTTGATTCAACTTATTTTTCTTTTCTCAGATTCTTGTAACTTATACATCAGGATCTTCAACTTGGCATCCAATTATTCACTAGAGTGACACGCAATTACATATTTATATATGTTGGCTTCGTATTAATTATGATAGTGATTTTAAATACTAAAAACACTTAATTAGTCAAACGGGTTTGGTTGTATTGTATGCTTCAAGTGACTGCAACTCTGCAAGTACTTGCAAGGCAAGGCTCTGGTTTGGAATTTCGATGACGTGGGCCTATAACTTCCTCGCAACTTCAACTATATATTTCACTTATAAGTGATATTGACACATGAGAATTGAATCGAACATAAAATCTCGGATGTACAGGATAAACACTCATTAACTTGAGTTACAAGCTGCTTGCTAAATCTTTACCCAAATGTCGAAAATTCCATCCAACAATGTAGAGTATATATAGCTTATATTAACAAGGTAACTAGTAAGTGTACATTACCTTTAAATTTTAATTATTGGTATGGACATGTATGTTACTTGTGTGAAAATTTAAACCATTGGCTAGAGTAATCATCCAAGATGATTCACCTAGTCATGAAAACATATAAAGCAATGGATGCATATCATCCTCTTCAATAGCGAAAGACAAATTAAATAGAGAGCATTTTTGCTGACCACTTTAACCTAAGGTGTATTTTCATTATCCTTATCGATATTTGACACGTGTCTATTGACATAACTATATTTCCACAAATATAAAGCAAATAGTTAACTATGGATATGTCTATAGACACGTGTCAAGTGTTGAGAAGGAAGAATACACCTTAGATTAAAATGGTGAGCAAAAATATTTCCAATTAAATATGATGTAAAGTCTCAACTCTCTTTAATTAAATCACTTATGACTCATGATCATTAGTTAATTAAGTCAAAAAGGTATCCTTAATTATTCTTTTTACTCCAAAATGAGCAAAATTTCAAATCTCACCAATGTAGTGCAGTTGCGTATATAAAACCTGCAGTGAATTTCTAAACTTTCATTCCTAATGGTCAAATCTGACTAGTTTTTTTTTAATGTCAATATGCTTTTGGAGCAGGTTTTAAGACCGAACGGTAGGAATTAATTAACTCTGACCCAACGGTCGACGACATTTGGTCACTAAAAAGAGAGGCAGATTGTCCAAGAATTGAGGGCTGGTAATTAGTTAATTAATTAAGTAAGTCACATAAACAGTAATTTTGCCATGACTTAACAGTCAAATCGGGCCAAAATGAAATGATGAACTTACGTTTTGCACTACAAAACAAAGTTGAATGAATTGATTGCAAACTAATAAAAGTGCTGCCGTAAGTAACTGTATATGTTTTTTTGTCAATTATTTTGCCACATACATTTGCCTGTAAAAAAGCAAAATATAATGGTGTCCATATTACCTTAGATATAAGATTAAAAGATAAAGAATTCTCACATTATGCGATGTGACAATAATGAGGATAAGTGTTGAGGAGCATAAATAGAAGCAGAGACGAGAACGAAGACATACCGATCCCCACCCTACCGTGTTGTCATCCCCATCCCTAATACGCGTGACGGTCTAGATTGGCCTATTGGTAGGGCTAGGGTGGTGGGAATTGTCATCAGAATATGCCGATACCACCTAATTAAGACCCCCATATGAGAACACTAAATGTAGGAACATGGTGAAGCAAATGAACTTGGCTGGCCGGTTTATATAATAGTAATACAAACTAGTTGTGTGTACGGAGGGGGGTATGGATTGATGACCTATGTTTACATCCACTAATGTTTGGGACACAAAGAGGGAGACATCTAACACCAAAGCCATGAGCACTCCTGGCCCATCAAAAGAACTCTAAACTCCTCCGTCCATTGTCATGGTGGGCTAGAGAGAGAGAGAGAGAGAGAGAGAGAGTGTGAACCTTCCCCAGAAGATTTTAACACTTAAATAAATATTTTGATTCTGTAAATGTCGCACTTTCTCGTTTTTTATTTATTTATACCCTTTTTAAATACAGTTTGTGAAAGTTTTAAAATATCTCCAAAGTCTATGCACACACACATACACCTTGGAATTGGAGGAAATCAACCATTTTTTTCACAAAAAGTAATTGAGTTGGAGGCCCCCGAGATCATCCGGGCCGTTGGATTAAGAGAGAACTACTTTGTCGGTGTCGTTTTTGTAAGTGCTTTGACATGGAACTATTTTAAATGCCATTTAAAATAGCTGTCTTTTTTTTTTTTTTTTTTTTTTATGACGGTAATGCAAATATTTCATTCATCTGGATAGATTTCAATATACAATTGCGTATAAACAATAGTCATTCACAAGAATGTATATGACTCAAAACCCTTTTAAGAGGAATTAGTTGTGATCTTGCCTAATATTTTTCCCTCGTCATTTGATAAGATTCAATGGACTTTTGGGTGATGTTTGGTTCATTGAAGTGAAATATTAAATGAAATTATCGTTCTCGTGGATCTCACATCATTAGCTCACCATGGCGATTTATAAGTCCAAATTCAGGTCAATCGGATAACAATTACTGCGTAAGATATGTAACATAAAATCCGAAGATACCAAATGTAAACTACAAGCAAGCAACCTAAGAAGAAATGGAAAAAGACATAACCATTTCTGAATTTGAGGTTTTTTTCCCCCTTTTCTTCTCCTGAACTTGTACACACGCAATGTATCTTGCTAATTTAATTTTTTTTTTGGAAGTGTTAGATTAGATATAGTGTGAAATAAGCAACAAAAAAAACACAAAATATTTGAAAATGAGAAAGCAAGTAGTTTGGTCAAATCAGGTTAGGAGGGTGAAAAAAGTAATATACATTGTCAAAGCATATGACAATTGCATTTGAAAAAGATTGTGGAGTTGGGACATATTCTATGAAAAATACTTAAAGAGGTTAAGAGAGTGAAAAGTACATTTATTAAAGCATATGGCAATTGCATTTGAAAAAGACTGAAATTATGACATATTATAAACGAAACTTATTTTTATAATACAATTATAGTCTAAACTACGAGCGGGAGGGGAGTTTCTCATACTACGAGCGGGAGGGGAGTTTCTCATATCAAGATGTCATAGAGAGTCGAATATATGATTACTGGTCTGCAAATCAAGACCATTTTTTACCGGGTTAGACCCATCGAGTATGAAACAATAGATAAATGCACCTCTCTATTCACATGTTCTGAATTTAAACATTTTCTTGTTTTACAATTTACATGCAAAAATTTATTCTTTTCTAACATTAGTGGCTCACAGCTCAGAGAGGTTGTGCCTGTGCGGCACCACATGCCCATTTTTATCTGTAAATGATTTGACACGTGACAGCCACGTATTTTGTAACCATACGTATTATGATATTACCTACAAGTTGGAAATACCTCTCCATTTTCGTTTTTTCTTCTTTTGGTGCGGGCTTACATGTGTTTTTTTCTTCCACTTTTGAGTAGGTGGAGATTCGAATTTGAGATTTTTTTTTTTCCGGTGTTATGTTCTTGACTTATAAGAATCTACACTAGATTAATAGTTAGTTGATTGCTCAAAATTCTCTAACTCATTTTAATTTAATTTAAAATTGTTTCTATTTTTAAATACTAAATTGCATATACTAAAAAAATTATCAAGATAGATTGCAATTTACACATACTCACAAACAAAAACAACTTGTAACTTTCACTGCAAAAAATGTCCCAATAAA
The DNA here is from genome assembly GCA_020521455.1 of Prunus kanzakura. Classification (NCBI taxonomy): domain Eukaryota; kingdom Viridiplantae; phylum Streptophyta; class Magnoliopsida; order Rosales; family Rosaceae; genus Prunus; species Prunus kanzakura. Next base: position 595,833 of record BPUM01000869.1, on the reverse strand, counting down.
ATTCAATTTCTATTTTACCATTAAATAAAGTACCAAAAAAATAAATTCTAGATTCTAGATTTATAATTACGTGAAAACAAAGAAATCCCTTATGTAGCATTGGCATGCTCAAAATTACTGAATATGGATAATAGAGAATTAATGCAATGTTATTTAGCATTTTTTATTTTTTGTCTTCATTGATTTAGTGCTGATTGAAATTTTTATTTATATAAAGTGATATTGGAGGAAGTGGAAATCAAACATAAGATTTCGGATGCAAAGATAAATAATTGTAAGCGTCCTGAGATTTTGAGGGCCCTGTGCGAAACTTAAATGAGAGCACTCAATCTAATGTGGAAATATTTATAATAAAAAATGCCATGACTTAACACCATAAATTTTTTTTTTAATTAATAACTAAAATTCATCATCTATTAGCATGAAATAGCAATCATAAATAACATTCATAATAGTTTTAATTTGAGAAAATGGAAGAGGAAGAAGACATGAATTTTATTTTTTTTTCGTTTTGAGTGGGTGAAAACATACACTCCAATTTTTTTTGTTTGATTGGAGAAAGCTTGTATGTATTTATTTCCTCTTCTTTAACGTATTTCCTTTTTTTTTTTCTTGTTGTTAACAATAAAAAAAGGAGTAGAAATGTAAAAATACAACTACTAAATGACTCAATACGAACTCGAATCCAACTTACTTACTAAAATCAAGGAGATAAATTCCAACTCAACCAAATACACACTTGTGTTATGTTCTTGTAAGCTCAAGTATATATATAATACATATAATATTAATATACATAATATACACGTAAAAACTCTTGCACACCCTCAGGGCCGCCCCTAAGTTCTTAACCACTTGAACTACAAACTCTTTACATGCTAATCCAACGTTAGATGTAACACAAAGCCAACATGCTACAAGAAGACCCTGAATATCTTCGATTTCATGATTTACAAAAAAGAAAACTAAATACAACAATAAAAAGTGAAAGGAGAAAAAAAAAAATCCATGCCAAGTTTATTTAGCCTACCTGGCATGAAATGGATTGCCTGGTCATCATTCTCCTTCGCTTTCCATGCGAACGTCACTGGGATGGCCCTGCTTCTCTGCTGCTGTCACCATCACCACCATCCATCGTCTCAAAAACGACAACGTTTCTCTCCAGAGGCATATTCTCCGTATCATTACTAAACGATGTCAGCCCCTGCCGTTTGGTGCTTAGCTGGACGCCACTGTTTGGCTTGAGGAATTCTCTGAATGGGCCAGCTGGCACGGCACTCTCACCTGCACATGGCCAGCTACTTCTGTCGATACCCACACGAGATTACTAAAATAGCCCCAGTCTCATTGCTCATCCTCTATAATGCCCTTGCCACTCTCGTTCAACGTTTTCACTTTTAACTCTCTTTTTTCTCTCGGGCTTATCGAAGAAGGAAGGACAACGAAACAGGTGGACGGGGGGGTTTCTGAGGCATATCCGTAAATAAGGGGAAATCCAAGGGGTAGAAATGTAAAACAAGCTAGAGCGTGGAGGGTGTTTTGGTAATTTGGTTTCGAGCAGTCATTAAATTAAATCTTGTTGTTTTGCTTCAGGCTTGCGTAGGAAAGTAAAAAATCTGGAAAGTACAGGAAATCTAGGATGAGAGGAGAATTAGTTTGCCAAAAAAACATTAATGCTAAGGTGTAAGTACTCACACCATTTCACTTCACGAATTCATGATGGTTGTCATTGTCAATACTACTGACAAGGCTTTCAGCTCAACGTGGTTAGGGACCGTTGAGCCTTCTGTTTTGTTTGGTTTTGTGTCTTCATTTTTTCTCTTTTATTGTGAAAAATCTCGTATACGCATTACCTGAATGCCATGAATGTTTGAACTTGAGATTACTGCTTTGCAAGTTAATATCATTTTTCATTAAGCCTCTATAAGCATATTTTTCTTCTTTTTGTTAAAAGAAATGTCCCGAATTCGAACATTTGCTTACCCATTAATATGAAAGCTATAATTAATATATGTAACATGTAAAATATGAATAAAAGCATTACGCGTATCAATTAATTTGAAATACATGCTCAAATAATTATTTTAAATAATTGCTCCTATTAACTAAGAAGATCATATATAAGTTTTTTTTTTTAATATAAGAGATATTAGAGGAGGGGAGAATCGAATTTAGGATTTAAGGTGCACGGATAAATGCTCCTAACCACTTGAGTTACGAACCTTTTGCGAAAGTCACGTATAAGATAAATAAGTTATGATTAGAAAATGTAAGTGTTCATATCAATCCCTCTCAATGTAATAAAAAGTAGTCTAACATCATCGATGTAATTTGTGCACCTTCTCTACAAATCAATCCTAAATATTCATCTTTTGACTATTTCACACATGTTCACAAGTATTCATTTAACTCATGTTGTATACTCATTTTAGAATAGAAGAATTCAAAGTTTTGTTTACTAACTTTGGAAAGAGAAGTACCAGTAATACAAACGGTCGAGAGCAATCCCATCACGGGTTTTTGTTTAATATACGAGCATTATTTAAGAAAATATGAATTCATATATATAAGCTGGCACTTTATTTTCCCATGTTGTCTCCTTTCATGCCTTAAGCAAAATCTACATGATTAAAAATATGTCATAATGAGGCTTAAACCAATGTGAAGTCAAAATCAATAGTTTGACAAAAGGAGAGGAAGGCAAGGCCATGAAAAAGAATTGGAGAGAGAGCCCAAATGCCAATGCTTAGGTGTCACCATTGAAGAGAGTGGGGGAGTGTGTTTGTTGCTCACGGCCTCTAAAGGGAGAGTAGGCCTCCATGGCACTAATTTCTGCAAGAAAAAAACAACAAATAAAGTGAATTATCGAGGAAGGTTGGAGAGTACCCAAAGAAGAGAGAGGAGAGGAGAGGAGAGAGATAGAGATATTGGATTTTTATTAGAGATTTTAGATTTTAGTTCTTAGATTTTAGACTGAGAAAGAAAATTGATGATAAAAATACAAACAAGAGGAGAAGAGAGAAACCTGTCTCGTGAAGCAGCAGGTGAAAGAGAGAAAGGGAAGAAAAAACAATAATAAAAAGTTCTCTCCTTGCTTTCTTTCTTTCTTTCTTTCTTTCTCCTCTCTCTCTCTCTCTTCTCTCTCTTCTCTCTAAGGACTTCACATTCATTCTTTGCTTCCTTCTTTTATATCACGAGATCCCCATCTCGGCTTCTCTTTCCCTTCTCTCTCTCTCTCTCTGCATCTCTTGATGTCTTCATCAAAGCCTCTTCATTTTCTGCTGCTACTGGGTTTGTGTGTGTCTGTGTCTGTCTCTGCTTGCCGCCATTGTTGTTCTTCTTGGAGTAGCTTCACTCGCATACATTGCTGAGGGAAAGGACCCTAGAAAGGAGAAAAAAGTACCGAAATTTACAGAGGGGGAGAGAGAGAGAAAAAATTTGCAAGCTTTGCTTTTGTTTTTGGAAATGTCGCATTCTGGGAAGCCCATTTCGGAGCTAGGCCTCGACTCGCTCAACGATCGCTTCCGTGACTCGCTGAGTTGCGAAGCCAACAAGCCTGATTTTCGAGAGCTCGATCTGGGTTCACCCGTTTCCCCTCTTCGGACCCGTCAAAGCGGCGGTCTCGCCACTGCTACAAGTAGTAGCTCCAGCTCGTCCGGATCGTTCTCAGGCAGAAATGGGCCCAACCCAGCTGCCAAAAGGTCCGATTCAGCCCCAAACAACCATTCCGGCGAGCTGTCAGGCTCTAGTGAGAGCAGTCCCACCGCCGCCGAGAGCGTCCGATCCGCCGGAAACACCCGGAATTTCAAACCGGGCCATACAAGATCCGATTCCGGCTCCACCCACCCTTTAATATACTCGGGTCAGGGCTCTGTGAACTCTCCGCCACTCAATGTTTTGCCCACTGGGAACATATGCCCGTCCGGAAAAATCTTAAAAACGGGTATGGTCCCAAACCGGAGCTCCAGAACTGATGTTTTGGGTTCGGGTATGGGCAATTACGGTCACGGGAGCATAATGCGGGGCGGCCCGGCGGCCAAAGGTGGCGGCATAGAGGCGGTGAGTACTGCGAGTTCGAGGGTAACTGGCGGCGGAGACTTGCTGAAGAGAACAATGGTGAGTGCGGATCCAGAGGAGGTGAAGAGAGCTGGGAATGAGCAGTACAGAAGAGGCCATTTTGCGGAGGCTTTGAGCTTGTACGATCGGGCAATCGCATTGTCTCCGGCCAATCCAGCCTACCGGAGCAACCGGGCGGCGGCATTGACCGGTCTCGGGCGGCTGATGGAGGCCGTGAGGGAATGTGAAGAGGCGGTAAGGTTGGATCCCAATTATGGCAGAGCTCACCAGCGTTTGGGGTCTTTGTTTCTTAGGTGAGTTGTTGGGATGTACGCTAAAGCTCAGTTCATTTTTGAAGCTGATATGTTGGTGAATTAGTTGGTGCTGGGTTAGTGTCAGTCTTGTTAATTAGCTGGTCAACATTGTACAGAATGCCTCTGCTTGTTTGGTCCTTGGATCTGGTTCATTCTGCTCTGGTTTGCCCTTTTGATTTGGATTGTTGATTTGTTCTCCTGTATTTTTCTTGCTTGTTTTAGATTTCTACATTAGTTAATATGTGTATACAATTTCCATGTGTCATTCTAGTTTCCTGGATGAACATATGTATGCTTCCTAGGGTAGCAATTAGTTGAATTTGACTAGTGGAATGGACAGATTCAGTTTTGCTGCAATTTTTTGTATTGCTTGATATACCAGCTTACTGGAATCTTCTTTAGAGGTTTTCAGTGGAGCTCCAAATTTTTGCTGGTTCGTTTAGATTTAAATTCTACAGATCCAGTGTTTTGATGGTTTATATAATTGTAGGTGGATTGAATTTCAATGTATTTCTCCAGCTTAATGCAGCAGGGAATTTACTTGACAGAATCCCATGTTATGGCAGGTTAGGACAAGTTGAAAATGCCAGGAGGCACCTTTGTTTTCCAGGGTTGAAGCCAGATCCGGCTGAGTTACAGAAATTGCAGGCAGTAGAGAAGCATCTCAAAAAATGTACAGATTCCCGTCGTGTAGGAGATTGGAAAAGTGTATTGAGAGAATGTGATGCTACTATTGCTTCTGGAGCTGACTTTTCTCCTCAGGTAAATATTAATCTCTAAGTTTCTATTAGTTTTGTCTACCAGGATTGAATGATTTGTCGCAATGGAAAGTGTAGTGAAATGCTGAACTTGTTCAAATTGAATTTACAGCTCTGTATGTGTAGAGCGGAAGCACTTTTGAAGCTCCACCAAATTGATGATGCTGAATTAGTCTTATCAAACACACCCAAATTAGAGACCAACCCCTCACAATCTAAGTTCTTGGGGATGCTTTCTGAAGCGTACAGTTACTTTGTCATGGCCCAAATTGAGATGGCATTTGGAAGGTGAGTTCAAAGATTCTAGGCTTCATCAGAAATAAGATGGTTTAAGTTTTTGTGGAGAGTGAGGATAGATGATGGATGTTGCAGGTTTGAGAATGCAGTTACTGCTGCTGAGAAAGCTGGGCTGATTGATCCTCGGAACATTGAAGCTGCAGTGCTGCTTAATAATGTGCGTATGGTTGTGAGAGCCCGTGCCCGAGGCAATGATCTCTTCAAGTCCGAAAGGTTCACTGAAGCTTGCTCAGCATATGGAGATGGTCTGAGGCTTGATCCTTCAAACTCTGTTCTATTTTGCAACAGAGCAGCTTGTTGGTTTAAACTTGGGATGTGGGAGCGATCCATTGAAGACTGCAACCAGGCCCTATGTATTAAACCCAATTACACAAAAGCCCTACTTAGAAGGGCTGCCTCAAACAGCAAGGTAAAATGCATTTCTAAACCTCATCATTTTATTTTCTTTCTTCTTCATGTATTTTTCCTTTTGTAAAAAATGTGCAATTTAGTTTGTTAGATTTTTGTGTATTACAGCTAGAAAGATGGGTAGATGCTGTTAGAGATTATGAGGTCTTGAGGAGGGAGCTTCCTGACGACAATGAAGTTGCCGAATCTTTGTTTCATGCTCAAGTTGCATTAAAAAAATCCCGCGGGGAAGAAGTTTATAATATGAAGTTTGGTGGTGAAGTAGAAGAAATATTAGGGCTTGAGCAGTTCAGAGCTGCAATGGCTTTACCAGGTAGGCCTCCCCATCTACAGGTCTCTCACCTTCTTATTTTTACACTACATCATTGCACAAGTGCCTAAAAGTCATATTTACAGGTGTCTCCGTGGTCCATTTTAAAGCAGCCTCTGATTTCCAATGCAAGCAAATATCTCCTTTTCTGGACACACTTTGTGGCCGGTACCCATCCATAAATTTCCTCAAGGTAAATTACTGACTGATATAATGCATTGTATTCTAGTTTCACAACGCTTTGCATGCTCTGGTACTTGGTACATAAGTATATTTAAGAGAAGGAAATTTATGTACTTATTATGGTGATGGATCATAGGTTGACATTGAAGAAAACCAAGCAGTTGCAAACACTGAAAATGTGAGGATTGTACCAACATTCAAGATTTACAAAAATGGTAGCCGAGTGAAGGAAATGGTGCGCCCCAGCCGCGAAATGTTGGAACACTCAGTCAGGCATTATAGCTTCTAGAATCAGGACTGTACTGTAATTCTGCTGCTCTGCCGTAGTTTTGAGTTTTTCTTGTTGCTGCCCGGCCCCCAGTTTGTTAGGAACTCTCCTACAGCCCTTCCTATCTGCCTCCCACCATATAAGCTTTATCAGATACCCGTGACATAATCAGAATCACCAAATAATCTCGTTAGCGACCAATGCCAGTGGATCCCAGAGAGGTAGCTTAGTTCCTTCTTCGGTTTTTATTTATTCATTCATTCCTCATTGCTCTCTGGTTCCACTTTCTTCCTCCTTTTCTCCTTTTCTCCCTTTTCCATTTTTACCATATCTTTGAACTTTTTTCATTTTCATTCTCATGTAGGCCGGCCTGGTTCCTGTATCCCCACTTCCAAAAAAAAAAATGATAACTGTGTACAATTGTTTAAATCGGACTTTTAGTTTTATTTGAGAAGGAGAGAGAGAGAGAGAGAGAGAGAGAGAGAGAGAGAGAGAGGGAGAGTCTGTGTGTGTCTCAGTGAGAGAGGGAGATAGGTAGGGATCTGTACATGTATATATGTGATATATACAAAAACAATGGAAGTCATGAGGGAGATTGGATGTCCGGTGGGTACTTACTGGGTTAGTGAAGGAAGGATGAATATGTTATTATTGTTGTTTCTTTTCTCAAACCAATTATTCAACAATAAAAATTTCTATTTTTCTTTTCTTCTCATTGCACATATTTTCCATTCTATATCACGTTCTTATCTAACCTTGAATTTGCATCTCCAATTATGTATGGCTTTGAGTTAATGCACTTCTTTTTTCCTTTTGCACAAGTGTGTTTTGGTTAGTGAGATTAAACTTGTGTTGAATAGTTTTAAGCAAAACTCAAAGAATTCTATAGAGTATCAAAATCTAAGCCTTAATGCTATAACCCTTCAGTAGCTGGAGAAAAACTTGTTCTCATATAGCACTGTTTTGCTATCCTATCCAATTTCATAGTTTGGATGATGATTGCAAAATAGTGATATTCCTGTGACATGCAAGTTCTTCTCTGGTAGCTGTCAACAGAAATCAACAGAAATGGTGACTGGTGAGGGTGAGATTTGTGATGGCTACAGATTGCAGGCTGACAGAGCAGCAACCATCTTTTGATTGTCGGTGTGGACTGATTTGGTAGTTTAGTTTTTTGGGTTTCCATAATGGGAATTGTTGACTTGTTGACAGAGGGGGTAAAGTAAGTGAGTTTTTAATGAAGCTTCAAGGTTGGTTTTCTTATTAAGTGGGTGGATGGACGGACTTGGTAGTTGAAACTATTCAATTCCCTTTCTTCTCAAGTACGTGTCCTTTCTTGGATAAATATTTTGCATACAATAATGCCTCTGTTCTTACATCAGATACAGATATTGTAAAGAAATGTAAGAATTTTTATTTTTATTTCCTCCTCAAGGCCACTATTGCTTTTGCTTGCTTTTGCTTTGGGCAACCACTAATTGGTTGTTGAGTTGCTAATTATTATAATAATTAGCTAATTATATGATTGTGTTTGACATAAAGGACATATACCTAACTAAAACCTCTATAATTCAAGATTGCGCCAAAGGTCCTATATTCGAATACCTCTTTCTCCAGTATCGCTTATGTCTAAAAACCGCTCTAATTATAAAGTCCAAAAAGCGCAATCGGTTGGTGCCGGTATCAAATTTCTGGGTCCGTTGGGTTGCCTTGTGCTGACAGTGACCTTTTCTTTCTTAATTTTTCTTCTCAAGTGTCTTCTTCTTCTTGCTTGCTCTGAGTAGTTGTTGTTGTTGTTGATGGACCATGTCTGGTCTACATTCAACACAACTTTGATTGGGTACGTGACAAATTGGGGCTTCCCTTTTATTATTAACAACAAAACCGGCCTATCATTAAAGAATAAAAGGAGAGAGATTGGTGGTTGAGGGTCCTTATCTTATCGACCTTATCTTTCAAGGGGACTATTATGATTTTAGTTACCTGAAAGCACTTTTATAATCCTTTATTCACGAGCGTTTTTAGAATGTCTTTGATTACGAAAAGTGAGTCTGACTGCTTTTCGAAGAAGCGTTTTAATGAAATTTGCTTTTAACAAAAGCATTCATAATTTAAAAAATATATAATGTTATGTTTTTATTTATGAAAAAAAACAGTGCTGTGAAGACAGGGATATATGTGGACCAATAATCAAACTATTTAGTCATGCTCATGTCACGGTTGTAATAAGAGTAGACGAGTTTTGGGAGTGATTTGTAATTTGGTCTCTAAAATTTATTAATAAATATAAATGCAATGGTCACACGTCTGAATCGCCCGGGTCGGTGCGTCGCAGCGGTCAAACGGCCGGCAGATAACTCTGCTCACGTGGTCAGACTTTAATAAAAATAAAAATACTATAAATAAAGAGAAAACTAATTCACCAAAAAAAAAAACAGAAAAACAAGGTCGCGCGCGTGGGGTTGAGCAGAAAGAGAAAGAGGACAGCCGAGGTTACTTGACTTTGGGGGTACCCTACGTACGCGTGACGTGTCCCTACCCTACATCTGTAAGGCTGTAAGAGCCTCCCAAGTAACTTTCTTACAATTTGTACGGTCGATCCATCTAATGTAAATAAACAGAATAAAAAAAAGGAAACAGTGAAACAGTGAAACTCAAACAGTAAATTAAGAGTTCTTTAAGAATTCTTGTGATCTAATCAGATTCTCAGAGCCATGTCGTTTTGTGGCGTTTTCAAGTTTGGGGAAATTAGGTCCACCATTGTCTCTTATGGGCAATGGATAATGCGGGTTTCCTTTTGTATTTTCTTGCATGGGTTACTTATTTTAATATACAAATTTTTTTTCAATTCTTTTTATAAAAAGGGTGTCGCTCATGTCGCCTCATCACATACTTTTCAGTCTTTTATTAAATATTAGTTGTATTTTCCTTAGCCGAAACCCAAAAACACAAAAGCCCACACAAAGATTAGCCGTAGCCCTGACCTAATCATGCTTAGGATAGCCATAAGAAGGAAGGAGTTCGTTGCATGGAGCAGGCCCAATAATCAATCCATGGGGACGAAAAACATTTTTTAAAAACCAGACAGAAAATGCTACTCAGTTTCCATGTGATGCAGAGGTAAATGCTTTAAATCACTTCAGTTAAAAGCCGCCTGCTTGTTTCCATGTGCTTGAAAGGGTTTTGAAGTAGTGGTCTCATTAACTTCAAACCAATACCTAGGCTTACTGGTACGTGATGTTTTGAGGCAAGGGAGGAAGAACATAATGCTCTCGGTTAAAAATGCCAAAGTAATTGCAAAGACAAAAGGCAAGGAACACCCTGCAGATTCTGGGAAAGACACCCGGAAACGAGAAAGAAAATTGGTAAAGAATTCTTCACACTATCGATTACCAGAAATCCGTATTTTGTGTGCCTATAATAATCCCCAGTTGACACTTGTGACCGGAGATAAATGTATCTTCATCCTTGATCATACAAATTCAGACACAAGCTTCCAAGAGATGAAACAATTATCAGGCAATAAATGGTAGCTTGAGAACATTAAACTCCAATATTTCAAACATCAATTCTTCCAATTCTTTCATCTAAAATGACAGTGAATACCATACATTGCAATAATGTTATTTGAGGGAATGATAAACTTGCACCATGCCATCACACACCACTTGCATATAAACGGGTCCATTCCTTTGCTGCAGGGATCAAGGAAGAACAAATTAGTTTTAGCATTGTTAATTGATATTAAAGTTCTAGCTAAGCAAGGGAAAAACCAATAAATAGGAAAACTATCAACATTACCTGTTTCAACTGCTTCAGCCTCGTTCGATTTCCAATGTTTGGCGATGTTCTCAGAGAGCGGATCGTCGGGGTTTGGAGCACTCAAAAGTGCCTGAATACTAGCAGAAAATGATGGCAACATTGCCGATAATTCAGTTTCAATTTTTACTTAAAAAATGTATAACCATTCATCACATTAAAAGATTTTCCCAAATCAAGTACAGTGACTCTATAAGAATAAAGCAGCAGAAATGGAATAGCAGCTGCATGAACTCTACATTATACCAGTATGAACTATATCAAAATTTGTTTTGAATTGAACAAACAGTTTGTCTCGATACTTTAATCTGTGACCCGCACAGATGTTTCTTATGTTTTGATCTCAGAACAGGTAATAGATTCACTACAAAGGCAATATGAAATAATGATACCTCAAAAGTACAGTTCGTATCTGGAGAGCAGGACTCCATTTGTCTTTCAAAATGTCAAGGCATATTCTTCCCAGCTGCATTAAGAAAACCATTCATAAAAAAGGCAAGAAACTACTACTTGCTAAACCTTCGAAAGTAAAAGGAAGAAAATAACCAAAAGGCACAGCCTACCTTGTCAATGTTAGGATGATAAATTTTGGTGAGAAATCGAACCTGATACAAGGGAAAAAACAAATAATTACTTGATACACACAAGATAAGGAATATAAGGATGCTGAGAGGCATGCTAAGGCAGAAGGTGGTGTGGTGCTGGACACTGCAAAACTGGAACCACATCGGGACACATTTGTAAAATTACTACATAATGACAACACAGTTTCCTTAGAAGTCTTTTAACAGTTCCCAGTACCATGTTGGTATCCTATGAAAGGATAGTGAACTATTCAATCCCAGACTGCCACAATTGACAACAGTTGCTAACAAAGGTGAATATATGCAGATTGTTCTTACATTAGTTCTACCTCAAAGAAAAACCATTAAAGCACAACTATTAACCTATGAAATTTTCATTCATAATCAGCATTGGCAATACATTCAGAAAAAATTGGAAACATTCCAGTCCATAAATTATTAGCGATCAGAATCAGTGTCAAAATGTGTTATGTAAATGATAATATTTACGAGATTGCATCTCCTTTCCCTTCTAGCTACATGACAGGCCAAATGACTTAAGCTATTTAACTTCTTTAGTTTGGGCGAGTTTAAGAACTGCCTTCTAAGATCCTAAAGATCCAACGCACATGCATTAACTATACACATACCAAATACTAGTTTCTCCTTGGTAAATTACAACATCAACATTAACAGACTACCCTGGTTCAATCCAGTTCTCAAAACACACTGCTACTTTTGTAGGCATACACCACATGCGACTAACAAGGCATGGCATCCCATCAAATTGCACGGCAAGTAAAATATACAAAGGAAACAAAACTAAGTTGAAATTGAATATAAACAAGGAACGAATTAACTGTGATGATAAAACCCATTTATTAAATAACAGTGAAACTCCACACATCTGAAGCAAGACTTAGAAGTGCTCCTATCCATTGAAATGTTTTACCCTTTGTGTTTGTTTCATACTGAAAATACTTCAAATCAAAGTACCTTTGGAGCAGCCATTGGATATTCTTCTGGCAAAAATAGTTCCAACTTGAAAACTCCTCCTGAACAAATATTTCAAACAAACGAATACACAACGTTAAATGTGCAAATCAATTCTAAGCAACGGAAAAGAAAAAACAAGGGAGTAACAAGAAAAAGGAAACCAAGTAAACCCGTAATACATTTCTATAACTGACATCTGATTTTTCATTAACGAAATTATCCAACTAAGAAAAATAAGCTGCAATCATTTGACACAAGCTCAACCACGAAGCAAAGGACATTGTTACTCAACGCAGATGTAAAGAGAAATCTTCTCAAGTATAAGCAGTATACACAGATGTTACTTGGTTATATGAAGAGAAAAAAAAAAATTGGAGTTGTGAGAAAGGGTATCATCATTAATCTAGGACCTGATTCACCGTCCATGATTTGACACAGTTGCGTCACATCAATGTCATACACCTCTAACAGGCCAACGAACTCATATGGATAGACAAGTGCTACAGAAACAGACTACACTTTTCTGACAGTACAAGCAACAAACAGATTTATCAAGGTGAGATAAAGCTCTCCTCGAGTATAGGGATGATTGCTACAATATCTCCTCAATTAGCCTGCCTTTCTGAGTAGCATGATCTCTCATTAGTCCTCAATTAGCCTGCACTCAGTCTTTCTGAATATTGCAAAAATCACTAACAGGAAAATCAATTTTATTATCTTCAATAGATATCATATTTTCTTCAATTCTCTACTTATCCCATGCAAAATGTTAAGGCTCTCAAGAAAAACTACCGGCTATTCTAATAACCAAAACATTGCGCAATGTCACTAGACTGACTACTTGCTCCAAAGACATGTAGAAGCTGCAGTCCTTCATTAATGGTTTGCTTCATATGCTTACTTCCATTCGAAAATCAAGGGAGAGTTGATTATGCCCTTCAACACAATATTATCCCAGGGGGCTACATTGTCACATTAAAATATTGAAATATGGACCTGATACTCCTTTCATACACAAGAGTAAGAACAAATCACAAAAATAGACAACGTTCGGTGATCACAAACCACTATAGAGTTAAAGGAATGCTCCCACCTCCTAAGTCATTCTCATTAAATCTCTTTAGCAGACAACAACGTCAATAATTTGTTTCCAGCCAACTTTCACAGGAAACAATATGAATGAATACAAACATCCAGCAATGCAGATCACTACATTTCAAATGAGGTAGGACTATTCATCGCTAAGCACCATATGTCATCATTCTGATACATGAATTTGTTGATTAAATTAAAAAGATTCCCCAAATCAAAGTTACCATCAGGCTTTTACTCCCAAAATAAAGCTCACACTTACAAATGGATGTGCACAAAACAAAAGAACTAATGCTCTTGTTGTCTCAATTATGAATACATCACATGGAAAACAAAATAAACACTTCTGATGCTTTCCCCAAAATTTCCTTGAAAAAAGCAAAAGACTTGTAACAATAATAACCAAACAAGATTGAATTTCTTACATAAGCCTGTAGTATAAAAATAATGCAGTCCAGTAATTTATACCTTCATAAGGAGATTGTGTTGGGCCAAGGATCATCACATTGAAATATCGCATATTGTCTTCCGATGGTGAAGCGCTAATTCCCGGTGCTGTATAGATAATCACGGTATTAAATAATAATTAAGCCCCATAAATCCCCATCAAAATAAAACCCAACAGAATTAGCATATTTATATTACATCTAAACCCTAAAAAAAAAATATTATCCTGCTCACATTTCTATTTAGATTGCTTTATAAAACAAAAAAAACAAAAATCAAAAGAATTTAAAGCACAACTTCAAATTCAAGCTCAAATAATTAGTGGGAAAGAGTGCAACTTACCAGGCTCACTGAGGAGACGTTGAGTTTCCTGTGGGATCAAAAACACAAAAGTGGTTAAACAATTACACAAAATAAAACCGCAAAACCCTAAGCCACGTTTGGCAGCCGAGAAAGAGAAGACAAAAATGAAAAAGATCACAAATTTGCAAGTACATATTCCAGGCTAAGCACATAAGATGAAATTACAAAAAAATAAATGAAAGTCTAAATTTTCTTGGTTTGGACACAAACAGAGCGATCAGAGGGAAATTAGAAGAGGGATCGTGAAGAAGATTGAAGGGTGAACCTTGATGATTCTCCGGGGAAGGTTACTGTTGGCCATTCGAAAGTCGATTGCAGGCTACGCAATGAGGGTTTTTGCGAGAGAGAGAGAAGGGAGGAGAGAGAGAGAGAGAGAGTGCGTTGGGTTTATTTCTTTCTCTCACTATGACGAAGAAATAATCTTAATAAGCACTCGGACCCGGTTTACGAATATTTTACGTGTTTCTTATTTCCCAAAACTTAAAAGCAATGACTTTGACATCTTTATTATTCTCTCTTTCTTTTTTTCTTTTTTTTTCCTGCTTTGGGGAGTTTCGTGTGTGCCCGCCAGATTGCCAATAACTGATCAGTTTAGTGGCATTTTGCTTTTTCGCTTGTTTCTTCCTTTTAAAAAAAAGAGAAAAAAAAGTTTGCTACATTTCCTTTCCTTAGGTGAGCGGGGACTGTTTTAGGTGTACCTTCTCATTTTACCTTCTTTTATTAGCTACATTTCTTTAAGTGAGCATGACTGTTTTTATCTTGCAATGTCGTTTAATTATTATTGTCACCTAAAGCATAAAAACTTGTATGAAAAGACTAATCACATTCTGTAACGTGGAAAAGTTATCATGCGTGGTATACCGTGATTGGCCGAGAGTAGTAAAATAGTGCTATCCTAATTTCATATAAGTGTTTTTTCACCTAAATGACTAGGATGGTCTCAAGCCCTTTTTTTGGTTTTTAATGAAAAAAAGTTTAGGGAGAGGATCTCATGCCCTTTCTTCCTCACTAATTCCCCATTCTCCCCAATTTTCCCTCTTTTCTCCGAGGGGGAATCATGTTTCCGATCCCCTTCCTAGTGCAAGGTCCTTCCTACTGTAGAAGGCCTCTTCTCATTTGGAAGTCAGGCTCTCTGCGTTGGACTATCTTCTAGTTCACCTTTTAAAGATCATACTTGCGAAAATTCAATAAAATTATAAACTGTTTCGTAATTTAATTGTTATCAAATAAATCGACGGATCTAGTGTTTTGATTAAACAAATAATTATTGCATTGTTAATCAAATGTAAAACTGTTTCCGATTAGTTTTTTTTTGGTCAAAAATAATTCTTGAAGGATAACCTTAAAAATGAACGGTTTTTATTATCATACAACATTGCAGAATGAAAATGAGAAGAAAGACGATACAAATGGAAAATCACTACCATTCCAAAAAAAAAAAACATTATAGATGAGAGATTTTATACTTATTTGGTTGATTTTCTCGAATAACCCATTTTGACCACCCACCAACCATTGGGACCATAGCGCTTATATAAAATGGTTCAATGACGGGGGCAGTAACAGACGAGATGAACGAGTACATCATATCAGAGTCAAAATTGTAACTTTTCTGCATTTCAAAAATGCAATTTAAAGATATATTCATCTTTCTGGTTTTAATGTTTGGATATTTGACTCGCATAATACACAAAATGTTATTGAGCAAACTATTTTAGATGCATTCAGGCAAAAAAAAATTTAGATGCATCAACCACATCCAATCTTTAAAAAAAAAAAAAAAACTAGTCGATCCTTTTATTGTGATGTTCTTTAAAATAAAATAAAAAGAATTTTGTAGAGAGCTATATAATTAAATAGAGGAAGAGTTAATTCCTTCCCACAATTATTTATATATATATATTAAGTAGTTCACATTATGGTGACAGAGTGTGGTATATGTATAATATTTCTATTCGTCCTCGTTCTCCTCGGGGAACAATTCCTTAAGAACTTGCTCACACTCAGTGACACTCTCCTTCTGCATGAACCCAAGGGGGTTGGCATACCGAGCCATGGAATTGACACCATTGTTGTATGTCAGCAAAACCCTAGCTTTCTCGAAGTCAAAGTGCTCCTGGCAATTATCCTTAGGGCTGCTCACGGTCCTCACCTCACAGATTTGCTCCTCCATGTCCTCATCGGAGGGAAGGCTGTAGATGCCATTCTTATCGGTCTTGCCTTGGAGTGTGTATGTCAAGGTACCATTCTCACGGCCTCTGCACTCCAAAGCTACCACAGCACCTGCATCCATGCACGTATCAAATAAAGTGCATAATTTAAAAATGATCATTAAGAATTTAATAACTTCTTCGACTAACCCCAATGCCATTGTATAGGGATTAGTAAAAATAAAAAATAAATTGGAAATAGGGTTTTAATAACTTCGGACAACTCAACTTCTTCAACATGAGATTCTATGTTCGATGCGAAATACTGAAAAGCGGATAGAGGTAAAAGCAACCCTTCAAAAAGATCATCTTCCTTTCGTTTTTCATAAACCAAAAAAGAAAATTAAGAGGGTCTAATAGAGAGCCATAGATGGTAAATCTTAGATACTAACAAAAAGAATTGATGATATGGCAAAATAAGAATGTGGTGATTAGATATGAAGTTACCTTCGATGGGTACACTAAGTCTAGTCTCGAACTGGACACGACATGGATCGCAGTACACCCTGCCCTCCACAAAGAGATTGGTTTTGGTTGTGGCATAGGCCAAAGAGCAGAAGCAGGACAGGGCGACAACAAGTGCTACGATACTCACGTTCTTGGCCATTTCTATATCTCTCCTCTTTGGTGTTCTTCCTTGTTTTGAGTTCTAATATTTATTTCCCCTTGTGTTGAGTTTCTTGGAGGCAGTTCAAAGCTTTTATAGGTGAAACAAATGGTGTTTGGTTAAGATTGTGTGGTAATGGTCGGGATGTTCTATTTTAGGGTTTGTGGAGGGAGTCAATTTTAGTTGTCATTTTCCGCACTTTTTTCCCCTTCAACTAATATGACAACAAGTACAAAAGTTCGGAACTATTTTTAAAAGTCTCTTGGTTGAAAAACTAGTTTGAGAAATTTGGTTTTTCAAAGGTTCAGATTTATTTGATAACAAGCGGATAGGAAAATACTCATTTTAGAAATAATTTTGCTCAAATACTTTTTTTCTTTATTAAAGGAAAGAGGAATCGAACTTGAAACTTAGAACTTGAAATTTATTTTCATACGAGATAATGTAAGGTGACATAAACGTTACATTGATAATATTGTTGAGATCATATAATTATATTTTAGACCAAAAACAATATATAGATAATGGAAAACTGTAGGTGCTTTATTCCATATTTTTCTTCTGCTATTTCACACCCATATATAATTTCTAGTTAGTTTCCATAGGAAACAAACCAAAGGAGTTGTTTCTTCTCGCTTGTAAACCTTTTTACATAACAACGTGTTTTCTGCCCCCCAAAAAAACGTGTTTTTTAGTTTTTGATTTCCTGGTCTTTTTTTTTTGTTTTTTGGTTTTGGAAAGATTGATTTCCTGGTCTGAACTTTTTTTTAAAGAAATTTAATTTAAAAATAACAAAAATTTTGAAAACAAACAAAAGGTGTCAACTAGGTAAAGCAGCCAATGAAGAACTTGGCGGCAACTCTTCACAAATGGCTTCCTGCTCTTCCTTCAACCTTTCACCAAGTCCAAAACCCACAAAACCTTTACCTCATTCGCTCCTAAAACCACTGATTCACGAACCCGAAACCGAGAGCCGAACCCAAATCCAAACCCCTTACCCAAAGCTCATAATCACTGGTCCTTCCAAGCTCTCCGGCCATGTACCCATCAGCGGCTCCAAGAACTCAGCTTTACCCATTCTTGCAGCGACCCTTTGCTGCTCAGGCACTTCAAAGATTCACAATGTGCCCAATTTGTTCGATACCCGCACAATGGCTTCGGTTTTAGCTTCTCTTGGAGCCAAAGTTGAAGTCTTTAATAATGAAATGTTGGTTAACACTGATGGGGTTGACTCAGTTGAGCCTAATTCGGATGACATTCGTAAGATAAGAGGTGGATTTTTCGTCATTGGCCCGTTGGTAGCCCGATTCGGCGAGGCTGTGGTTGCATTGCCCGGTGGCTGCAATATCGGGACTCGACCAGTGGACCTGTACATTAGAGGTCTTCAAGCTCTTGGTGCTGTTGTTGATTTGAGGTAAGTTTCTCACTGTTTTCTTTAGCCAACATCTGAAATGTATAATGCTTGATATAACTGCAAATTTCATAGAATGGTTCCCAAAATCCTGATTAGACTTGCATGAGAGTAAGCATATTATGCTTTGCAGTGTAGTGTAGGAGAGGTTGTATGGTCTCTTTATGATAAATGCGTATACTTGAATTGTAATAATAAGAAGACAGTCTTGCAAAACTTTTGTTACGACTAAGCGTGACACTAGAGGTACAATTTCCTTTACAAATTCTAGTGTGCCAAGTAAGGAATGAAGGTGTGATAGTTCACAGATTGGGTCATTGCTAATCTCAGCTTTTGTGGTGGTTGGCATGTTGCTGATTGTCTTATTCAATATGACTTGCTTATTTTCTTAATTAGTGACACTTGACACTGATGATTGGTCTATTGGAAAGCGTATCCAAATTCTTTGTTATATACATGGTCTATGAATGATGCAAGGAGTTGATCCAGTAAAATTTATGCAACATACAGGGATGGGAAAGTTCAGGCATATGCTGCAAACGGAAGAGGATTAGTTGGAGGAAGTTTCCAACTTGATTATGCAAGTGTTGGGGCAACAGAAACTCTTATGATGGCTGCATGTATGGCCGATGGAATGACTGTACTATCCAATGTTGCCAGAGTATGATACGATGAATCTAACTGAACATTTTAGCTTCTAACATTCATTGAATGGAAGTGTGTTAACTGTTATCATTTGTTGTCTAATGGATTAGATTAAAATAATGAAGTGACTTCTTTCCCCAACGTTTCACCATAGGAACCAGAGGTGGTGGATCTTGCTCGGTTTCTTAATAACAGTGGGGCCTGTGTGGAAGGAGCAGGAAGTAAACAGCTTGTTATCAAAGGGAAACCCCTGTTGCATGGTTCTGAATGTGTTATTGCTGCTGATCGTATTGAAGCAGGCACATTTATGCTTGCTGCAGCTATTACTCGCTCATGCATCTCAATATCACCTGTCATACCTTGCCAAATGTCCTGTTTGATACACAAACTCTCGGCTGCTGGTTGCAAAATCAGGCAATACTCTCATGATACCTTGGAAGTATGTGAAAATTCTTAACATTATTTTGTACCCATTTTGTTTGTATCTTACAGAACTTTATAGTTGACAAATACTTCAGGTTTCAGCAGTTTCTAGATGGGGGGGTGAAAATTTGCAAAGCTTTGAGGTTAAGACTGGCCCATATCCTGGGTTTCCTACAGATCTTCAACCGCAAATAATGGCTCTGCTGACCACGTGCAATGGTTTAAGTCCTGTAGAGGAATCTGTATTTGACAAACGAATGGGTCATGGTATGTGGTATCTGCAGATTTATATGTACATGCATTTCTGCATATTTTTGCTTGCAGGAAGCGGTGGATCACTGCTGGTCGTTGATTGTATTAGCCTCACAATGAAGTGAATATGATCAATGGACCGTATAAGTGCAACACCTTGTAGTATCTATGCATTATGTTTGTATATGTGTTTGCTCATACATACACATCATTCTTTTTGTTTCGATGTTTGGAAGGCCGATATATTGCTTACAATTGGTTGCATTGAGATATTCACATACATGTTCTCTGCTTTCTACCAGTAAGTGAACTGCTAAAGCTTGGAGCAAAAATTCAGGTCTGTGCAAGCACTGCTTTGGTCTTTGGGAAAGATAATGGAAGGCACGTAGATTTTCCTTTTATAAAGTTTTAAGTTTTTCTTGTTCCCTAATTGGAATTTGGAATTACATGGATGTGCTAACTCATTTCCATTCTCCTGTCAGTGTCTTGTCTGGTTCTTCCCTTGTTGCAAGTGACATTAGGGGTGGGATGTCACTGGTATTAGCTGGATTGGCTGCAGAAGGAACTACGGACATCAGTGGTGTTGCTCATATTGACCGTGGTTATGAGAACTTAGATATGAAACTTCATTCACTGGGAGCTGATGTCAAAAGATTAATGCCTCTGGCTTCCTAATTGGAAAAGTAAGAACCTTGTTCCCCATTATAATTCTTTGCTCTTTCTGGTGCCCATTGTGATAAGTACAAAGAATTTGTGCCAAATTACTGTAGTATATTTCAGTTGCTGAGGGGGTGTACTTTAAAAAAAGGCTTAGAATGTGTTATTAGACAGGGCTACATGCACATCAGATTGTAAGTGATTCTAGCAAGGTTATATAAGTATTATAAGTTCTTAGAGGGTATGCTACGTATTTCAGTTATTCTATTAATTTAGAACTCAAGTAATCTGCATTTTTATCCATGCTAGTCATGCGTGCTCTAAATGTAAAGTGTAAACCGACCTGAGTTTTATTCTTGTTCCTGCATGGTTCATCCTTCAATTCCTGATTTTGTAGCTTGATTGTGCAATCAATATCTTCGAAGATGATTAAGATTGGTTATACATGGAAAACAACAAGTTACCCAAATGGGATTTGGAATTAATTGCTCTAAAACTCAAACTGTAGATGTCATAGTTAATGTGGTTAGCCATGGCTGCAATCAAGCTTGCCTGTGCCAGGAAGGCCATCTAAAGTATCCACGTTTCCAAGCCTTTTTGAACCTCCTGTAGAATTCGTTTCCCTTTATAAAATTGTTACAAAATCCTGCCTTGTTAAGCTCCATATCCGTTGCAAGGAGCTTGAAGCACATTGGGTAATCAAGCTTGATCACCCATTAAAATTCGTGTCAAAATTTTGTTGTGTTTTTTAGGGGGTGGAGGAGCGGAAGAAGCAGTCAGAGGGCCACTAATTAAGACATCACCAGGGAGTGGAGGTCGCCCGCTCCACTGGTTTTGTGTTATCCCATATGATTTCGAGAGGTCTCTCCACGAAATCCTCAACACAAGAACTGACCGGAGAAGTCACCATAATATGACCTACTACAACAGTAATGTCGTCCTTCTTGCCTCCTGGATGATTCTTTCCAGCCTCCTGAGCCGCTCTTGAATAAGGACTAAAACTGTCCTTGTACAGAGACCTAACCCAAGCCAAATCTGCCAAAAGACAAGCCAACTCATGCGGCTTCATCACACGACTTTCTCTCATGTTTCCCAGAACAACTTGCTCTATCTCATTCGGGTACATGTTGTCCCACAATCCATCAGTCCCAAGCACTACAATATCCCCTGGAAATACTCCAATTTCGATCTCTGTTGCGCTATGAGGATTATCACTGCCTCTGCTGTTGCCCAGTTGATACGGACAGTTAAAACTACGCTGTTCACGAGGAGACATGTACAAGAGTTTGTAGTTTCTAAACACCATCAAACCACTATCCCCAACGTTGACGAAGTGCAAAACTCCTGTTTCTCTAAGCGTGACAATGCAAGCGGTTGAGGACCCTTCACACTTGGTGTCTGCATAAGCTTCGTTCAAAACCCTTCTTGGGTCAACAATGGTTTGTTTTTGGACCGACATGATCGAGTTGCACATGAGTTCTCTTGCGTACTGGCCAGCATCTACACCATGCTTTGCCCAGCCACCAACGCCATCTGCCACACCAATAGTCTGCTCTTGTGCACATATGAAGTGGGCGTCATCGCCTTCTGGCTTCAGTTTGTCTTCTTTGGGCCAATAGTAGGACCCACAAATCATCCTCATACTCGTGCTCTTAAGATTTCAGAGAGACGGAGCAACGGCTAATTTTGTTCTTAACCCAATCACCACCTACCAAACAAAACAAAACAGAACTTGGAGGGTTGAAAAAATATTACATGTGGTGTGGCATTTATGGTGGAGTGCTAGTTAGTTCCTTTTGGGTCGGAAATTATGTAGGCCTAGGTTTTTTTTTACCTATTTCGGGTCGGAATTCCAATCCTGGTGGGCTCGTTCTTTGTATCGGATTTGGTTTCCTTTTGTTTTAGGGGTATCTTGGTCTTTTCGTCCTCGCAATGCTACTTTGCAGGGACCAGGGAGATTGTGATCAAAGCAAATCCTAAAGTCATTCCTTGGAGAAATTTTTGTAGGTACCCGGTACACTAGCTGGCTGGTGTACCCACCAATGAGAATGCGACACATGTAATAATTTATTTTTAGCCTTAAAATTGCAATAACTTTTAACTCCGTTTGTCTTTTAACTCCGTTAATCTTTTAACTCCGTTAATATTTTGCTGCAATCGAGAATCTTTCCATTTTTTATTTATCAATTTCCAGTTTTTCAAACAAAACCCTAAAGCTACAAATTTTCTCTGACAACAACCCTTTTGCCGCAGGGATAGCAGCCTGTACGTTTTCAGCTACAGCTATGGACAAAGAAAAAGGTGATGATGACCTACACCCTACTCCCACCCTACTCCTGTACATGTCTTTACTTTTTTACTTTTCGGGACTGCTTCATAAGTTTTGGTTTCATTGGATTATTATATTGTGGTTTCATTGTAAGTTTAAGACTTACCTTTGAGATTTCAAATCTTTATTTAATTGCGTAATTGTTTTCTTTCAGGATTCCAATTTTAGTTGGTCTTTTAGTCAACCAAATGTTTCCTTCACCAATATGCTTCAGGATCAAAATTATTTGGTGCATTTGAATCAAGATTTATTTTCCACTGGTTTTGAGCAACATCAGGATCCAAAGGAATAATGCATGTTGACAGAATGTTGGTTGGGTACTTCAAGGGAGAGGCTTTCTTGTTGTCCTATGTCATTAGAACTTTGAAATTCATGGTGTATCAGATCATGTGAGACTTGTGGTTTTTTATTTTATTTTTTATGTGAGACTATGTGAGAGTTGAAAATGGTTGTATTTCATTTTGTTTGGAGGCTACAAAAATTTATCAACTAAATTTTCAACACCACACAAACCGCCACCACCCACCAACACTGCAATACACAAACTCAGCAGATTTTATACAATGCTACCAATGACTACACCCTGCTCATGAACGAGAACTGCAAGGTCCTTGAAAATTTCGTTAGCTTGTCCGATTTGTTCTTCTATCTCTCTAATACCGTGTTCCCTCTCCTCAATTATGGCCTCATTGAAAGAAATCTCATTGTCAAGCAAAAGTACTTCCTGCCTGCATGTGTTTGTTCAAAAACAAGGGTCATTGTAATTCGTCTATGAATATGTCAAACCAATCCATGTGTATATGCATGCAAAGATGCTCAAACTATATATGGCCATTGGGTAGCCGATGTTAAGACTCACAGTGTATAAGGTTCATGGAAGCGAGTTTAGACTTTCAGCCACTAAAAAGAAATGACAAAACGATGGCAATGGGATGGGAGCTCCAAGCAGTCCAACAATACAAAAGTAAAATGACCCAATTGAAGAACGCTGGGAACTATTCATCCTTTCTCATAGTATGAAAAGCCAAAAATGGAAGGTGAAGGATGGTTTGGAATTGGCAATGACAGATGAAATAAAACGAAAAGAACAAGCAATGATGATGTGAATGCAGATAGAACATTGATTACCTCTTTCGCTCCTGGAGGAAAGGTTGGCGGTGCTGATCCCTGGTGTTGGTAGGTTCCAAATGTTCCTCAGAGGCAGAGGCCGCAGAGCTATAGTGAAAGCGCAAAAAAGAAAAACCAGCCAACAAGAGACGAGAGACGAGAGACGAGAGACGAGAGAGAGAGAGAGAGAGAGAGACGCACAGCTTTTGGCGGTGGTCGGGAGTGTCCTTGGCAGTGCCGATGGCATCGACCAGTCAACGGAAAGTGGAAACGGCAGTGTTGATCTGGAATATTCCGGCAGCCACCGCCTGCGACGGAGACGCTGATGCCTTCTTTCCCCTTCCTCCGCTATTCTGCACATCTTGAAAGCTCTTTTTTTTTTTTTCTTTTCTTAATAACATCGCACCTTATTTGAGATTGATGGAATAATAAATGGAATTAGACCACATGGGGTGGGATGGGACGTCTCTGTATGCATCTGTAAAGCAAGTCTGGGTAATTGGGACGTCTCTGTATGCATCAGAAGAGTGAGTAGACTCTAACAGAGTTAAAAGACAAACGGAGTTAAAAGTTATTGTAATTTTAAGGCTAAAAATAAATTATTACACGTGTCGCATTTTCATTGGCGGGTACACCAGCCAGCTGGTGTACCGGGTACCTACAAAAATTTCTCCATTCCTTGTGAGAGATTCCTGCATTAAAAGCCCCCCAAAAAAAAATATTTAACTTTTCAGTTTTCAGAGTTTCCTATTCCAAGGGAGACCAAAAAAATAAATAAATCCTGAATTTGATTCTTTCTTGGTTCAGTTCTAATTGAAATAAGAAAGAAAAATAAAGCTGCGTTTTTGTTTTTTGGGTTTTGATTAAACATCACATACTACTGATGTCAAAGGATTAATTATACATCTGGCTTCCTAATTGGAAAAGTAAGAATTTTTTTTTAATGAAGACAAGTTTAGGGGAGGGAGATGCTACTCCCACAACCAGGGCCTGGGCAAACCTGCGACCTAGAGCTGGTAGGATTGACACAAGGGACCATTAAAGTAAGAACCTTTTTCCCCATTATAATTCTTTGCTCTTTCTGGAGCAAGAGCCCGTTGTGATAAGTACAAAGAAAGGCTTAGAATGTGTTGAAAGTAAAAGAAATTATGTAATCTAATATAATGATAATGATAAAATCACAAAAAGGGAGAGCTGGGTTACATATTTTAGACATCAAACAGGCCTAGGGTGCACACACATGTGACATACAAGTGCAAGCGTGTTACCTAATAACTAAAATAGGTTTCTATACATCTCCTTTTGCTTTGTTCCCCTTCTTCAAACATTACTTTCTTCTCAGAAGGAAATTTGTGACTCCTTGGAGCGGAATGTGATCAAGCATCCTTGCTCTTCATTACCTCTCATGAAACATCTGAACCTCCCCTATAAGCCCTTCAATCTGTTCCAATTTGTGATGGCAAAGCCAGATCGTGTCACTTGCAGATGTCATAGTCAAGGTGGTTAGCCATGGCTGTGTCAAATTCGTGTTGTATCTGTTTTGGGGGTGGAGTCCCTAAAACAGTTACAAGCCCATGAACAAAGACGCCACCAGGGAGTGGACCACTTCAGCCCCAATTGTGTTGGTAATCTCGTCCTTTTTGCCTCCTAGGTATTTTATTTCGGCTGCTCAAATATGAATATGGTTTGAATACTTTTGGTTAAGTTGTATTCTTCTCCATAAAGAGGTATATATAGGGCTTTATAAGGAAATAGATATAGTAATCAATTATATATATATATATACATAGAGAGCTTCCATTGAGGGATCCCTCAAATAAGCTTATTTGAGGGACACCCCTTGTAGGCCTCACTCCGGATTGTATTTCACTAATCCAAACCGTCTATTTTGTAGATACTCATTCAAAGATCATCTTTACAAAAAATCACTTGAATCCGATATCATTTGACCACTCAATTGTGTTATTGAAATTTGAGTACTTTCTTGATGCACCGTTGTTCGTTGATTTTGTAGGACACAATTGGATATCGAAATGGTTTCCGATTTGTCTAATTTTTTGTAAGGATGATCTATGAATAAAGACCTAAAAAATATATGGTTTGGATCATTGAGAAAAAAATTGTAGGATACCCTAAAGGGCGTCCCTCAAATAAAATTATTTAAGGGATCCCTCAATAGAAGGGGACTGTATGTATATATAATATACAAACATAGTTATGAACTTATTCCTGATTTTTTATATTCTTTAATTATCTCTATTTCTTGAGCTTAAAGAAAAATATTCTTTACATTTTGGAAAAAATAATTAAACGTAACAAAATAATTAGCACAAAAAAAGTTAACAAAAAACAAGAAAATTAAAGAGATTTTTCGTTATATACCCCTTCTTATAAATAAATCATACACCATTTAATTTTTATAAACAAATTAAAAAAAGAACTCAAAAAGTGACAGCTGGCCGGAGTACAAGGCTCATCCACAGCTTGCATCCTCAGCCTCAACCAAGAGCGTGGAGCACGTGGGAGGCAAGATCGACGACATCACTGTTGTTGTCGCCCAAGTTGTGGCTTCTAGTACCTCCTTCACTACACCAGCTAGCTTGGGTTTCGGTTTTGAACACACAAATACAAAAAGAAAAAGAGAAGACTATATTATTAGGTTTAGAAATTGAGGTTGTACTTCCACGTTATTACAATTAATACAATTCTTTATTTTTTTGATTCAAAAGTTTACATTACAATTAGCTGATGAATTGAATGTCGCATCCAATACCAATAGTAAATTTATATATAGTTATGCAAAAGCATTATTCTCTCTTCATTATCGTTTGCTCTTGATGCTCACTAAATCGTGATCATCCACATAAGGGATAAAACAATACAGATATATGTACATACGTAAATTCGAAGTTGCAGTCTGCAAGTACATCAGGAGCATATGTTCATGTAATCTAGTTGGAACTTGGAACCACTTTATAGGGTTTCATTTTCTTTTAAGTAATTGCATTTATGTCACAATATTTTTCATAGTTAATTTGGAAAATGCGATTGAAAAATGATCTATGTTCCTGTTGATCAGTCCAAATGTGTTAATTTGGAACTTGGTACAGAGCTGATAATCCATTATATATTATGGAGTTGATTAAGTTGATTTTAACTTTAAAGAAACCTTCCTCTAGGTTCTTTGAATCGATCAATATTCGGGTTAAGATCTTAGGTAGAAATTGGAAAAATGAAAAGGAAGAAGAAGAAATTCGACACAAATTAGCTTTTAATCTAGCAGTACGTACTTATATCTCAAGTTCGAATCCCCCTTTTCTTTGGATTTTAAAAATATAATAAAATAGATAAAAGAACCAAATGTAAAATAGTCTACTAGTGAATTTTCTCATATGACTATAAGTTGTATTGGATCGGATTCCATCTATATATGGCTGGTATTGGGTCGTATCGTGTCAAGTTCAGGTCGTGTTTGGATAATAAACGTGTCAATAATGCTCAATCCAAACCTACCCATTTAATAAACATGTCATGTCGGGTTCGAGTCATGTTAAACATGTTAACCTATTTAACAAATCATTAAACATGTCACATGTTTAAGAGTAACCTATTTAACAAATTATTAAACATGTTACAGCTTTAGCCCTTTTCAAATGGAGGCTGAGAAGGCGGGGGTGGAGCACGCGGGAGGCAAGATCGACGACATCACTATTGTTGTCGCCCAGGTTGTGGCTTCTAGTACCTCCTTCACTACACCAGCTAGCTTAGGTTTCAGTTTTGAACGCACAAATACAAAGAGAAAAAGAGAAGACTATATTAGGTTTAGAAATTGAGGTTGTACTTCCACGTTATTACAATTAATACAATTCTTTATTTATTTTTAATTCAAAAGTTTACATTACAATTAGCTGATGAATTGAATGTCGCATATAAATGCAATTTTCCTTCTCAAACCCTAA
Source organism: Prunus kanzakura (assembly GCA_020521455.1). NCBI lineage: Eukaryota > Viridiplantae > Streptophyta > Magnoliopsida > Rosales > Rosaceae > Prunus > Prunus kanzakura. The sequence goes on along the minus strand of BPUM01000869.1, from coordinate 568,359 downwards.
CTCTAACACAAGCCGTCTTCTAGCCCCTCTCTTGCTCGGACATAACCGACGACCTCTCTTCTTCAATCCTCATCTCTCTCTCTCTCTCTCGCTCATGGCTTATTTTTTTTCCAGGCGCTAGCGCCTGCCTAGACCGCCTAGCGCCCGCCTAGCGACCGCCTAGACCTCCTGGCGCCCGCCTAGCAACTGCCTAGACTGCCTGGCCCGCCTAGCCATCCTAGCCCCCGCCTAGCCCGCCTAGCCAGCCTAGCCCCGGCCTAGCGACCGCCTAGCGACCGCCTAGCAACCGCATAGACTGCCTAGCCCCCGCCTAGGCCATTTATTCAGTAATATTAACAATATGAGTGACAGTGTGTTCAAGGATTTAACTTTTAAAGAAGATTTCCGAACCACAACAGATAACCCAGAGACGTTTCGACACAGACTTATCCTCTCTGGAACCACCCATTGCCTTCCCAATTCCACCAACTGCAGAGCTATTCCACCTTTTGGTTTTGGGTTTTAGTATCGCAACTTTGATTAAGAACGTCAATATACGGAGATGAATCGAAGTGCTGTTTCAGTTTCTCTTACTCTCTGTTTTCTATGTTTCTCCATCTCCGGCACAGTTGGATCGCCACACTCACATGTAGATCTGCGGTTTGCAGATCGCCATGATCGCTATGTGTGGTGACTCCCGTGGGAATTGTCTTTGATTGAAAATTGAGGAGAAATTGTCTGCGACCACTCTATCATGTTTGCTTTGGTCATTGACCAGTAACGTATTATTCTTTTTCATTTGGTTTTGATTTCACAATTGTGTTTCTTATTTCTTGCTCTTGTTTCATAGTTTGATTAGAGGATATTATTGGTCCCCCCTAAGTCCTTGTTCGGACAGCATAACATCTTTATTTTCGCATGAATGTTCTTTACATACGATATTTTTGTTGCTTGTGATTGTCGATGATCATACGTCATCTAATTGGTTCCTCTTCCATTAGTGGTATGGGATTTTGTTCTGCACATTTCTTCATATTTTACTGTTAGAGTTGCTTTGTTGTGGCCTCCTTTTCGGAGCCTCCCTTTCTGTTGCATCAATATACAAGCCTTGGCAGTTCCAAAGTTGGGAGCAGTTTTTGGCGGTTCATTTGATCCTCTACAAGCATTGCAGTTGGGAGCAGATACGAATGTTTTTATTGGTTGTTTTCAACATTAACAGATAAGTTTGCAGTAGTTTCTTGTGGTTTGATGGTTACTACAACACTAGATAAGTTTTGTCTTGTTGGCCATGTTATGTTGTTACATTTAGAACGATCATGTTAGTGTTTTCTTTGTTACTTTTGTTTTCCTTTTATTGTGTCATTGTGTTTATTTTTCTTGTTTTGTGGATTTGTGGGTTTTGTGTCTTTGGTTTTCTTTGTTTTTTATTTGGTTTTAGCAGGCTTTTGTTACTTTTTATGGTTACTTGTTTTTTGCTTTCGTTTTAGCATGGTGTTTTTAGTTGTTGTCTTGTTTCAGTTTGTTTTTTAAGTTTTCTAATAGGGTTCTTCTACACTTAGTTTTGTGTAGTTGTGTTCTTCTTATTTTTGTGTAATAGGGTTCTTCTAACTTTCTTTTTTTAACCTTTTGTTTGGTATTTTAATAAAGCATCTATCCCAACAAAAAAAAAAAAAAAAAAAAAGATTTCCGAGAATTGGAAAAGAAAGAGATGATGCTTACATTGTTCCCACAACCTTGTGAGTATTTGCTAGACTCTGCGGGCCTTGAACGATACGTGCCAATCCAAAATCTGAAATTTATGAGTTCATGCTCTCATCCAAGAGAATGTTATTGACTTTCAAAATAACCTTCAAACAGGAATCATGGTGGATGTAAAGAAGCCCTCTAGCAAAAACCTGAATAATCTTGAAGCGTCGACCCCAATCAAGCACTGCTCCTCCTGTCGTTGGAATTCAAAATATAACAGTAATGTCATTGATACATCCCAATCCCATGCACTTCACAATGAAAAAATTGACCATCACTGTGTAACAAAGAGCAATGAAACTAACTGAATACAAGAGTCTCCAAGCTTCCGTTTGGCATGAACTCGTAAATTAGTAACTTCTCATCATCCTGGACAGAGCAGCCCATGATCCTAACAAGATTTTTATGTTGGAGTTTGGAAATCAACAACATCTCATTCTTGAACACTTCTATGCCTTGCCCTAAACACTATGGCAGCCAAGATACTGATAAAACAAATAGCTATGAGGCTGACCATTAACTTTATTCGTTTTCCTTCACCTGAAACGATGAATTTTTATTACAAGAAATATGAGACAGAAAAGGAAAAATACTGCTGATTAGAGTTGTGTAAGCAATAGTGTTTATCACTTACCTAATTCTGCGTGTGCTAGGCAAATAAAAGATCTACTCCACCAGAGGAATATTCTTGAATATCAATAAAGTCTGTGGACCAGACCAAACACCCTATATTGTTAACATGTGTATAAGCCAGGCAAGAATAACTATATGCACCCAAAGTCGAAATATACTCATGAGAAGCTGGTAGGTTTACACTTCCCATCTTCCAAAACCCATCTTCTTTTCCTCTCGAAGCAACTGACTCGTGTTACAACAATTTGGTTTCCTCACACACCCCCTTGTCTAGTTTCCTTTGCTCCACTCTTCATGTGACTTTGGTACAAACCCTTTCAAACACTTGCAGATTGGAGATTCAGAAGCTTTGCAAACCCCAAAAGGTCCACATTTTCCATATTCGTCACATGGACCTAAACCCTAAACCCTAGTAAATTTATATTTTTAACGGTATATATGTAGTTATGCAAAAGCATCATTCTCTCTTCATTATCGTTTGCTTTAGATGCAGACAGCGGCTTCATGGTGTTCAGTGATGCCAAAAAAAAAAAAAAACCAAAAGTAAAAAAACTAATTTTATATTTTCAAAATTAAAAAAAAAAACCTCTCTTGACGAAATGGCGTCGGCACAGGCTTATGCCAGTGAAATTTGCCAGATTAGCAGAGTATAGCTATGCGGCTATACTATTTATATATACGCCTAAGTGTCACGTTTCAAAAGAATAAAGCCATTCGGATATACTTTTTAAATAATAATAATAATAATAAAAAGGGTATCGCCGTGCGGCTATACTATTTTTTAAAAACATTAGTAAAAACGAGTATAGCCGCGCGGCGATACTATTTCTTAACAAAAAAAGGTAAAAAAATCTAATATAGCCTCCCGGCTATACTATTTGTGAATATATAAAGCTGGGGCGCGTTTAAACAGTAAAGCCGTGCGGCTATACTATTTTAAAAAAAATTAGTAAACACGAGTATAGCCACACGACGATACTATTTCTTCACAAAAATAAAGGTCAAAAAATCTAATATAGCCTCCCGGCTATACTATTTGTGAATATACTCAATATAGCATTTTTGTGAGAACAAGTAAGAAATAATCTTAGCCTCTCACATTCATTCATAGGTAGTAAAATACGGAACAATATCCCCTTATGTTGGGGGATTAGTTAGCCTTTTATAGGCATTGAACCCTTGGACTCCCAGTCCCATATCGCTTATTTATCTCCTTGCTCAATGGATATCATGTTATTCGATTCCCTCCACTCCCTAAATTCAGGGTTCATGGAAAGTGACTTGTTAATTGGGCCTTAATTCTTGCTCCACATAAACCTGCGTTGTTGACGTGGAGACATGTACAAGAGTTTGTAGTTTCTAAGCAACATGAAGACACTGTCCCCAATGTTCACAAAATGCAAAACTCCTTTGTCTTTAAGGGTAAGAATGCAAGCGGTTGGGGACCCTTTACACTTGGTCTTTACATACGCTTTGTTCAAAACCTGTCACGCCCCGGACCTGGAGGTCAGTAGAAATCTCGTGCCCGGTGCGTGAGAAAGAAAATAAAAATAAAAATAAAAATAACCGAAACCTGGGTTCAAAATAAACTTCTCTTATAAAAATAGTTCCAAAATCTTACAACTTTACAATAAATAAATAAAGCTCTATCACTCTCATCTAATTCAGCCTCAATTGGTTTAGTCCTTGTCTTGCCCATAAATTCATCTGAAAAATTAAATCGGGTGAGGGGTGAGCAACCACCGCTTAGTGAGTAGATTATGTAATATGCCAGTCAAGCAATGTCGTTTTACACACTCTAGAAAATATCATGAAAAGATACATCAATCCATATCATATCACATCATCCCTTCATATCTCGGTTATCCTTCATAGCATGTAACCAACCACGTGACCCCTATTGGCCTCACTACCCTATGTCCCCGTGTAGTACATCTATCCCTCGGATACTCTAACATTAAAGTTCTCATGTTCTATGAATAATACATACTTCATAAATATTCCAATCAATATATGTATAGTGTGAAAGATTGCACCAAATTAGACATGTTTGACTTGAAATAGAGAGATATTTGTAAATATAACAAATCCACGATAATTCATGGTTTTCATATTTTATCACAAAATAAGAACTTTTAGAACACATTACATAAACCACTCACCTCGATAATGAGAACCCTTAAAATAAATTGGCAAGACAACCCATCTACCTTTCTCCTCCAAGAATTTCCTCACTATTCTCTCTCCCTCTACGTTTTTCTCTATTTGCATAACTTTCATGCAAGGGTAAGTGCTTTCAAAAACAAAGGAAATGTTCTATTTATAGTAATACTCAAGGAGGAATCAATATGTTCTAATTGGTAGGAAGATGATGACTACGTGGGAACTTGGGCTCCAAGACTAGGATAGCTATCATCAAATTGCCAACACCTCATACTAAATAAAGCTTAGTCACCTAGGTAGAATGACACTTGTAGTCTTAAAGTGTGTTTATAAAAAAAATCTAGGCTATTGAACTTGGTCAGCAAGAAAAGAAGAGATAAAGCTGTCAATACATATACTTATTTATAATATTACTACTATTTTTTAATAACTAATAAGAAAATCTAAAAACTATAACACGTATAATTTTATAAATACGGGGTTTCACAAAACCCTTCTTAGGTCAATGCCTCCAAAAGCTTGCCTGCTTTTTGACCAACTTGATTGAGTTGCGCATGAGTGCTCTGGCTTGCATCCACACCATGCTTTGCCCAACCACGAACGCCATCTGCCACACCAATAGTCTGCTCTTGTGCACATATGAAGTGGGCGTCATCGCCTTTGTTTTTGGGGGAAATTCTAGCAACCTTCTCTCTAACCTTTTCATTTGGACCTTCTCTCTTTTACTTATGACATGTGTCACTTTCCATACACTTAAAAAAATTGTCATAAATGCATTACACAAGCAAAATTTTGTTTTCCAAGTTTATCCTTATTAAATGTATTGATTTTTTTTTTTTACAACTTTCTTACCATCTTATTAAAAATAAATAAAAAAGAAAAAATGTTAGTTTATTTTTTTGAAAAAAAGGTGTGTTTTTTTTATTCAGTGAGAATGTTTTTTTCTAAGTTACAAAAGAAGTCCATGCTATGCTAGGACAACAATTTTTATTACAGTCTGTATCCTTTGGAAAAACGAAAAGCATACTTTTTTTTTTTATATAAAAAAAACCTACATTTTTCTTGTTTAAGTTTTTTATATAGTGGAAAGAAAGTTATGCAAGGACTGAAGGTTTTATTAGCGACATATGTATTCTTTGGAAAAACAAAAATCAAACAGTTTTTTTATATATAAAAACCTAATTTTTTACTAAGGTGGAAAGAAAGTTGTTAAAATACTAGCTTGTTGTAATATAAATAAATAAATAAATAAATATATATATATATATATATATATATATTTAATAAGGGTTAATTTGGAAAATAAAAATGAGCTTGTGTGATGATTGATGACTTTGTTTTAAGTGTAAGGAAAATGACACATGTCATAAGGAAAAGGGAGAAGTGATAGAGTATATAGATTAATGGATAGGATGTTGCCACTTGTCTTTAGATTAGAAGGTTGATAGTTAAGGCAGTTAGCTTTGTTGTTAAAGATATATAAAGTCTTAACCTTTGGGTTACTGTACAATGTGAAATATACGAAGAATATTCAGTCTCTCTCTCTTCTCTTTGAGCTATTTTCTCTCTAAACCTTCTGAATACATTCTCTAGATTTGTTTACATTAACATGGTATCAATCGCCATTGTTGCTTGCGCATAATCTTCGATCGTTTTCCTCTGCTTCCGCTCGGTTCGAAGGTGTCTTCGCAGTCCTAAATCTGTCTTTGTTATCCCTATTTCTCTTTCTCTTCTTGCGATTCGTTTTTCTAGGGTTTCTTGATTTTTCTTGATTGATCGTGTTCTTTCCTCGATCTTTCTCTTCAATCTTGCATATCAACTGTTTGTTCTAATTTCTCCCTGAGTTTTTCTGGTTTCTTGATTTTCTGGTTTGATCGTGTTATTTCATCGTTCTTTCTCTTCACTCTTGCATATCAACTGTTTGTTCTAATTTCTCACTGAGAATTTCTGACAACATCTCAATGGTGACTGCAACACAACTTCAAATTGTGCAATCTCCGATTACCGCTCTGATCTCTACCATCTCGACTTCAGTGAATGTCAAGTTGGATGACTCCAATTATCTCAATTGGCACTTTCAGATACAACTTTTGTTGGAAAGCAATGGTATTATGCGGTTTGTTGATGGCTCGCATCCTTGTCCTGCTCAACATTCTGTTCCTTCTGGTGACTCTGATATACAATCTGGCCCTACTACTGCTGTTGAAACAGATGCATTTGTAGTATGGAAGATGCATGATAGGGCTATCATGCAATTGATAACTGCTACTCTGTCCCCTGCTGCTTTGTCCTGTGCTATTGGTAGTAAGAGCTCTAGGGATCTTTGGACTCGTCTGCAAGAACAGTTCTCTACTGTGTCTAAGACTAGTATTTTTCAAATGAAGTCAAATCTCCAAACAATTAAGAAAGGTTCTGATTCTGTGTCTCAGTATCTTCATAGAATTAAGGAGGCTAGAGATTACTTATCTGCTGCTGGCGTTTATTTTGCTGATGAGGACATTGTGATCCTTGCTCTCAATGGGTTACCCTCTGAATACAACACGTTTCGATGTGTTATTCGGGGCCGTGAGAATGTGATTTCTCTTAAAGAGTTTCGATCTCAGTTGCTTGCTGAAGAGGTCATTGTTGAAAACTCTACAACTGCACCCTTTATTACTGCAATGGTTGCTAATCATGTTTCTCCTTCTGGAAGGGGTCATTCCACTAATCCTGCATCTGGTCAGTCTCCATTCTTTTCTGGGGGGTATAAGCAGTTTAATGGGAATAAAAACAAAGGCAAAGGTCGGTTTACTCAAGGAGCTCGATTCTATTCACCAAAACCGTCTCCTCAAGCTCATGTGTTTCCTACACCAAATCCGGGCATACTTGGTCAATCACCAGTCCAATTTTTTGGTACTCCCAGTGCACCATTACTGCCTACTTGTCAAATCTGCAATGCTGAAGGCCACACTGCTCCATTTTGTCAGTCTAAACCTCCTGATAGACTCAATTGTCAAATCTGTGGCAAGCACAATCATAGCACATGGTACTGTTTTTATAATGACAAGGGTCCTAACTTTGGAGGTTCTACTCGCCAGTTCTATCCTTCCCAGATGCATTCCTCCACATATGGTGCTTCAAATCCTAATGCTTCCTTTCAGCAATCATCAATGCCGTATCACCCTTTTCCTCCTCAGCAACAATCTCCACACGCCCTGCACACTGTGATGACTCAGTCCTCTTCGGCACCATCTACCCCTTATTCTAATTCTCAAGTCTGGCTCACTGACTCTGGAGCTACTAATCACATGACTGCGGATCTCAGCAACTTATCTCTGGCTTCTCCTTATCCTACATCTGAGACTATTCAAACTGCCAATGGTGAAGGTTTGCCTGTGTCTCATTTTGGTCGTACAGTTCTTAATGTTTCCAACTTGAATTCTGTGCATCCAATTAAGCTCAACTCTATGCTCTGTGTTCCTAAGTTGACACAAAACTTGTTATCTGTGCATCGTCTTTGTTTAGATAATAATTGCTGGCTCATTTTTGATGCCTTCTGTTTCTGGATTCAGGACAAGGTCACAGGGAGGATCATTTACAAAGGACTGTGTAGTAATGGCCTCTATCCAATCCCTTGTCTTGCTGCCCCCTCTCCTGCAACACATCCCGTTTCAATTCCAGCTAAAGCATTCCTTGGTCAGCATATTCATTCTACCACTTGGCACAATAGACTAGGTCATCCATCTAATCACATTGTTTCCTTGATGTTAAAACAAGCTAATATTCCTTGTTCAAACTCCTCTTTACCTGTACTGTGTTCTAGGTGTTTGGAGGGTAAGTTTTGTAAACTTCCCTTTTCCCCAAGTTCCCATAAGTCTGTCAAACCTTTTGCTGTTGTTCACAGTGATCTTTGGGGTCCATCTCCTTCTGTTTCCATTGATGGTTACAGATATTATGTAACCTTCATTGATGAATATACAAGACACTGTTGGCTGTTTCCATTGATTAATAAATCTGATGTTTTTGCCACTTTTGTTGCCTTCTATTCGTTTGTTCTTACTCAGTTTAAAACTTCTATTCAAACATTTCAGAGTGATGGGGGGGGAGAGTATCTTAGTAAGGCATTTCAATCCTTTCTTCTGGCCAAAGGTATAACCCATCAAATTTCTTGCCCTTACACACCCGAGCAAAATGGTCTAGCTGAGAGAAAGCATAGGCATATCATTGAAACCACTGTGACCTTGTTACAAACAGCTCGATTACCTGCTAGTTTTTGGTCCTATGCATGTCAAACAGCTATCTACCTCATTAATAGAATGCCAACTTCTGTGCTAGGCAATAAATCTCCCTTTGAATTGTTGTTTGGGGAAATTCCTGTTCTTTCACATCTACGGGTATTTGGGTGTGCTTGTTTTCCATTATTAAAGCCTTATAATACCACTAAATTACAAGCCAAAACTACCAAATGTATTTTTCTGGGGTATGCTACCAAATATAAAGGGTATATCTGTTATGAGGGTCTTACACAGAGACTTTACATCTCTAGGCATGTGGTATTTGATGAGACTCAGTTTCCTTATCCAGACTTGGTGTTACATCATACAACGTCATCTGTACCCTCTGTCATTCACAGTTCCAATCTTTCTGTCCCTGTTATTTCCAATGATAATGTTGTGTTGTCTGTACCTACTTCTCATTCTACTTTACCTGCTACTCCTCCTCCTCCAATCTCCCCTATTCTTTCTTCTCCACTGTCATCTCAGTCCATTACTGGTTCTTCCACTTCTAGTTCTCCAGTCCCTGTGGCACTTGTCAATCGTTCTGATGCTTCACCAGAAGTGCCTGGTTCTGATACTTTGCAAGTGGTGTTGGAGGTTCCTCCCCTTAATTTGCATCCTATGCAAACTCGAAGTAAGAGTGGCATTGTCAAGAAAAGAGCTTTGTTAGCTGCTATTCAGGAGTCTGGAGGTACTGATTTGTCTCTCATTGAACCTACTTCCTACAAATCTGCACTTAAGGATCCCACTTGGTGTCAGGCTATGCAAGAGGAGATTAGTGCTTTGCACAAACAAGGTACCTGGAGTCTGGTGGTATTACCTTCCACAAAGAATCTGGTGGGGTGTAAGTGGATATTCAAGATCAAGAGACACTCTGACGGTACTATTGCAAGACATAAAGCTCGGTTGGTAGCTAAGGGGTTCAGTCAAGAACCTGGTCTTGACTATGGGGAAACATTCAGCCCTGTGGTTAAACCTACAACTGTTCGGTTAGTATTGGCTCTTGCAGCTCAATTTGGTTGGTCTCTGCGGCAACTTGATGTAAAAAATGCCTTTTTACATGGCATTCTGGAAGAAGAAGTGTATATGGCCCAGCCTCCTGGTTTTGCAGATGCTCATCATCCCACTCTAGTATGCAAGCTCCATAAATCTTTATATGGACTCAAGCAAGCTCCCAGAGCTTGGAATGAGAGATTCACCAAGTTTTTGCCTCATTTGGGGTTTCAAAACACTTATTCTGATTCCTCTCTCTTCGTCAAAAAGTATGATTCAGGTATTATCATTCTCTTGCTCTATGTAGATGATATTATCATCACAGGGAGTGCCTCTACTGATGTTCAACAGGTTATTACTGCATTGACAACTGAGTTTGACATCAAGGATTTGGGGGATTTGCATTTCTTTCTGGGCATTCAAATTTCCAGAACTGCAAATGGTTTATTTCTGTCTCAGTCTAAATATGTGTTGGATCTTCTCACCAAAACGGAAATGGTTGATTCCAAACCCTGTGACACTCCTTGTTTGCCCTATAACAGACTTCTCAAGGATGATGGTGATCCCTATCCCAATCCTACATTGTACAGAAGTGTAGTCGGTGCATTGCAGTACCTCACATTTACTCGGCCTGATATTGCCTTCTCTGTTCACCAAGTGTGTCAGTTCATGCAAGCACCTATGGTTGCTCATTTTACAGCGGTCAAACGCATTCTGAGGTACTTAAAGGGCACTTTACATCATGGCATCTGTTACTCCAGAGGATCCCTTCAATTAAAGGCTTTTAGTGATGCTGACTGGGCCGGAGATCCCAATGACCGGAGGTCTACTACTGGCTTGGTTGTGTTCTTAGGAAACAATCCTATTGCTTGGTCTTCCAAGAAGCAATTAACTGTTTCCCGATCGTCCACTGAGGCTGAATATCGTGCCTTGTCAACCACTTCTGCAGAATTGGACTGGCTTCAGCAACTCTTAGATTTTTTGCATATTTCTTCCCCTTCTGCACCTGTTTTGTTCTGTGATAATCTGTCAGCTATTGCTTTGTCTTTTAATCCTGTTCAACATCAACGCACTAAGCATATTGAGGTTGATGTTCATTTTGTGAGGGAAAGGGTTGCAAAGAAACAGCTTTCTGTTCAGTTTGTCTCCTCCAAAGAGCAGTTTGCTGACATTCTGACTAAGGGTCTGAGCTCTCCGTTGTTTCACACTCACTGTCACAATCTCATGCTTCGATCATCCAAGCATGAGTTTGCGGGGGGATGATAGAGTATATAGATTAATGGATAGGATGTTGCCACTTGTCTTTAGATTAGAAGGTTGATAGTTAAGGCAGTTAGCTTTGTTGTTAAAGATATATAAAGTCTTAACCTTTGGGTTACTGTACAATGTGAAATATACGAAGAATATTCAGTCTCTCTCTCTTCTCTTTGAGCTATTTTCTCTCTAAACCTTCTGAATACATTCTCTAGATTTGTTTACATTAACAAGAAGGTCCAAAAGAGAAGATTAAAATAGTACGAAACTCTAGCTTCCAAAAACGTAATTTTCCATATTCGAAACCCAATTTTCTATTTCTGAACTTTATTTTTTTTTATATAAATTTTCTTCATTGGAATAAACTCATATTTTATCCTACATTAATTTTTCAATCGGCTATATGCCTAGACACATTGATTACAATTCAAACAAAATTAAATAATATAAATTTTAAAAACAAAGTTAAATTAATGAAAGCAAACAAAATTTTATTATTTGATCTGATATAAATAGTACAAAAATCAAAGGAAGAGCTCAAACATTAACCCCTGCTCTCCTCCTCCTTGTGAACGCTCTTCTTTTGTACAGATGTAGTTAGTTTTAACCTCACAATCTCTTGTTGATTTTTCTTCTCCAGGAGGAAATTGATGAGGCCTTGGAGTGAAGTTTGAGCATCTCTGCTCTTCATCAACTCCCCTGCAACTTCTGCTGGGGTGACTTTAACCTCCCATATAAGTCCGTTGATCTGCTCGAAGAGTTGGTGATGGGAGAGGCCATGGTAATTGAATGCCAGCTGCTTGAATGCTGAAAGAGTGCAATATGACATGTTTATGTGCATGTCCATGCGTCCAGGTCTCACTAAGGCAGGATCTAGCTTCTCTTTGTGATTTGTTGTGAAAATTATTATGCGTTCGTCAGTACAACATGACCAAAGACCATCAATGAGGTTGAGGAGCCCAGAGAGTGTCACCTATTGATGAAACCAAACAAAAGTTATGTTGTCAGACTAAGAATTTGTACTGCAAATTCAGACAAGAATCAACATAATTAAGTCCAAACTCATGTTATGGCAGCATAAAGTGATTAACTCGGAAGCCAGGAAGCTTGTTTTAATGGAAAACTAGTAATATGCCCTAAATGTAAACTGACCTGATTTTTCCCCGTACTCGGTGCTTCATTCTCAGTTTCCCGGTTTTGCAGGTTAATTGTGCAATCGATATCTTCGATTACAAGTATAGATTGGTCAGGCATGGCAAGCAACCTTCTCTTCAAATCGGAATTGGAACCAACATCTGCTAGCTCCAACTCATAGATGTCATAGTTAAGGTGATTAGCGATGGCTGCAATCAAGCTGGACTTGCCTGTGCCAGGAGGGCCATATAACAAGTACCCACGTTTCCAAGCTTTTCCGATCCTTCTGTAAAATTCCTTTCCATTTTTGAAATTATTCAAATCATCCAACAAAACCTTCTTAATCTCCATATCCATGGCAAGCTGCTCAAAGGTCATGGGGTGATTCAGATTTACCTCTTGGGTCCCATAACATTCATATTGATCAATTGTGCAGAGCTTTACTACCTTTCGTTCTACTTTAATCGCCTTTGATCTGTCTAAAATGTATGGAAGGTATGAATTTAATACCTTCTCCTTGTGTTTCTTGTGGAAAGTTAGCTCATAGGATCTTGTTTCTGCTCTTAAGGATGCATTAAGATCACCAGGATTTGTAGCCCTCGATGATTCAACCATTGTACAAACAAATTTCCACATCACTTGAACATGATCTTCATAAACGTCACATATCTCTTCCCCTCGATCCATCGCAACTCCGAGCTTCTTCTCCTTGGTAACCTTACTCACTTTGATTCTTTGAAGAGACGGGGTCGCTAAAGTGCCCAAATAGGCTTCAGCAGCCTCAAAGACTTCATTCAAGGATAGCCCTTGAAACTCATCTATTACAATGGTGAGGTGAGAAGAGAAGCGCCGGGAAATGTTATGGAGGCTTGAGAAGAAGTAGTTTCGAAACTCATTAGGAATGAAGTCATTGGCAATACTTCTAAGAAGCATTGCAGAAGCAGCAACAGTGGCTATCGCAGGCAAAATAGCCCTTGTATCTGTCATTTTTCAAGGCCAAAGTTTTGTTGGAGAGTTGGACTAAAAAGTAAAATGGGGATTTGGAAAATTATGAAGATGAAATTGGTTTGCCTTAGAATATTTTGGCAACCTGAATATATAGAGATTTCTAAGAGAAAGTTGTAACAAAGACTGTTCCATTAGAGGTGGTCTTTCATTGACTTTTGAATTGACCTCTTCAAAATTTCGTACATTTGCAGAAAATAGTGTTTTTGAATTTTCTAAGTTGAAATTTCGTACGTTTTACGAATTGTTGTAAAGTCGTTTTTAGCAAGTTAAAAGTCGAAGTGATGTAACGGTAATGTCATCGGTCCTCGTGGTCATATTAGCTTTTTGATGAGCCTCGCCAAATGTTCTTGTAGAATTTTTTAATATTATGATATTAAGTTTACTCCAATATTTCATATAAATCAAACGAAACAAGCAAGTTCTATGTTATTCTAACACATCAATTCCAACCATCGTTGAAAGTTCTATTTTATTGTCCACTATATCATGAAAATTGTTGGTTAAACAGTCACTCGTTTATTATTTTAGGCTATAAAAGCATGACTTGGATGATCACACTGAGAGAAAGCTATTCAGATTTTTTTTATACAAGCAATATTCTATTTTAATCTAATCTAAACTATAAAGAAGGGGATTCGAACTCGGGTATAGAGATTTCTAAGAGAGAGTTGTAACAAAGATTGTTCCATTAAAGGTGGTCTTTCATTTACTTTTGAATTAACCTCTTCAAAATTTCGTACATTTGCAGAAAATAGTGTTTTTGAATTTTCTAAGTTGAAATTTTGCATAAGAAAGGTTCCCCTATGGACTCGGTGGTTCAAAGTTTTTTCTCTTTGGCCAGCAAGAGAAGTCGCCAACGGTGTGAGAAAGAAAGACCCTTCATCGATTATGAAATATTGTTAACATGGTTAATTAAACCTAGGTCTTGACACACACAAACATATGCAAGCATGTGTTATTAATTATTCTTTTTCTTCTCAAGATTTCTCCATTTCTAGAAAAAGAGAAATAGGTGAACCTAAAAATGAAACAAGTTTGATTTAATTAAGAAACATGTTTAAATTCCGATGGATAATTAGAAAGTAAAGGATATGATGAAGAATAACACTTTTGAGTCTGAGATGTAATGCACAATAATATTAAACTATGAGCCTACTAGAACACGTTGATATTTTATTTAATCCGATGTTTTGGTAATACAATAGAAAGACCATTAAGGAGTGTCATTAAGGTTATTACACATAAGGTAAGAAAATTAACCAGATTCAAATTTGTTGACACCGTAACTAACCGAGCAACTAGCTAAGCAAGATTAGCCACGTGCCATGCTTAGAGAGGTCATCACCTTCGCCAAAGAAGCCTTGCCACATGTCACCACTAGGGGCAATGTCAAGAGTCCCACATTGGAAGACTATAAGAAGTGGAGACTCCCCTTCACCTATAAAAGAAGACTGCTCTCCTCTTAGAAAGGGATCCCCCGACCCTATCGGATCTGATGCTATCCTATCCTAGGCTGGGCTCTCTCTTCAGGACTCTCCTGCTAGCCTGGCCTTCAAGTCCTGGGCCACCAGACCTGGGGACTTGACCCCTGGGCTCCAGACTTCTAGCTTTGTACTTTAGGCCCTAGGCCTTCTTCCACTTATCTCTGGGTCTAACCCCCTTGTACAAATGTAAACAATATCATAATGAGAACATCTTCTCCGTGGACGTAGCCCATTCATTAAGGGTGAACCACGTATATCTCGTCTTTTGTATGTTTATCGCTTGGCTAAGTCCTCACATACATGCTGAAGGTCCTCACCTTCACCCATCATCCATCACACCTCATCACTAAGTTGGACTCAATCTTGGCCCAACCATTTTGAGCATCAACAGTTTGGCGCCGTCTGTGGGAATCGACACAAGAAGCCTTTGTCAATTCTCCCTCCTTCAGTGCCTTGAAGCACCCTTTCAATCATCGCCTTTTAGCTTATCGTTTAGCACCATGTATGCCGAAGCCACCATGGGGTCCCAAGGAACCAATATGCCGAAGACATATATCTGCTGAAGCAACCCTCCTTTCAATCACTTTGAAGAGTCTCTCAATCTGGGGGTGGCCTGATATTCCAAATGCACCAGGGATAGCAAAATGCATGGCTTGCACATGGCCAAGAAAAATTGCTCCAATATGAAGGCTGCACACGTGCACTTTATCATAAGATAAGATTCCTTTTCTTACATATAAATATTGTATACAACCATGCAATATTTAAATAATTCCATACACAATCTTATTCAACAAATATGAATATTAATGTATATTAATAACAGAAGCTTGTGCTATGCTTCGGAACCAGACGGTCAATTGGTGGGCCAATATGGTAATTAATATGCATATGGGCAGAAGACCCAATTGGAGCCCAGCATGCCGATGCACACAAGGATGCCACCATGCCATCTGAAGCCAAAATATGCAAGTGTCGTACAGCACTTCATCCTCCAAACCAATCAATTGGCCAAACCAAACAGCAACCATGTGCTCACACAAGGCCAGCCTCTGTACGCCGCACCGCAACATCTTCTCTCCAACACGAAGACACCCAGGCCCACCAAACTTATCAGGACACCTTTGCTGATCAGTAAGTACGAAGGGAAAAGAACTTTCTCCTCAAAGCACCAAGGTACCGAAGAGACCATCCTTGCCGAGACCACCGCAAGGACCCCATGCTTCAAAGCTACCGATCGGTAGCCATTCTTTACCAAACTCACAGGAGTCAAACCACCGTTCGCCACCTCCAAAGCTTCACTAAGCCTCACCGAACCTCTACCTAGACCTATCCACGGGAAAATACGGAGTACCGTTCGGCACCCAAAATTAGATTTTTCCTCTAGACACCCGTGGTGTATTCAGCAGGGGAAAGAAAAGGAGTTCAACACGTTGTACATATAGCATCAAGCTCCCACTTTGTCAAACTCAAGCCACCAATCAAGGGTGCCATCATCCATCGAACGGCAAGGTTGATGAATCATCAATGGGCATTCTGCAAAACAGAAGAACCATGAAAGACTCATGGGAAATCCTTTCTACGAGACCCTTGCCGATCGGCAGGCTGTTCAGCGAGACCATCCACAACAGTTCTGCAAGCCAACTACGGTACCCACGCAAGCAACCACACCATCTCCAGACATGCGTCAGCTAGAGCCTCAAACCCACCTCCCTGATTGATGGGCGACATTCCCCCTAATTTACTTCTGCATGGACCCTGCCGTTCGGCAGGTGTCTTGCTGAAGCCGAAGAAGGAGCTCACGCCCTCACAACCTCTTTCCCACCACCTTCCTGCTACACGGCTCACGTCGCACTTGCTGAAGCCCCCGTGTAGGGACTGGCCCAGCTCGTAGAGACCCCAGCCTTAGCTCCGAAGGTCTATCAGTCGGAACTTGCCAAACGAACTCCGAGTCTTCTCCTTGCAAAAACCCTTGCAGCCATCTATCTATCTTTCCAAAGCCCATACCAAAGGCCCAGCTCCAAAGGAACGTTGAGGCTCACACTAAGAGGCCACATGCCAAAGGCTCAGCCCCAACAGGCCACAAAAAATCTTCTCTTTGCCTCACCACTGAATGACAAGAGTTCTGCAACGAAGGCCCAGCCCTTCCCTTCTTCCATTGCAGCAACGAAGGAGACTCGCGAAAGGTTCTGAACCCTCTTTATCACCCCCCCTTCCGAAGCTGCGACACGCCAAAACCTGCCAGGGATTAACAGAACATCTCAAACGGTCATACAGAAGGCCTAGGTGTCCAGCCCCCTAATTACTTTTTCCCTTTTCTTCAAAACACTTTTCCGGGGAAGAAAATTTGAAATGGCCTTGCCGAACGGCAAGGCCCATGCAGAAGGGAAAGGAGGCTCTCGAAAAATACCTCCCCCAACCTCCACGCCAACTCCTTACTGAAGCCAAGGACAATGAAGAGGCCCCCCGAAACTTTCCAAATGACCCTTGCCGTTCGGCAAGGGCTGTGCGGCACAAGTACACGGGTTAACAAACGCCCCACCGAAGGATTTTTGCAGCCCAGCTCTTGCAAAAGCATTTGAAACCTCACGGCACCAATTGAAGCCAAGAGAAATCGCGAACCGAAGCCTTGAAGGACCAGCTAAAAACTCTGCCCACACTTCAGAAGGATCGAAAGGCTCCAATCACTTCCTTGCCGTCAGTCAAGGACCCAGACCCTATGCGAACACCAGCTCCAACTCGATGCGAACGGGCACCTAGACCCACTCCTTGCCGAAGACAAATCAGCCCCTCACCAAAATACCTTCGAATAACTCTTGCCGATCGGCACCTCCTCCGAGCTGAACTACGGACCCAGCTCCAAGCTCCCTACCAAAGCTACTCCGTACTCCAGTCCCTCTCACCGAAGCTTGGCCCACGACCTCCCAGCTGCCATGCCGAACGGTAGGTTTCGTGCGGCAAAATTTTGGATGTCGTGAATAAGGGTGGCGGCAGGTCTTAAGCTAATGGGGGACTTGCACCTCTTCTCCCCAAACCCTGGCCATTATCTCCAATCTTTGGACTCCCTTACCGAAGGTATAAAGACCCTAGCTATAAAAGCACAAGGGCCCAGCTACGTTTCAAAAACGAAAGGACCCAGCCTCTAAAAATCCAGATCTACCCTCAAAACCTTAGCCACCAACTGGGTCAAGGAGGCTTGCCAAAGCCTAGCTTTGGAACCCGGCTCCAAATGCCTTGCTGAAGCCCAACTAGAGCCCAGCCCCCAGCTCTACACCTTAGCCACACGAGCCTTGCCCACTTGCTGACCTAGCCCCAAAACTTGTCCTAGCTAAAAAAAAAAAAAAAAAAAAGGGGTTGGACCTGCCGAACGGCAGGCAGCATGCAGAAGGTATTTGGGGATTGCTTATTTGGCTGACCTAGCCACAAAAAAAAAAAAAAAAAAAAAGAAAAAAGAAAAAGAAAAAAGAAGAGGAGCTTGGGGAACTTGCCGAACAGCAAAGGGCCATAACAGGAAAATTGAAGCCCACACTTTGTTCTTCAAAGCTCCAGCCTACCTTTCTAGACCCACACCCCTATGTTCTAAACCCATCACTTGATTACCAAGGACGCACGAGCCAAGGCCGTCACTCAGCCTCCCTGCTGAACGGAAGGACCCGGGTCGTAAGTGCCAAGGGCCCACAAATTTGCTTGCTGAAGCTTCAAAAGACCCAGCTTCAAAGCCTTGCCGAAGCTACAGAGGCCCAGGTACAAACCTCTTGCCAAATCTTCAAAGGGCCCAGGTACAAATCTCTTACCAAGTTTCATGCTCCGGCAATTTTCCTTGCGACACGCAAGTCTTATGCAAACTTTGTGTATTCGACACCATTATGCCTTCGGAACCCTCGTGCCTAGCCACATCGCTTTGCGACACGCAAGCTTGGCACCTTCGGCACCCCATGCCCTTCGGCATTTTAGATTGCGACATGCAAGTCTTATGCCTTCGGCACCCTTGTGCCTAGCCACATCGCTTTGCGACACGCAAGCTTGGCACCTTCGGCACCCCGTGCCCTTCGGCATTTTAGATTGCGACATGCAAGTCTTATACCTTCGGCACCCTTGTGCCTAGCCACATTGCCTTGCGACACGCAAGCTTTGTGACGCCTTCGGCACCCAAGTGCCTGGCCACATTGCCTTGCGACATGCAAGTTTTGTGTTGCATACGGCACCCAAGTGCCTGGCTACATTGCTTTGCGACACGCAAGCTTTGTGTCACCTTCGGCACCCTTGTGCCTAGCCACATTGCCTTGCGACACGCAAGCTTTGTGACGCCTTCGGCACCCAAGTGCCTGGCCACATTGCCTTGCGACATGCAAGCTTTGTGTCGCATACGGCACCCAAGTGCCTGGCCACATTGCCTTGCGACACGCAAGCTTTGTGTCGCCTTCGGCACCCTTGTGCTTAGCCACATTGCCTTGCGACACGCAAGCTTTGTGACGCCTTCGGCACCCAAGTGCCTGGCCACATTGATTTGCGACACGCAAGCTTTGTGACGCCTTCGGCACCCAAGTGCCTGGCCACATTGCCTTGCGACTTGCAAGCTTTGTGTTGCCTTTAGGACCCTCGTGCCTAGGCACATCGCTTTGCGACATACTATGATGCCCTTTGGCACCCTCGCCCTTCAGCGTAGTGTTTTTGCTGCAACTTCTTTCCCTCAAATGTCCTTCTTACCCGGGGACTTGGGGGACTGGGGATAGTGCACTATACGACTTGGAAGACAAACTACGGTGTTGCTCGGCCAGTGCACTTAAGATTACAAATCCCCAAGCAAGAAGTACCTTCTTACTCGCGAACTTGGGGGACTACTGTTGACACCGTAACTAACCGAGCAACTAGCTAAGCAAGATTAGCCACGTGCCATGCTTAGAGAGGTCATCACCTTCGCCAAAGAAGCCTTGCCACATGTCACCACTAGGGGCAATGTCAAGAGTCCCACATTGGAAGACTATAAGAAGTGGAGACTCCCCTTCACCTATAAAAGAAGACTGCTCTCCTCTTAGAAAGGGATCCCCCGACCCTATCGGATCTGATGCTATCCTATCCTAGGCTGGGCTCTCTCTTCAGGACTCTCCTGCTAGCCTGGCCTTCAAGTCCTGGGCCACCAGACCTGGGGACTTGACCCCTGGGCTCCAGACTTCTAGCTTTGTACTTTAGGCCCTAGGCCTTCTTCCACTTATCTCTGGGTCTAACCCCCTTGTACAAATGTAAACAATATCATAATGAGAACATCTTCTCCGTGGACGTAGCCCATTCATTAAGGGTGAACCACGTATATCTCGTCTTTTGTATGTTTATCGCTTGGCTAAGTCCTCACATACATGCTGAAGGTCCTCACCTTCACCCATCATCCATCACACCTCATCACTAAGTTGGACTCAATCTTGGCCCAACCATTTTGAGCATCAACAAAATTCATAAACAAACAACCAATTACTGAAGTTCGGGCAGGCAGGCATTGTCTTCTGATTCAGGTTTTGTGCATTTTGTGTGCTCTGCGTTGGCTGGTCTTTGTCTTCACTGTTTCCAAGAGACCAATTCCAAACCCCAAAAAGATACTAGGCCAACAAGACCAATACTAAAATTCAATAATACCTGTAGCTAACTTTCCGGTGCTCCTACCACGATCACAGTTCCAAGTTATCCTCTTTTACTTAACTCATTCCTTCCAAGTCTGTGTGATGGGACGGCAAGCAACATAAGGATGTGTCACTGCCATTAATGGGATTAACAGAGCTTGCAGTTCATTCCATATTTGATGTTTCATCAAGCGGCTATGTTGAAGAACATCATTTGAGTGCTGCACGTCGATCGGTCTGTGCCAATTGGTCGTTATGTAGGTCCAATTCTACTGCTCGCTGAAATTCAAAGTAACATTAAATCTTACAATAACGGTGATGTCATCGGTTTTTGTGCTCAGAATTTTTTAATCGTATTATATTAAGTTTACTCCAATATTTCACAGAAATCAAATTATTTTTACAAAAAAAACCAACTCTTTTTTGGCTCAACACAAACAAACGTAACAAGTAAGTTCTATGTTTTTGTAAAGAGTTCTGTGTTATTCTAACACATCAATTCCGACCATCGATGAAAGTTCTATTTTATTGTCCACTATCATGAAAATTGTTGGTTAAACCAGTCACACGTTTATTATTTTAGGCTATAAAAGCATGACTTGGATGATCACACTGACAGAAAGCTATTCAGATTTTTTAATTTTTTTTTTATACAAGTCAGATTCTATTTTAGTATAATCTAAATTACACGAAGGGGAATCGAACTTGAGTGCAGAGTGGGAGCACATCCGCTTTAGTCAAATTTGCTAAGCTCATGTGTGCAAAGCTATTCAAGTTTTTAAGTTGTGCTGTAAATTATTATTGTGCTATTAATTTCACAATAAATGGATAATTTTTTTTTGGGTGTGGGTTTAGAGATAATTATAGTGGGTTATATGGGCATTGAGAAAAGTCAAACTATCACTACTACAAGAAGGGGCTAAGTTTGCCTAGCAACAACGAACTAGCAGTGGCCATTGATGTTTAATGACCCCAGCTAATGTGCATCAGTTGCTTGTAATATACAAACCACAATCACTCTGTGGCTGAAAAAGAATTAACCACTGACGTTGTGGCCCATAGGGCTTGTGTCAGTATTCTATTATTCACTTTGCTTCACTAATCAGTCACGGAAAACCGTGGCTAATACTATATGCTCTATTCAACTATGTACTTTGCCACATTCAGCCCATGGCCAATGGTTAGTTGGCCACTCCATCTGTGGCCAATTTTGTATATGTCAAATAAAATCATTTTTGTTTGATATTGGGAGAATGTGCATGAATAAAACATGCAACTACCAGAATCACGTGATCTGTGTCCAATTCATGACACCCTTTGGTCATATGTTGTCTTTGGCTAATAAGAATATAGGCCACCAGTGATCATCATTGGTTTATAATGAGGTTTTCTAGTGTTGTATTTAGCTCAAGAAATGAATTAACTCATCAACATGTTCATTAATGAATTGACTCCTCTTTTATCCACCTACACTCCCTTTTGTTTTTAATACTTTTTACTATAAGATAAAAGGGAGTGTAAGTGAACAAAAAAAGAGTGAGAGCATACAATTTTAAAAAAATGGAATTTAAGTGGATAAAAAGGAAGTAGGAAAATTGTTAATGTATGAATTTTGATTATTTCTTTTGGCTTCCCTTGACATTTTTGTAATAGGACTTTTATATGTATTTATCAAGCTCAAGGATAGATTAAGATTAGCATCTCTAAGTGTTCTTAAATCTCATCTATCCTATGGAGGTTCAAGCAATTTGACAAAGGTAAATCATGCATTGCATATCATGCATTAAAACTGTTTTCATCAAAGATGACTAGTCATCTTTGCTCAGTGCGATTTCCAGCTGGTTAACCATCTGTTTTGTCCTATTCTATTTTCTCTCTCTGCTGCCATGTGTCAGTCTGACCTAAGGGATTCCTTTGTCTGTAAAAGCAAGTGAATCCCTCATTTGGAAGCCGTCTCTTTTGTGTGGAAGTTTTGGAAAGATTGGCTTGCCATCTTTCTCTTCTTCTTCCTCAAGAGTAAACCATATATTTATTCTATGAGTTTTTCTAATTGATTTCTTTTTGAAAAACTGCTTTTGAAATATGAATATGCATCTAACTATTTAAATCATTCTCTCATATAGATCTAGATCGGATTCGTGACTGATTTCTTCAAGAGTATGGTTTCTTGAAGAAATTGGTCTTTTCTCCCTTGAATCCAAAGTTTGGTTTCGGTTTGAGTTGGAGCTTGCAAGCTAGTGCCATGGGATGATGGAGCTGGAAAAGGAGCTGCCATTGCCATGAAGAACTGAGCTTCAAGCTTTGCTAAGTTGGAGAAGAAGATTGCACAAAGGAGGTAAAGCTCATCTTCCTAAATAGATCTAGGTTTTGCTTGAGCTTGCTTGTATTCCTTTGTAAGAATCTTTTTCTACTTAGTGGATTGCCTAGTCGGTTGATGACTCCCAGTTTTTCCCAATGGTGGGTTTCTGGGTAAACAAACCTGTTTTGCATATCTGTAAATTTATCTGGGTTTCTGTTCTTGGTGGTTGACTAGTCATCTATATCTGCTGTTTGCTGTTTACTTGATATTGATGACTTCACACACTTTCACCATAGTTGTTGCTAGCACAGGGGATGACTAGATTGATGGGTCCTTCTGAGTGCCTAGGTTGTCACTAGTAATCTTCTAGGACTGCAGGTACTTTGTGGCATACTCTGTGTATTCTCTTGATTATAGAGTTGTTGTGTCTTGCTTGTTTAGTTAAATTTACCCCTCGTCACCTAAGTATCAATTTCAAAAATCAATACCCTAATAAAAACATGAGTTTTTCCCAAGAATGCTTGATTTTTTTGGGTTAATATATAATTTTCTACTCTTAATTAATGAAAACAACTTTTTTTGGAGGACATTTCCTATTAAGAGGGGCGATAATATACTAAACTCACACACTACACGGATACTAGGACTCGAATTCATGACCTTTCATGGGGCTGCAATTGCTCCAAACCACTACACTAGTGGGTTCTTTGCATCAAAACAACTTTTTTGCTGTTATTAGAAGCAATAATTTAATCTAGGGGGGGGGGGGAGGATTCGAACTTGGTGCAAGGGGGTGGGCCCACTGCCCTGCCCAACTCGCATAACTTAATCAAAACAACTTAAGTTCAAACAAGGTCTAGCCCAACGAAAAAGGGCATTGACTTGCAGACCATTAGTCTCAGGTTCGAACCCCCATGCCACCTTGGTAGTATGTGTCTGTGAGAAACCTCCGTCCCTTTATACTTTAGACTATAATTTGTATTTTTTTAAAAAGTTCAATGTTGTGATGGTAATGCGGCATCCTAGTATCTTTGGAATATGTATTGTATACATAAGCACATGGACGCCCTAAACGTTAGGTGTAAAAATATCAATAAAAAAGCTAAAAAGTTTACGCACACACACAAATTCTTTTAAAAAATTACAGACATTATTTGATCGAGATTTCTTAAGAGAAGATTTCAAAGAGGTTCCAGATGATTTTTGAGAGGTTTTAAGCCTCTTGTTGAGGCATCATATATTCCATATGGTTAATTACAGTTTAGTATTTTGTAGTTACACCTTTAAGACATGTTAAGTTCCTATCTTCTCAATTTTTACAATTACATTATTGAGTATATTGCTCTGCCAAATACTGTTTCAGTATTATAATTTCCAACCGATGATTTCCCGATTACTTTCAAACCGAGAAGTGACCATATTGTGGTCCAATTACTTTCAAACTGCTCCATGTCTATTCAATTTGGTTTGTTTTTAAGTTATTAATTCATCAATTCAAATTAGATTTGTTATCACTTTGCCATGTATTAGTAATTTGGACTAGTTTGCCTATCATCACTTGCCAAAAAATTAAAAATACATGGATTATTCTAATAAACCCTACCAGTTTTGGGTTTTGATCTAATTTTCTGTTTCACCAATGGGGTTTGTGTTTTTATGCGGTTTATCAATGAAAAGAAAATCCAATGAAACGACACAAGACCGTATGAAAATGAAAATAATAAAATAACCTAAGTTTTAAAACCAAATTTAATTGAATGCGAACAAAAATTATATTATTTGATACACAAATACAAAATTAAAATCACACAAAGGAAGAGCTCAACCAGATCCACGACGATGTATTACCTAATAAACAAACTTGGCAGTCTCTTCACTACTACAAAAAAGGCAAAAGACGACGGGAATTCACCGTCGTGAATTTGGTTTTCAAACCGTCGTAAAATCGAGCGACGTCTTTTGCAAAGTAAAACCACGACGCGAAATCACCGTCGTCGTTTTTAATAAAGACGACGGTTTTTTTATCAAAACCGTCGTTGTTTAGAAGTAAAGATCGTTAATTATAGGAGGAAAGACGACGGTTTTATTAAAAAACTGTCGTGGATTGTCGTAAAGACGACGGTTTTATAAAAAAAAAACCGTCGTTAATTGTCTGTAAAGGCGACGGTTTTTTAAAACCCGTCGTTAATTGTTTGTAAAGGCGACGGTTTTTTATAAAAACCGTCGTTAATTGTCTGTAAAGGCGACGGTTTTTTAAAAAAACCGTCGTTAATTATCTGTAAAGACCATTATTTATTATAAAAACCGTCGTCTAATAAGTTCCCAAATTGCTACATTTTAGTTCTTTTTGATTTCTTATGATGCTATGCAACGATTTTAACTAGAAAACCAACTATAATGCTTTATTAATGAATATATACACTAAAAAATAGTTTCTTTCATAAAACTTGAAGATTCAATAGTTATTACATAGTTAACCAATCTTTATTCTACGACAAACATACTTCCTACCAATTAAATATAAATATTCAATTGATACATATGGTAATTAAGTAGTACAATCTTTTCCTAACAAGACCTACGTACTCCTAATCCAAGCCTTCCTCATACATCCAAATGATATTGTAGTAGTGAAAAGCTGAAATAGAATCCCATTTAGCAAACCCAGTTGGGAAAATGAATATGCATGGCAGTGTGAGAAGCACTTGAGCAACCTGCATTAAAAATTCCATTAAAACCAAATTAAGATATATAAACATAATTAGCTACACATTAAATACACAGTTACGTTAACACAAAGAAACCCAAGAAACCAACCCCACAGCTATATTGAAAACTAATACTACCATAGCTTAGTTGTATAGTGTTATCCATTTCTTGTGATCCAACAAAGTAAGAATCTCACTTCTTGTTTTTTTTTTCCTCAGCAAACAAACCAACAAAATTAAGACAGTAATGAAGAATTTGAATGTACAGTTGAAGCTGAAGTTTATGTGCAAAGATCGAACATTTTCAAGCAAAGAGAAAGGAACAATGCAAAACAGGATGAGTATTAAAGTACAATTCAAGAAAGGAAAAATGCAAAACAAGAATAAGAACTACAGAACTCACAGAAATATAGTCAAGTCTTCCTATCAAGTCTGCAAAACCAAACAAAAGGAGATAAAGTAAGGATGACTTAATTTAACTGGGGGTTTCTAAGGGAAAAACACGAGACCCATTTTGTATGATTTTCATAACTCACAGAAAACAACAAATAGCAAACAGGTTCAAGCATGAAAGCAAGGTTGCAGGACAACTGACCTCTTGGTGCAAGGTGCAAGAGCAAAGATGAAATTTCTAACTTTGGAAATAAACACAAGGCCACAGCACAGGGCACCAACTCAATCTGCCAAACAACGAAGAAGGGCACTCTGCAAGTTCTTGTCAGTTTTCAAATTCACAAAACAAAGCAGCATGCCAAAGCATTAAAGCTACCTGATTAAAAACAAAAATAAAAAGGAAGAAGGATATACCAGAAGCACATGAGTAGCCAAGTCAAAATAGATGCAAAGCCTTCAACTTTCTGTCAGCGACTCTTCCTTATGACAAACCAAAATTTGGTCTTTAGACCCAAAGTGAAGATGGTTTTAATTCCTCAGTGCGGATGGGTAAAATTCAAATTTGTGGCTGTTGTATTTTTTATGCACACCAATGAATTTCGAGATTAAAAAAAAAAAAAAGGTTCAGCTCTGAAGTCAATACTGCCAAACTCAAAGAAATACAAATAACTCTTTGGTTTGTACCTGATGAGTTAGACAAAGAAGTCTCCACGAATATAAGACCCACTGCTTCAAATCAATTTCCTGAAAAGGGAATAAATATCAAAATCAAGCTCTACAAATTGGAAGGCAATTGTTCTGCCTTGTCACAAATTGTGAAAGAGGGTGAAAAAGAAAATTCCAAGAATAAAAGAAACGAGTGAAACATACACATAGCTTACCCCAAAATCTGCCGCTGTCTGCACAAGTGAGGTCTAGAAGGAGTAAAAGCTTGATCCCCAGGCCACCAATGTACTTGGACAGCAGAACCATGGACAAGGAAGAGCTGAGAACAGTGCTGAGAACAAAGTCTCTCATGTTTGTGTATAGGATCTTCCATTTACAAACAGAACATATATTTCAAACAAGTCCCAAGACATCAAGAAAAAGAAAATCAGATTCTTACAACCAAGCATATAGAAGTTATAGCTTTAACAAAAACAAAGTTCAATAAAGTGAGGGAGATTTGGAGAAATTTACTCTCAATAACAGCAAAAGCTTTGGACTCATCAGGGGATGGTGGAATTTCATATTTGTCCGGCTTCTCTTCCTCAGCCGAAGCCAAGGCATGTTGACGATCCGACTAGATATGATACTAATCGCATCAGACACGAATTATTAAACCAAAAATCAGACATCGAAAACCCTAACCCCCCAAAATTAATTGATAAAACTAGTCCAACTTGAAGAACCCTAAATTGATGCATACAATGAAACCAAAGCTAGAGAGAAGAAGAAGAGGAAGAGATTGTGACCTCCTATGCCAGCGAGCTCGGAGTCGACGACATCCATGGGGCTCAAGTGGCCTAGAACGTTAAATCGCAAACTCCAACTCCTATGCCAGCAAGCTTGGTGACGATGGCAGTGAACATTATAGAGATGAGTGCTTCAGAGGTGAGAGGGAGTGTTTAAGAGGGTTGAGGGAGATCCAGAGAGTTGTTGAGGGTTTCAAAAGGAGGGAGAGATTTTTTCGAGCGATGGGGAGAAATCTGAAAATTTAAGATCGCAAATTCACTTAAGTGCCTCTTTTCATTTAGCGCGTTTTGAAAGACGACGCTTGTCAATTAACAAGCGTCGTGTTTTTAAAATCAAACCCATTTTAGCAGTGTGTAAGGTAATATACAACGACGGTTTTATAAAACTGTCGTCTTTTAAAATATGACGACGGTTTATAGATGCAGCGTCGTCTATTTTGTGTCGTTGTTTAACTATTTTGTAGTAGTGCTTTGTTGCCCTTCAAACATTACATTAACTCTTGCTCTCCTCCTCCTCCTCCTTGTGGATGCTCTTCTTTTGTACATATGGTGTTAGTTTTAGGCTCATAATCTTGTTGAGTTTTCTTCTCCAGGAGGAAATTGATGAGGCCTTGGAGTGAAGTTTGAGCATCTCTGCTCCTCATCAACTCTCTTGCGACGTCTGCTGGGGTGACTTTAACCTCCTTTATAAGTCCTTCGATCTGCTCAAAGAGTTGGTGATGGCAGAGGCCATGGTAATTGAATACCAGCTGCTTGAATGCAGAAATGGTGCAATATGACATGTGGATATGCATGTCCATGCGCCCAGGTCTCACCAGCACAGGATCTAGCTTCTCTTTATGATTTGTTGTGAAAATTATTATGCGTTCGTCAGTACAACATGGCCCAGGTAACCTATCGATGAAATAACACACTTAATAAGATCATACATATCTCTACAAGGGATCTTGTAAATTTATATTACCGGGCAAATGCTTACGTTGACGTTGTCAGACTAAGAATATGAACCACACATTCATGCAAGAACCAACCTGATTAAGTCCAAGTTCACATTATAGCAACATAAAGTGATAGGGAGCTAGGAACCTTGATTTTATACAAAACTAGTCATGCTCTAAAAGTAAACTGACCTGATTTTTCCTGGTACTCCATTCTTCATTCTCTGTTTCTGATTTTGCAGCATGATTGTGCAATCGATATCTTCGATTACAAGTATAGATTGGTCAGGCATGGCAAACAACCTTCTCTTCAAATCGGAATTGGAACCAACTTCTGCTAGCTCCAACTCGTAGATGTCATAGTTAAGGTGATTAGCTATGGCTGCAATCAAGCTGGACTAGCCTGTGCCAGGAGGGCCATATAACAAGTACGATATTGCTATATAGTAAGGGCTCATTTGATAATCATCCTTCC
Source organism: Prunus kanzakura (assembly GCA_020521455.1). Classification (NCBI taxonomy): domain Eukaryota; kingdom Viridiplantae; phylum Streptophyta; class Magnoliopsida; order Rosales; family Rosaceae; genus Prunus; species Prunus kanzakura. The sequence continues at coordinate 539,830 of BPUM01000869.1, read as the reverse complement.
CTCTCATTGTAAGACCCGTGTCTTGGGGAAACAAGAACGGTGAGCAATCCCACATCGCTCGGGGAGGGAAAGGTGAAGTGCTTAAATGTGTGGGCACTTCTCTTCCTAGCACGAGGCCTTTTGGGAGCTCACTGGCTTCGGATTCTTAGGAACTCCGAAGTTAAGCGAGTTGGGGGCTAGAGCAATCCTAGGATGGGTGACCCACTGGGAAGTTGCTCGTGAGCTCCCAGAAACAAAACCGTGAGGGCCAGAGAGGGGGGGCCCAAAGCGGACAATATCGTGCTAGGGGAGTAGGGTCGTGACAGAATGGTATCAGAGCCGGACCCCGACCGGAAATGTGCCAGCGAGGACGCTAGGCCCCAAGGGGGGTGGATTGTAAGACCCGTGTCTTGGGGAAACAAGAACGGTGAGCAATCCCACATCCCTCGGGGAGGGAAAGGTGAAGTGCTTAAATGTGTGGGCACTTCTCTTCCTAGCACGAGGCCTTTTGAGAGCTCACTGGCTTCGGATTCTTAGGAACTCCGAAGTTAAGCGAGTTGGGGGCTAGAGCAATCCCAGGATGGGTGACCCACTGTGAAGTTGCTCGTGAGCTCCCAGAAACAAAACCGTGAGGGCCAGAGAGGGGGGGCCCAAAGCGGACAATATCGTGCTAGGGGAGTAGGGTCGTGACACTCATCCTCACCCCAATTCTCACTCTCATTTTCCTCTATACTCTAGCACAAAAATGAAAAATGAAAACTAAAAACTAAAAACTAAAAACTAAAATTGAAATGGTTATCAAACCAAGGTGGTTGGTGTGAGTGGTTCGGCACTCTCATTCCTTAAGAGAGGTCAGGGGTTCGATCCCTGCTCTCGTATGGAGTCACCACTTTGGCTAGCACTTTACCCCTTACGGGCCGACCCGGTGTGAGCGGGGATTAGTTTGGGTTGTGGTTAAGGCTTAAAGGTGCCACCCATAGTCGGGGCCCATCTAGGACCACCTCGTGATTCATACCAAAAAAAAAAAAATTGAATTGCTTATCAAAGGGACCCTAAATATTTGCTCTATTGTAATGGTTTTTTTGTTCATGTGATAATTACACAGAACCTTTAAAAGTCCAAGTGGTATATTAGCATATTCTCTTAGAATAGTGATGTGTTAGTAGCTAGTAACTGGTTAGTATGTTATTTGTTAGTAATTATAAATTAATATGGTTGGGAGATGGCTCCGATTAAAAAAAAGAAAAAAAGAAAAGAAACATTAACGCATTATTTGATGAACAAATTTTTTTTTGGGTTAATTAAAGACCTAAAATATATAAAATAGCGAATATGGGGAATTGGATTTAATTTTTTTCGAATTTCATCCAATTATCTGATAATAGTAAAGGAAAATTTATACCTTTAAGAAAAAGAAAATTTAAGCTATTAAAATGCTAAATATATAAGTAAAAAAAATTTAAACAGAAGAGCACCCCTTAATTTCTAATGGAAGATATTAAAATGACTTCTTTTTTATATATATAAATGGAATAGGGGAAAAACTCTAGAACAAGGGGACCACTAAGCAACACAAACTAGCCGAGGCTTAGCAACTCCAACTAGATTATCAAGAAGCCCAGTACCAACACAAGAAGGAGTAATATCAAAAAATACACATACTTAGATCCAAATTAAAACTCCAATTGGCAAGATCAACCATGTCATTCTTTTCACGGAAAATGTGGGCCACCACACAGCTTCCAATCTCCTGCATCATTTCCAAGCAACAAAAAATTAAACCAGCAAGAGGAGGCAACACATCAGAATTCCGCAAGAGAGTAACAGCAACATCAGAATCCATCTCTACTAAGAGGCTGGAAATTCCTTTATCCACAGCTAACTTGAGACCAAAGAAAAGACCCCAAAGCTCATCTTCCAAAATTTCACCATTCCCAAGATTTACTGCAAAACCAGCAAACCAATCTCTTATAACACCCCATTACTTCCATATCATCATCATAAGTATAGCCTTTGTTGTAATGGTTAATTTTATCATATTGTATTTAGTTTACTCCAGGGGCGGAGCCACACTGGGACCAGTGTGGTCACGGGCCCCCACTCAATTTTTTAATATTTTAAAAGTAATATACTGTTATGTATTTGTATATGTATATTATTTCAAATACTTTACGTTTTGATATGTACCCATATGTGTTGTGGAGGAACTATTAAGGCACAAGGAGGTGCTTCAAATTTTTCATTTACTCAGATGGTAGTGGTGCACTCCAAGTGTACAGATTACCTTATTTCCATTTTCAACATTTAAGTAAATGTCTTTCTCCTTTTACTTTCATTTATTTTTATATTACTTCATTTACTTAAGTTTACAATGTAAATAAGGAAGTACCCCCTATTTGGATTCAAATAAAAATGCTAGAAAATTAAATTCCCACCCAATCAAAATATGAAAAATCTGTTTTAGTGCAAAATCCGATTTAGGCTAAAAATGATGGCTCATTAAGTCAATATATACTTCATACTAAAATCCCATAAAATCAAGTTTTCTTATTTGATGTGTAATGAATAAAAGCCGCCAAAAATTATCTTGAGAAAATTATTATTCCGAAAAACTATTTTTCATATTTAGTCAATATTTTTACATAAAACATTTTTTCATGTATGATATGAATGCATGAAGGAACCTAAGGTTTTTTTTTAGTTTGTGAAATTTTGATTTTTTCTTTCTATATTGGGTTTAATGGGGGAAAAGCTTTAAAGATATTTGCTAAATCGCTACTATTTGTCTATCTCTTGCAATTTTTCTTGCTCAGAATGTATTTTTCTATCCCTTTGTTGAGGACAATTATGATTGCAACCAATAAGCAATATAATTCTTGACCTATGTGATATTATGGTACTATTTTTCGTATGTATTGTGAGTTCGAATTTTTGATTCTTTATAATTTGTAAGAGGCCCCCACACACATAAAATCCTGGCTTCGCCACTGGTTTACTCCAATATTTCACACAAATCAAACTATTTAAATCAAAAAACATTTTTGCAGAAAAAAAATTTTCTTTTTTGATACAGTACACAAACAATCATTAATTAGAACTTCGATGTTATTCTAACACAATTAAAACCGCCGCCGTTGCAAGTTCTACTTAATTTTTTTTTCATATATATTATGAAAACTGTTGCTTTTAATAAGTTTATTATTTCAGGCTATAAAAGCATGACTTGGATGATCACACTCTTTGTTACATAAGCTGTTCATATTTATAGTGTTTCAGAATTAGAACGTTTTATTGATGTGATATTTTAAAGAGTTGTTTAATTATTGATGCTATTAATATATAACTATTGGGTCTTTGGATATGTAGACAAAAGCATGAGTTTTTTTTTTGGTAAACTTCGTTGGTTTGAGGAGGACTTTATTCATCATGTAAAAAAACACAGGGATATAAAGCCGAAGCGCAATTAAAAGCATCACTACATAACAAGTCTATGATAAGATCCGGTGGTTCTTCAAACCACTCCACCTCAACTATATAAAGCTGGAAGGAGCTAATCTATTGGCAGCCTGCCTTCAAATAAAAATAAAGCTACAATCGGAAATGGCCGCAGCCAACATCGATCTAGACATCATCTATTATTGCTCCAATGAAGGAGGTAGCAGCCGCAAGGCTCTCCACAGCTTTAACAACTTGCATGCAGTGTCCCCCTTTCGAAGATAACCTGTGATACAACGAAATTTCAATCGGTATAGAAAAGAAGTGATACAATATTTCTTTCTTCCTTAGCGCATGAGCATTGAGCTGCCCAAGCTTCCGTTAACTCAGCGCATGCATGAGTTTAACATGTGGGATTAAAGAGCACGTTTACACGTTGCCCTGCAAATCATAATTAAGTGTTCTAAATCTTAGTATGGGCAATTATATATGTAATATACAAACATAGTTATTAACTTATTCTTGATTTTTTATGTTCTTTAATTATCTCTATTTCTTGAGCTTAAAGAAAAATATTCTTTACATTTTGGAAAAAATAATTAAACATAACAAAAAAATTAACAGAAAAAAGTTAACAAAAAACAAGAAAATTAAAGAGATTTTTAGTTATATACCCATTCTTAGCAGCACTAGTGATATAGATAAACCCTACACCATTTAATTTTTATAAAAAAAAAACCTAAAAAGTGACAGCTAGCCCTATTGACTTTAATTTTGATTATTAAATTACTTTGATACCCTATTGAGTGCTTTGAGTTTTTTAAAGAGGCTTTGGGGTTAGGCTTGTTTTAAGAAATTGATGGTAGTTTTGTAATTTATAGGAAGTTTGAAGCCCCTTTGTTATGTTGTAAATGAACTTTGGGTGTGTTTCTAAAGTCCATTTTTCATGTAGATTTTTTTTTAAAAATATAAATGGGGCCCCTATATTAAGTATAATAATGAATCTCCCAAAATGAAATTTACGTCTCCTCTTGATTAAAGCAAAAACCATATTTACAACATTTACATTTACCTGAGATGCAAAGCGATATAAATATGACTTTAGTCAACATTAATGCGACTCTTATTTTTCAGTTAACGTTAATGCTACACTTAGAATAATGTTTTTTTTTGGGGATTTTTGTAGACATGTCACCTGAACTTATACCTCAGTTTCAATTTGTCACCCTAAAGAAAAATTTAAGAGAAATGTCACTTAAAATTTTCAAAATCCATGATTTGTTATCTGACTTTAACACCATCCAATTTTCCATCCATTTTAAGGGTATTTTAGTCTTTTATAGATTCAAGGGTATTTTAAAAATGGAAAAATCATTATTAAAAAAATTTATACATGGTCAAAGAGAGAGAGAATAGGAGGGAGGGGTGTCATATGCGATGTGTTTTGGGGGCGGGTGGGGTTATGGTGGGGGAAAAAGGGAGAGAGAGATGTCTCTTTTTTCTCTATTTTTTTTCTTGAAAATGGAAAGACTAAAATACCCTTAAAAATGGATGGTGTTAAAGTCAAATGACAAATCATGGATTTTGAAAAATTAAGGTGATATTTCTCTTAAATTTTTCTTTAAAGTGACAAATTGAAACTGAGGTATAAGTTTAGGTGACATTTCGATAATTATCCCTTTTTTTTTTTTTTAATAGGGAAAAGCTATCGTATACTTAGAATAATGTTTAGTTGCTAAATTAGTTTACGAAATTCACATAGCGAATGATTTGTACATTTAAAATGGGAAAAAAGTTTTTTAAAGAAAGTTTTATTCTAACATATCTTATATTCTTTTTAAATACTCTTTTGTCCACACTAGCAAGAGTAGGGGCCCATTTGAGGATAAAATGACAGGAATTATTTTTTATTACTTTTTATTGCTACACGAATCCCACATATTACAGGAAAACCAACATTCGAAATTTCTACACCTGTCTTGGCGAATTAAAACCCATTAAAAATAGGATTCCGCATCCCAGTTGGAATGAATGAGAGCCTATAAATACTCATTTGGTCTCTTACCCTCATCTCATCACTCGCCGTCTTCATTCTCATCACTCTCTTGCTCTCTTCACTACTATCGCTGTGTTTTTAGGAAAGATGATTATCGCCAACTACAATAACACAAATACTTGTTATGGCTATGACTATGGTTCTCAATATCAACAATTATCTACAGAACATGATGAGGAATTGAGACGAAAAAGGAAGGTGAATAAGTCTGATCAAATTCAAGAATTACTATTACAAAATAGGAGGAAGAGGATTCATAACGAGAAGATGAAGCTGGTTTGTGGGTCTTGCTATCTTCCCAAAGACAACCCAGACAAGCCCCTCGGCGAAGACGCCCACTTCATCTGCCACGAAGGCCAGACCATCGGCGTGGCAGACGGCGTCGGCGGCTGGGCCAAGATAGGCGTCGATGCGGGCGTGTACGCAAGGGGACTCATGAACAACGCCAACCAAACGGCCATGGACATGACCCGAGCCGCAGCCGCCGCCGTCGATCCAAGAAATGTGTTAAACCAAGCCTACGCGAACAACGCCGGAGTACAAGGCTCGTCCACTGCTTGCATCCTCAGCCTCAACAAAGAGCGTGGGGCACTGCATGCCGTAAATGTCGGGGACAGTGGCTTCCTGGTGTTCAGGGACAGCAGGTGTTTGTACAAGTCTCCACCTCAGCAGCGCATGTTTAACTGTCCGTACCAGTTGGGGAACCACGTCGGCTACGACCGTCCCAAGTCGGCTCTGGAGTTTGTGATGGAGGCAGTCCCGGGGGACGTCATAGTTCTTGGGACAGATGGGTTGTTGGACAACATGTTTCCGAGTGAGATTGAGGATGTTCTTGTGGCGTATGGAGGAAGCGGTCGGGATTGTGAGGAGTTGGCTTCCGCCATAGCCAACCTAGCGCTTTTTAACTCGTTGGACAAGTACAGCGTTAGCCCTTTTCAGATGGAGGCTGAGAAGGCGGGGGTGGAGCACGCGGGAGGCAAGATCGACGACATCACTGTTGTTGTCGCCCAAGTTGTGGCTTCTAGTACCTCCTTCACTACACCAGCTAGCTTAGGTTTTGGTTTTGAACGAACAAATACCAAAAAGAAAAAGAAAAAAAGAGAAGACTATATTACGTTTAGAAATTGAGGTTGTACTTCCACGTTATTACAATTAATAAAATTCTTTATTTTTTAATCCAAAAGTTTACATTACAAAAGCATTATTCTCTCTTCATTATCGTTTGCTCTAGATGCAGACTAAGTTGATTTTAATTTTAAAGAAAGCTATCCTCTAGGTTCTTTGAATCGATCAATATTCCGGTTGTACGATCACTACAAGGAAAAACCCTTTTGGCGACGAATCATATTTGGTCGCCCAATGTATGTTTTTGGTCGCTGATTATTATTACCGACAAAAATTTCGTCGCAATCTAGTTGTCGTAGAAGGGGCGTCGTAGATACTAGAAACAACGACCAAATGCTATTTTGGTCGTTGATTCTCATAAGCAACCAATAGTTCTCGTCGCCCATTTCTCATAATTTCGTCGTTGATCCCTTGTCTATTTGGCGCGTAAAATTGATAAATGGCGCGAAAGTCCAAGGGATTGGCGACCAAATAAATATTTGGTCGTAGTTTACGATTGGCGTCCTACTGTTTGGGTCTCCAAAAGTGTAAAATTTGGTCGCTGAAGTTATGTTTATTGGGGACCAAATAAAAATTTGGTCTTGGTTTATATTTAATGTCAATATTTTTGGTTGCTTATAATAAAAGCTTTGGTTGGGAAAATCTGTCTAGTTCCAAGTTTTTGTCTCAAATCTTGAATTATTTTGTCGCCAATATTCAATTATTTTGTCGCTAATATCAAGTTATTTGGTCGCCAAGGATGTTGATTTTGAGGCTTTTTAAATTTTTTAAAAAACTAAAAAATATATTTTATTGAATATTAATAATATGTTTTTTTTTTCTTTTTCTATAATTAAATTAATATAGTTTTTATAAAACTTTTATTAAATGTCCCAAATAAAATTACCATATATAAGACTTCCCCAACTAAAATTCTACAAAGTACACAACATATATCACCATAAAAACATATCATAGTCCATGCAACATTTTCTTTTCATAAGCAAAACGGATTCTTAAGCAAAATATAGTGACAGCATAATTAACAAAATCACCATAGTCACAGCAACTAAGATCAAAGTCATGTCTACTAAGACATATGAAATATAAATAAAAGTTAGAGCTTACACATGTACTTCTTCATCTCTTTAAGTCTTAGGAGCAGTTGCCACAAGCAACAGAAGCATATGCATCCATTCATACCAAAGCCTACATAAAATTTCAGCTAAGTCTATATACTACTTAACATATGGATGAGCAATGTGACCAAAGTTACAAATCATATTCTTGATCACACATATCTTTGATTTGAAACAAAAACCACAAACCAAAGTCAGATTGTAGGATTTGAGTCCATCAAAGTCACAAAATCACCAAGATCATCCATACCCAAAACAACCAAAAGGTTTAAAACCTACCTAATGACCATGACCAATATCTTCAAGACCATTATACACACCATCACCACCACCTTGTAAGTTATGATTAGTTGTAGAATCATCAGAATCAGAATCAGAATCAGAATCAGAATCAGAAGAATCAGGTCGGAGCCGAGGTCCCTTACCATTGTACTTACTGTTGCGTTTACGCTTCTTCCTAGATCTGTCGTTAATCCCAGCTTGCAGCTGCTTAACGATGTCACAAAGTTTCTCCATAGTTTCTGAGAGCTTATTGTATCTCTCATCTTCAATCATAGAGGTTTTGCTATATCTACTTGTAGAGCGAGAACTAGTCTCCACTAGAAGATTCGAGCCCAATCCGCGTATCCTCTTACCCGATCCAATCCCAAGTTCTTTTGTCATAATCCCCAATTGGTGCACATCTGAAACTGAGATCTGTTCAGAAGGGTTGCTTGAACTCGCAGACTCCTGCTGAATGTACATCGCCATTGCTGCTTTCATTTTCTTCTACAAAAAAGGAAGTCTAGTTGTGTTAGCAAAAGTCAAACATAAAAAATAAAAAAATAAGTTGAACATGTAGCTAAAGTATAGGAAAATTTATCATTTACCCCCTTATTCTCAGCAACTTCATTGATCCATACGCCTTTATCCCTGTGCATATGCATGTTGTTCCAATTGTCGATAAGTGTAACATGTTGAGCCTCCTTCATTTTCCCAAGAAAAAAAAAACAAATGAGTTTAAGAAATCAAAAGGGGTCTAATATGATCAAGACAACAAGAAATCACAAGGGGTCATTTTATTAATATATTTTGCTTCCACGCAATACCACTTCACCTAATTTCAATCAAACCCATTGATATTCTTGCTTCCTGCCATGCTATTCAGATTTTTCAACAAATATCACATTCACCTTTACTTTAATGCTTCTCCTTTTCCAATAACTAAAAAAGGAGGACTACTTGGACTTAGTAGGAATAACATTAAATGTAAAGAATTTACTAATTACCTTCTCAGCTGCTTCCTTATTTTTCAGGAAAGGGCGTGAACCTCCTGTGTGTTCATATTCTTTCTTTTTCCTGTTATTAACATTGGCTTTGCACCTTTTCTTTAATAAAAGCACATAGAATTTTTTATATTCCTTCTAACTAATAAATAAGAAAATGGTCATAATCAGGCAACTGCATATTCTGACACTTCATGCAGGGACATTTGGTCTCATTCTTGTCATTTACGTGCCGACTTGCTGCTTCCATAAATGATTGAATACCATCTGTATAACGTTTACTCAATCGGTTTCTTTCCCAAATCCATTGCTTATCCATTATACCATCCAGTAACACAATTTAGATGATGTCATATCTCATCCATGACTTGTTTTGTCTCCTTATACAATCAATATACAAGTTTGTCTCCTTATGACTCCGGTAAGGCCCTATCCCATTCCAAAATGCATATTCTGTGCGATAGTTAGCATCTGCAACAGGTCTAAAGTATTTTAATTACTGAGTAGTTAACTACTTCAAATGAATTCTAGGGTGAAACCTAATGTGAACTCTTACGGACTGTGCTAATCACAAAAGTTTCAAGCCAATGCATAATGTCAAAAAATACAACAATTCCATAGCATAACCAAAACAAACAATTAAATATATATGAGTAAAGAGCATTTAGATGTATTACGTAATATGTTTGCTTGCCCCATAGTATCCACTTCCTGCTTATTACATTATTATCCAAATAACACGTTTGAGATAGTAACCTACTATAAAATATTAGTTATTTGAGTTAGAGGGAGATTAATTTTGAAAACTATATTAATAGGATCATTCTTTTTCTTCAATTAAAATTTAGAATTTTTATTTTCTAATATTATTACAATATTACTTGTAATAATTACCTCATCTCTTTGTAGCTGTAAACTGTAAGTGTTTTGCTTGCATTTGGTTTTACTTTGGGTAAATTATCATAGCCTCCCTTGAAAAATCTGGCCCTCAATGAATTACCAACATCCCAACATCTAAATCCTATTGTCTAATTGCTGAATCTGTGTTTTTTTTCTTTTCCAAAGTACTGAATCTGTTCAATTACTAAATATGTATTTAGAATTTTTATATCACTTATCAATTCATCAAAAATAATATGCAATCATACAAATCCAGCAAAATTTGTAAATTTTCATAACCCACAAAACCTTAACTACAAATCCACCAACAGAAAAATTGCATAAATTAAAAAAGTTACTCTTAAACAAGCAATTCAACAATCTACAGAAAAATGGAGACAAATGAGAAAATTATATCAATGCTAGAAAATAAAATTCAAACCAGTAAAAGTCAAATAATAAAAATACCAGACTTAGTGTGTTTGGAGAGACCCAAAACTCTAATTTCAACCTTGCGAGTGCATACTTGCACAAGTTTAGTGCATCAAACACTCGCAATTTTGGCCAATATCCAAACAAAGGTTCTAAAAGAATTTTTATACTCTAACCTTTTAATAAACCAGTCCCAAATAAGCTCTGAATCAGGACCAACTCAATCAGAACTCGTATCCAAATCAAGCCCTCCTTTGTGTGCAAACCATTTTGAGACCTGATCACCAAAACAATATTAATTTTCACCACTAAAGCTCATCATTCAACAAAACAAGACATCATAATTTTCTAATATCACTATGTAACTTGTAGTCAGTAACATTGAGAGCAATTGATGTGAAGAGATAGTTTTATCACTATGTATTTAAATCCCAAATTTTCTAATATATGATGTTCCATTTTCTTTGCATTATTTGAACCTTTCACCATTAGCAGACCTTGGACCCCAAGATTAGATTCTTCTTTACTTAATTTCATACATATTTGTCATAATTTAGTTGTCGCTTAACATTTGTAAAACTTCAATGACAACCAAAAAAAGAAGTTCTATAACAAAGTCAGAGTCATGGAATTCAAATTTGGCTTGATGACAGATAATTATCGACTTTGGAGGAATAAGCTTGTATTGCAACAAACAGAATATGAGACAAAATAACGTATAGCTTTGTCAATCATTGATATAAAGGTATTAAAGTTGGAGATAGAAAGTATGCACAAGTTGTAGAATAAAACAGAAAATGAGACAAAATGAAGATTGGTTTGTAGTTGAAGTTACAACAGAATTTCAGAAAAGAAAATCATGCCATATAAATTTTCTTCCCAGTGAATAAAATCAAAACAGCACAAGGTAATTTCAACAGTGACACAACACAACAGGTTTTAATAAAAAGGAAAGGATCAGTACTGTCTAACCAACCACCATATCAAGGATAACTTTCTGATGCTGATAGTATCTTTTGCAGGTACGAGGTTAACTCCTGAGGTCAAGGGTCATGGGTTTTGGGGACATAATTGGTTTTTGTTGTGTAAAGCTGCTGTTATTATTATTATTACAACTTGGTGATTAGTTCTTAATGGTGAGGCAGTTGTAGTGTGCGATTGCTTTTGTTGTCTTATCTCATGTTCTAACTTCTAAGTCTTTGTTCAAAGTTTTGTCATCATCAGACCACAATCGAACCTTTCACCATTAGCAGACCTTGGACCCCAAATGCACAAACTTATTACAGTCTAATAAGTGCAAAGTTTTGTCATCTAATAAGCTCAAATACAGTACAAAAATTAAAGAAAAACATAACCTTGGACCATCATCAGACCACAATCGAACAAATATAGATGAAATTTAGAGGAAATACAAAAATTATTTGTTAAAGCAACTACCTTTTTCAAATTCTGCTCCTTGACTGATGATAAAAAAGCTGAATGCAAATTATGAAAGCTTCGGATTGGATTTTCACTTGACCTCAGAGACAAAGGGAGGAGTGGGTTTTGATATTGGGTTGTTGGATGGCTGAGATTTGGGGTTGAGCAGAGAGACAGAGTGTGAGTGAGAGAATGGGATGTAAAGATGATCAATTGCACTAGGTGTGGCTTCACGTCATCTCTCTAGGTTACAGAGATGATAGAGAGAGCGTTTGGTTGAACAAAGCAAAGTTTTCTCTTGCCTTTTATATTTTTTGGTCTAAAGGCAAAGTGTTCTCTGATTTTGAAGTAAACAGGAAGAAAAGATAATAGAGCCAGGGTATTTATTGCGCACCATTTCCAACGACCAAATTTTTTTTTTGTCGTCCCTTTACACTGACCACTTATATTAAAACTCTGTCGTATTACTAAAAGTATTGGTTGCCAAAAGGTTTTAGAGACCTACCCTTTTGGTCGCTTTGTTATTGCCAAATTTTAGGCGGGAATATAATAATGGCGACGAAAATGAACCAACACAGCGACCAAAAGTTTGGTCGCCTAATAATTTTAGATTTCGCGCCACCTAGCTCTTATCCCAAAGCATTGGTTAGAGACGAAAATAATATTTGGTCGCCCAAATCCTTTTTAGAGACTAAAAGGTTCGTCGTACAATGTGCCACTTCTCGTCGCTGAACATATTCCAAAAGGTTCCGCATGTGCAAAAATCCAACCAAAGTTTAGACGACCGTATAGGAAATTTTGGTCGCCATTTACATTATCAGAGACCAAAAATTATTTGGTCGCTCATTAATTTGTCGCTAATCACATTTTTCCTTGTAGTGGATATTAGGTAGAAATTGGAAAAAGAAAAAAAGAAGAAGAAGAAATTCGACACAATTTAGCTTTTAATCTAGTGGTACTTATATCTCAAGTTCGAATCCCCCTCTTTTTTTGATTTGAAAAATACAATAAAATAGATAAAAGAACCAAATAAAAAAGAGTCTACTAGTGAATTTTCTCATATGACTATAAGTTGTATTGGATCAGGTTCCATCTATATATATGACTGGAATTGGATCGTGTCGTGTCAAGTTTGGGTCATGTTTGAATAATAAATGTGTCAATAAAGCTCAATCCAAACCCGACCCATTTAATAAACGTGTCATGTCGGGTTCGAGTCATGTTAAAAATGTTAACCTATTTAACAAATCATTAAACATGTCACATTTTTAAGAGTAACCTGTTTAACAAATTATTAAACATGTTAACCTATTTAACAAATCATTAAACATGTCACATGTTTAAGAGTAACCTGTTTAACAAATTATTAAACATGTTACAGAGTTAGCCCTTTTCATATGGAGGCTGAGAGGATGGAGCACACGGGAGGCAAGATCGACGACATCACTGTTGTTGTCGCCCAAGTTATGGCTTCTAGTACCTCCTTCACAACACCAGCTAGCTTAGGTTTCAGTTTTGAACGCACAAATACAAAGAAAAAGAGAAGACTATATTAGGTTTAGAAATTGAGGTTGTACTTCCACGTTATTACAATTAATACAATTTTTTATTTTTTTTAAACTCAAAAGTTTACATTACAATTAGCGGATGAATTGAATGTCGCATATAAATGCAATTTTCCTTCTCAAACCCTAACTCTAACACGAGCTGTCTTCTAGCCCCTCTCTCTGGCTCAGACATAATCGACGACCTCTCTTCTTCAATCCTCATCTCTCTCTCTCTCTCTCTCTCTCTCTCTCTCTCTCTCTCTCTCTCTCTCTCATATAAATGCAATGTTCTTTACGTTCAATATTTTTGTTGCTTGTGATTGTCGATGATCATACGTCATCTAATTGGTTCCTCTTCCATTAGTGGTATGGGATTTTGTTCTGCACATTTCTTCATATTTTACTGTTAGAGTTGCTGTGTTGTGGCCTCCTTTTCGGAGCCTCCCTTTCTGTTGCATTGTGTTTATTTTTCTTTTTGTGGATTGTGGGTTTTGTGTCGTTAGTTTTCTTTGTTCTTTCTGCAGCTTGGTTTTTTTTGCAGGCTTTTGTTTCTTTTTTTGGTTACTTGTTGTTTTGCTTTCATTTTAGCATGGTGTTTTTAGTTGTTGACTTGTTTTAGTTTGTTTTTTAAGTTTTCTAATAGGGTTCTTCCACACTCTGTTTTGTGTAGGTGTGTATGCACTGTTCTTTTTTCTTTTCTTTTATTTTGTTTCTAGCTTTTGTGCTTCTAACTTTCTTTTTTAACCTTTTGTTTGGTATTTTAATAAATCATCTATTCCAACAACAACCAATAAATAATAAATAAAAAGATTTCCAAGAATTGGAAAAGAAAGAGATGATGCTTACATTGTTCCCACAACCTTGTGAGTATTTGCTAGACTCTGCGGGCCTTGAACGATACGTGCCAATCCAAAATCTGAAATTTTTGAGTTCATGCTCTCATCCAAGAGAATGTTATTGACTTTCAAAATAACCTTCAAACAGGAATCATGGTGGATATAAAGAAGCCCTCTAGCAATACCCTGAATAATCTTGAAGCGTCGACTCCAATCAAGCACTGCTCCTCCTGTCATTGGAATTCAAAATATAACAGTAATGTCATTGATACATCCCAATCCCATGCACTTCACAATGAAAAAATTGACCATCACTATGTAACAAAGAGCAATTTAACTAACTGAATACAAGAGTATCCAAGCTTCTGTTTGGCATGAACTCGTAAATTAGTAACTTCTCATCATCCTGGACAGAGCAGCCCATGATCCTAACAAGATTTTTCTGTTGGAGTTTGGAAATCAACAGCATGTCATTCTTGAACACTTCTATGCCTTGCCCTGAGCTACTAGATAGTCTTTTTACTGCTATTTCCTTCCCTTCTTGTAGCTTATCCAACACAAGGTCCACAAATTAATCATCCCTTGATGACCTCATTCTCTTACCCTTTTGGTTAGATCGCAGACTGTGCAAGCTGAACACTATGGCAGCCAAGATACTGATAAAACAAATAGCTATGAGGCTGACCATTAACTTTATTCGTTTTCCTTCACCTGAAATGATGAATTTTTATTACAAGAAATATGAGACAGAAAAGGAAAAATACTGCTGATTAGAGTTGTGTAAGCAATAGAGTTTATCACTTACCTAATTCTGTGTGTGCTAGGCGAATACAAAGATCTACTCCACCAGAGGAATACTCCTGAATATCAATAAAGTCTTTGGACTAGACCAAACACCCTATATTGTTAACATGTGTCTAAGCCAGGCAAGAACAACTATTTGCGCCCAAAGTCGAAATATACTCATGAGAAGCTGGTAAGTTTACACTTCCCATCTTCCAAAACCCATCTTCTTTTCCAGGACCACACATGTTAACACAAGAAGAGAAGAAAGTGTTTTGTGAGAGACTGCTACAATTAAAATTACATGATGGTTACAGTTCTAATATTTCAAGTCATATTTCATTAGAAGATTGTAAGATTTTAGGCCTTAAGTAGCATGATTGTCACGTTTTATTACAACAATTACTACCAGTAGCATTAATGGGCCTTTTGTCAAATGAACCAAAGATTGCCATATTTCGGCCATGTTTCATTTTTCAATGAATTGTGTCAAAAAGTCATTAACAAAAACAAATTGGAATCTCTAGATGCCAATGTGGCAGAGACCTTGTGTATGTTTGAAAGGTATTTTCCTCCATGTTTCTTCGATGTTATGGTTCACTTGACAATTCACCTTAGTCGAGAAGCCCTAATAGGTGTTCCAGTCCAATTCCGTTGGACGTACCCATTCGAAAGGTGCTCTTTCATTAAGTTTCAGTATGTTCATATACATATGCAATTTGATTTAAGCTTCATTAAAACCTCACAAATACATTTCAATTAATGCTCATTAGTTCTATGTCGTGAACTAGATATATGAAAAATCGTGCTAGACCCGAAGGATGTATGACAGAGCGTTATGCAGCCGAAGAGTTCTCACGTCATTGTAGTGGGTACATGAAAGAAGCTGCTGAAATGGGTGTTTGATTCACCTGAAATGAGGATTTTGAATTTGGAATAGCAACTGAAGGATGACCTATTTTAGCAAGCAAGCTAAAGATCATGACTCTTGAAATGTTGGATATTGCGCATCGTTATGTTCTGTTAAATACTGCAGAAGTTGAACCGTACCTAGCGTAAGAACTTAGCTTAAAACTAATATATACATATATATCTATTACAATTGGCCATATGACTGCTTGCTATTCTTTTCTAGAATGCATCGAGAGGAGCTTAAGCTTTTAGATAGACGTCTTTTGAATAATGAAGGCCTACTAGAAAAACTTCATATATTGACTTTTAGTGAATGGTTAGAAAATAAAGTTAAGTTTGGCAGCACTAGTGGTATGTCAACAACAGTAAAGTGGCTTGCATGTAGGCCTATGAGAGATGTAATGTCTTATTCTGGTTATGTTATCAATGGACATTGCTTTCACACAAGAGATATTAACAGAAGCACACAAGATAGTGGTGTATCTATGGAGGCAGACACTATTTGTCAATCTAGTGCAAAAGACACATCTCAGGCCATGGGAAAATTACTTATCATGGGGTTATAAGAGACATTGTTTTGCTAGATTATCACATGTTCAAATTACCTATATTTGACTGCGATTGGGCAAACATAACGAATGGTGTCAAAAGTGTCAAGAATGCTCAACCGAAACTTGACCCATTTGATAAATGTGTCGTGTCGGCTTCGTGTCGTGTCAAGATAATAAAAGTGTCAAGAATGCTGAACCCAAACCGGACCCATTTGATAAACGTGTCGTGTTAAACAAGTTAATCTATTTAACAAATTATTAAACATGTCACATGTTGAATTCAAAATAGAGATGATACACTACTACAAAATAGTTAAACCACGACACAAAATAGACAACGGTGCATCTTAAAACTGTCGTTTTGTTTTAAAAGACGACGGTGTTTTTAAAACTGTCATGATATATCATCTTATACACTATTAGCGTTAGATTGATTTTTAAAAGACGACGCTTGTCACTAACAAGCGTTGTCTTTTAAAACACGCTGAAAAAAAAAAAGGCCACTTGATTTTAAAAGACGACGCTTGTTAGTGACAAGCGTCTTTTTTTAAAAATCAAGTGGCCTTTTTTTTGTAAAGACGACGGTTCTTTAAAAAAACCGTCGTCTTTGCATATATAAAGACAACAGTTTTTTTAAAGAACCGTTGTCTATTAGATGTAAAGACGAAGGTTTTGTTTAAAAGAACTGTCGTTGTTTTGTTATATAGACAACGGTTTGTGACAAAAAATCGTTGTTGTTTAGAGGTAAGGACGACGTTTTTGTTAACACCGTCATTAATTGTAGGCCAAATACGACGGTTTTTATTTACGAAAAAAGGCCACTTGATTTTTAAAAGACGACGCTTGTCACTAACAAGCGTCTTCTTTTAAAACACGCTAAAAAAAAGGCCACTTAACCTTATCTCTCCCTCCTTGAAACCCTCCTCAGGTCTCTAAAACACCCTCATGAAACTCTCTACAAAATCATCAGAAAACCAATATCAATGAAGGAGTTGAGAGATTGAGGTCTTCGAAGATCCATAAGATGGAGAGGGAGGTTCTGTATTTGATAATCAAAGCTGGTTGGATGGTGAAGATCTCAATCTCCACGCTCTTTAACGATGATCTCCATCTCAGGCGTTCAACTCTCTCATCAACCTCAGCGGCTTGGTCCGATTAGCTTTCCAATTTTGTAGTCATGATCTAGAAAGACTCGTTGAAATCTGTCGCGCAGGCCACTTCAGGCCCATGGCTGTCGTCACCACTTCAGGCCCTTGGCCCTCACACTCCTCTTCAGGTCCAAGCCCTATAATTGTCCTAATCTCCTGATAATTGTGAAGATCGAAACCCTAGCCTCCTACCTTTCGAATGGTTTGATTTTCAAGTCACCTAATCTCTCAATACCCTTCTATATCTTGCTAGTGAATTCGAGATTAGTCTCTTTGCGTTTCTGGTATTTCTTTGTCTCCCTGATTTCAGATTTTATGTCTCTCTTGATTTGTCTGGTTTGTTTACATATTTTTTTTTATTTCTGGTTTCTTTTTAGATTTTCTGATTAGGTTCTCAGGAGATGAGGAGGAAGCTTGGGATTAATTAGTTACTAAGATTGGTGGACATATAACAACTTTATGAAATAATTGAGCATACAAGGTCGGTTTGCAAAGCTAGATTGACTGGCTTTTTCAAGTTTTTCTCAATTATATAAATAGAATGAGGAGATCGACTTAGGCTAAGGGTTTTCATTTGGGTGGGTTGAAACCCACTACCTTAGGGTGCATGGTGGAATATAATAGAACATGTCAGTTTATGCATGCCACATATTTATTATTATTAATAAAAATTAATAATAAACATGTTAAGTAAGTCATTTTGCAGGTTGGCGAGTTGACCCTAAACTCATATGTTTATTAAACGAGTCATGACGAGTTGACCCGTAATTTTAATCGTGAAAGTTTCGAGTAGTACCCGAAATTGCCACCTATATTGTGTCAGTCATAACCTTATGGTCTTGAAGCCCAGGGCAACTTTTATAATTATTATTATCCTTTTGACACCGATAAGAAGAATTTTAAGAAAGAAAAAAAAGACAAAAACAAAAAGGGTGTCGAGCAAATTTGGGACTTCTGCCTGCATAAATGGAGAGGTTGGCTTCAGACAAGTACAACGTTAGCCCTTTTTAGATGGAGGCTGAGAAGGCGGGGGTGGAGCACGCGGGAGGCAAGATCGACGACATCACTGTTGTTGTCGCCCAAGTTGTGGCTTCTAGTACCTCCTTCACTACACCAGCTAGCTTAGGTTTCGGTTTTGAACACACAAATACAAAAAGAAAAGGAGAAGACTATATTAGGTTTAGAAATTGAGGTTGTACTTCCACGTTATTACAATTAATACAATTCTTTATTTTTTTTAATTCAAAAGTTTAGAATTGAATGTCGCATCCAATACCAATAGTAAATTTATATTTTTAACTGTATATATATAGTTATGCAAAAGCATTATTCTCTCTTCATTATCGTTTGCTCTCAGACTAAATCTTGATCATCCACATGAGGCTCACAAGCCAGTGGACGTGCCCATAAGGGATAAAAGAATACAGATACATAAGTAAATTCGAAGTTGCAGTCTGCAAGTACATTAGGAGCATATGTACATGTAATCTAGTTGGAACTTGGAAGCACTTTATAGGGTTTCATTTTCTTTTAAGTAATTGCATTTATGTCACAATATTTTTCATAGTTCATTTGGAAAATGCGATTGAAAAATGATCTATGTTCCTGTTGATCAGTCCAAATGTGTTAATTTGGAACTTGGTACAGAGCTGATAATCCATTATATATTATGGAGTTGATTAAGTTGATTTTAATTTTAAAGAAAGCTATCCTCTAGGTTCTTTGAATCAATCAATATTCCGGTTGTAAGATCTTAGGTAGAAATTGGAAAAAGAAAAAAGAAGAAGAAGAAATTCGACACAAATTAGCTTTTAATCTAGTGGTACATATATCTCAAGTTCAAATCCCCCTCTTCTTTTGATTTTAAAAATACAATAAAATAGATAAAAGAACCAAATATAAAAGAGTCTACTAGTGAATTTTCTCATATGACTATAAGTTGTGTTGGATCGGGTTCCATCTATATATATGGCTGGTATTGGGTTGTGTTGTGTCAAGTTCGGGTCGTGTTTGGATAATAAACGTGTCAATAATGCTCAATCCAAACCCGACCCATTTAATAAACGTGTCATGTCGGGTCCGGGTCATGTTAAACATGTTAACCTATTTAACAAATCATTAAACATGTCACATGTTTAAGAGTAACCTGTTTAACAAATTATTAAAATTGTTACAGCGTTAGCCCTTTTCAGATGGAGGCTAAGAAGGCGAGGATGGAGCACGCGGGAGGCAAGATCGACGACATCACTATTGTTGTCGCCCAGGTTGTGGCTTCTAGTACCTCCTTCACTACACCAGCTAGCTTAGGTTTCAGTTTTGAACGCACAAATACAAAGAGAAAAAGAGAAGACTATATTAGGTTTAGAAATTGAGGTTGTACTTCCACGTTATTACAATTAATACAATTCTTTATTTATTTTTAATTCAAAAGTTTACATTACAATTAGCTGATGAATTGAATGTCGCATATAAATGCAATTTTCATTCTCAAACCCTAACCCTAACACGAGCCGTTTTCTAGCCCCTCTCTCTTGCTCAGACATAACCGACGACCTCTCTTCTTCAATCCTCATCTCTCTCTCTCTCTCTCTCTCGCTCACAGCACCATCGTCATCTCATCCCTGACCTTGGAGATTCCAAAATGGCTTATTTTTTTTCCAGGCGCTAGCGCCTGCCTAGACCGCCTAGCGACCTCCTAGACCGCCTAGACCGCCTAACGCCCGCCTAGCGACAGCCTAGACTGCCTGGCTCCCGCCTAGCGACCGCCTAGCAACTGCCTAGACTGCCTAGCCCGCCTAGCCACCCTAGACCCCGCCTAGCCCCCGCCTAGAGACCGCCTAGACCGCCTGGCGCCCGCCTAGCAACTGCCTAGACTGCCTAGCCACCCTAGCCCGCCTAGCGCCCGCCTAGCCCGCCCAGCCCGCCTAGGCCATTTATTCTGTAATATTAACAATATGAGTGACAGTGTGTTCAAGGAGTTAACTTTTAAAGAAGATTTCAGAACAACAACAGAAAACCCAGAGAAGTTTCGACACAGACTTATCCTCTTTGGAACCACCCATTGCCTTCCCAATTCCACCAACTGCAGAACTATTCCACCTTTTGGTTTTGGGTTTTAGTATGGCAACTTTGATTAAGAACGTCAATATACGGAGATGAATCGAAGTGCTGTTTCAGTTTTTCAGTTTCTCAGTTTCTCTTACTCTCTGTTTTCTATGTTTCTCAGGCTTCGGCACAGTCAGATCGCCACACTCACTTGTAGATCTGCGGTTTGCAGATCGCCATGATCGCTATGTGTGGTGGCTCCCGTGGGAATTGTCTTTGATTGGAAATTGAGGAGAAATTGTCTGCGACCACTCTATCATGTTTGCTTTGGTCATTGACCAGTAACGTATCATTCTTTTTCATTTTGTTTTGATTTCATAATTGTGTTTCTTATTTCTTGCTCTTGTTTCATAATTTCGTAAGAAGATATTATTCGCTCCCCTTAAGTCCTTGTTTGGGTAGCATAAAATCTAAAAGTTTTATTTTCGCATGAATGTCGTATGATATTTTTGTTGCTTGTGATTGTCGATGATCATACGTCATCTAATTGGTTCCTCTTCCATTAGTGGTATGTGATTTTGTTCTACACATTTCTTCATATTTTACTGTTTGTTAGAGTTGCTTTGTTGTGGCCTCCTTTTCGGAGCCTCCCTCTCTGTTGCATGGTTTTTGCCCCTATACAAGCCTTGGCAGTTCCAAAGTTGGGAGCAGTTTTTGGCGGTTCATTTGATCCTCTACAAGCATTGCAGTTCCAAAGTTGGGAGCAGTTACTAATGGTTTTATTGGGTGTTTTCAACGTTAACAAATAAGTTTGGAGTAGTTTCTTGTGGTTTGATGGTTACTACAACACCAGATAAGTTTTGCCTTGTTGGCCATGGTATGTTGTTACATTTAGAACAATCATCTTGGTGTTTTCTTTGTTACTTTGGTTTTCCTTTTGTTGTGTCATTGTGTTTATTATTCTTGTTTTGTGTCTTTAGTTTTCTTTGTTTTTTCTGCAGCTTGGTTTTTGCAGGCTTTTGTTTCTTTTTATGGTTACTTGTTGTTTTGCTTTCGTTTTAGCATGGTGTTTTTAGTTGTTGTCTTGTTTCAGTTTGTTTTTTAAGTTTTCTAATAGGGTTCTTCTACACTCAGTTTTGTGTAGTTGTGTTCTTCTTATTTCTGTTTTAAGTAGACATTTGCAGGTTGTCAGTTAAGTTCTCATGGTGTGTACGAATTGTTCTTTTTTCTTTTCTTTTATTTTGTTTCTGGCTTTTGTTCTTCTAACTTTCGTTTTTTATCTTTTGTGTGGTATTTTAATAAAGCATCTATTCCAACAACAACAACAACAAAAAGAAAAGATTTCCAAGAATTGGAAAAGAAAGAGATGATGCTTACATTGTTCCCACAACCTTGTGAGTATTTGCTAGACTCTGCGTGCCTTGAACGATACATGCCAATCCAAAACATGAAATTTTTGGGTTCATGCTCTCATCCAAGAGAATGTTACTGACCTATTCAAATCTCTATGTATTACCTTCAAACAGGAATCATGGTGGATATAAAGAAGCCCTCTAGCAATACCCTGAATAATCTTGAAGCGTCGATCCCAATCAAGCACTGCTCCTCCTGTCATTGGAATTCAAAATATAACAGTAATGTCATTGATACATCCCAATCCCTTGCACTTCACAATGAAAAAATTGACCATCACTTTGTAACAAAGAGAAATTTAACTAACTGAATACAAGAGTATCCAAGCTTCCGTTTGGCATGAACTCGTAAATTAGTAACTTCTCATCATCTTAGACAGAGCAGCCCATGATCCTAACAAGATTTTTATGTTGGAGTTTGGAAATCAACAGCGTCTCATTCTTGAACACTTCTATGCCTTGCCCTGAACACTACGGCAGCCAAGATACTGATAAAACAAGGCCCACAAATTAATCATCCCTTGATGACCTCATTCTCTTACCCTTTTGGTTAGATCGCAGTCTGTGCAAGCTGAACACTACGGCAGCCAAGATACTGATAAAACAAATAGCTATGAGGCTGACCATTAACTTTGTGTAAGCTATGAGGCTGATTAGAGTTGTGTAAGCAATAGAGTTTATCACTTACCTAATTCTGCGTGTGCTAGGCGAATAAAAAGATCTACTCCACCAGTTTCCTTGCTCCACTCTTCATGTGACTTTGGAACTTGGTATAGAGCTGATAATCCATTATTGTACATTATGGAGTTGGTTCAGTTGATTTTAATTTTAAAGAAAGCTATCCTCTAGGTTCTTTGAATCAATCAATATTCCGGTTGTAAGATATTAGCTAGAAATTGGAAAAATAAAAAAGAAGAAGAAGAAATTCGACACCAGTTAGCTTTTAATTTAGTGGTACTTATCACTAAAGTTTGAATTCCCCTCTTCTTTTGATTAAAAAAAAAATTAATTATATAAAAGAACCACATATAAAAGGGTCTACTAGTGAATTTTCTCATATGACTGTAAGTTGAATTAGATCGGGTTCATCTATACATGAAGCTAGGGATGGCAATGGGTAATGTCATGTCGTGTTAGGATAATAAAAGTGTCAAGAACGCTCAACCCAAACTCGACCCATTTGATAAACGTGTCGTGTCAAGATAATAAAAGTGTCAAGAATGCTGAACCCAAACCCGACCCATTTGATAAACGTGTCGTGTTAAACATGTTAATCCATTTAACAAATTATTAAACATGTCACATGTTGAATTCAAAATAGAGATGATAATTAGAATGAGGAGATCGTCTTAGGCTAAGGGATTTCATTTGGGTGGCTTGAAACCCATTAGCTTAGGGTGCATGGTGGAATATAATAGAACATGTCAGTTTATGCATGCCACATATTTATTAATATGAATAAAAATTAAAAATAAACGTGTTAAGTAATTCATTTTGCAGGTTGGCGAGTTGACCATAAACTCATATTTTTATTAAACGTGTCATGACGAGTTGACCCGAATTTGACCCTTAATTTTAATCGTGAAAGTTTTGAGTCGTACCTGAAATTGCCACCGATAGTGTCAATTGTAACCTTATGGTCTTGAAGCCGAGGGCAATTATTATAATTATTATTATCCTTTTGACACCCATAAGAAGAATTTTAAGAAAGGAAAAAAAAAACAGAACAAGTACAAAGCTACAAAAGTGCTGAAATGGGTACAATATATCCAGTGACCAAACACAACAACATGTTGATTTGATATGGAGAGAATTACGCCTAAACCAACAAATACTCAAACTGTTGATTCAGCAGCCTAATGTGTTTGTACTCAGACTAACAATACAGATCCACCGCGCAACGACATAAATGGAAAATTCATATCGTAGCTGAAAATTAAAATACAAAACACAGCAAACTCCTAAAGAGCACAACAACCGCAACTACAAACCAGCATAGCAACCGGTACTACCCCACCGACATGGGGGCCGTCGCCTTTTCTTGCAACCACAAACAGAAAAATACAAAACAAAACAAAACCAAGATCCACATGGATTTGGGCAGCAAAAAGCCTCATCACAAACCAAAACTCCAATCCCTAGCATATGAGGAAATGGAAAAGGAAAAGGAAAGGGAAGAGGAGTTGAGAGGGAAGAGAGAGGAGGAAGAGGTGAGGTTAAAATAAGGGAGGTGGGGAGTAAGGGAGGAGGGGCCGAGACCACCTCCCCCCTTTGGTGCGGCTAAAGTGTGTGGGGGGCTAGGGTTTTTTCTAGAGGTGATATTCTAATTCTTGGAGGACTAACCCATTAGGAATTCATCATTTTTACCTATTATATCCTCACACAATTTTAAAATTTTCAAGTTTGCCATCTACTTTAACCCAACAATGAGGACATTTTAGTAATTAGAACCATTCCTACCCCAATTCCATATGGTTTAGTAAACAATTTCAATTTTATTTTTTTGGTCTGAAGTAAAAAACAAAAATAGGAATCCAGAATCTAACTTTCCTCAATCCATATGGTTTAGTAAACAACTTCAATAGGAATTCGGAATCTAATTCTCCTCAATCCAACTACTCCTCAATTCAATTCCTCCTAATCCAATTAAAGATTAGTAAACATGCCATGAATTTGAGCAAGGAATGTACTACATTACATTGTTCAAGATCCCTTCCGGTCCGGAATATAATTATTATTATTTTGTTAATTTTATTAGGTTATGGTTGAGGAAAAATTTTGAAATTTATACAGCTGTAAAACAGGTCAACATTACTTTACTGTCATTCAGTTCGCTCCTCTCGCTCTATTGAATTGAAGCATTACTCTTTCTTTCTTGCTCATCTCGCTCTCCCTCTCGTGAATTGAAGCAAAGCAACGATGATGATCGCCAACAATAACCCTGCCTTTGGTTATGGCCCGATCAATTTAAAAAATAATAACATCCCATCAATCAATAATTCTGGTGCCCTTGGCTCTGGCTTTGGCAATGCCGATCAAGATTATGAATTGGGGGGGAAAAAGGAAGTTGAATCACCTTCCAAAATTAATACCAAAGAGGAGGAAGTTCTGTAATGAAAAGATGAAATTGGTGCACTTCGTCTCCCACGACACCCAGATCATCGGCGTGGCGGACCGCGTCGGTAGCTGGGCCAGGAAAGGCATCGACGCAGGCGAGTACGCAAGGGGACTCATGAACCACGCCAAACAAGCGGCTACTAATATTTTTGTCCTTAGAGCCGTCGCCGTGGATGCAGGAAAGGTGCTAAGAGAAGCCTACGTGAACAACTTCGGAATACAAGGCTTGTCGACGACTTGCATCCTCAGCCTCGACAAAGAGTGTGGGACCCTCCTCACAGTGAATGTCGGGGACAGCAGCTTCGTGTGTTCAGGGATGCCAAAAAAAAAAACAAGAAGTAAAGAAACTAATTTTAAATTTTCAAAATTTAAAAATAAAGAAAAAACCTCTCTCGACGAAATGGCATCAGCACAGGTCTATACCAGCGAAAGTTGCCAGATTAGCAGAGTATAGCCGTGCGGCTATACTACGGCTATATATATATATATATATATATATATATATATATATATATATATCGCTAGGTGTCTCGTTTCAAAACAATAAAGCCAGGCGGCTATACTTCAAATAATAATTATAATAATAATAATAAGACGGCTATACCATTTCTTAAAGGCTTAAGTGCTACAGTGCCTCCTGAAACATTGGTCAATTCTCAGTATTCCCCCTCGAAGTTAAAGTGACCCACCTTGCCCCCTTGACCGATGTTTTGTGTCTCACTTTGCCCTTCACCGTTAAGTCTGTTAAAAATTCCGTTTAAAATGCTGACATGACACCAATGGGACCCATTATTTTGCTAAACTAAATGCCATGTGTGAAGAAAAAATAATTAAAAATTAAAAATTATCTTTAAAAAAACTTAATTTAACTATTAAAAAAAATTAATAATACTTTAAAAAACTTAATTGCACAGCGCTTGATACAGAGAGAGAAAAGAGAGAGAAGATAATTGATCGGAGAATGACATCGGATGGAGCCACGTCTGCGGTGACGGTGGCGCAAAGGAAGCCGTCGTGGATGGAGAGAGAGAACAACCGGAGGAGAGAGAGGAGTAGAAGAGCCAAAGCTGTGAAGATATTTGCAGGGCTCCAAGCTCAGTGCAACTTCAATTTGCCCAAGCACTGCGACAACAACGAGGTGTTGAAAGCTCTTTGACTCCACACTGGCTAGACCGTTGTAGACGACGACACCATCTATCGCAAGGTCCCACTTCCTTTCTCTTCTTCAATTCACTTTAATTGTCCCAATTCTTCAATTTCTTTTTTTAATTTATAATTATTTTCCCATAATTGTCATAGCTCAGATCCAAAGGAAAAATCCACTTGAAAATTAATTTACTCATGAATTCTAATAATGTGATGGTGGTGTTGTTGTACAGGGATTGAAGCCAACCCAAATTGATACACCAGGCACATCAACCATGATCAGCCCTTACTCTTCTCTAAATCCTAGTCCAATCCCATCCTACCAAGCCAATCCTTCGTCGTCTTCCTATCCAAGCCCAAGCCTTTTCTTTCCCAGCACTAATTTATCCAATCCCAGTCACTATCTGCGCTCTGCAATTCCTTCGTCTCTCCCTCCTCTGCGAATTTCCAATGGTGCCCCTGTAACCCCACCACTCTCATCCCCAACCTCTAGAAACCCCAACCCAATTCCAAACTGGGACTCCATTGCTAAACAATCCATGGCCTCTTTCGATTACCCATTTTATGTTGTCTCTGCTCCTGCTCCAGTTAGCCCGTCCCGTCACCAGCTCCATTTTCCAGTTGGTACCATTCCCGAATGTGATGAGTCTGATACTTCCACTGTTGATTATGGGTAATGGGTTTGCTTCCAAAGATTTGCTCCATCTCTGTCAGTAATGCCAGCCCCTCCCACTTTCAATCTTGTGAAGCCTGTTGTTGCTCACCAAAACTAATTTCCTGACAGTGAGATCCTAGAGGTAAAGCCGTGGATTGGAGAGAAGATTCATGAGATGGGATTGGATGATTTGGAGCTCACACTTGGATTTTTTAATTTTTTTTCTTTCACACACATGGCATTTAGTTTAGCAAAATAGTGGGTCCCATTGGTGCCACGTCAACATTTTTAACAGATTTTTAACAGACTTGACGATGAGGGGCAAAGTGAGACACAAAACATCGGTCAAACTCAAATGGGCAAAGTGGGTCACTTTAACTTAAAGGGGGAATAGTGAGAATTGACCAATGTTTCTTGGGGCACTGTAGCAATTAAGCCTTTTTTAAATTTTTTATAAAAAAATCTAGTATAGCTGGGGCATGTAAAAATGAGTAAAAACGAGTATAGCTGCGCGGCAATACTAATTCTTAACAAAAAAAAAAGGTAGAAAAAAAAAATAATATAGCCGCCCGGCTATACTATTTGTGAATATATATATATATATATATATATATATATATATATATATATATATATATAGCATTTTTGTGAGAACAAGTAAGAAATAATCTTAGCCTCTCACATTCATTCATAGGTAGTAAATTACGGAACAATCTCCCCTTATGCTGGGGGATTAGTTAGCCTTTTATAGGCATTGAACCCTTGGACTCCAAGTCCAATATCGCTTATTTCTCTCCTTGCTCAATGGTAGTGGATATCATGTTAAACATGTTAATCTATTTAACAAATTATTAAACCTGTCACATGTTGGATTCAAAATAGAGACGACAATTGGAATGAGGAGATCGACTTAGGCTAAGGGTTTTCATTTGGGTGGGTTGAAACCCACTACCTTAGGTGTATGGTGGAATATAATAGAACATGTCAGTTTATGCATGCCACATATTTATTATTATTAATAAAAATTAATAATACACGTGTTAAGTAAGTCATTTTGCAGGTTGGCGAGTTGACCCTAAACTCATATGTTTATTAAACATGTCATGACGAGTTGACCTGAATTCGACCCGTAATTTTAATCGTGAAAGTTTCGAGTCGTACCCGAAATTGCCACCTATATTGTGTCTGTCATAATCTTATGGTCTTGAAGCCCAGGGCAATTATTATAATTATTATTATCCTTTTGACACCCATAAGAAGAATTTTAAGAAAGAAAAAAAACAAAAAACAAAAAGGGCGCCTAGAGCAAATTTGGGACTTCTGCCGGCATAAATGGAGAGGTTGGCTTCACACCAAAAAAAAAAGAGTGCTGCTAAACGAACCCTAAAATTAACTGAGTACACCCTATGATCTAAGTACACTCTAATATTTTAATCAAAATGTAAAATTAACTAAGTACACCCTATTTAACTATCAAAAATACCCTTGGTACACCCTAATACACTTTATCACAAACACCAAACCCACCTTGCTGCTTAACCCGCCAAAGCCACCGAAGTTGATTCTATCAAACAATGTGGAAGAACAAGCAGGAGCTGAGGGTGGAGGGTGGAGGGTGGAGGATGCCGGGATTGCTGTCCTGTTTGGCTTGGAATGCTTTGCCTGGTTTTGTGCTGGTGAGATTGTAGGTCGATGATTTACATGTTAATGGTTACCATGTCTAGGTTATGGGCTTGATCTAATTAGTTGATTTTGTTTAATATATTTAGCTTCTTTGATCTAATTAGTTGATTTTGTTTAATATAGCCTTCACGTTGATACCATGTGTTTATAATAGAAACGCATCCTTGATAAGTAGGCATCCTCCCTGCAAGATTGAATATTAGTTGTAAAAACGAGAAGCAAAAGAAAAAAAACCATTCCTTAATGTGGCTAGAGAGGAGAGGAGAGGATTGATGAGAGGATTTGTAAAAGCTCAGTAAATATCATATCATCTTACCTTGATTTCAAGATTCATTTTCAAGCATTTAGACAGGGAAGGTTGAATATAGTGTACTTATTAAAATTATTTGTTTCACAATTCAATATATCCTTTTTAGTCATTTTATATTAGGGTAAATTTGTAATTCAATAAATACTTTGATAGTATGGTGTACTTAGTTAATTTTAGGGTTCGTTTAGCAGCACTCAAAAAAATTTGGAGGGGTTGGCCATCTTTTCTTAGTTGGTAGAGCAAAGTAATGTCCAGTAGCTTATCCTAGATGCCTTGGCCCTGGCCCCTGCATAAGTTGGCCTTATTACTGGTTGGGGTTTGCCTACCACTATAGCAATTGATTGATTCCCACAAAAGGGAATATTACAAGTTGTTTCCATGTTGCAATATGCATTGCAAGTTCTACTTTATTATTGTTGAGTATTATTTCAGGCTTTAAAAAGCTGTTCAAATTTTTACTACTGTGACTCAGAACCAAGGTTTCATTTTGGTATTCTTCTAAGCGGCAGCTTGTACATGTCAAAATATTATTAATTATTATGTCACAGATATTATGTATGCGCCAACAAAAAATATTATCATCAATAAAATGTATCGAAAAGAAAACTAATTTAGGCCATTACGTTGGTTGTGTTTTTACTAATTAGGAATTGGAATTATCTTCAGGAATTGAATTCCACTTATGGCGAATTCCAATGTTCACATCAAGGAATTAAAAAGTAAGTGGGGCCACACAAGATTAGAAATTCAATTCCTGATTTTAGAGGAATTCAATTCTTGGGTGGGAAGTGATATTCTGTTTTTCCTTCTCTTTTCTTTTTTTGAGAAAAAACAGTAGTATATATTGATACAACAGAACAAGTACAAAGCTACAAAAATGCTGAAATGGGTACATTATCTCCAGTGACCAAACACAACAACATGTTGATTTGATTCGGAGAGAATTACACCTAAACCAACAAAATACTCAAACCCCTGATTCAGCAACCCCACGTGTCTGTACTCAGACTAACAATACAGATCCATCGCGAAACAGTAGAAATAGAAAATTTATATCGTTGCCGAAAATTAAAATACAAAACATAGCAAACTCCTAAAGAGCACAGCAACCGCAACTACAAACCAACTACAAACCAGCATAGCAACCGATACTACCCCACCGATGTGGGCGCCGCCGCCGTTGCCTGTAAACACACTGAGATGGAAAGAAGAGACGAAGCGATACAAAAACACAAGTATAGCCGGGCGGCTATAATATTTATATACACATATATAGGAAACGCCCAGCGCCCACGTGTTACGCCCATGTACATTCCGAATCCGATCCGATTTTTTTCGGAAATTTCGGATTTCGGCGTTTACGGAATTCGGATTTGTCGGAGTCGGATTTTTTTGGAAATCTTCGGACCGGAATCGGTCGGAATCGGATTTTCCAATCCAACTTGCACCCCTAGTTAAAACAGTAAAGCCTTGCGGCGAGACTGTTTTTAAAAAATTAGTAAAAACGAGTATAGCCGCGCGGCTATACTATTTGTTTTAAAAGTTAAAAAATCTAGTATAGCCGACCGGCTATACTATTTGTGAAAATACATCTTGCATTTTTGTTAGAACAAGTAAGAAATAATCTTAGTCTCTCACATTCATTCATAGGTAGTAAAATATGGAATGGAAAAAGTACGAATAAAATACGTATGTGTTTTATTCGGCAAAATTTTGGCACATTACAACTTCAAAGTTCGGCACTATAATATAGTTTTTTAATATACATTTTTTAATTGAATAATATGCGAGAATTATACGTATAATACTTGAATTTTGTGTGTCTTGTTGAAATTTTTGTAAAAGATACGTGTATTAAACATGAAAAATACATACGCACCTATATAATACGAGTATTGTATGTTTGCGAGTCTTTAAGATGTTTTCAGAACGAGGATGTATTTATTTTTTCGTTAGCGCATGAGCTGCCCAAGCTTCCGTTATATATATCTATATATATAAAGCAAAAGGCAGAGAATGGTGAAACATTCAAAATACCAGAAAATGCCCTTGGTTAATGCAAACATTAAGAATTGAAATTATTAATTAAATGAGGATAATATGGTAAATTCACACTTTTTCATATTAAAAAATTTTAAAATTAAAAGAAAAATTAGATAATGGATCCTCCTTTTAAGGAACACAACTACCCATTATCTTTTTTTAATTCTAAAATAAATTTATTTTAAATAAAAAAAAGCCTCTTGCAGGCGCGGAACCGCATGCGGAGAGGCTAGTGTATATAAAGCAAAAGGCAGAGAATGGTGAAACATTCAAAATACCAAAAAATGCCCTTGGTTAATGCAAAAATTAAGAATTGAAATTATTAATTAAATGAGGATAATATGGTAAATTCACAATTTTACATATTTAAAAAAATTAAAATTAAAAGAAAAATCAGATAATGGATCCTATTTTTATGGAACACAACTACCCATTATTTTTTTTAAATTCTAAAATAAATTTTAAAATTTTTTAAAAAAGCCTCTCGCAGGCGCGGAAATGCGTGCGGAGAGGCTAGTATATATCTATATATATAAAGCAAAAGACAGAGAATGGTGAAACATTCAAAATACCAGAAAATACCCTTGGTTAATGCAAACATTAAGAATTGAAATTATTAATTAAGTGAGGATAATATGGTCAATTTACACTTTTTCATATTAAAAAAAATTAAAATTAAAAGAAAAATCAGATAATAGATCCTCTTTTTATGGAACACAACTACCCATTATCTTTTTTAATTCTAATTTAAATTTAATTTTTTCTTTTAAAAAGCCTCTCGCAGGCGCGGAAGCGCATGCAGAGAGGCTAGTATATAGCAAAAGGCAGAGAATGGTGAAACATTCAAAATACCAGAAAATGCCCTTGGTTAATGCAAACATTAAGAATTGAAATTATTAATTAAATGAGGATAATATGGTAAATTCACACTTTTTCATAGTAAAAAAAATTGAAATTAAAAGAAAATTCAAATAATGGATCCTATTTTTATGGAACACAACTACCCATTATCTTTTTTAATTCTAAAATAAATTTAATTTTTTTTAAAAAAAAGCCTCTTTTAGGTGCGGAAGCGCGTGTGGAGAGGCTAGTATATATATATATAATATAGAAACATAGTTATGAACTTATTCTTGATTTTTTACATTCTCTAATAATCTCTATTTCTTTAGCTTAAAGAAAATGTTCTTTACATTTTGGAAAAAAAAAATTAAATGTAACAAAAAAATTAACACAAAAAAGTTAACAAAAAAATAAGAAAATTAAAGAGATTTTTAGTTATATACCCATTCTTAGCACTAATGATATAAATAAACCATACACCATTTAATTTTTATATACAAATTTTAAAAAAAACTCAAAAACTGACAGCTGGCCGGAGTACAAGGCTCGTCCACAGCTTGCACCCTCAGCCTCAACCAAGAGCGCGGAGCACGCGGGAGGCAAGATCGACGACATCACTGTTGTTGTCGCCCAAGTTGTGGCTTCTACCTTCACTACACCAACTAGCTTAGGTTTCTGTTTTGAACACACAAATACAAAAAGAAAAAGAAAAGACTATATTAGGTTTAGAAATTGAGGTTGTACTTCCACGTCATTACAATTAATACAATTCTTCTTCTTTTTTTTAATTCAAAAGTTTAGAATTGAATGTCGCATCCAATACCAATAGTAAATTTATATTTTTAACTCTATATATATAGTTATGCAAAAGCATTATTCTCTCTTCATTATCGTTTGCTGTTAATGCGGACTAAATCTTGATCATCCACATGAGGCTCACAAGCCAGTGGAGGTGCCTATAAGGGATAAAAGAATACAGATACATAAGTAAATTCGAAGTTGCAGTCTGCAAGTACATCAGGAGCATATGTACATGTAATGTAGTTGGAACTTGGAAGCACTTTATAGGGTTTCATTTTCTTTTAAGTAATTGCATTTATGTCACAATATTTTTCATAGTTAATTTGGAAAATGCGATTGAAAAATGATTCATGTTCCTGTTGATCAGTCCAAATGTGTTAATTTGGAACTTGGTACAGAGCTGATAATCCATTATATATTATGGAGTTGATTAAGTTGATTTTAATTTTAAAGAAAGCTATCCTCTAGATTCTTCGAATCGATCAATATTCCGGTTGTAAGATCTTAGGTAGAAATTGGAAAAAGAAAAAAGAAGAAGAAAAAATTCGACACAAATTAGCTTTTAATCTAGTGGTACTTATATCTCAAGTTCAAATCCCCTCTTCTTTTGATTTTAAAAATACAATAAAATAGATAAAAGAACCAAATATAAAAGAGTCCACTAGTGAATTTTCTCATATGACTATAAGTTGTGTTGGATCGGGTTCCATTCCATCTATATATATGGCTGGTATTGGGTCGTGTTGTGTCAAGTTCGGGTCGTGTTTGGATAATAAACGTGTCAATAATGCTCAATTCAAACCCGACCCATTTAATAAACGTGTCATGTCGGTCCGAGTCATGTTAAACATGTTAACCTATTTAACAAATTATTAAACATGTCACATGTCACATGTTTAAGAGTAACCTGTTTAACAAATTATTAAACATGTTACAGCATTAGCCCTTTTCATATGGAGGCTAAGAAGGCGAGGGTGGAGAACGCGGGAGGCAAGATCGACGACATCACTATTGTTGTCACCCAGGTTGTGGTTTCTAGTACCTCCTTCACTACACCAGCTAGCTTAGGTTTCAGTTTTGAACGCACAAATACAAAGAGAAAAGGAGAAGACTATATTAGGTTTTGAAATTGAGGTTGTACTTCCACGTTATTACAATTAATACAATTCTTTATTTTCTTTTTAATTCAAAAGTTTACATTGCAATTAGCTGATGAATTGAATGTCGCATATAAATGCAATTTTCCTTCTCAAACCCTAACTCTAACACTAGCCGTCTTCTAGCCCCTCTCTCTTGCTCAGACATAACCGACGACCTCTCTTCTTCAATCATCATCTCTCTCTCTCTCTCTCTCTCTCTCTCTCTCTCTCTCTCTCTCACAGCACCATCGTCATGTCATCCCTGACCTTGGAGATTCCAAAATGGCTTTTTTTTTCCTAGGCGCTAGCGCCTGCATAGACCGCCTAGCGACCGCCTAGACCGCCTGGCGCCCGCCTTGCCTCCGCCTAGACCGCCTGGCGCCCTCCTAGCGACCGCCTAGACCCCCTGGCGCCCGCCTAGCAACTGCCAAGACTGCCTAGCCCGCCTAGCCCGCCTAGCCACCCTAGCCCCCGCCTAGCCCGCCTAGCCCCCGCCTAGGCCATTTATCCAGTAATATTAACAATAACAGAAAACCCAGAGAAGTTTCGACACAGACTTATCCTCTCTGGAACCACCCATTGCCTTCCCTATTCCACCAACTGCAGAACTATTCCACCTTTTGGTTTTGGGTTTTAGTATCGCAACTTTGATTAAGAACGTCAATATACGGAGATGAATCGAAGTGCTGTTTCAGTTTCTCAGTTTCTCTTACTCTCTGTTTTCTATGTTTCTCCGTCACCGGCACAGTCAGATCGCCACACTCACCTGTAGATCTGCGGTTTGCAGATCGCCATGATCGCTATGTGTGGTGGCTCCCGTGGGAATTGTCTTTGATTGAAAATTGAGGAGAAATTGTCTGCGACCACTCTATCATGTTTGCTTTGGTCATTGACCATTAACGCATTATTCTTTTTCATTTGGTTTTGATTTCACAATTGTGTTTCTTATTTCTTGCTCTTGTTTCACAGTTTCGTAAGAGGATATTATTGGTCCCCCCTAAGTCCTTGTTCAGCATAACATCTAAAAGTTCTATTTTCGCAAGAATGTTCTTTACGTACGATATTTTTGTTCTGCACATTTCTTCATATTTTGCTGTTAGAGTTGCTTTGTTGTGGCCTCCTTTTCGGAGCCTCCCTTTCTGTTGCATGGTTTTTGCCCCTATACAAGCCTTGGCAGTTCCAAAGTTGGGAGCAGTTTTTGGAGGTTCATTTGATACTAACGGTTTTATTTGGTGTTTTCAACGTTAACAGATAAGTTTCTTGTAGTTTGATGGTTACTACAATACCAGATGAGTTTTGCCTTGTTGGCCACGTTATGTTGTTACATTTAGAACAATCATCTTGGTGTTTTCTTTGTTACTTTTGTTTTCCTTTTGTTGTGTCATTGTGTTTATTTTTCTTGTTTTGTGGATTTGTGGGTTTTGTGTCTTTAGTTTTCTTTGTTTTTTCTATAGCTTGGTTTTTTAGTTGGCTTTTGTTTCTTTTTATGTTTACTTGTTGTCTTGCTTTCGTTTTAGCATGGTATTTTTAGTTGTTGTCTTGTTTCAGTTTGTTTTTAAAGTTTTCTAATAAGGTTCTTCTACACTCAGTTTTGTAGTTGTGTTCTTCTTATTTTTGTTTTAAGTAGACATTTGCAGGTTGTCGGTTAAGTTCTCATGGTGTGTATGCATTGTTCTTTCTTTTCTTTTATTTTATTTTGTTTCCAGCTTTTGTGCTTCTAACTTTATTTTTTAACCTTTTGTTTGGGTTTTGTTGGCTAGTTATCTTTTCTTATTGTTCACTTGTGTTTTTTAGTTTATTTTAATTTTTATCTCATTTTTCCTTGTTTTTCTGAATTTGTGTTTGGTGTAGGCTGCAAGTTTCTAGTGCTATCCAGCATATTGAAGGGATGTTCAGGCTTCCTCTTTTTTTTCTTTTTTCTTTTTCCCATTGAGTTGTTCAGGCATGAGTCTATTTTAAAAAAGATCACACATTTGTTCCTATCTCTCATGTTTTGGTTTTGGATAGTATTGGTTATTTTCAGTGCTATCTTATGTACACTCTTATGGTGTTTATTATTTTAATAAAGCATCTATTCCAACAACAACCAAAATTAAATAAATAGAAGATTTCCGAGAATTGGAAAAGAAAGAGATGATGCTTACATTGTTCCCACAACCTTTTGAGTATTTAGACTCCGCGTGCCTTGAACGATACGTGCCAATCCAAAATCTGAAAATTCTGGGTTCATGTTCTCATCCAAGAGAATGTTACTGACCCTCAAATCTCTATGTATTACCTTCAAACAGGAATCATGGTGGAGATAAAGAAGCCCTCTAACAATACTCTGAATAATCTTGAACCGTCGACCCCAATCAAGCACTGCTCCTCCTGTCATTGGAATTCAAAATATAACAGTAATGTCATTGATACATCCCAGTTCCATGCACTTCACAATGAAAAAAGTGACCATCACTATGTAACAAAGAGCAATGAAACTAACTGAATACAAGAGTATCCAAGCTTCCATTTGGCATGAACTCGTAAATTAGTACCTTCTCGTCATCCTGAACAGAGCAGCCCATGATCCTAACAAGATTTTTATGTTGCAGTTTGGAAATCAACAGCATCTCATTCTTGAACACTTCTATGCCTTGCCCTGAGCTACTAGATAGTCTTTTTACTGCTATTTCCTTCCCTTCTTGTAGCTTATCCAACACAAGGTCCACAAATTAATCATCCCTTGATGACCTCTCTTACCCCTTTGGTTAGATCGCAGTCCGTGCAAGCTGAACACTATGGCAGCCAAGATACTGATAAAACAAATAGCTATGAGGCTGACCATTAACTTTATTCGTTTTCCTTCACCTGAAACGATGAATTTTTATTACAAGAAATATGAGACAGAAAAGGAAAAAAACTGCTGATTAGAGTTGTGTAAGCAATAGAGTTTATCACTTACCTAATTCTGCGTGTGCTAGGCGAATAAAAAGATCTACTCCACCAAAGGAATACTCCTGAATATCAATAAAGTCTTTGGACCAGACCAAACACCCTATATTGTTAACATGTGTATAAGCCAGGCAAGAACAACTATTTGCGCCCAAAGTCGAAATATACTCATGAGAACCTGGTAGGTTTACACTTCCCATCTTCCAAAACCCATCTTCTTTTCCTCTCGAAGCAACTGACTTGTGTTACTCTCACACAACAATTTGGTTTTCCTCACACACCCCCCTGTCCAGTTTCCTTTGCTCCACTCTTCATGTGACTTTGGTACAAACCCTTTCAAACACTTGCAGATTGGAGATTCTTTTGTATCAAAATGTTTAACTTGTCAACAAGTGAAAGCTGAACATCAGAAACTCGTTGGCCCTCTTCAGCCTTTACCTGTTGCACAATGGAAATGGGATCATATCACAATGGATTTCGTAACAGGTTTACCACGATCACCAAGAGGTAAAGATGCAATATGGGTTATTGTAGATCGTTTATGCACATTTCATATCAGTCAAAATGATAGATTCCATAGAAACTCTTGGGAAATTATATGTTCGAGAGATAGTGAGATTGCATGGAATTCCTATCTCTATTGTTTCTTATAGAGATTCAAAGTTTACTTCTCAGTTTTGGGGTACTTTGCAAAAAGCATTAGGAAGTCAATTAAATTTTAGTAGTGCATTTCATCCCCAAACTGATGGACAATCAGAAAGGACTATCCAGATCTTAGAAGATATGCTAAGAGCTTGTGTTTTGGATTTTCATGGAACTTGGGAAGATCATCTTGCTTTGGAAGAATTTGCTTATAACAACAGTTTTCAATCCAGCATCGGAATGGCACCATATGAAGCACTCTATGGTAGACCATGTAGATCACCTTTATGTTGGGCAGAAGCAAGTGAAATTGTGTTATTAGGACATGATCTGGTACAAGAAACAACAGAGAAGATCAAAACTATTAAACAACGCTTGCTTACAGCTTAGTGTCAGCAAAAGAATTATGATGATAGAAGAACAAGGCCATTGAAGTTTAATATTGGAGATCATGTATTCCTTAAAGTTTCACCTCGAAAAGGAGTTAAAAGGTTTGGAAAGTCTGGAAAATTAGCCCCACGATTTATTGGACCTTTTGAAGTACTACAGCGGATTGGGGAAGTAGCTTACAAGTTAGCACTACCACCTCAACTTCCGAATGTTCATAATGTGTTTCATGTCTCTATGCTTCGAAAATATGAACCAGATCCAACACATGTTTTAGATTGGGGAGAACTAAACATAGATGAGCAATTATCTTTTGAGGAAAGACCAATACGGATATTAGATCATAAAGAACAAGTGTTGCGAACGAAGACTATTCCACTAGTCAAAATTCTTTGGTTATATGGGGATACAGAAGAGGCTACATGGGAATTAGAAGTCGAGATAAAAGAAAAATATCCAGAACTTTTCCTTGAATCGGGTACGTTTCAAAATTTTGAGAAAGATTGTGAAACCCCATATTTTTAAATATGTATATTAATATTTCATGAGAATTCAATAATTATATTTATTAGTTTTCAATACTATATATATATATATGTTTGTACCATATCTGACCCTCCACTCATTCAACGACACGTGGATCTTAGAAACTCACCCAAGCACCCAAGGCCTCGAACAATCGGCATCTGCTACCGATGGCACTGTCGCAAAGCAGCAAACAGCCGCTACAGGCCCAACACAGTATACAATCA
Organism: Prunus kanzakura; assembly: GCA_020521455.1. NCBI lineage: Eukaryota > Viridiplantae > Streptophyta > Magnoliopsida > Rosales > Rosaceae > Prunus > Prunus kanzakura. The sequence goes on along the minus strand of BPUM01000869.1, from coordinate 501,439 downwards.
GTACCCCCTACCGATTCTGCAGAATCAACCTCGAAGTACCCGCCTGAAATATCTATGGACTCGTGTCAACCTCATAGGGCCCTCCCACGAGTCCCACATCGAAAGTGAGTACTAAGAGCATCCAAAACTCCCTTTATAAATAGCCCCCTTCACTACAATACAGGGGTAAGACTTTTCAGCTTGACTTTTATACTATTATATTGTCAACAGCAAAAGCTCTTAGAAAACAATCTTACTTTGGCATCGGAGGGTCTTAGGCTGGTTCCACACCGGTTCCATAGACCTCACGAGTCCTAGCCTATGTTGCACCGACACTCCAAACTGCTGGAGTGTCGGAGTGTCGGACACGCCGACACGCCGACACGGCTCCGACACGCCTCCAACACGCGTTGGACACGGTCAACGGCTGGGACACGGTCAAGACACGCTGCCGACACAGTCAAGACACGGCTCCGACACGGTCAAGACACGGCAGGGACCCAATTGAAATTTTGAAAATAAAAGTTGGGGTCTAAACGTAATTTTTGAAACTTTGGTGGACTGATTTGAAATATTTTTAAAAAGATGGGTTAAAAGTGGAAAAAGACTTTTTTAAACTTAGGGGAAGATTTTTTCTTTTTTTCTTTTTTTTTTTATATAAAGAGAAACACAACAAGAAGGACGATTCTTTTTTGCAAATCGTGACCAAGAAGGACGATTCCTTCTTGCAAACTCAGGTTAGGCTTCACAGATTTTTAATTTTGTTTCTCTGTTTTAATGTGTTTTTTGTGTGAGGGTATTTTGTATGATTGCATTTGTTTGGAGCTTTTTTTTATTTTTAATAAAAGTCTTGTTATTAGTTGTTGAGTATATTTGAATTTGTTTTATTAATTGGGTATTAGACTATTAGACATAATGAATGTGAACCATGTTTTATTTTGTTTCTCTGTTTTGATGTGTTTTGTATCTTTGTATGATTTTATCTGTATTTGGTTTTTTATTTTTAATAAAAGTCTTGTTACTTAGTTGTGGAGTATATTTGAATTTGGTTTATTAATTGGGTATTAGACATAATGAATGTGAAGTTGAACCATGCTAAATTTTTTTAGGGAAAGATGAGTTACTCTAATGCTAACTCTAGTGGGGATTCCTCTCATGCTCAATCAATTGATGATAGTGCTCCACTGTGGAAGTATGTTACAAAGGTTGAATCAAGTAAGAAAGTTGGAGGATGAATTTGATATTATGAACTTGGAGAATGCGAGTGTGCTTGAAATTGCAAACCTTTTACTTGATGAACTGGAATTAGAGGGCGTGTTGTTTTCTAATAACAACAATGAATACATAGATGATTGAAGAAGATTGAGAGTTAGATCATTTATGTTTTATTTTGTGGTGTATTAATTATTATGTATGGATGATGAACATGCGTTATTTATTTTGTTTTATGGAATTATGTGACATTGAAATATTGAGAATTAATTATTATTTTAATTGCCGTGTCCTAGCCGTGTCCGTGTCTTACTTTTTTGAGATTTTCCGTGTCGCCGTGTCGCTGTGTTGCGTTCCCGTGTCCCCGTACCCGTGTCCGTGCAACATAGGTCCTAGCTTCCTTCTATTCAGGATCAGCATCCGAAGACAGGAAGAATCTCCACCTATCACTCAATCGATCTCCTAGATCGTCCACATCTATTGTAAGTTGCACTCATCTCTATCTGCTCAAGTTTTAGTGCCAACAGATTGGCGCCGTCTGTGGGAATCGCTTATCGATTAACCCATATCTCAAAAACTGTGAGAAAATGAATCCATCTTCGGCCCTCCCTGCCGATGGCCCCATCATCGGCCTCGGCGGTGAGCCAAGTCTGGCTCCCTTACTTCAGACACCGCGGCCAGAGGCGCCTCCTCGGCCAACCACTCTGGAAGCTCGCATGGAGACCCTTCAGCGGGAAATGGCAAGGATGCAGGAGCACAACAACATCCTTGCCTCTAAACTTGATGACACCCAGAAGCAACTGCATGATCAGCAAACGCAGTCAACCCAACTGCAGCACAGTCTTGAACGAACCATGCATCTTCGGCAGGAAAAGTCAGTTAAGAGCGTACGGAAACCTAGCGCTCAAGATAAAGGGAAACAGCAGGCCGCAGACAAACCAACTGCCTCCCGAAGACTGTTCGTGCCCTCCCCCAAGGAGCGCCATCCAGAATATCAAGTCTACTCCGATTGTCGCGATAGGATCAACGAACAACACAGGGAACGGCAGCCCTCACCCATCCAGATCTGAGCAAAACTCCGCGATCGGCAGTTAGGGGCACTTGGACCAAAGTCCCCCTTACGCCAACGGTATGGCGCAGTCGGCCTGGAGGAAACAGATGAATCAGAATACGTCCCAACTTCAACAGGAACCACCAGCTCCTACCGATCGCCAGGACCCTCAAAGGGGCACCACAGCCATAGATTGAACAGAGAAAACGATCAGCATGCCGGAGGTTACCAGAGGAGCCCAAGCCGAACGGCAGGTCAGGAGACTCAGGGCCACCACACTGGTCGGCGTATGAAGAAAGAAACAAGGGAGCCTTTCGGTAACGATCTCCCCTCTACCGATCCTACCATCCGTCTCCTCCTCCAGAAGATGAACCGCATCGAGGAAGAACAGAATCAGGCTCGGACACCAACTTGGGGGACGGTACAGCCAGGGCCGTTCACCAATCGCATCCGAACTTTCAGACACGAAAAGGAGGTTCAGGCCCTCCGAATATTGTTCTACTCCGGGGTGGAAGATCCTGTCACTCACATTCATACCTTCCAATCAGCTTTGGGTTGCAAAGGACTGACAGATGAAGGCCAATGCTTACTGTTCCCCTCCACCCTGACCGGAGCTGCACTGAATTGGTTTTACCGAATGGAGCCAGGTACGGTTGACTCATTCGATCAGTTGAAGCAGACATTCCTCAACCATTTTATGATTCAGACCGATCGCCTATACTCTGCCGATGATCTCTACACCGTTCGGCAGCAAGACGATGAGCCACTACGAAAGTTCGCGGCTAGGTTCAGCCATGAATATTCCCGATGTCCCGAAACTGATGATAGGGCAGCCTTCGGTGCCTTCAAAAGCGGCCTTCGGTCGTCCCAATTTCGGTATCTGGTCCACAACAGCAACTGGACAACCTACTCCGAATTAATGAAACAGGCAGCCATCCACGCCAAGGCCGAACATTTCAACTCCAAGGGATCGGATTCAGCCCTACCAAACAAAGCGGCAACAACCGATAGGCCTTCGGCACAAGGCTATGACCGGTTCCCAGCGAATCGGACTACGAATCCAGCCCCCTACCGAACGGCACTCCCTGAATCTGCTCCTTATGGGCCCCGAAACAAACGAAAGGACCACTTCCGGGATCGGCAGGACATCAACAAAAAGGGGAAGGACTCCGGCAGGCGAAACGCCTTCGGGGATCCGAAGAAGAATCGGCCAGAGGAAATTTTCACTTTGCTCAACGCCACTTATGAACATGTCCTCATGACCGAAGGTGAAATGATACCGAAGCCAAGCAACCGGAAGCTTCCTCGCCAGAACGAGAAGGACACAGGCGTCTTCTGCCGATACCACCAATACAACGGCCACGACACCGAATCCTGTATTGCCCTTCGAAAAATTGTCGAACGCCTCATCAACGAGGGCAAGCTGGATCAGTATTTAAGCACCAAACCGGCATCGGACAAATCGGCGAATCGGCAGATCAATATGATCAGTGGAGGGGCTCCCATTGCCGAAGCCAGCAACCGATCCGCCAAGAATTACGTTCGTGCCGTTCAGCATCCCCAGATCCTCAGTGTAGCGGGAGGACATAACGACAAGTTTCAGCGAAACGGCTGGGAACCTATCACCTTCTCTGAAAAGGAAGAACGAGGCATCATCTTCCCTCACTCCGATCCCATGATCATACGGGCCGATATTTCAGACTTTGACGTGGGTCGAATCCTCATCGACACTGGCAGTTCGGTTAATGTGCTCTTTGCCGATGCCTTTACCGCCCTCGGTATAAACCCTCAACATCTGAACAGAGAGATCACCCCCCTCCTAAGTTTCTCGGGCGACGTCATTCAACCAATTGGCAGTATCCAGCTCCCGTTCGCCATCGGCACCATCCCCAGACGAACGATCATCTACACCCATTTCCTGGTAGTCGACTGCCCAACGGCATATAACGCCATAATCGGCCGAACGACGCTCACAAGGATGAAGGCCATGCTGTCACCACACATGCTCCTCCTCAAGTTCCCCACGCACGCTGGTGTCGGCCAAGTGCGGGGGGATCAATTGAGTGCACGGACTTGTTACGTTTCGGCAACCAAGGAATCGGTAAGAGCTATGCTTCGCGAAGCGTACTCTGTTTCTACCAGGACGACAGTACCGAACGGCAGGGGGACAGACAAACCGGATGATCCCAGGGATGAGGCCGTCACCCCACAGGCACAACCCGTCGAGGTTTTGGAATCGGTCGCTCTCTCCAAAGCACAGCCTGACGGCCAGGTCCGAATCGGAACCACTTTGACTTCGGCCCTGCGTACCGATTTCATAGCCTTCTTGCGCGCCAACACAGAAGTCTTTGCCTGGTCATACGATGACATGCCTGGCATCGACCCAAGCGTCATCAGCCACAAACTCAGCATCTGTCCCAACTTCAAACCCATCAGGCAGAAACGCCGAGCCTATGATGCCGAACGGTACGAGGCTATGAGAGTTGAGGTGGAGAAACTACGAACAATCGGCTTCATCCGGGAGGTCACCTACCTAATCTGGTTGGCAAATTCGGTCCTGGTCAAGAAATCAAGCGGCGCCTGGCGAATGTGTCAGGACTATACCGATCTCAACAAAGCCTGCCCCAAAGACAGCTTTCCTCTGCCAAGGATCGACCAGATGGTAGACGCAACGGCAGGCCATGAACTTCTCAGCTTCATGGACGCATACTCCGGGTACAACCAGATATTTATGAGCCCTGCCGATCGCGAACATACGGCATTTATCACCGACAAAGGCCTTTACTGCTACAATGTCATGCCGTTCGGCCTGAAGAATGCTGGGGCAACCTACCAGCGCTTGGTCAACAAAATCTTCTCTGAACTCATCGGCACATCGATGGAGGTTTATGTGGACGACATGCTGGTCAAAAGCAAAACAGCCGATTCTCATCTCCATAACCTCTCCCTCATGTTCGATGTCTTAAAGAAGTACCACATGCGTCTGAACCCAAGCAAGTGTGCCTTCGGCGTCTCCTCGGGTAAATTTCTTGGCTTTATGATCAGCCAACGGGGAATTGAGGCCAACCCTGAAAAAATCAAGGCATTGCTCGACATGCAGACACCGAAGACGCAGAAGGATATTCAAAGCCTGACAGGGCGTGTCGCCGCCCTGGCCCGATTCATATCCAAGGCTACCGATCAGTGTGCCCCATTCTTCAAAGCCCTCAAGGGAAGCAAACGGCAGATCGTCTGGACTGCCGAATGTGATCGAGCCTTTCAAGACCTCAAGGCCTACATGAGCAGAGCGCCGTTATTATCCACTCCTCTTCCCGGCGAAGAATTAATTCTCTACTTATCAGTCTCGGCAACGGCATTAAGTTCTGTACTCATTCGCAAGCCAAACGGCATCGAGCTTCCAATTTTCTATACTAGCCACGCCCTGCAGGACGCCGAGATTCGGTACCCTGAGTTGGAAAAGCTCGCCTACGCTCTCGTCCTCTCAGCTCGCAAGCTTCGGCCGTATTTCCAAGCTCACAGTATTGTTGTTCTCACCAACCAGCCCCTACGCCAAATACTACAAAAACCAGAGACATCCGGTCAGCTGGTGAAGTGGGCCATTGAACTCGGCGAATTCGACATCCGCTATCACCCTCGGCCTGCCGAGAAGGGCCAAGCCGTAGCTGACTTCATCTCTGAAATGACCACGTCCGAGGAGGAACGTCTGGACGACATCGCCCAGACATCGGCTTCGGCATCCACAGTTGCTCATCCGACCGAAGGGCCCTTTAGTCCGTCGATTCCCGTCTGGACTCTCTACGTGGATGGCTCGTCTAACCGACAGGGCAGCAGAGCCGGACTAGTACTAAAAGCCCCTGATCAGACAACCATCGAGTATGCTATCCAATTCCAATTCCGAGCTTCCAACAACGAAGCCGAATATGAAGCTCTCCTGGCAGGCCTTCGGCTCGCCAAGGGAATGGGCGCTCAACAGCTGAAAATATGCAACGACTCACAACTCGTCGTTAATCAGATACTGACTGAATTCGAAGCCAAGGATACTTCGATGGCTGCCTACTTGACGCATGCCCGCCGATTGCTACACCACTTTGACGCGTATCAGGTTCAGCAGATCCCCAGATCCGAGAACAGCCATGCCGATGCCCTATCACGATTGGCCTCAGCAATCGACGACAACGTCGGTCGCCACGTACCAATCGAAATCCTTGCTCGGCGCAGCACCGCCGAAGCTGAGATACATGCCGTTCGACAGGATCCAAGTTGGATGGATCCAATCCTCGCCTACCTCACAAGTGGCACACTACCAACCGACAAGACTGAGGCCAAGACTCTCCGTCGCCGATCGGCACGCTACTTAATCTTGAATCAAATCCTCTATCGGCGTGGCCATTCCTTGCCATTGCTTCGGTGCATGACCCCGTAGCAGGGAAACTACGTCTTACGAGAGATTCACGAAGGAGCTTGCGGAGATCATTCTGGTGCTCGATCTCTGGCCTTCAAAACCATTCGGCAGGGGTACTATTGGCCGACCCTCCATACCGATGCCACCACACTCGTCCAGAAGTGTGATCAATGCCAACGTTTCGGCTCTATTCCAAAACTACCTGCCGAACCACTTACTCCGATTGTCAGCCCATGGCCCTTCGCTCAATGGGGTTTAGATCTCATCGGCCCCATGCCCCAAGCAACGGGACAGCTCAAGTACGCCATTGTCACTGTCGACTATTTTACAAAATGGACCGAAGCCGAAGCCTTGGCAACTATCACTGCAGCGAGAGTTGAGCATTTCGTTTGGAAGAACATCATTTGTCGATTCGGTCTCCCGAACGCAATCATCACAGACAACGGAAAACAGTTCGACTCCTCCCAGTTCCGGCACCTCTGCCACCGATTCGGCATCAACTTGTTCTTCGCATCTCCAGCACATCCACAATCGAACGGCCAAGTTGAAGCCATCAACAAGATCATCAAGAAGACACTGAAGAAGAAACTCGGGGCAGCAAAGGGAGCCTGGCCCGATTTACTCCCAGAAGCGTTATGGGCCATCAACACCTCCTACCGACGGTCGACTGGCGAAACCCCTTTTTCCCTTGCTTTCGGTACCGAAGCTGTTGTCCCAGTCGAGATCAATGCACCCTCGTGCCGAACGGCATCTTACATGCCAGAGCGAAACGAAACCTTGCTCACGCTCAACCTGGACCTCATTGATGAACGCCGTTCCCAGGCTCAGCTTCGGAACACTGCCTACAAACAACAGACCTCTCGCTACTACGACTCCCGCATCAGACGCCGATCGCTCAAAGTGGGGGACTGGGTCTTACGCAAGATCTCTCTCGCTACCAAGAACCCCAACGAAGGCACCCTTGGCCCTTCTTGGGAAGGCCCTTATGAGGTCGTTACCGTCTGCCGACCCGGAACTTACCGATTGCGCGGTACCGATGGTCAAACCCTCGGCCACCCTTGGAACATAGAGCATCTCAAATACTACTACAAGTGATCGCACCTTCGGTCTTCACCGTCGGTCATCACCTTTGTACAAATGATCGCACCTTCGGTCTTCACCTTCGGTCATCATCTTTGTACAAGTGATCGAGCCGTCGGTTGTCGTCTTCGATCGTTATTTTTGTAATCGGTTTATTTCAATACAATCCCTATTCTATACATACTGCTTTGCCAAAAAGAAACGGTATTGTACTCTAAATATATTACCAACGGCATGCACACATATACGAATATAGGAGTCATAATTAAACCAAACGCAAATAAACGTTGCATAAATTTGCCACGAAAGGGCACACTGTATCAACAAAATGCCGTTCGGCATATTTCAAAAATACTGTTTTTACATTCCCAAAATACGCAACTAAAAAGTAAACAGATCTAAGCTACTGGCGGATCGGCCGCTGTTTCTTCAGCATCAGGAACGGCAGAAGCAGACTCGGCAACGGTCGACGCTTCGGCGATCGGCGCGCTTGTTACCTTCAGTAAAGGGTGGCCCTCATCCTCCTCGCTGCTAGATTCAGTCTCATCGGCTTCCTCGGACTCGGCATCCTCGCCCTTGGACGCCTCCACCATTTCTTCAGTCACCCCTTCCGGCAACGGCGGCGAGTCCTGGAGGAAGTTCATGTTCAGCTTCTTATCCGCGTTGTACCGCTTGAATCGGTACAGCAGGTCATCACACTGCTCCAGGACCTCTTTGTCCAGCATCAGCGTGAACTCCTCCGTGGAACGGTATTCGGCGACGGCTTTCGGCTTCGCCTCTTCCAGCTCCTTGGCATGCGACCGTTCGGCCGCAACCAACATCGCCTCCACCGCGGCCTTCGCCTCCTGCGCCGCAACCAGCTCCAACTCCGTCGCCGCCACTTTCTAAGACAGCTCTGCAATCTTCGCAGCATTCTCTTCGGCCCGCCGATCGGCCTCTTGGATGAGCTTTCCGGCCTCAGCGATCTTCGAACGGCCCTCGTCAAACTTCTTTTGGTACCGTTCGGCAGCGTTCACAGCCCGCTTGACGCACAGCCACATTTCCATATCAGCCTGCAAAACAACGGCGGACAGATTAGTACCTACCGAATCAAAAGACACTTCATAACAAAACAACTCTACACACTTACTGCAGCCTGAAGCCGGAAGGCACGTCCGGTCTGCTCACGCAACGTCCTCATCGACAGTTGCTCGATCTCTGATAACTCCATTTGAGCGCCATCGATCATACTGTTGATAAACGGCACGGCCTTCCGAGGGCAAGCCACGTTCATTGGCCCCTCCCCCTCCACCTCATCATCGGGAATCAACACCGATGTCCCTTCATCCGGCCCCCTCGGCTTCTTCGGCAACGGTGTCACCTGGAGATGGACCTCCCGAACGGCTTCGGCTTCGGCCGACTTCTTCTCCCGGCGGCGATCAGCCACCGTCTGGTCATCCGCCGCCGATGCCGCCTTCTTCTTCGGCCTTGGGGACTGACCCTTCTTCTGCTTCGGCGCCCCCTGCCCCTCCAACCGCCTCCTTGTCGCCTCACTCATTGGGCGCCCACCTGCCACTGCAATAAACCAAAGTCAGAAAGGAAACGGTAATTAAGCAAAAAGACAAGTTACACCTGCCGAACGGCATCTCTTACTCTGTCTCGCTTCTTCTTCCTCTTCCTCCTTCACCCTCCGATCGTGTTCGGCCCTTCCGATCAGACCTGCCTTGAACAGATTCCGGAAGTAGAGCAGCTCCTTAAAAAAGCGATCTTCTTCGGCAATCTTTACTCGCACCCGCTCTATCGCCTCTACCTCTCGGATCGGTGCGGCAAGCCGTTTCAGGGACACTGCAACCAGAATGCAAACAGTCCGTCAAAAAAAAAAATAATAATAATAATAATAATAATAATTTTATAATTATTAGCAAACACCCCTGCCAAACGGCAGGTCCTATCCTACCGACTGTCTGGAAGGTCGTAGGGATTCGCCTCTCGACGATTACCCCTGGTGCCGATTCCCAGTCACCAGAGACAATCACCCGACGCTTCCGCCAGGTCTTTTGAGAGATCGGCACCCCAACCACAAAGTGCCCACGCTGCCCTGCCGATAGACAGTTGGACTGCACCCACCCCCCATTATCAGCACTCTTTGCCCTCGTAACACTATACAGTTGGGCAAACTGTTCATAGCCAGGCTGAACGCTGTGATCGTCCCAAGCAACGTAATCCAAAAGTTTGGATTGTACTGCCCTGGTGCGTACCCGATCGCAGCCAAAATCTTCTGCACCGAATGTCTCAGCGGTAGCCGAAGCCCATGCTTAAACACGTCGGTGAAGAAGACTACTCCCTTGTCATTGTCACTGAGCGACTCCAAGGGCCCCGGAATTCGCATCCCTACCGATTCCGGTATATTAAACTCAGCCCGAATCTTCGCTAGCTCAGCCTCGGTCAGTGTGTTCGGCTCTAACTCATCTACTCCGAACAAGGGTTCCGTGGGCTTCGCCATCGGAATCCGTTGCTTACCCTTCACAACCCTCAGCACCCCCTCTCCTGGGGCGGCAACGGACACAGCACCCTCTTCGGCCTCACGACCCGACGTCGAAGGCTCACCACCTTCAAAACCTCTCGTTGAAGTGCCCCCAACCTCGGTGCGCACTCCTGCACCTTCCACTATCTCACAGCCTGAAGAGCTCCCAGAATCGGCACTCTCACTCCCCTCGGACGAACTCCCCGAGGACGATTCGTCCTCAAAAGCCCTCGGACTACGCCTACCCTCGGATTCAGTATCTGACATCTACAAACACAAACGAAGGGAAACTAAGTGCTATGCTAGAATCAAAATCCTACTCTACCACCCAAACACCTATGTTCATGCTTGTTCGTGCTTGTTCATACTTGCTCATGCTTGTTCATGCTTTATTCAAACCAAATTTTTCCGAATTCAGTACTTTGATTTCGAAAAATACAAAAACACAGCAACATACCTTGTTTGCACGGTGGTTCAATTCGCCGGAAATCGCCTCCGCCTTGTTCACGCTCACCGAAAATCGCCTGCTCAGCCTTCGCACGGTTGCCGGAAATCGCCTCTCACAAGCTCTCTTTGCTCTCAAAAACTCCAAGTATTCAAACCCTCGTCCACTCCTCATATTTGTAAAGCCGATCTAGCATCGGGAAGTGAAGCGTCGCATCGGGATACGAAACGACGCGACCCTTCACAGCCATGCCGACACGTGTCACGCATGCATGGAGACGCCTAGACATTGTCAGTTGAAACGCTTCAACTTCCTGGACGTGGCACATCTCGCCACCTTTGAGCACAACTCCACTAGCGAACGGGAGGCGCACATTAGCTGATTTCCCAATCATCTTCCGTGCCGAACGGTAGGCGCACATTGGCTGATTTCCCAATCACCTCTCGTGCCGAACGGTAGGCGCACATTGGCTGATTTCCCGATCACCTTCCGTGCCGAACGGTAGGCGCACATTGGCTGATTTCCCAATCACCTTCCGTGCCGAACGGTAGGCGCACATTGGCTGATTTCCTAATCACCTCTCGTGCCGAACGGTGGGCGCACATTGGACGATTTCTCAATCACCTTCCGTGCCGAATGGTAGGCGCACATTGGCTGATTTCCCAATCACCTCTCGTGCCAAACGGTAGGCGCACATTGGCTGATTTCTCAATCACCTCTCGTGCCGAACGGTAGGCGCACATTGGCTGATTTTCCAATCACCTCTCGTGCCGAACGATAGGCGCACATTGGCTGATTTCTCAATCACCTCTCGTGCCGAACGATAGGCGTACATTGGATGATTTCTCAATCACCTTTCGTGCCGAACGGTAGGCACACATTGGCTGATTCCTCAATCACCTCTCGTGCCGAACGGTAGGCGCACATCGATGGCTTTCCACTGCCCTCTCCAACCATTCGGTACCTGATGCCGTCGCTTTTCAAAACTCACTCGCTCAGGCACTTGGGGGACTACATACCACCATCGGCAACACCGAGACCATCGTGTTCGGATCAGAATGCCAAGGACAGATTCAAGTCCCCAACCGAGAAGCTTCTCAATCGGCAACTTGGGGGACTACTGTTTGTACCATATCTGACCCTCCACTCATTCAACGACACGTGGATCTTAGAAACTCACCCAAGCACCCAAGGCCTCGAACAATCGGTTGTTTGTGCCTGATAAATCACGGCCATGAATTGGCCGGGGGAACTTCTCTTCTCGGCCTCAAGCTGAAACGCAGCGTTTTGTCAAGGTGTTTGGCTTTCCAGAGAAACAAGAAAAATCACCAAGGCATGGTTATCTCGGCCAAGGTTACATGCCGAGGCCGAGACCGAACAAGGTCATGGCCAAAGGCATTAAAGTCAGATCATCACGTGACAGCAGGGTCCCACGCTCCATTTAATGAAGCAAGGTCTCTGTTTATTGCAGCAAACCCACTGGCCAAGGATGAGCATTTAATGCACGAGGGAAGGTGGGAAGTGATTGGAGTCAGGATTTGGTGACAGAGATCAGAGTGATTAGACGCCAACATTCTCACAAAGCTCTTTGCAGCTTGAGAGATTAGGTAATTGGCTATCAGAGCAATAAATGCGTCTCCACGGCCAGAAGCGCAGAACCCACGATCAGGGCGGCGGCCGAGATTCACCGGGATTCATGGAGTCACACCACCATACTTCACGATCCCAAATGTCGATTAGACTACCCACTTGGCGTAATCAGGCTCCACCATGCAGATTTTCAGCCTCGATTACCCCTCCAGGAGCTCTGCTTATAAATACAAGACTCAGGACTACTTTCAAAGGGTTCAAACACCAAACAAAAGCCTCCCACGGAGCAACTTATATTTTCCTGTAATGCACTTTCAATATCTTTACTTGCTTTCCTAGGAGTAGTGTTAGTCTGTAAGGAAAAATCCATTCATCAATATATCAAACGACCCTTGATTTTCAAGGCGCCGGAGCACCACCCTTGTTGTTCGCTCACTCACCCCATATATCATACGACCGCCGCTCATCGAGTAGCGTGCCGGAGCACCGCCCTAAAACCCACCAAACACCACCACTCAACGGCCTTGTAGTTCAGGCCGTGAACCTTACAGCCGAGACTAGTTCCTCTCTCGGCTACAATCGTTTGATTAGAAGACGAGTCCAGACAGGCGCACCATCTAAACATTTACACCCGCTTCAAACATCTCGACGCACGGTAGACCGTGCTGGCACGCCCGCGCACAAACGCACCCCGTCCAAAAGCAGGAAACCGTGTGTTAACGCGAATCCCCTCGGCCTGGAAACCCAGGCCGTGAGATTTGCGCGGCAGACATTGGCATCTGCTACCGATGGCACTGTCGCAAAGCAGCAAACAGCCGCTACAGGCCCAACACAGTATACAATCGGTACCCCCTACCGATTCTGCAGAATCAACCTCGAAGTACCCGCCCGAAATATCTATGGACTCGTGTCAACCTCATAGGGCCCTCCCACGAGTCCCACATCGAAAGTGAGTACTAAGAGCATCCAAAACTCCCTTTATAAATAGCCCCCTTCACTACAATACAGGGGTAAGACTTTTCAGCTTGACTTTTATACTATTATATTGTCAACAGCAAAAGCTCTTAGAAAACAATCTTACTTTGGCATCGGAGGGTCTTAGGCTGGTTCCACACCGGTTCCATAGACCTCACGAGTCCTAGCTTCCTTCTATTCATGATCAGCATCCGAAGACAGGAAGAATCTCCACCTATCACTCAATCGATCTCCTAGATCGTCCACATCTATTGTAAGTTGCACTCATCTCTATCTGCTCAAGTTTTAGTGCCAACAATATATATATATATATATATATATATATATATATATATATATATTAGTTGTATGGCAATCCATGTGAATCTAGCTATAGCCTATCAAATCTTATTACATGGCCTTAACTATATCAATTCATTCCAACCTTATTTAATATTCATTATATACACACACTTTACAAAAGCATTTAGAAAGGTCTTTTTTTTTGTTGTTGCTTACTAAGCTTTCTCTTATAGATTGACATGTTGCATTATGGAGTCCTCAAAAACCAATTAAAGCATGAGGTGGTGTATAATGGCATGAGGTGTAAGAACAATAGGTATTCTTATATATATAAACTTAATTGGAGAGTGCTCACTAAGCACTCTACAAAGCCTACACATAAGACTATTTGGGGTGGCAGTTTACCTTCAAGCCACCCAAGTAGTCTAGCAACCTGTAGGCTAGTTATGTGGCCCAATATTAAGCTTCATCTATACATCTTTGCCGACTCTAGGTTACTATAAATAGCCCTACCTAATAGTTCTTGGATTATAGGTTCTTCAAGTTGTGTTAGTTTCCTAAACATCGTAGACAAAAGGAAAAAAGAGAGTGAGAACTAAGTGTGGTGAGATTTTGGAGAAGCTCCAAGTGTTTGGACTTACAACTGGGAGTTATACAATAGCTTTGGATTTGAGGTAGGGGTTTTTCCTGGGGAGGCTTTACATAAATTGATTTAATTAAATATTGTGAACACTATATTATGCTTGGTAATATTATTTGATTATTATCCTTGATATTGGGTGTTTACATGTTGTCAATTATCATTATAATTTGATTAATATTGACATGTTCATGTGTTGTTGGTGGTGGTTGGAATTCTTGAGTTGATAAAGAAATTATGAAAAAGAGGGTAATGGGAAGGATCTTTTGTGTAGTTGAGTCTGACCATTGTAGGGGCCAAGTTCAGGCGAGCCCGTGTGCACAGTAGACTAGGAAATCGGCAGTATAATTGTCAATTGGGTGATTTGGGCTTGGAGATCAATGGTGTGAACCAGATGACTAACAAAAGGGGAATTATGAGATAATTGAGATGGGTGTGTTAGTTTATATAATGGGGCATTCGGAATCACAGTGGTAAAATGCATGGTATGGGACATGCAGATTTTGCTTTCCTTATTATATAGATTAACAGGTTGGGTAAGAATTGAAGTTCATTCATGCATTGCATAAATTGTACATTATAAATCTCACTAATCACATAAGACATAGGACCCTTATTGAGCATGTAGTGGTCACCCCTTATTGATCAATCTATTGCAGGTTTTGAATCTGAAGTTTAGTTTGTGACGAGGAAACAAGAAGAACAAGTTGTGGATAGTTTTGAATGTTTTGTTAAAAGTTTGTTACTTTCTTGTTATTTTGCTTGTAAAATTACAATGTAAATTACTTTGGTTTAAATAAGAAATTTATGTTCAGTTCTCATATTTCTTGCTATTTAAATTTTTTAGTTTTAGTTTTTCTTTTACCTCACACTTCCAATAAAATAATATAAAAATATATATAATAAAAACAAATTGGGGTGTGACAATATCTCCAGTGACCATAGTCTAAAATATCGACAATATATCGAGGATATTATCGTTTTTTCGGGTCACAGATATTTTGGGACATATTCATACACATATCGTATAAATATCGATAATATCAGAAAATATTGATGTCGATAATTTCGCTCACACTTCATCAATATTTTGTCAAAATATCGATATAATATCGAAAATATTGAAAATATCGATGTAATGGAAAAAAAAACACAAAGCACACACGCGAAGGGGATTCGAACCCCTGCCATTTCACTCCTCCAACGCCTTAACCACCATGTTGCTTATGTTTTTGTGATAATACACAAAGGGGAACTCTATGTGGTACTAAGTCACTCATGTATCTTACTGTGCAATATATAAAGTGTAAAATATGATTATGATGTGTTTAATATTATTTCATTAATTACTACATATTTTCTACACTCATAGTATTTTTCAGCTCGCTAAATAATTAACTTAAATCAGTTAAACCCATCATGCAATGCATTCCCTTCAAAAAATTTATGATAAACTAATAGATAATTGATTAAATAAACATCCTCCAAAGTTTCAATTAAAATTTCCAAGTTTTTCTTACAATTTCCATGGTTTTTATTCAATTTTTATTGATATTGATAATATCCCGATATTTCCATCGAAATTTCCGTATTTTTGGACTATCGATATTTTCGTTACCATCGATATT
Organism: Prunus kanzakura; assembly: GCA_020521455.1. Lineage (NCBI taxonomy): Eukaryota > Viridiplantae > Streptophyta > Magnoliopsida > Rosales > Rosaceae > Prunus > Prunus kanzakura. Next base: position 485,652 of record BPUM01000869.1, on the reverse strand, counting down.
TTAGACCTTGCCAGTGACCAAACACAACATGTTGATTTGATATGGAGAGAATTATGCCTAAACCAACAAATACTCAAACCCCTGATTCAACAACCCGGCACGCCTGTACTTAGACTAACAATACAGATCCACCGCGCAATCGCAAAAACGGAAAATCCATATCACAACCGAAAATTAAAATACAAAAACACAGCAAACTCCTAAAGATTTTTTGAGAATTAAAATAAAATAAAACAAACTCCTAAAAAGTAATGATAGAATAAAACAAACAAAGCAACAGGACCACCACTCCACATCCTCTCCAGCAACCGAAGAGACCCCCACATACCGACTAAACCCTTAATGCCGCACCGGCTAAACCCCAGCCCACACAAATCGACAATTTCCATGATTGTAACTCCAAACTCTGAACTAGAGCCAAAACCCTATGTATGTGGACCAAAAGCGACAACTAAATTATGGCAATAATGGTGTTTTGCGGTGGTTGCTTCAACATCAACTACAAATCAAGATAGCAACCGCTACTATCCCACCGACGTGGGCGCCGTCACCTCTGCCTGCAACCAGAAACAGAAAAATAAAAAATAAAAACAAAACCAAGATCCACATGGATCTGGGCAGCAAAAAGCCTCATCACAAACTAAAACTCCAATCCCTTGCATATGAGGAAATGGAGAAGGAAAAGGGAAGAGGGGTTGAGAAGGAAGAGAGAGAGAAAGAGGTGAGGGAAAAATAAGGGAGATGGGGGGTAGGGGAGGAGGGGCAAAGAGCACCTCCTCTCTCCCCCCGGTGTGATTGAAAGGTGTTGGGGGCTAGGGTTTTTTCAGGAGATGGTATTTTAATTCCTGGAGAACTAATTAATTATAAATTCATCTTTTTTACCTATTATATCCTGAGACAATTTTAAAATTCCCAAGTTTGTCATCTACTTTAACCCAACAACAAGGACATTTTAGTACTTAGTACCACTCCTATGCCAATTCCATATGGTTTGGTAAACAACTTCAATAAGAATTTGGAATCTAACTCTCCTCGATCCATATAGTTTAGTAAACAACTTCAATAGGAATCTAGAATTTAATTCTCATCAATCCAACTCCTCCTCAATTCAATTCCTCCTAATTCAACTATAGATTAGTAAACATGCCATGAACATTACATTGTTCAAGATCCCTCCTGGTCGGAGATGTGAAAAAATATATATATTGATCATTCATTGTTTAGGGTTTAGGGTGGAATTAAATCAATGATTGAATTTCCAGGTGTATTTTCTTTGCTATTATTAACCAATGATATTCAGACCCAAAAAAAAAAAAAAAAAACCAATGATACGGAAAATGTGGAGCCCAGATTTTGGTTGACGTGGATGCCGTTGGATGGGAAAGGTAAGTTGTTGTTTGTCACTTCAGTTGTTTATTTATTTATTTTGGCTTATCTTACATTTTTTTTATTTTTAAATATATTTTTGTCCACTTGGCGTACACATGGCGTCCATACTAGCACTAGAAAATGTATGGTATGGGCCCATTTTGGGAGAAAAGTACAGAAATTATTATTATTTTGTTAATTTTATTAGGTTATGGTTGAGGAAGAAATTTGAAATTTATACAGCTGTAAAAATGGTCAACTTTGGTCAAATCAGTATTCCTTATCTGATTTGGAAAAGCATGAGAGCTTACATATAGGAAGGGGATCAGGTCTCTTTCACTTTCTTCACTCACTCTCTTTCATTACTGTCATTCTGTCTTGCTCCTCTCGCTCTAGCGAATTGAAGCATTACTCTTTCTTTCTTGCTCCTCTCGCTCTCGCTCTCGCGAATTGAAGCAAAGCAACGATGATGATCGCCAACAATAACCCTGCCTTTGGTTATGGCCCGATCAATTTCAAAAATAATAACATCCCATCAATCAATAATTTCTGTGCCCTTGGCTCTGGCTTTGGCAATGTCGATCAAGATTTTGAATTGGGGAGAAAAAGGAAGTTGAATCAACTTCCAGAATTAATACCAAAGAGGAGGAAGATCCGTAATGAAATGAAATTGGTTTGTGGGTCGTCCTATTTCCCCAAATACAACCCAGAAAAGCCCCTCGGCGAAGACGCGCACTTCGTCTGCCATGACGCCCAGACTGTCGGCGTGGCGGACGGCGTCGGTAGCTGGGCCAGGAAAGGCATCGACGCCGGCGAGTACGCAAGGGGACTCATGAACCACGCCAAACAAGCGGCTACTAATATGTCCGCCGTCGGAGCCGCCGCCGTGGATGCAGGAAAGGTGCTGAGAGAAGCCTACGTGAACAACTTCGGAATACAAGGCTCGTCGACGGCTTGCATCCTCAGCCTTGACAAAGAGCGTGGGACCCTCCACGCCGTGAATGTCGGAGACAGCGGCTTCATGGTGTTCAGGGACGCCAAGTGTATGCTCAAATCTCCAACCCAGCAGCGGAGGTTTAACTGCCCCTTCCAGTTGGGGAACCACGTCAGCAGCGACCGACCCCAGGTGGCTCTGGAGTTTGTGGTGGAGGAATTGGCGCCGGGGGACATTATCGTACTTGGGACAGATGGGTTGCTGGACAACATGTTTGCGAGTGAGATTGAGGAGGTTCTGGTGGCTTTTAATAAAGTAAGCGGTAGTCGGGATATTGATTCTGCGGAGGTAGCTTCCACCATAGCCACCATGGCTCTGTATAATTCCTTGGACAAGGACAACATTAGCCCTTTTCAGATGGAGGCTCAAAAGGCCGGATTGGAGCACGCCGGAGGCAAGATCGACGACATCACTGTTGTGGTGGCCCATGTGGTGGAATCTACTACCTCCACCGATTAGGTTTTGGTTTTGAACCCAACAAAAACAAAGTTTGAAAACTGAGATTGTAATTCCACGTTAATACAATTAATACAATTCTTTAATTTTTTTTATTATTCAGAAGTGTACATTACAATTTACCGATGATTTGAATGTTGCATCCAATACCAAATATTTTGAAGTAGATTGATTAATGCAACAGTGACTTCATTAATATTTTTTTCGGTTACATTGGAGGAAAGAAAACCCCACTGGGTTTTGATCCTTGGTGCCATGGGGAGAGGGGGTATCCACCACCACTGTGGTGGGAACCCATTGGCAGTGACTTCATTAATTTGGTACATCTCAGAATCTCCATTTCTAGAGAAAAATAGGCGAGGCCAAAAATTTCTCTCATTTTCTTTCTAATTCTATCACGTCTAATCATCCAAAAGGGAAAAATGATCTGCAATAGTAATTAGGTCATCTATTCCAAGAATATCAAAATATTAGTAATATGAATTTACTTTGGGTCCATCAAAATCTCAAAAATATATGCAAGTCACATGTTTATCAGTACAGACTTTGTGGAAGTCCCACCTATCAGAACAGTTTAAACTATATCATCAAAAACGGGGGTTTTCCTTCTGAAGAGACGAAGGGGGGGTTAGAAAATGTCATGCTAGCTCAGAATCTAATTCTGTAATTCTGTCAGAACCAAGGTTTCATTTTGGTACTCTTCTAAGCAGCTTGTACATGCCAAAGATATTCTTACGCTGCCACAGATACGGGATGAAAAAGGAGCGGTACTTGGCAGGCGAGAGCTCTCTGTCCAGGTAAGGCAACGCTCCAATCACCTGAATTGAGAAAAAAAAACCAGTTCAGCTAGCAATTTATTCAGAAAAAAGTATAAAAGTAGCCTGATTTGTACCTCCCAAGTTGATAAGTCACTTCCGCGGGAAGGGAAAGGTCGACTAAGCTGCAGCTCAACAAGGAATGTACATTGTTCAAGATCCCGGAGCTGTAAAAACTGATGGGTCATTTTCTAAAGAAAACATAACAAGTATAGGGCACTTTAATTTTTATATAAACTAGTTTAGAGAGTGGTTACATATTGGTCGTCAGAAGCTTTGTTCTTATCGTTAAGATACGGTGGGGCTGATGCAGTTCCACCCAAGGTAGAATTAAATGGGAAGGGAAGGAGTCCCCGGAACCCATCATCAATCCAACGAACTTCTCCAACATAATCAGGAACAAAAAAGGACGACGGGAAACGGTGCCATTCACTTCCAACACAGAGAACAGAGCCTGAAATGCAGAAGGAAATCCAAGAAATTTTAAGAGACATGACTTTCCAAACTTGCATACCAAATAATCAATTGGAGAACCCAACAAGTTCCTTACACAACTTGAGAACTGAACAAGAAACATGAGTTTGGGGAGATACGGGGCAGATAATCAAGGTGGTGAGCCCAACCAATATGGAAGTGTATTGAACATTAGAAAAAGAATAAAAATGCAGTATTTATCATTTTTAAGCCATACAGTCGTAGAAAGTTTATCTCGTGTAGATGGCTGTATAACCAAGCCCCCAAAGATTAAAAAGCATATCAATTTCCAATATTTTGAGAACATGTGAAATCATTATACACAAGGCATGTGCACTATAGTTCTACAAACTAAATTGCAACATGAGTTTACTCCTTTCATTGTACATTCCAAATATTAAGACGCCATATTGCATTGATTGATAACCAAACATTTAAGGAACTTTGCTGACAATGCACTCCATCGCAAGGTCAATAAATGGATAACAGCAAGATACTTGTCTTACCTGTTCCTGCATTGTCATGATCTTCTAAAAGCTTGTAAACCTCTAAAGGGGCAGAATAGCCATTGATCACTGAAAAAGTACGAGCATGGGAGGCACATAATATGAGGCCAAGAACCACCGGTCTTAGAATCTTTGCCGTCTACATGTACAAGCAGCAATACTGTGAGGTTCATAGAGATAATTTATCAAATTTTTGTGAAATATAGGATAGAAGCTCACCATAACCATCGGAGAATTGCCTTGGGAATCATAATCAGATCGGAAAACATCAGGAAAGCTCTCTATGACAGCCGAAGCAGCAACACAAATTAGTGGATATATTGGATAAAGGAACCTGCAATGACAATTGGAAATATCTAGTTATCACTCACATCTGACCTGCAGTTAAATAACATTGAACAATTTTCATATCTTAAGAATTTCCATCAAAGTGACTCATTAAATGTCAAAACATTCAGATCTGAAACTATGACCCTGGCTACTCAGAAATGCACAGACTGGAAAGGAGACCTGTGAAAAAGATAACAAAAGATATTGATTTTTTTTTTTTTTTTTTGGGTTGCAGGAAAGCACAAGGTGAGTGCTGCCTATGATTATGGTGAGATGTGGATGTCAGAACAAGAAGAATATTTGTAGTTACTGTAATTCCAGAGAAATTAGAGAAAAGATTTAGAAGAAAAAAAAAAGTAGGATACAGGAGAAAGTATAGATGGAAATATCAACACACTCAGCCTCTCAACATCATTTGAGTTTTTTTGTTAATGGCAAATGCACAACTGTGCAAATATGAGAAATTTTGGTCTATTGGAAATGTACTGTCAAGATGAGCAAATACGAAACTAGCAGGAATATGTTCTAATTCAATCAATTTAAGAGAAGTGGTATATAACAGGCTTGCCCGGATATCATAAAAGGTAAGATTATTCGAACCTCTCTTCTTTGTGTGGTTGCAAAGACATGAACACCAACCAAATATATATAGGCGAGACAACAATGAGCAAGCTGGGTGCATACTTTTTCCTTGCAATCGGCAGTATTGCCAGAAAAAGCAATGCAAGTACGAAACAAAAGTTAAAATTGTTAAATCCATTCCTAATATAAAATAGTGGCCCCTCAGTTCCGTACAAGTGGCTCTCACCACCTCCTGCAATGTTATAGATCAACAAATTTAACACAGATGATGTCCATTTGTTGTAGTAGTAGTGATCAACGAGAACCGACAATACCTAAAAGATATATTCAACATATTATCATAAGCATAATAAAAAAATTAAATAAAAAAACAAAAAACTTAAAATGAGACATTTAAAACTCTCTGTGACAATTATGCAGGTACAGGCATGTACTTTGTACATCCAACAAAAATGTGCCAACCATTGACTTACAAGAAGAGCAACAGAGGTGGCTGCCCCGGCAAGAAAAGCTTGTTTGAATCTTCTAGCTAGAGAGTAAAATGTGACAGGTAAAAAAGCCAAAATTGAGAATGGCCAGCCAAGGATTACGCCTATGGCTGCAACTGTAACTGTCATGGCAGGTTTATCAAGAAGAAATAACCCTGATGAAAGAGACATGGCATACATAGAGAACGAACTGGGCAAAAAACCTGGAAAATAATGTCATAAGCATTGTCATTTCATGGAATAAATAGCTCCAGAAAAGTAAGAGATATAACAGTAAGAAAACTGAAAACAAAAATGAATAATCCAAAAAATAAAAAAACAAAAGTGCAGTAAGAAATCCTGAAATGGAATGTACAGATCAAAGGAGAAAAATGGAAATGGCCCACCCACTTGTGCTTGCAAAAAAACAACCGCTGGTTAAGCATAGCATTGCAAGTGTGTAAGAAGCAAGGCGTTTCCCGTACTTTCTTGAAAGAGCAACTACCAGAACAGTGTCAGTGATAACAGAAAGGAAAGCAAGAAAGAGTCTAACAGCATAGAATACTCTCACCTGTAAACAAAAAGAAATTGTTTCAGAACAACGGAATTTAAGACAGAAAATTAAATTTCAATTATAAGAAGATAACAGTTCAAAAGTCACTGGGAAAAAATTCTTACTTTTTCCTCAGCATACAACCAGGAAGCCGGTCGACCCACCAATTCATGGAAAAGAATGTATAAATATGACCGAAGTGCAAACTGAGAACTGCAAGAGGCATATAAAAATCATAGATGAAAGGATTTCTAAGATAGAAAATGATACCACTGAAAATCAAATTTTCAACAGCCATGATGCACAGTATTTTAAGAGCACGCAGCAAAGGATAAGATTTCTGACCATGGTTATGAGCATCTAATTCCACCTACAAATGCTAATCCAAATCATATATCTCTATGCCATTAGGTAAAAATTCTAATGTCAGTTTGTAAGAATCAAATGGATGAACCCAAAGCCATTATACTGTGAGATTCACTTGTAGTTACGAAAGTGCAATTAAGAAAGAAATCAAATTGATTCCATAAGAAGGCTGCAATTGGTTCATGAGCTGTAATGCTAACTTTGAGTAACAGAAAACTAAAATTCTCAATAACAACTAAATTTCCCAATAAATTAAATCCAGGGACAAAAGCAGAGCCTAATAGTTTACTATAAACAAGAAACAAGAAATTTGCAAGAAACAAAATAAAATAAAACCCAAAAAGTAAAAACAAGCCAAACTCAGATACAAGCACGAAAGAAATGAACAAAATTTCCACTTCAGAGAAAGAAAAGTTTCAAAAGCAATTGGAAGGGTACCTGTATTCCCAAGTTTGGAACCCAGATTTGTAGAGAAGGTAATGCAGAGGTTCCCAATAGTTGAAGACCTCGTCACAGTCGTGTATGATGTTTGATGTAGCGCTCATGTACCTTAGCATTCCCAAAGCGACCAAGGGAAAGAACCAACGAAACCCTTTGTCAAACCCATCGGCGTCACCCGATTTCCCTTGCTTATCGACTTTTGAATAAGATGAAGATGGTGATGATGATGATGCAGAAGGATCAGACGGCTGAGGACGTCTCAACCTCGTGGACAGAGACATGGTGACTGGTAAAGGCTATAAACTACAGTGAACTCTGCTATAGCTTTTCTGGGTCACTCTGTTACAGAACAGAGAAGGAGAAGCGAGCGAGCCTTCAGTGAAATGAGTCTCTAGAGGAAAATGATCCTTTGCTTTGTTGCAAAGTAAATTAAGAAACTTTGAAGAATTAAGACCACCACCAATCCACCACCAATGTTAAAGTTTCAATTTTTTTTTATTTCCCAAACACCTTTAGCCTGAAAAACTATCACTATTTTATTTCTATTGACCAAAAAACAACTATTTTATTTCTTTAAGACTTGGAAAAAAGGAAAAACAATCTACAAAATCATAATTAAAAAGGAAAAAAGCAAACAAGCTGGCCTTATTTTTTCATATATATATCCTTGAGGGATTCCTCAAATAATTTTATTTGAAGGACATCCTTTAGGGTCTCTTATGATTTTTTTTTTTCAACGATTCAAATCATCTATCTTTAAGTCTAAACTCATAGATTATCCTTGCAAAAATTAGACAAATCGGAAACCGTTTCGACATCCAATTGTATTGTATCCTACAAAATCAATGAATACGATACTTTAATAAAATACTAAAATTTAAATAACTAATTGAGTGGTCAAATGATATCGGATTCAAGTGATTTTTTGTAGAGATAATTTTTGAATGAATATCTACAAAATAGATTGTTTGAATTAATGAAATACAATACGGAATGGGCCCTACAAGGATGTCCATCAAATAAGCTTATTTGACTAATCCTTCAATAAAAACTCACTACATCTATATATATAAAGCAAAAGGCAGAGAATGGTGAAACATTCAAAATACCAGAAAATGCCCTTGGTTAATTCAAACATTAAGAATTAAAATTATTAATTAAATGAGGATAATATAGTAAATTCACAATTACAAAATTAAAATTAAAAACAAAATCAGATAATGGATCATACTTTTATGGAAAATAACTACCCATTTTTTCTTTTCTTAATTCTAAAAACAAAACAAAAACAAAAAACCAATTGGCACACGCGTGAGCGTGTGGCAAGGGGCTAGTATATATAAAGTAAAAGATTCTTATGACTAAATTTTCAAATAACTCAAAATTGCATTCATGCCCCCCTTTTCCAATCACTTATACTAAAAAAAAAAAAAAAAACCTCCTACATTTTGAGGGGACAAACACATAATAATCTATTAAAATGAAAATAATTAAACAAAAGGAAAATAAGAGTTCATGTCCAAAAAATATTCTCTATAAATAAGGATAAAGTAAAATAAAAATAACAAAAACATATTGACGTTAGCAGTATCGAGAGTGGAGAGGTTAATGTAGCTTGAAATGTGTTGTTCTTATCTTTACAGGTTTATAGTCTTTTTGGTTTTTTTACTTTCATCAATACTCCTTAGTCAATATTCAGGGTCACTCTAATTACATTTGTGTCGTTCAAATTGGAATATTTGTCATAAATGTATTTTAATTTTTCCTTTCTATCATTTTTTTTGTTTTAATTTTTACGAATAAAAATTTGAACTTTTTTGGTTGGTAAAATGATTTTAACATTTGACGTCCCCGAAGTTCAAATTTTGATACTTTAAAATTGGTGACCTTGATAAATTATCATGGTCCTGTTTTTCTTTGTACATGGGTAGCATTGAAGATTCTTTATTATGTAATAAAATGATTGAAAAGTACCGGTTCTTGAAATTTTGGGCATCCGTAGTCTAAACTACACGGGAGGGGGTTTCTCACACACATTATCACGGTGTCATGAGAGTTCAAACCTGAGATCACTAGTCTACAAGTCAATATCATTTTTCACTGAGCTAGACCCTGTTGCCATATAACACCAAGGTATTAAACATGAAACACATAACGCCATTTGTATTGAAGCATAACAAACAGTTCCCTGAGTTTAATTTCTTCCGTAGGAAGAATTACAATGCTGGCTGGCTGTAGTTATTGTGCACAGCAATCTGATCATAAAACTTAAAAAGTTCACTCAAATATCTTGACCTTTAGGTGAATGATTAAAAAGCATCCACTTCGGGTAAGTTATAACTTAGTTTTTGGGACACAGCCCATCTGTAGATACACAGAAAAGTAGAAGGGAATGAGCACAAAAACACATTTAACCAGTGTTCTGCAAACCAGCAGCAATACCCTTCATTGTCAAGATGAGGGTGTCCTCCAAACCAGGCGCATACTCACTCGTTGGGTTCAGTTTCACAAGTTCATTAGCTGGCTTGTTTGCTTCTGTAATGTCCTTTGAGATGTGTGGCCGCAGCGTCACATGGAAGGTTGGATCACGGATCCGTTTCAGTGTATATGCTTGGCAAACATTAAGGGTTGTGATGTATGAATCACGCAGGCGGAGTCTTTGCTTCAGGTGCGGGTCCCCTTCAAGAAGATCCTTGTGTCCAGCAATCTACCAACAGAAAATGAAAAAAATAATTTATGCAGTAATTAGTCACCACAAACGCCCCATGGTTAGCAGATATTATGCTGACTCTACTCAACCTAACAAAGCTGAACAGATGTGTTTTTCATTGCACTAACCAATATGGGTTATGAACTTATGAGAATAGCCTTAAACTGTGAAATTTTGGACTTGGGGTCAAAACAAATCGAGTTCAAAGAGAACATGATATGTAACAAGAGAAGCATATGCATTATACCTGTAACAGAAGGTTCTTGGTTTCTTCATATTTGGACCTTAATCGCTCTGCAAATGACCATAGGTCTTCTGAGACAAGGAGTTTATCATATAAAGTAGCTATTGCAGGGTTTCCCTTTGCAAACACCATTTCAACCAAATCAATAGTGACCCTAAAGAAAGGCCATTGATTGTACATCTCTTGCAGCATGTGAAGATTCTTAATGTCCTTCTGAATGACATGCTTGAAGGCTTCTCCAAAGCCTAACCACACAGGAAGATGGAACCTTGTTTGTGTCCAGGCAAAAATCCATGGGATTGCACGAAGTGACTCAATGCCCCCACTAGGCTTTCGCTTTGAGGGCCGGCTTCCAATGTTCATCCGACCATACTCCAGCTCTGGTGTAGCCTAGATCACAAATACACAACCGTCATTAAATTGAAATTCATCAGAGTAGAAAAACGAATATGATTAGAGTAAGTTCATAAATGCTTACAAGACGGAAATACTCGACAAATCTGGGTTCTTGGAAAACAATGGAACGATAGTCCTCTGTAGCTACAACAGCCATTTCATCCATAAGCGCGCGCCATTCTGGTTTTGGTGAAACTGGCAATTGCATTCCGTGCTCTAGGGTAGCAGCTGTGAAACGCTGGAGTGTTCTAAAACACAAGAGCTCCTCTCCGAATGACTGCTCAATAACTTCACCTTGGACAGTGACACGGAGTGAACCGTGAATCGTATCTGGTGGTTGAGACAATATAGCAAGATGGGTGGGCCCACCTCCCCTTCCAACAGTCCCACCACGACCATGGAACATAGTTAGCTTCACACCAAATTGCTTAGCAACCTTTATAAGATCCTCCTGTGCCTTGTATAACTGCCAGGCTGCAGAGAAACGTCCTGCATCTTTACCAGAATCTGAGTACCCAATCATGACTTCTTGCTTTCCATTGATCCGGTCTCTATACCAATCAATCGAGAAGAGCCGAGCCAGAGCAGCAGGAGCAGCCTCCAGATCTGCAAGCTTCTCAAACAGTGGAACGACCCTTAGTGATTTCTTCACATGGCATTCACGTTGCAGGAGCTCAACTGCAAGCACATCAGATGGAGCAGTTGCCATGGAGATGATGTATGCTCCAAAGTTATCAGATGGAAGTTCTGATATCACATGTAAAGTGTCCAAAACATCAGAAATTTCTTCAGTTTTTGGAAGATCAGGGCCAAACAATGGACGCTTTCCACTTAGTTCAGATAAAAGCCACTCCTGGCGGCGTTCTTCAGACCACTCTCGATAGGAACCAATTTCCAGATGCTTGGTGATCGCATCGATCACATCAGTATGCCGGTCAGATTCTTGCCTAATATCAAGTCTCACCAATGAAAGTCCAAAGGTAGACACTTGCCTTAAGAAATCAAGAAGCGATCCATCAGCAATTGCCCGGTCACCACAAGAGCAGAGTGATCTGTAACAGAGTTCCAGAGGTTCCAAGAACTACACATAATTTAAATCTCAATTAGGACTTGAACAGATTAACCACATTAGGAGAATAAAGGGGGAAGTTATAATTCGATACTGTATCTGATAGACTGCGATCATGCAATATTTCTTAAGAATGGCAGTACCTGCTCAACACTGGCCAATGTTGCCTCCTCGGGAATGTCAGAGTGCCCACTAGCTAACAACTGACGGGAACGTTCACGTGTATGATAAAGCTTATCCCTTACATCACCAAGAATCACACGGTAGGGTTCATTTGGAGGAACTTGTTTCCAAAATTCTGTATTGAGAAACAAAGGCAATGAGTATCGCCAGTAGCACAATGTTTGACCAAATTACAATGCATAAGAGGAACAAAAGTTGCAAAAATTGGAAACGAAAAGAACTTGTGTTTCTTGTGTTGGTCTCTAGAATAACAGTGGGTATTTTCTTGGGCAAAGCTGAACAGGATCTGGATCCTTTAAATGTGATTCCTAATAATTAAAGGTCATCTGCCTTATATGGTATACAAAAGGGAGAAAATTTTAGTTCTCTAAATTGGGCGCAAAAAGAAAAGTTCACTGTAATGTACCATATGAATCTGAGATTTACATGCTGTCATCACATACAGATGTCGGCTTTAGGCCGAAATGTGAATGTATAATTTTGATTGTCCTTTTTGAAAAAAATTTATCTCAGCCAGTAAAACTGAGATCTAAGGTTTGGTGACATTGTGTTACTACAATAAGTTACGGTTGCAGGGCTATAAAATATTAATATAAGCTAGTTTATGGGGGCATTACTAAGAGTTAAGTTTTACTTGGTCGGTGCATTGTGCGCCTATTTATAATAATCTATTAAATTTATCCTGCTAGTTTGTGTTACGGTTCCACAACTAGTAAATTTCAGCCTAGTCAATGACTTCTTCTCAAAGCAGACACAAGTTTATCATTCCTTTTCTATATATATTATAAAACAAAGGATACAAGAAAAGATTGGCAAGAAATCCATCAGACATTATATATATTATAAAATAACAAAAGGATTATAACATGGTTAATCACTGTATTTCACAACAGACATTAGTTTTCAATCCTTTTATTCTCTAGTCCATAACACCATTTAAAATATTTACAGCATTGAAAAATGTTCTCTATCATTATCAGCAAACTATACCTCATTCTAGTTTCTTTGAATCCATCCCAAAGTTCAGCATAACACGTAGATTTTAAAAACCATATAACAGAACCAATTAGTATAGGGATATGATTACCTATGTAGTGTTTTGCATCTCTCCTCGTGGACCTGTGAAGTACATCTGCACGAACACGGAGTTCATCATTGCAGCGCCACATTGACAACTGCCAGAAAAAGAAAAGAAATTAGCTAAACACAGACACTAACATAGTAAAGAAACAATAAACGAGTAACAACCACTTCATTGAGTAAACGAAGCTCCTTAAAGACAACTTCAAGATGCTTTGTCAGATACCTCAAACATAAGATCCTCTATCTGAGAATAGTACAAGTTTGCAGCCATCATTCTAGCTAGCAGGCAAACATCCCTTGTGACCTCAGGAGTTACTCTTGGATTACCTGCATCCCATGAAAAATAAAAAGTTAATTAATGAATGATCTGCACAAGCACTCAAGTCAACTCTGTATTACTGAGAGAGCACCAGACAAAATTATCTGCAAATAGCAACGTACAATTGTACTTCAATGCTTCTTCCTAGAAAAGTTATTCTTGTAATTGCCACTATACGATTATTAAAGAGGAGGGCATAACATCACAAACCTGCCTGAAATTAACTACTAAGACCAACCTAATGCCTAAATGTAATTCCATCTTAAGTTAAAAATAAAAACTATAACAAGAAGATCACACGATGATAGATTCTTTTGCATGTCTTTCTGCTTTTTTCTTCTTTTTTTTTCTCACTGACCAAACTATTTTGACATAATTCATGCTCATGAAGAAGGGTCATACCATCACGATCGCCACCCATCCAAGAAGAAAATTGAATAAGTGGGGCATTATGGGGAACACGTTCGTTAATCCCAATATTCTTCAATGCTGTGTCGACACGACGCAAGAACTTTGGGACACCCTTCCAAATTGTTTCATGGAAGTAGCTCATCCCTGCCCTCATTTCATCTTGTGGAGTGGGAGGTGTTCTCCGTATCTCATCCGTGCGAAATGCGGCTTGAATCTATATGAATTGAAATACCAAAATGAAGGAGAATAATTGACAATTGATATCATTTAGGACTCAGAATATCCTTCCAGACTGTTTCATGTAAGCATAATATATAGAAAATCTTGCCATCGTGAGACCATCTTAATTTCAAAAGAACAAACAATGAACTATACAGTAGTTAACATATTCTCAGGAACAATATATGTGGCAAATGTTACAAAAGACCTTTTTGAAAGCTTTTGTCAATAACATCAAGAATTGATAGTACTTAAAGTAAAATGGGTGTTGATAATCACCTCTCTCTGAAGTGCCTCATCAATCTCCTGCTTATCATCAGGAGTAATGTCTTTGGCATACAACTGAGTTAAACAATTCCGAATTCTGAAAAAAAGTGAGTGTACACGAATGAGAGGAGAGAGAGAGAGGTCACAAGAGTCTAAGCCATAAATCTACATGGGGAATCTTAAATTTCTGATGAAAATCAAAACCAAAATACATTTATACAACAAACAAAAATCAAGGACGCAAGACTGTATTGGATCAAGAGCAAACCTTCCATGCTTCTGAAGCAAGGATCTACGAACTGATTGTGTAGGATGAGCAGTGAGGACCAGATCTACAGTCTGATTTTTGAGAGCCTCAAAAACCTCTTGGGGCGACTTCTTTAGATCCCCCACAAGCCTCTTGAGAGTTTCTTCAATGTCTGATTCAGTTGTTGCAGAATTTTCATCTGCAAAATCACCCTTCTTCAGCTTGTTTCGTCTGCGGTAAGCAATCTGGACCTCCTCAGCCAAGTTAGCCAAGCTAAGCATGTGGGCGAAGGATTTTGCAACAACAATGGAATCCCCTGGGTCCAAACTTGTTAATACATTTCCGAGCTCTGAGAGTTTTTTTGCATCATGCTTTCCTTCGTACTCAGCAGAAAGCTCATAACACGCTTGGACCTACAAAAAGTTAAACGTTACAAATCACATAAGTGTTAGTTTTTCAACTCATAACACCATTCACAATAACTTTCAACACAAAACCAATAACTTTAAGGATTTCTTTTGTCTTTCCTTGTCCTAAGAGAAACTTAAAGATATGAGTTTGGCCTTGGATCTGTCAAATGTGGCTAAGACTTGTTCTCCAATCCAAAACCAATTCCTACTGAAGAAGATCTCAAACTTAAATCATTGGGAATCTCACATACATCATTAAACAATAAATCAAAAGCCTAAAAGTTGTTGATTAAGATATCCGGAATGGTTACTTGAAATGCAACCAATTCCAATTGCAAATTAAAGTGTTTGGATCATGGGTGTTGTGTTGTGTTGACCAAATCAAACCTGTATATCTCAAACTGATAAGAAATTTTTTGATTAAGGTATCGTCATGGGTCTTTAATGAAATTCCACTTTTTAAAGAAACTGAGATTTGGGTGTTCCTTAAAGCCAACAAATACACCAACAATCAACACATAAAGTTCCATGCTTATAAGAATAAACTTACAAATGTAGCCAATTCCAATTACAAATTCAAGTGTTCTGCATCATGAGTATTAACCAAAATCAAGGCAAAACATCTCACGCTGATCAAAATCAATTTTTACAGGAATCAAAACTCAAGCACTCACCGTTTCCCTGAGATCCTCTCCATGTAAATCTTGGAGAATATCCAAGAACCGATCCAAAAGCAGAGCATCATATTCAACCAGCTTGTCATCCTCACTCACTTTGGCTGGAACCAGAAGCCGAAGCTGAGCGTCAATGGACGCCAACTTCTCCAGATTCCTGTTAGCCATTGCTCCCACAGAGTCTCACTCTGTGACGAATAACCCAATACAAAAAAGAAAGATTAGAACTTGAAAACCCAATAAAAAGAAAATATATATATATATAAATGAGCTGAAATCACGGATTGAATCAAGCACAATGGCCAAAAATCCTGATCACGGCCCAGAAAAATAGAGCCTATAAAATGGAGGGTTTAACAGCTAAAGGCCACGTGTAGAGTGGAGACAGTGCAGTGCAGGGTATGAGCATACAAAAACAGAGCATTTATGAAGAAAAAAGTTGATTTTTTTATGACCCAGATGGGAAATGATTGAGCTATGTGGATAAATGGGGTACCTGAATCTGGGGAAGTAGGATTTCAACAAGAAGATGAAGACGAAAACTGGAACCAATGTCTGAGTTACAGAGAGAGAGAGAGAGAGAGAGGTGTGAGATCCAAAGAGAGTGCTTGGAGTTATATATAGAGAAGTGTTGGAGTCTGTCAAATTCAGAACTTTGTCTGTCTCACCGTCACTGATACGCCCACTCTCTGGCCAAAATTGAATTTTCTCTGTTTATTTATTTACAAGTCACGTCCTCTTTTGTCTTTCCCTCCCGCTGCTTCGTAAAACTTGGGGAAGACCTTCAACTCGGAATATCCTAACAAAGATGCTGCAATTAGTGCCACAACTTGTGTACTTTCCAATTCCGTTGTGAAAATGCTTTTCCAATGTGAAAAAATTTGCTTTTCTGTAAAATGGAAGAACAAAAACAAAGGTAGGAAATTAGGAACTAGGTTCCAAAACTCAAAAAGGGTTTCTCATTTCCTTGAAATCAAAGACTAAAATATCGATAATTACGACGAAATATCGAGGATATTATCGTTTTTCCATATATAAGATATTTATGAACATATCCATACACATATTGTATAAGTATCGATAATATAGAAAAATTTGAAGAGTAATTTACACTAACACCCCCTGAGGTTTCTTCTATTTTCAAAGGGCCCCTCAAGTCTCAAAAATTACACGAACACCCCCTGAGGTTTCTGTTCATTTTCACTAAACCCCTTTTCATTGATTATTTGTCCAAAAATTGATGATTTTATTGAGAAAAAAACTTACACAAATGACAAAATTAACCTCCATGAAGTATATGCAATCTAATCCCAAATGCCAACTTTGTCATTTGGAGAATTTTTTTGTATAAAATCATCAGTCTTTGGATAAAAAAATAAATGAATATGAGTTTTGTGAAAACAATTTAAAACAAAAGATCGAGTCTTTACATTTACCCCAAGACAAAAAATTGATTTCCCATGTTTGGTTTATGGGAAATCAATGACTTTCCATGTTCAGTAAGTCCATATATTAGAAATAATGACATGGCACATGAGAAATTATGAGAGAAAATGAAGGCAAAGAAAAGAAACATGACTTTTTTAAATTTCTAAAACAAAAGATCGAGTCTTTACATTTACCCTAAGACAAAAAATTGATATCCCATGTTTGGTTTATGGGAAATCAATGATTTTCCATGTTCAGTAAGTCTATATATTAGAAATGATTACTTGGCACATAAGAAATTATGAGAAAAAATGAAGGCAAAAAGAAACATGACTTTTTAAATTTCCAAAACAAAAGATCCAGTCTTTACATTTACAATAAAGTCTTTCACATTCACAATTTTAAAATTTGATCCAGCCCAAAGGCTTTACTAGGATGTGATTATTTTTTGGCAGACTTTGGAAAAGGCCAAAGGAGAGAGAAATTTTTTAAAAGAAGCCAAAATGGACAAAATTGCCCTTATTTATTTTTTGATTTCCTAAGGAATCCTTTACATTTGCATGTCTTTGGTGTGAAAGTTGAGAGGTTTTTCTGTCATTTTCGAAAAAACTTTGGCTTTTTCCAAAAGTGAAATTTTTTTTGTGGCTAAAACCTAAATTTCCTTTTTTTGTTCCATTCTAATAAGATGATGACATATCTTAATACAAATTTTATCTCTTTCAATGGTAATGTACGTGACTGACAATACTATTGATACATATAGATTATTGTATGCATGCTTTTGAATTCTTTTCATGCGATTTTGCTTTATCATAGCTTTTCGCTATAACTTTTTCTCAATTTCAAGGTAATTTCTTTAATCTTCTCATATTATGATTTAAGCTATCTAAATCAATAAAAATTTGAAGCTCTTAATCTATCAAGGCAAAGAAAATAATTTATCACAAGTTAATTCCCCAGTTGGCTTACAATGTTTGATAAGAATTTAGAATTTCTATGCATCTCACTCTCATATTTTCTCATTAAGCTTTTTTAATGACACGTTAACACGCACACATAACATTCAATGGATAAATTTTTCACAAATGTTAAGCCTATACAATTTTAAGTTTTAAGTATCAAATTTCGGGTGAACCATCGGCATCTTAAATAATCAATCATGTCAATAAATAAAACTAAAGTTAAAGAAAATTGAATAGAAATAAGGTTTTACTCAATTGAATTGAATAAAAAAACTCAGACAGTTTGTATATATTAAGCTGTCGACATATATGTGTATATATGTGTGTGCGCATATAGACAGAAGAAGCATGCGCACATTACGGTCAACTAAAAAATATTCTATTCAAATAGTATGAACATGCTTGCATGAGAGCCTCAACTGAATGATAATTTTTTTATTCTGCAATTTATTTTTCAACCGCATGATGAGTGACCAATTATGCAGACAGTCAACAACCACATCAATCACGCACGCCTGGTCTAGGTGACTAGGTCACATCTACTCAAAAGAATAAGTTTTATCATGTGATACTCAATAATAACCTAGATGTCTCCTTCTAATACTTCGAAAGAAAAAATATGAGCATATTCCTTCCTTAAGTGTAGCATATTCTTTGTCATATTTTTTCAGTTTTGACTTTTGTTTGCAGTTTATGTTGAATTGCATGAGCTCAAGGGGAAGTCATATCCATATAAAGGATGAATAAAGGAATTTTTTTTTTTTTAATTTCAAGTATATACTTTATATTGTTTTTATTCTAGTCGAAAAATTATTTGAACCCTCAATCTGGTTTTCTTTTTATGAGATAGGGGGAACAAAACCTCAAAAAGAAACGACAACTAACTAATACAAATCAAACGAGATCTAACAACGCCTAATAAATCTTCCACCAAGAAAGAGCTAACCCAAGCAAGAGCCTCATCTAAATAACAGACCCCCAAATCCAAGTTGAAGCTCCAATTAACCATAAAATCAGCTACAAAATTCATTTCTCCACAAAATTCTTTTTGACCTTTCGTACGTTGCAAGTTTCTTCGTTCATAGATGTGAGAGTTTGACTACACAGATTCCACCCAAAAAAAAAGTGTGACTAAATATGGTGGTAGGTGATTGATAAGTTGCGGGAATTATAGGGGTGGTGGCTTTCTGCTTATTAAAGTGCTTTTTTATTTCACTACTTATCACCCACGCTTATCTCGTTGACGAGCTATCAAAATAAGTGCTTATATAAAATAAAATAATAAGTGTTTATTATTCACGAAAATAGAAAAAGGTCGAAGCTGAAAGTGAAGTCCAGTAGCCCACCTTGATGGAGCAAGCACGTGAGACTCTGGGTGTTCCAATTATTTTTTATTCTTTAATCAGTTTCAATTTGTTATTAAATCCCTCAATTTTATGAAGTTTCTGTTAATAATTATTTCTTACGAATTAAGTTCATACTTATGAAAGGAGAGACTCCAACTTAAGGCCCCGACTCACTGAATTCACATTGTTTATCTTTTGAGTAGCCACACATGATGCTAACACCTTGAATCTTGCAGGCTTTCACGGTGGTATACACGTCAACCCTTTGCCACACCAACAGGCAACATGATGCCACGTACTTCAATTGTTTCGGGGCATGTCATCATCTTATTTTATTAGGTTTTTGTGATTTACTTGAAAAAAGGGGCAAGTCGTGCCATATTTTTTCTGATTCAGCAGCACATTCCATGAGATTCAAAGATTCCAGCATATTAAGGGAGGCCCACAGTATAGGCCGGTGAGGCGGTCGTTTAGTGTCTCCAAAGAGGACCCCCAATTTTTATAAACCTTTATATATGCATATGTATGGTACTTTAAAAAAATATATATTATATTGATATTATATTAAGCTCAAGTATTGTTATAAAAAAATAAAAAAATAAAAAACCTTAATTATTTATTCTAAAATTAAGAAGAGGAAACTCAATAAAGGACCAATTTTTTATTTATTTTACAAGTTAAACCAGTTTAATAAGTTAATCTAGCAGCATATATCTTAACAAAAAAACAAAAAAACACTTAGCAGCATATATTTTAACAAAAGAAAAAAAAAAAGGAGTTTATTGAATATCTACTGCAAGAAGAAGCGCTCTTAGAGGAAGAACAAGAAAGTAAAAATCCACAAGACTATTGCTTATATTTTCTATTAAAAAAGACATGGTAGAAAACTTGATAATGGAAAGTTAATTGATACTTTGGCATCAAAAAATGCAAGACAAGTTATATTTAAGTGATGTTTTGATGCATTTTAAAAAGTTGTTATGTGAATTACATTTTTTTTGTTTCTTTTTAGGTTACAAATGTGACTTTGAGCTCATATAATTTTTTTCTAATTATTTGATAAAAAATCACATAAATATACATAAGAAGGCCACATTTGGTGGTTTGCTTAGGGCCTCCAAAACCTTAAAACCGCCAATGAAAAGCATTACTCAGCCTCAAAGTCGACCTACCATACAAAAAAAACAAAAGCACACAATAATGTTTCACCAGAAAAAAGAGTATAATAATGCTACGATTAATAAATTTGTTTACCAAATAATTATATGTCAAAGTATTTGTTAGCATAATATTTGCTAATATGAAGACTAAAATAAGTTCATATTCGAATAAATGCACATTAGAGAGATCATTTCGTAAACAAAACTTAGCAGAGCAGCGCTCTAGTGAATATGTTACTCAGTTATAAAGAAGAATTAATAACTTTTTGGTGTGATAAGACAACCCGATCTTTTTAATTACATTTGAATGCCTTCATGTGACAAATTTTTTTTTTTTGGGTGAAAGAATAGCGATAGTATTGTATTGATAGGAGGATAAATAACTAGTATAAAAATTGAGTTATGTGGTTGAGAATTAGGCGAGTTTCTTTATACAAACAGACTCAGTCATCGATCTAACTAGATAGTCTTATATTGACAGTCGTCAAGTGATAACCTCCTTTTGGGGTGATACAAAACAATAATATTTTGATGAGGAGTATAGATGAGATTGATTATATAAGAGACTGCCGGCGACTTCATAGAATAAACAAATTGGGGGATAGGTATGTCGTGATGTAACCTACAAATAATTCAGTATAAATTTCATTTCAACTGTTAAGTCAGTGTCTTGACTTGTTTTGATTTTTTTTTTTAATATCTAAAACTCTATTGGAGAAATGCAAATGGACTTGCTAAAAAAGCATCTACATGAACTTTTGTTGCCACACATGTTCATTGTGTAAAGCGGATCAAACTTGACATCTAAAATCATGAAGTGCTGATAACAAGTTTATGTAAGACGAGTAATGTTCGCATTTCTCAAACTCTAATGTAATATGCTTTTATCTGTCATTTTTGCCCACTTTAGAATCAAACTATTCATTCATATATAGGGACAAAACAAACTCAGTAAAATGGTGATGCCCTGTGGGAGTTTAACTTCATTTTAATTGTGTTTCCAATTCTCTACGAGAGAGAGAGTATGGAATTCTTAGCTTTCCGATGGTCATATTTGTTGCACTAAAAATGATTTGTTGTAAGACCCGTGAGTTTGGTAAGAAGTAAGATTGGTGAGCAATCTCATATCGCTTGGAGAGGGAAAAGTGAAGTGTTTTATATGAGCAGTTGCCATCTCACCTAGTAAGACGCGTTTAAGGCAAGATAGCATAAGCTTAAGTCCATGAACAAAACCGTGAGGGCCCTGGCTCAAAGCAAACAATATCTTACTAGTGGAAGTAGACTGTTACAATTTGGTATTTGAGCTGGACCCTGACTGCGAGGACATTGGGCCCCAAGGGGGATGGATTTTAAGACCCGTGAGCTTGTTTCCAACGAGGACACTGGATCCCAAAGGTGTGGATTGTAAGATCCATAAGCTTGGTAAGAAGCAAGATCATCGAGTAATCTCACATCTCTCAGAGAGGGAAATGTGAAGTGCCTTATATGAGTAGTTGTCATTTCACCTAGTAAAATGTGTTTTGGGCAAGATAGCATAAGCTTGAACTCATGAACAAAACGGTGAGGGCCCAAACCCAAAACAGACAATATCTTGCTAGTAGAAGTGGAATGTGACATTTGTCAAACCGGCCTTAACCCTAGCTATCCTCACAAGCCCTTCAATGTCGCACCAGGGGGTGACGTGGTCGTTGCCTCTCCTCCCCAATGCCCCCTCTTCTCTCATTTTCTGCCCTATTCTTTTCTCAACATTTTCTTTTTCTCCACCCTCTTTTCTCTACCCCCACCTTTTTTCCCTAAAATTTGGCCCAATATGGAAAATCTATATCTACAACTTTTGCCTCTTCTTTCTCCCCCACCCACCACATTTGGCTTTCATCTTACAATTCTCACCTTTACCCACATTATGCTTGTAGTGGGCGTTATTCCTATAGTGAGTTTTATGACTGTAGTGGGCTTGATGCATTTTGTTTTGCATTTGTTTTAGCTTATTATTGTGAGTTCATTTTGGTGTAACTAGCTTTGACTTTCTACATCAATGAAACTTGACTCCGATAAAAAATAATAAAAAACAGGGCCATGTTAGGACTCAGAGACTCAGGGGCATATACATAACATATTTAACATGTGCATAGTGGTTGATGGGGATTCATCTCTTTGGGTTTTAGAGAACTTCGGATTAGAGAATGTAGGATCCAGTTATTGATAGGTTTGGATGCGGGAATTTATTCTCTAAAAATTTGTAACTATAAAATATATAAATGGGATTTATATATGTTTTTCAATAGTTAAATTAGATGTCCAAGATTGATCATATTAGTTTTTGTCTGAATGAATGTTACAGATTCATAACAACATAAATACATGTCTCTTAACCAAGGGCGGATCTATTACTCGGCTGGAGTGGGCTCCAACCTAGGGGAAGATTTTTAAATATGAAATATAGTTAAATTTATTCCTACTCCAATAAATATTAGCCCACTACACCAAATAAATATAATAAACTAATAATAGCCCAATTTAAGTAAAGTAAATAATAGCTTTATTTAAAATAAGCCCATTCCTAAAGCATATAGGAAATAATAAACATTAATTCAAACCTATATAAATTTGATTAGAAGTAGAACTCACGCTAAGGCTCTACCAACTTGACCTATTCTAATCGTACTGATATTGGGCTACACCCACAAAGAGCAAACATCAAAAATATTCTTCTAGCCACCCAAAGCGTCATCTTTGAACCTTGAGAGCCTAGAGGAAATAGCTCTTCTCCTCTAAAAAATTGTACCAACCTATCTTCAGTGGGTTCTTCAATCTTGGTAAGTTTTTCTCTTTTTTTTATATATTCAGGCTTGTCAAGGGATGTGGAGGGGTTGTTTGAGCCAGCGTCAAACTTTCACTACATATTTGATTTTTTTTGTGAATTTGTTATCAGCATACTAAAGTTCCAAGCATGACATTTTACAATATATATGGTTTTAAACGACTCGACTATAGAAAGATAGAGGTATTATCGATACACATATAGACACATTATGCAACATAGCCAACCACATGCAAGATTTGAACAATTATTAGTAACTCTTTTTTTACTATAACTAAATTCTAATCTTTTTGAAACGATGAAGAATAGACAATGACGAATTATTTACACTTTTATGTAAATAAATTCTGACAGAGTCATTTAGTTTTCTCCAATACCTTATATTTATATTCCATATGAATTTAATTTCTCCCTAACACCAAAATATATTACCCTCATTGACACAAGAAACAATATGTATATGTAAGTATATATGGGTGTTTATCACAACTTATAAGAAAAGTACATTTTATTATGACCAGCTTTATCACACGAAAGTTAACTACAAAAACAACTCATACGGATATTGAGGTATATACGGTGATGAAAAGGCAAAGAGTGTGAAAGGCACATGGAGAGCAATGTTGGCATGGTGAATGCTGGACATTTGATTTGTATGGTGTGGTTTATGTGTAGGGCTTAGGGTAAAAAAACATCAATTTATATTGATCAAAGAAAATCTTCAACTTAATTATCTTAATATTTTATATTGACTTGGATTTGGATCATCCTAATCATGACTAAAGAGGGAAATGCAATGTTTAGAATAGCTAGCTAAGTTTTCCTTAATATGTGTGAATTTGTGCATTGTTCTGTTTGATTTTTATGAGAAATGATCAGAACGTGATACAAGCGTGAAGCACCCACATCTCCCTTATTGTAACCGATGTCCACCCTTACAATTGAGGAGGAGCTCCTTCTTAAAACCAATGGAGTTTTTACACTTGTTAAATTCAAGCAACATGGACAAAGTATTAACAAAAAAGAAGAAAGAATATTTAAAAAAATTTGACAAGTGTCAAAACTTCATTGATTGTAAGGAGGAGCTCCTCCTCATTTTGAAGGAGCAAAGCTTTTTCCAATCATTATATATTTGTTAAGTACTGAAAAAAACAAATGTATTTGTTAAGTTGTCAATGGGTCTAGTTCAAAATGGCCTTGATTTGCATACCATTGTTACCTTGACAATGTGTATAAGAAAACCCATTCTCACTTCCTAATTTTGGGCAAAAAAAAAAAAAGAGTCTAGAGTAATTTCATATTCGAATAGATACACATTACAGAGATCATTTCTTAATATTAGTAGTTCTAGTCAATATATTACTCAATTAAAAAAAAAAAGTAATTTTCTTTGTGATAAAACAATTCGTCTAATTTAGTTTGACAATTTAATGTGTCAACAAATTAGGTAAAAGATCAAAATATGTTGCATGCCTCTCTTTCTTTATTTTTATTTTTGGTGTTGAAGCAGATGCTCTATAAAATAGAAGCATCTACAAGATTACAAAAGATAGCAAGAAAATCATATTTGAAATTGAAATGTGAAAGAGGGACAATGTGACAATGTGATGAAGTGATAGCCTCCTTTTTGGGGTGATACAATACAATAATATTTTGATGGAATTTTTTGTAGAAATGTCATCTAAAATTATACCTCAGTTTCAATTGGTCACCTTAAAGAAAAATTTAAGAGAAATGTCACCTTAATTTTTCAAAATGGATACCATCCAATTTTCCATCCATTTTAGAGGGTATTTTAAAAATGAAAAAAATCATTATTAAAAAAAAATCTCACCTTCCCTCATCCTATGTGCGTCTCGCCGGCTCAACCAACTCCACCCACCTTGAAATCCATTCCCCATCCGATGTGTTTTAAGGGAGGGTGGAGTCCTGTGCGATGTGTTTTGGGGGCGGGTGGAGTCTTGTGCGATGTGTTTTGGGGGCGGGTGGGGTTGGGGTAGGGGAGAAAGGGAGAGAGAAGTCTCTTTTTGCTCTCTTTCTTTCCTTTGAAAATGAAAAGATTAAAATACCCTTAAAATGGATGGAAAATTGGATGTTGTTAAAGTCATATGACAAATCATGGATTTTGAAACATTAAGGTGACATTTCTCTTAATTTTTTTTTAGCTGACAAATTGAAACTGAGGTATAAGTTTAGATGAGATTTATTAAATATAA
This sequence comes from Prunus kanzakura, assembly GCA_020521455.1. Classification (NCBI taxonomy): domain Eukaryota; kingdom Viridiplantae; phylum Streptophyta; class Magnoliopsida; order Rosales; family Rosaceae; genus Prunus; species Prunus kanzakura. The sequence goes on along the minus strand of BPUM01000869.1, from coordinate 460,135 downwards.
TAATTATAATATATTATATAAGAGACTTCCAACAACGTCATAGAAAAAGAAAAAGGAAAAGAAGAGAAAACAAACTGGTGATTAGGTATGTCGTGATGTAAACCTACAAATAATTCAATATAAATTTCAATTAGAGATGACACAATTTCAATTCAGCTGTTAAGTCCGTATCTTGAGTGTTTAGCTGGGGAATCATAGCGTTGGAAACAACAATTACATTTAAACAACTATTTAAATGAATTAATTTGATCTTTGAAGAAATGCTAACTGGACTTGCTCAAGAGAGAGATATATTACAAGGACATGATGTCACCTCATAATTCTTACGACGAATTCATGACGTGAACAAGTTTATGTAGAGATTATCTTTTGAACAAATCCTGTCAGCATTTTTGAACTCTGTTGTAAAATGCATGTATCCATCATTTTGATTGCGTGGGCGAGCTATAATCCTTTTGTCAGGTTGGTTGTTCAAAAGACTTTTTCTCTTTACCCTTTGCATCTTCAGCTTTTCAAAAGCCCAGACGCATTCATCATTTTGATTGCGATTTCCAACTTGCCATGAGAGGGAGAAGCAAGTATGGAATTCTCAGCTTTCCAATTGTCATATTTGGTGGGCTGAAAATGATCTATTGACCCGGCCATACGTCTCAGAGACAAGCACGTAACATATTTAACATGTGGATGGCCGATGGTGGTTGGTGGAGCATCTTCTCTTTGGTTTTTAGAGAGCTTTGGAAAAGAGAATGTAGAAACATCAACTATAGAGATTGAATCTGAACACTTTGATTATATTGAATTTTGTCTAAACGCAATATAACCACATGAAGGGACGAAGTCACATACAAAGCTGTCTGCGTATCATATTCCTCCTTAAAAAGCGACCGCTAATAATTCGGTCGCGTATTTTATTCCTCCTTGAAAATAACATAAGGCCCCAGCTCACGATCAAATCAACTATAATGAGTGATTGAACTTTGAGTCGTACTAAAAGTCTACTGGGATCCAACGACTTATCACGAGTTTGAACTTTGGAGTCGAATATCTTAAAATTGATTAGGAACAAAAAGTGATTGTGAAGGGTACCGACTTTGTATTTGAATAATTGACGGATAGACATCAATAAAGTAGAAAGAATTTGAAGGGCGAATCTAATAATAGAAACATCCAATTGTAACTGTCAAATTTTTTGTGTTCTTTAACCTGGGTTACAGACATTTTAACGTTTCTCAACTGATCTTGTTGGGTCAATAGACCTCATCATCGTTGGTAGGCATTCTTAATAAGGATGGATTACTTTGTCCACCCCGTCATTAGTTTGGAACTAGTGAGGAATTTGACGATGCCGTCACCAGTTGGTTGGTTTGTTTTCCACCTGTGTTTCCTCTAGTCTTTATATTTGTCTGCTATGTTTTTCTGGTTGTGGTTATCGGTTAATTTTGGACTCTGACTTTGTAACTTTGGGATTTTGCCTTGGTATTATTATTCCCGACCGAAAAAAAACCTGAGGACATATTGGGTATGCACTGCCGACAAACGGAGGATTGATTCAAAAGGGCCCACTTGTCCACAAGGGCCAACGATTCTAGAGAGGCTTGATAAACAATGTTCAAAAAGAACCCACTCAACTATTCCAAAATAGTTTACATACTTTTTCTTATTCTATTACTGATAGTAGAATCCTGCAATAAGGGAAAAAATAAGAAGTACGACAAAGTGATCGATCTAGCTAATAACCCATATGATATGATAACGTATTAGCTAGTGATTAGGTGCCTTGATGTAACCCACATGAATGGAAAGAGCAACTTTGGTCAAGGTTTTCAAATCGTAAGTCATCTAAAACCAGGATGCATCTTGGTTATAAAAGTAGCCCAAACACTTGCAGTCCAAAGTACACTTGCTAGCACAATCCTTCTCCTTCATAGCAACTCCCGCAGTGAAGAACTTGCTCATGAAGTGATCAACCCCATCAACTTTGTTAGTAATGGAAGCTATTTTCCTCACAAGATGTTAGCTTCCGAGGCTCACAACTTTTGTTCCAACCCATCAGTCCATAGGGCAATGGGCAAGCAGCACATTGGTTATTCTGACAAACCCCAAATTTCCCACATCGCTTCGGCAAGTGTAAACCCTAAGATTTCCATCAAATCCAAGCCTAAGAAATGAGAATGTACTATTGTATTTGGGTCTGGCTAGAATTTCAGGTCCTATTAGGGAAGACATGCGAGTTTGCTTTAAGCTTATGGAAAAAGCATAAGCCTCATCTAATTCAGACGTGGGCTGGAAGCTCAATGCCACGTTGTCCAACACCAAGCTGTAAGGCCCATTTGAGTTATCCTTCTCTGAGGCCCAGATCACAAGTTTATTGTTCATTGACCCAGCCCTCAAAGCTTGGCCCACCAATACGGTGTCTGTTGGGTAATCAACCAAACAAAATTGCCCTTTGAGCAATGAAGGATTAAGTTACCATGTGGAAGCAACTTAAACCCTACCACATCTTTGTTGGCAGTGTTAGTTTGCCAAGCCACTCGGCCATCGGCATCGGCCAAGAGAAGGTTTCAATCGGTCCCAATTGACAGGGTAGCATTTTCGCCAACCGGGTTTCCTCGGTTCGCATCCCAAACCCTATACATGTTGTACCTAGCATGTCCCATATACATAGGGCAAATGTGAAGGCGTTAGGGGTAGGGGTGGGCATTCAAACCGGCGAACTGGAAATCCAAGCTAAATCGCATCGAACCAAACTGGAAAAAAACCGAGTTGACCAAAAAGTCAACAACCGGTCAAAAATCGAACCGGACCAGTTTGGACGGATTTTGGTTCCGGTTCTATGTCTTCAAAAACCGAATCGGACCAAATCGAACCGGTCAAATTAAAAAATATATAATTTCAATATTTATTTATATTCAATGCTATATTTTTAATTTCATAACTAATATTTATTCAATTTCAATTTCAAAATATCACTCTTTTCTAGCTTTAATATTTATTTTTATATGAAATAGAATAATTTGTTAATTTTGAAGTCAAAAAATAAATTTTCAATTGAAAATTGTATTAAAAAATAATTTTTATAATCCGGTTCAAAACCGAACTGGACAAGAACCAAACCGAAATCAATTCAACCTAAACCGAATAGTTTTTGAATTTTTTTTTATTAAAATCGAACCGAACCAAACCGTATAAATAGTACTGGATCGGTTCTAATTTGAGGCAAAAACTAGTCCAAACCGAACCGTACCCACCCCTAGTTAGGGGTAGTGTTGTAGAAGCAAAGTTGGAAGGGGGAGTCAGTAACATTTAGGAGACAATGGTTTTCATATGTAGCAGAAAAGTTTCATAATCAAAGAATTCTCCTTCATTAACAAACTTGAAAGTTTGATTTGCAGGAACTTGAGCTTGAGAAATGAAAGCAAAGAGTGAGAAAAGAAAGAGGGGGATGATGAATGACATGGTGAATGAAGTGGAAGACATTTCGTAGGTAGACCTCTATTTATAATATTGATCAAATTGATAACAGAAGAAGAATTGAAGAAGATAGAGAATAAGAACAGAGAGAAAGAATATAATTTTTGTATTGATTTTCTCTTAATGACAACTGTTACAGTTAGGCTCAGCTTCTATACATAATAGAAAGCTTAGAGCTTAAGAAAGAACAATTAACAAACTAACCACTTAGCTTAACAGCTAACCATAACACGCGCTAACCATTTGCCAATCTCAACAACTTGAGCCGACTGTACAACAGACTAGCACATTCATCACAAATAAGGCTTCAAAGAAGGCATGGGAAAAGAGGTGGTTTACTTACACTGGATAGTTAGGATTCGGAAAGTACTTGTGTAGGGAGGTACCATGAAGTAGTCAGACTTGAGTTTGTGATGTTGTGTGCTTGTGCTTGGAGTGAGTATAACAGTTGAAAACAACAACATAGAGGTTCTCTATGCTATTCGTGTTCTCTAGTGGATTATTGGAGGAACATATGTTTTACAAAGGATGACTCTTATGATCGTAATGGTATTGAGTTCATTGTGCTGTAACCATTCCCCAGGTCCCCAGGTCCCCAGGTCCCCAGGTCCCCAGGTCACCACCATAACATCACTAGACTAGTTTTCCAAGATTGGAATGTCTTTAACTGGATAGAATCATTTTGACTTTCTTAATTATTTTGTGTGATTTCGTTGGGGTTTCTGTTAAATGATAACTTTGGCCATTTGACAAAGCAGATTGCTTTACTGGAAGAACAGCAACTTGAGGCTGCAGAACAGGTTGAAGATGAATCTAACTCTATCGATAATGAGCCAACTGAAACAGAGGCCACTCCCAAGAATGAGGTTTTAGATGAGAAACCTGACATTAATGACATTCCTATGGAAGAAAATGAGGTAAAATGTTTGTAACTATTTTTACGCTTATGTTGTTTCCTACGATTTCTTGCTTAATGGAGACAACATGCTTATTATGCGCATTGATGTATATGGAAAACCTAAATTGACTGATGAATATGGACATTTTTGGGAAGGAGGAAAACTTGATGGTTAGGTTTTCTGTATAAAAGGTGAACTATTATCAGTCTATATGGGCACTGGACTTTTCTGGTGGAGGGATTCCATTTAATTGTCGTTCTTTGTATAGGAAATTGAGGAAAGCAGATTGGCAGTAGAATTCCAAGATAAATCAAATGGGTTTGATTTCATTTTTTATTGACTATTTTGGTTTCATTCTCAGGACAATAATCAGGTAGTATGCCAAGATCTGAGTGAAAGCACTTTGGATTTAAGTTTGGGCTTGAATGCGCATGAAGGTGATAATGGTTCTGCTCTAAATACTGAACAAACCAGAAATGGTTAGTTGCAAAAGTAGTTTCAAGTATTGGTGAGCCTATGATCAGGGCCGGTCCTGAGTTTTCAAAGGCCCAGGGCGAAAATCTAAAATGTGCCCTACACACATTAATCACTGATACTAGTATACTTCTTGTTTTATCAACTAAGCATTGGTTTTTTTGAGAAAGTATTTATTCGAAAATATTTTTAGACTTTGAGCAATGTCTTCCATATTCCTAAATAATGAAAACAAATGTCCAACTATGGATACCATACCAGTGAGTCAAAGAATTTCAAGAATGCAAGTCAAGCCAATATCAAAGAATTTCTTTTAAAACTCTCATCATGGATCCTTTGTTCCAAAATTTCAGATTCATCTCAATATCCTATTCCTAAAAATTATGGAAAAATATTAAATTAATTTATTATAATATAATATAACACTTATTATATTAAAAAAATTTGGGGCCCCCTTGAATAATGGGCCCAGGGCAGTCGCACTGACTGCCCCTGGGCAGGGCCGGGACTGCCTATTATTGGAGGTCTTCGAAAAACGGCACTCATAAACTTAAAAGGAGCAGCTAATTTGTTGGTGTCTAATTCTGAATTCAGTTTTCCCTTTGGCTCTATATTTTACCTATGGCCATATAGGGGAAGTGAATTTCAGTGGAATACGCATGTACTACTAGTCTTCATTTGATGTTTCATTGTTTAGCCGATTGCAAATTGCACCCATTCGGTATAAGATGCAAAACTTATACTTTCAACATTGAAATGATTGAATTTTTTTCCGCGGCCATTTTTGTTTACATTTGAGACGGGAGATGTTGTACTTGGAAATTGTAGTGGGATTTTAAACTTTTGAATTATTAAACAAGAACTATGGTAAAGTTTAGTCCTACAATGCTTTAGTTCCTTGATTACACCAGTTGAAATGTCTTGCTATGTCGTTTTGTGCGTGTTTATGCTAATTATAATAGTTGGCATGTTAACAGAGATGTACCACCAGTTTAACTTTGACGCAATTTCAGTGGCATGCTCTTCTATACGGCCAGCCTCTCAAGCTCCTTCCCTCACTTACACGCTCTTAATGCTTCCGCAGACCTTCTTTCTCCTTTCAGAATTTTATACTTCTTCTCATCCAAAGCTTGCTGACGCAACTCCTCAGGAGAAGCAGATCCATCACCACTCTGTAAATGATTAGGCTCACCAACAGAAAGACTTAAATGGATTTCTCCCACCCCATAATGGCTGGAATCTTGTTGACTATTTGAACAGATTCCCTACTACTGGCCCTCTGCATACTAGCAACCACATTACTGTTAGACTCTTGTCCTGATTCCTTCCTCAGGTTTTGATGTCAACTTCAAACTGCCTGCACAGAAAGTTAGAGGTTTGATACAGAAGGAACCATCAAAGGGTAGAGTAATTCAATCTTTTTCTGTCTGCCATTTAAGTGATGCAAGTGCAACAAAACATTCTTTGCTGGGTGCAGCTGTTGCAAAACAAGCCCCCACACCTCCGGCAATGAGGCTGAAATTCCACATTGCATATAACCAAGAATCAGAAAAAGACCCAGAGACTAGAAAGAAATATCACATTCAATCCTAGAATAACCTGCAAATAAGCTTAAGTTGGATAACAAGTCCTTTATATAATTAGAACACATTTCTTTGCACAACACAAACTATAAATCCCCAATACATTCTTAAACTAAATAATCATGAAATAGTACGGCCGGGCGGCTATACTCTTTAAATATATTTGAGTATTTAAATAGTACCGCCGCTCGGCGATACTCTAAATATATTCGGATATATTAATAGTATAGCCGCGCGGCCGTACTATTTCAATATATGCGGATATTTTAATCGTACAGCCGCGCGGCTATACTCTCGAAATATATTCGGATATTTTAATAGTACTGACGGTCGGCTATACTCTCAAAGTATATTAGAATATTTTAATAGTATAGCCGCTCGGCTATACGGTTGAAATATATTCGAATATTTAATACTATAAATATATTCCGATATTTTAATTAAAAACAGTATAGCCGCGCGGCCGTACTATTTCAATATATTAGAATATTTTAATAGTATAGCCGCGCGGCCATACCGTTGAAATATATATATATATATATATATTCGAATATGTAATAGTATAAATATATTCGGCTATTTTAATAGTATAGCCGAGCGGCTACACTCTTGAAATATATTCCAATATTTTAATTAGAAACAGTGTAGGCGTGCAGCTGGACTAATTAAAAAAAAAAATTCCCCTCTGCTTGTGGTTGAAAACTTAAACTCGTCCGAGTCCCACCGAACTAGTCATTGGTGATTCGAACCTTTGCTAGAAAGGGAGCTTCTATCAAGTAAATAAGGCATACCTCTGTGATTTTGCGCTTGTCAGTTGGTGTGGTGGCACTTGAAAACTGGAAACTCAGACGCATAAGTAAGTGCTTGTAACAAAATGGGCAAAAAACCTTGGCTATGACTATGAGGCAGTCCAGGATTTTCTCCAATATCGATGAAGAAATTGAGGCAGGAAGTAAATCTTGGCATTGCTTTAGAGCTACTACAAGGTTGGGCCATGTCCAAAAGCTGATCCCCTCAAAGAGATTTCTCTGTTTGGGATAGTATGTTGGGTCTTCCAGAGCCATCACCATCCACCTCTATGAAATGTGCGATGCAGTATATAGTATAAGACTAGATTGTGCCATTATTTTAACAAAACCTTGCCCTGAGCTCCAGGAAAGTCATGCAAGAGACTGCTCTCTCTCACAAATAAGGCTTCAAAGAAGGCATTGAACTTAATGCTCTCTTAGCATCTCATATCAACTTGGATTTGGAACATCCCTTAATGTTGATAAAGGTACTAAGGAGAATATAGGATTGCTACTGATGCTGGGGAAGTCAAATCAATAACTGCACATCATGCTAAAGAGAATTATGAGTATACTTTCTTGGAAATGCATATTATTTTTAATATGAAAGCTTTCCAAACATTGTATTCGTAGTCAATATGTGAACTATTACGATCCAGAACTTTCCTGATGCAGCATAACCAAACCACACACAACATTTGGACCATTATTTAGTAACTCTATTTTTTTTTACTATAACTAAAGAGTGCTGTTATTTCCACCCCCCCTGTCCTATTTCCCCACCCACCTTATCTTTCCACCCAACATATAAATTTTAAAACACATAATCCTATCTTTCCACCCACCATTATTCCTAAAATACCCTTTAATTATTATTTTCTTTTTATAAAATGCAATAATTTAAAACATGAAAAAAGAAACTTAATGGAACTTAACAATTAACTCCTACAATCGTTATTCTTCTTTTCTTTTCTTTTTTCTTCTTTCTTTCTCTGCGGTTTCTCCACCCAATTGTATAGGTTTTTTTTCCCTCTTCCTTTCTCCAAGTTTGGTTGGTTTTGGTGGTGGCTTGAGAAAATTCGGGGTTGGAACCCGAGAATTGGAGGGTGGTCTCATTGTTGAGTTGGAGGGTTTGTTAGGAGAGGCTGTACGAAGCAATGACAAATGTAGATGGCGTATAAGAAGACAGGGCTGAGAAAGAAAGGTCACCTTAAATTGAATTAAATTGAATTTGAATGATTTTGATTATTATGTAAAGATCAGTTAAGCCATTATAAAGAGAGTACAGAAAAAAAAAATCTTCTGTTTTGGAGAGTTTGTTTAGGGTTTAGGAAGGAAGAAGGAAAAACCAAACCTCTACAATTGGGTGGAGAGGCTGCAGGTATAAGAAATAAGGAAAAAAAAGGAAGACTAAATTGATTGGGGGAGATATTGACAAAAAAAAAAAAAACGATTGGGGAACGATGTTGCAAACAAAACAAACAGGAAAGGGGGAGAGGTTGAAGAGATAGGAAAAAAAAAGAAAAAAAAGAGAGTAAATGACGGCAGGAGTTAAGGTTCAAATTGTTAAGTTGCATTAGAGTTTTTTTTTTCTTTTTGATTATGAAAACATTTCAATATGTTGGATTAAATTTTAATGAGGTGGCATAAGTCCTTAAAAGTCATTTTACAAAGGGCTACATTTGTCCTTAAAATTTTGAAGATAAGGTGGGTGGGGAAATAGGACAGGGAGGTGGAAATAGTAGCACTCTAACTAAATTATAATTGTTCTAAAATGATGAATAATAGAAAATGACGAACTATTTACAGTTTATGTAAATAAATTCTGACATGATGATTTAATTTTCTCCAATACCTTATATTTATATTTGTATGCATTTAATTTCTCCCATAACACCGAAATATTTTACCCTCATTGACACAAGAACAATATGTAATGTAAGTATATATATATATATATGTGGGTGGTTATCACATAGAAAAGTACATTTTATTATGACCAGCTTTATCACACGAAAGTTAACTACAAAACCAACTCATACGGATATTGAGGTATGGTGATGAAAAGGCAAAGATTGTGAAAAGGCACATGGAGAGCAAATGCTGGGGAAGACATTTGATTTGTATAGTGTGGTTTATGTGTAGGGCTTAGGGTAAAAAAACGTCAATTTATATTGATCAAAGAAAGCTTCAACTTAATTCTCTTAATATTTTATATTGACTTTGATTTGGATCATCGTAATCATGACTAAAGAGGGAAATGCAATGTTCAGAATAGCTAGCTAAGTTTTCCTTAATATGTGTGAATTTGTGCATTGTTCTGTTTGATTTTTATGAGAAATGATATAAGAACATGATACAAGCATGAAGCACCCACATCTCCCTTATCTTAACCCATGTCCACCCTTATAATTGATGAGGAGCTCCTTCTTAAAACTAATGGAATTTTGACAGTTGTCAAATTCAAGCAACATAGACAAAGTTTTAACAAAAGAGAAGAAAGAATATTTTACATGTGAGCTGCTGAAATAGACTTTGAGTCCTATACAATCAAAACTAGTTGACTCAAAGTCCAGCCTAAAGATTGAATTTCCTGATGATTTGTTCTAACAGTATTTGTAGTCAATATTTTAACCAGTAACATCCTCCATTTTGCTGATGCGGCATAACCAAACCAGCGCAAGATTACAAGCATTATTAGTAACTCTATTTTTCTACTATAACTAAATTATAATAATATTGAAATGATGAATAATAGAAAATGTCGAATTATTTACACTTTTATGTAAATATTTTGACATAGTCATTTAATTTTCTCCAATACCTTAGATTTATATTCCACATGAACTTAATTTCTCCATAACACCAAAATATTTTACCCTCACTGACACAAGAACAATATGTATGTAAGTATATATGGGTGGTTATCACATGTTAAAAGAAAAGTACATTTTATTATGACCAGCTTTATCACACTAAAGTTAACTACAAAAACAATTCATACGAATATTGAGGTAATTGATCATCACGATTAAGGTGTTAAAAAAGAAATTGAAACTTGAGGGGTCCATTATTATTCAGACAAAAGTTCCTTCTTTAATGGAGTTTGGTCTTGGACCATTTTACCACCGTGATCCTCTACAATTTCAGTCGTGTAGTGTGTATAAGTTTAATATATTATTGTCTCTTTCAATATATTACGTTGACAAAAAAGAAAAAGAAAAAGTAATTTAGAGAGTGTTTTTAGTTGCACAAATGAGGTACTTTTGGTGCATGATATTTCAACAAGGCCAGGGAATTTAGACCTCATATTTCCTAGTTGCGCAAATTTAACATTTGTATTCTCCCCATGTAGAATCGAAACAAATATTTATTTCATGGTATTTCAAGTTCGACAATGCAAAATACAATAAATTAAAACGATGTGATCTAACTACATATATTTTAGTGATTAGGTGCCTTGATGTAAGCCACGTGAGTGGAATTGGCAACTTTGGTCAACGTTTTTAAGTGTAAAGCTTGCCACAGTAAGTGTAAAGCTTGATGTTTCCATCAATTCCAAGCCTGAGGTATGTCTAGAACTGGCAATATCATACACGATATGAATTCGAAAAAAAATTTCAGTATTCGGGTCCGTGTAATCGTGTCAACCCGTTAGCCACACGATAAGTTATCGTGTCGTGTCATGTAAATTCGCGAATACCCCTTAACCTGATAAGCTCAGGGGCATTTTTGTAAATTTATCTCTCTTTTTTTCTTTTTTTCTTCTTCTCTTTCTTCTCTTTTGTCTCTTCCCCCCCCATTCCACCGATTCTCTCACTACCCCATCTCTCTCTCTCTCTCTCTCTCTCTCTCTCTCTCTCTCTCTCTCTTCAAAATCATTAAAAAATGTATAATTTAAATAAATAAAAACGAACTGGTTGTTTTTTAATTATTTAATATTTACGTTTTTATTTTTTTTTATTTTAATTCTTATTGTGTTAATCGTGTCGTGTCGTGTGATTCGCGAATCGTAGCGGGTCGTGTTCGTGTTGGACATTTTCAACCCGTTTTCTTATCATGTCGTATCGTGTCAACCCGTTAAGAAAAGCGGGTTGACACGAACACGACACGAATACTGATAACACGACACGAATGCTAGGTCTAGGTATGTCAATGTGCTGTTGAATTTGGGTACATCGAGAAAGATATTTCCACCCGTGGAAGAGTTGGCCGCTTGATACTCTAGGGTTAGGTCATAAACATAACCCTCATCCGTTTCCGGGGCGCAATTCAACGTGACATGATCTAATGAGCCCTCTTGAATGGTGATCAATTAAGAGTAGAGTAGTGACTTTGGGGAGTTTTTGCTCTTATAATACAAAAATAATCCCTTGGGCTCCATCACCAATCTGTAAGCCCCATCTTTGTTTTCCTTCTCGGAGGCCCGACTCACGAGCTTTCTTACTGCCCCGGCCCGGAGAGATTGACCCACCAACAAAGTGTCAGTTGGGCTGTCCAAACTTTGCCAAACGAAGGAACCCTTTGAGTCATAGAGCACCATGTTGCCTGTTTGAAGCAACTTGAAGCCTACCACACCTTTGTTGGCAGTGTTGGTTTGCCATGCCACTCGGCCATTGGCATCCGCCAATACAAGGTTGCCATCGGTCCCGAACGTGAGGGTGGCGTTTTCGCCAACTGGGTTGCCTCGGTTGGCCTCCCAAACCCAACGCATGAGTGACTCAGAACGCACCAAGCCCATGCGTAGAGCAAGAGTGAAGGCATCAGGGGTGGTGTTGTAAAAGCCAAGCTGGAAGGGGGAGTTAAAGACATCAGGCAGCATACGATAATCTCCAAAATATTCCACAGCATAAGGCCCAAATTCTCCCTCGTTGACAAGCTTGAAAGTTTGATTGGCAGGAACTTGAGCCTGAGCAATGATACAAAAGATCGAGAAGAAGAATAATAAGGAGAGCAATGGCATGGTAAATGTAGGGGAATACATTTTTATTTGTTGCTTGGTTTGTGTTGTATCTCTTAGAGGTCGAGACCTTTTGTATATTTATAATTATAATTATAATTATCATAGACATTGAACTTGTAGTCTTGTTATTATTTGATATCAACTTGGATTTGGATCATATTTGAAATGGTCTTCTTAAAATATCTAAAACAAATTCTCCCTGCACAGCTGCACAATTATAGAAAGTCGTAATGATATAATATTTCTCTACCTAAATAATGTTGATCTGTATAATGTGCATGAGTGTGGGGATTAAATTTTGTGTTTTCTCCCCCATGTTACCCAATACCCATTCAAATCAAGATCCAATTTATATCGATGAACTAAGGTTTGGCGAGTTCCTATCTTTAAACAACCACCACCCCCCCCCCCCCCCCCCCCCCCCCCCAAAAAAAAAAAAAAACCTAAGGCTTGTAGAGTCAATTGCATTCATTATCTTTGAATGAAGAGGGGTTTGGAGAATGGGAAGAAAAAAAAGTCATGATATAGAGTCTCGGACTAGCCAACCATATATTGGATCAAAGAAAAAAAAATCAAGGGAAAGAATGACATTTATGGTGATAAATTTTATGCTTAGATGTGAATATATATGTTTTTTACCATATCTTTTTCTTTTTTTGGGTAAAAATTAATTTTAAAGTTTGATTAACAATACATAAAACGCGATTTCTTACAATAAACTTCTAAAAATTGGGATTTTCTCACTACTAAAGTGTCATGCGAGTTTAAATATGAGACTATTGATCTACAAATCAAGACCCTTTTACACTGGCTAGACCCGTTGACTATAAACAAGGAAAATCAAGCCATTTATATGCGGCAACTTGTTGAAAAAGGCTACGACAATTTGCTATGTCTTAATTATGATAGGTACAAGTTGCATGCTTTCCCCACCCAACCCTCTTCCCTGCTTTTTCGAAATGAATGACAACAAATAATTGTGCAAGTATACCCTACTCTTCAGTCCAAGTGGTGAGAATGACTACTCATCCACTAGTGGAGAAATTTGCTAGAATTAGAATCGTTCCTTTCTTTTCTACTGTAAAATAAATAAATAAATAAATTCACTAGTTTTGTTTGTTATTTCGTTTCAATCTTTTAATTATAAATAAATAGATCTTTTTCGTAGCATCTCTGATCTCCTCCAGTGCGCACCCATTTCTCTCCAAGTGGCTGTCTCCGACAGTGTATTTGTGGTTTTGCAGACACCCGGCCTCTTTGTTTGACTTTGACTATAATTACAAGAGGACTAGCCCAGCTGGATTTTTTTTAAAAATTTATTCATATAAATCATATGTAGGTGTTAATTATAATATGTTTGTGAGTATAGATCGACTAGCACTTTTTTTTTTTTCATCGGAGTTCGATTCTGGGGTTTGAATTCGGAGGGGAAGCCACCACCACTGTGGTGGGAATCCATTGGCGATCAACTAGCACTTTAACCATGCCAAAACTAGAAAACCTTTAGAACACTCTACCACTTGTAGCTAAAATAATAAAGTACAAGCAAAAGCCAAAAAACAACTTGTAGCTAATTAATTGAATAAAGTTAAAGTTCCGAAAGTTTATGTACCTCTTGTCTTCAGAAAAGAAAAAAAAAAGTTTACGTGCCTCTTCGTGGAATTCAAGGGACATCTATACAGATCGTAAACAGTTATGTGCCGCTATTTGTACTCTTCTCTAATACAAGTAGATCTCACTTCTATGAAAGCTGAGATCAGTAAAATCATCAGTAAATGTTGTATTATTATTGTTTTCTTAATCCACTAATTTTAATGCATTTGCAGAACAAATTAATCACTTGAAGAAAGAAGATCTTCTCCGGACTCAGTTATGCCATCTTAGTTTACAGTATTGATTAGATTCACAGAGCATGTTAAATATATATTTAGATAGAGATTTGATGATTAATATTATATTATTTACCTAAAATCAAATCACATAAAGAGAATATTGCACTGCATTTTTAATAATATAATGTTCTCCACTCACCTGGAGAATCCAAACAAATCTTTATTGAGTTCATAACATTTGATGTTCGATCAGAAATACAACAAAGTCAAGATCTAGTCCCTATAAATATATTACTAGTTAGGTGTCTTGATATAAGCCACGTGAGTAGAATTGGCAACTTTGGTCAAAGTTTTCAAATCATAAGCTATCCAGCACCTTGATGTATCCTGGTTGTAAAAGTACCCCAAACACTTGCAATCCGAAGTACACTTCTTACCACAATCAGCCTCCTTTGTAGCATCTCCCCTAGTGTACTTGCTCAAAAAATGATCAACCCCTTCAACTTTGTAGTAGCGGAAGCTCTTTGGATTGCAAGAAGTCAGCTTCTCAGGCTCACAAGTCTTGCTCCAACCCAACAATCCCTTTGACGATGGACAAGCAACACATTGGCTGTCCTCGCAGAGGCCAAAGTTTCCGCATCGCTCCGGCAACTGGCACTCAGTTTCCCAGATTGAATTATCTCTGTCGAAAAGAGCGAAGGTCACCTCCCATGCACCCCAATCCACCTTATCGTTGTAAGTGTAAAGCTTGACATTTCCATCAATTCCAAGCCTGAGGAAGGTCAACGTGCTGTTGTATTTAGGTCTTGCCAGTATGCGATTTCCACCGGAGGAAGAGTTGGCCGCTTCATAATCTAGGGTTATGTCATAAGCATAACCCTCATCTGTGTCCGGGGCACATTTCAACGTTGCATGGTCAAGTGAGCCCTTATCAATAGTAATCACTTGAGAGTAGAGCATTGGCTTTGGGGAGTTTTTGCTCTTATAGTACAAAAATATTCCCTTGGGCTCCATCACCAAGCTATAAGCCCCATCTTTGTTTTCGGTCTCGGAGGCCCGACTCACGAGCTTGTTTACTGTTCCGGCCTTTAGAGATTGGTCCACCAACAAAGTGTCGGTAGGGTGGTCAAAGCTTTGCCAAACAAAGTTGCCCTTTGAGTCATAAAGCACCATGTTGCCTGTTGGAAGCAACTTGAAGCCTACCACCCCTTTGTTGGCAGTGTTGGTTTGCCAAGCCACTCGGCCATCAGCCTCGGCCAAAACAAGGTTGCCGTCTGTCCCGAATGTGAAAGTGGCGTTTTCACCAACCGGGTTTCCCCGGTTGGCCTCCCAAACCCAACGGAAGAGTGACTCGGATCGCCTCAAGCCCATGCGAAGAGCAAGAGTGAAGGCATTTGGGGTGGTGTTGTAGAAGCCAAGTTGGAAGGGGGCGTTAAACACACTAATCATACGGTAGTTTCCATCGTATTCTATAATGTAAGGCCCAAACTCTCCATCGTTGACAAACTTGAAAGTTTCGTTTGCAGGAACTTGAGCTTGAGAAACGAAAGCCAAGAGTGAGAAGAGAAAGAGGGAAAGCAATGAGATGGTGGATGTAGAGGAAGCCATGTTGTAGCTTGTAGGTTTGTGTTGGCCTTGGAGAGCTAATAGTAGGCCTCTATTTATAATCTCACATGGGCTTGAATTGGGATGATTCTAGGATTAAAATATGAGAAATGAACCGACTGTTTTCAGACGCCAATTTTGATCAAATCATGCACCGCTATGATTCTGTGTATAAAGCCGTGGTCAATAATGCTATGATTTTCTTCGCAAATAATGATTTTTATATTACATGGTACTTTGTTTGGTACTTGTTTATTATTTTGGATTTTACGAACGTGGGTTGGTGGCGCCTATTATAGTTTTCTTCCCCATGTTATCCAATACAGCATTGTTGCTTTTGTCATTCTTTGTCGGAAGGAGAGGATGCCTAATCTTAATCCTCAACCCTTATCCACTACAAGGTGTTTCTAGAAGAAAAGAAAAGCCAGATGGTCATAAAGCGAAAGAAGCCTAAAAGTAAATCCTTCCATTAGTGGAAGTTTTTATGTCGTATTTAGAGAGAATTTGCTCTCTTTTGATTTGTAATTTATTGATCAAATGGATATGTATTTGACTGCGTGGCCTTGGTTGACTGACAAAATAGCATGGAAATTTTTGGGTGTTTCAAATACACTACGTGGTTGATGTACCATCCAATAGATGTAGGATATGTGGAATATTTCCAATGCAACAAGTCACATGTTATAAAAAGCAATGCAATAAGTTGGAGAATAATTTCACATATCTTATGTGTATTGGATGGTACACCAGACAGGTAGTCAATCAAACAAGAACTGAAAGTTGTGACACTCTTGCAGTTAAGCATAAAATATATTATACTAAGCATAATTTCACATGTCGTATGTGTATTGGATGGTACACTATGTAGGTGGTCAATCAAACAAGAATTGAAAGTTGCACTACAAATAATAATAATTATTATTATATTTGTTGATTAATTACTAATAATTAATTAGAGATTATTTTAGTTAATATGGTTACTTAATCTTATTGTTTCAAACATACAGCGAGAACTTATTTAGCAGTGGACTTTTTATTGGCACAATCACAATCACAGTGCCCCGCTATGCATTTGTGCACTGGGCACCTACAGGCTTATGCAATCATCATGATTTTCACATTTCAAATGCTTCTCCTCCTTTAACATATTGCACCTCTTGCTTCACGTTCTTTTGAAAAACCTGCCAATTATAAAACATTTTCATCGTTGAATAAAATTAATTACAGTTAAATAATATAGGTAGAATATTTTTAGATTATATTTCAGTCTCCGAAAGGAGGTATTTATAGGGAGCTGATTTCCTCACTCCTTTCTCCACTTACACTCCCTTTTGTTTTTTAATACTTTTTAATCAATTTTGTTATTTCTCTTTCCTATTCTATCCTTACCCTACATTAAATTTTTTTTTACTTCACTTTTATATTATTTCCTTTTCTTTATACTTAACTTTCTAACTTACACTCCATTTTTAGTATTAAAGGGAAAAAAAACTTAATTTCTTACTCGATTAAAGGAAAAAAAATATTGAAAATGGAGTGCGACTTGGAAAATTAAGTATACAGAAAAAGAACTATTATAAAAGTGAAGTAAAAAGAAATTAATGTAGGGTAAGGGTAGAATAGGAAAAAGAAAGAACAAAATTGATTAAAAAGTATTAAAAAGCAAAAGGGAGTGTAAGTGGAGAAAAGGGGAGTTGGGAAATCATATCCCTATTTATAATACAAGGTTACAAACCCTAGTAGGGTTATACTAGGAAATAAGATAAAGTTCTAATTACATAATATCTATACAAAAGAAAATAAATAGAATCTTAATAGACTAGGAATAGCAAATCTCCTAATTACACAAGGATCTCACTAACACTCCCTCTCAAGTTGGAGCAAAGATGTCACGCATGCCCAACTTGTCAAGCGAGTTGAGGAAGATATATACTGGTAGAAATGCACTATGCGGAAATTGACTTTTAGCTTCGGATAATATCCGTTGCTAAAGGTATCTAAGAACCGAAGTATTGGGAACCGATGCATATGATATAGTCATACGCTTCGGATATTATCCGTTGCTAAAGCTTATTTACAACTTCGCTATTTACATAATTGCCGATGTGTAAGTTGTTACCATGTGCCAAAAGAGTGTTAACCTCCGATGCCTAAACCATTAATAGCATCAGAGAATATATTAGCACTGATGCTAAATATTCATTATAGTATCAAGGGTTTTGATTATACTAAAGCGTGTTCTGACTTATCACTTCAGAAAAGATGCTACTGTTGTTGCAAATTATGGTTTGCGCCTTCGTTTTTTGTGCTTATGCTGAAGTGGAAAGCCTACAAATAGTTTGACTTTCTACTACTATTATTGACCCTTCTGATTATAAGCTTCGGTTCTCGTGAAGTGCTGATGTTGTTTTTAATTTTTAACTTCAATTGTTATGGCAAAACTAAGGTTGTTATACACAATAGACATAGTTGTTATCAGTAAAGTGTAAGCAATTTCCATGTTTCACATCACATTTTACTTAGTCATTTGGATACAGATAATCAATCTCTTGCTAGATAGCATGGAGTTTTTCATAAAACACTTTAACATATTTACCATTTTGACATGTAAGTATGGATTGTTGTCGGAGTTGAAACAACCGAGAACTATTCTGAGTCATAGTATAGGTCTTCCGAGCGGCCTCCCATATATAAAAAGCAGTAGCACCATGTTCAAACAAGGCACTAACTGGATTAGTCATGGAATTGAGAAGCCATGACTACACCAAACAATTATCTTATTCCCATTCGGCATAGGCATCTGAACATGCTTGTTACTCAATTTACTGCTTCTGTCAAGTGTTTGCAAAGTGATGGGGGAGGGGAGTTTACTAGTAAGTTGTTCACTGATTATTTGGCTTCTAAGGGCATTGAACATCAATTATCTTGTCCTTACACTCCTGAGCAAAATGGTTTAGCTGAGAGGAAGAATAGACATCTCATTGAAACCTCTATTACTCTCTTGACTGCTGCTCATCTTCCTAGTCAGTTTTGGTTTCTTGCTATTGCTCATGTTGCGTATTTGATTAATAGGATGCCTAGTAAGAGTTTGGATCTTCAATCTACTTATTATAGACTATTTGGCTTGGTTCTTGATATCACACATGTTAAGGTGTTTGATACTACAGCTTATCCATATTTGAGACCTTATACTGGGCATAAGCTTCAACCTCGCACAACTCAGTGTGTTTTTCTTGGATATGCACAAGGTTATAAAGGTGCCATTTGTTATAATCCTTCCACAAGAAAATTGGTGATATCTAGGCATGTTCTCCATGATGAAACTTGTCGTCCTTTTAAGAGGCTTCCAGCAGATGTTTCTCAGGTATTCTCTATGGCCTCACAGTCTACCTCTATCTGAGTTCCACTTCTCGTATCTGTGCCTACTTATGCTATTCCTAATTTTGTACAAGGTTCTGAGAATTTGGCATCTCCTCATGATCACTCTGTGCCTGTGCCAACCTCTGATTCTGCAGCCTATGAACACTCCATATCTCTAGACACTAGCCCTTCACTTCTCATGTTGTATCTCCTTCAGATTCTATAGCATCTGTTTTAAATGCTCATCAATTACAAGTCCTTGTGCCTGCCATTTCTGCATCTGTGCTATTAATTCATCTTCTGTCTCTGAGATATCTGTACCTTCTGTTCCATCTGGTAATACACATCATATGCAAACCCGGGCTAAGAGTGGAATTAGCAAACAGAATCCTTTTCCAGATTATCAATGTTATCATACTACCATTCCTGTTATTTCTACAGCGGATGAGCCTTCTTCCTATGGCATGGCTGCTCAGTCGCCTGCTTGGGTTAAAGCAATGCAAGAAGAACTTGAAGCATTACAAATGCAAGGCACTTGGTCTCTAGTGCCCTGTCCTTCCTAAAAAAATATAGTTTGAAGTAAATGGATCTACAAGATCAAGTGTAATGTCGATGGTTCAATTGCAAGGTATAAAGCTCGTTTGGTGGCTCAAGGATTCAGCCAACAATCGGGTTTGGATTTTAGTGAAACTTTCAGCCCGGTTGTCAGACATACAACTGTGAGACTGATACTTAGTTTGGCAGCTATGAACAAGTGGTGTTTGCATCAGTTAGATGTTAAGAACGCATTTTTACATAGTGATCTTGAAGAGGAAGTTTACATGCGACAGCCTCTAGGTTTTGAAGATTCCCAGCATCTAGACTTTGTGTGTAGGTTGGCCAAGTCCCTCTATGGCCTTAAACAGGCACCAAGGGCTTGGAATGCCAAGTTTACAGGTTATCTTCCAGCCTTAGGCTTTAAGTCCTCCCATTCCCCCTAGCCTGTTTGTCAAGCATGAAGGTTTTGATTTTGTGATTTTACTGCTGTATGTAGATGATATTATTTTGACTGGTTTAAGTCCTCAGTTGGTTCAAACAGTTATTGATGATTTAAGAGCTGTGTTTGACATGAAAGACATGGGCAGACTTGCTTATTTTTTAGGATTTCAGGTGTATTATGATTCAACAGGAGGGATCTTTGTTCATCAGACCAAGTATGCTCAGGAGTTGTTAAATAAAGCAGGAATGACCAATTGTAAAGCTTGTCCGACTCCTTGCAAGCCACATAATCAAGTATTACAGACAGAGGGGCAGCCATTAACTGATCCAACTTTGTATCAGAGTCTTGTAGGTGCTTTACAGTATTTGACCTTCACAAGGCCTGATTTGTCATATTCTGTCAATACTGTGTGTCAGTATATGACTACACCTATAGAAGCACATTTTGATTTGGTCAAACGTATCTTAAGGTATATTCAAGGTACCATACAGTATGGCATTCACTTCACTACAGGCTCTTGGCATCTGCAAGCCTATAGTGATGCAGATTGGCCTGGAGACTTGAATACAAGCAGGCCTACCACAGGACTTGTGGTATTTCTTGGAAATAATCCTATTTCTTGGCAGTCTAAAAAGCAGGGATCTGTGTCTAGAAGTTCGACTAAAGTAGAGTATAGGGCATTGGCCAATACAGCTGCAGATTTAGCTTGGGTTCGACAAGTCTTGTTGAATTTGAAAGTATGTTTACCTGAGCCTCCTACAATTTCATATGATAATTTGTCTGGATTGGCTCTTAGTTCTAATCCTGTATATCACTCACGCATCAAGCACCTCGACATTGATTTTCATTTCATGCGCAAAAGGGGGCAAAGGAATGATCTTACTGTCCAGTATATTCCTACTGAAGAACAACTAGCTGATGTCTTTACTAAAGGACTACATAGTCTTGTTTTCTTGAGCCATTGTGCAAACATGAGGCTGGGCAACCTAGAGCTCAGTTTGAGGGGGAATGATAACAGTAATAGTTAGCTAAGAGTTTGTTAGTGTTGGCACGTGTGGTTCACATGTTACAGTTGTAGTTACAACTGTAATTAGTCAGTTTGTTAAGCATTAGTTATAGGCTAAAGATCTTATATAAAACTCTATCTCTCTGTAATATTGTTGATACGATTGAAAATTCAAGAAAGCAAATTCTCTCTTATTTCTGAGTTCTTCTTCTTCCTTCAGCCTCAATTCTGTGAAAGCCTAATGGCCACACGTGCTCCACATCACCTAATATGTGTTGTCTACGAGCTAGACTTGAAAATTCACCACACGAGCGGGGGCGTGTGAGAATGTGAAGGTAAAAAGTCCCACATTGGAAAGTAGAGAAACCTAGCAAGGGTTTATAAGAAGTTGAGCTACTCCCCCCCCATTGCCAATTGGTTTTGGGGTGGAACCTCAACTTCCTTCATGGTATCAAAGTGGGTTAGCCCACGTGTGAAAAGCCAACGGCCACACATGCTTCACGTCACCCAATATGTGTTGTCCACGTGCTAGGCTTGAAAATTCGCCACACGTGCGGGGGCGTGTGAGAATGTGAAGGTAAAAAGTCCCACATTGGAAAGTTGAGAAACCTAGCAAGGGCTTATAAGGAGTTGAGCTACTCCCCCATTGCCAATTGGTTTTGGGGTGGAACCTCAACTTCCTTCATGGTATCAGAGCGGGTTAGCTCACGTGTGAAAGGCCAACGACCACACGTGCTCCACGTCACCCAATATGTGTTGTCCACGTGCTAGGCTTGAAAATTCACCACACGTGCGGGGGCATGTGAGAATGTGAAGGTAAAAAGTCTCACATTGGAAAGTTGAGAAACCTAGTAAGGGTTTATAAGGAGTTGAGCTACTCCCTCATTGCCAATTGATTTTGGGATGGAACCTCAACTTCCTTCATGGTACGACAAACACGGCACAAGCACGGGCACAAGAGAACCCTAAAAAGAAATTAGGGAACACAGTAGAACACGAGTGGGCACAATACAGAAGTCACCAGAAAGTCGAATATGATGCCAAGTCAAACAATATGGGTAGAATATTTTCAGATTATATTCCATTATCCGAAAGGAGGTATATATAATACAAGGTTACAATTTATTTGCTCCACGTCACCCAATACAAGTCCTAATTACATAATATCTATACAAAAGAAAATAAATAGAATCCTAATAGACTAGAAAGTAAATCTCCTAATTACACTAGGATCTTGCTAACAATTACAACATATGATATAATAAAAAAGAAGATTGTGTTCCAATAATATGACAATCGCTGTAATATTACTAATTTTATGCGCACTTCTCCATACTCAGTTATGCCAACTTAGTTTATTATACAGTATTGATTAGATTCACAGAGCATGTTAAGTATTTAGATAGAGATTTGATGATTAATATTATATTATTTACCTATAATCAATCACACAAAGAGAATATTGCACTGCATTTTTAATAATATAATGTTCTCCACTCACCTGGAGAATCCAAACAAATCTTTATTGAGTTCATAACATTTGATGTTCGATCAGAAATACAACAAAGCCAAGATCTAGTCCCTAAAAATATATTACTAATTAGGCGTCTTGATATAAGCCACATGACTCGAATTGGCAACTTTGGTCAAAGTTTTGAAATCATAAGCTATCCAACACCTTGAACTATCCTGGTTGTAAAAGTACCCCAAACACTTGCAATCCAAAGTACACTTCTTACCACAATCAGCCTCCTTTGTAGCATCTCCCCTAGTGTACTTGCTCAAAAAATGATCAACCCCTTCAACTTTGTAGTAGCGGAAGCTCTTTGGATTGCAAGAAGTCAGCTTCTCAGGCTCACAAGTCTTGCTCCAACCCAACAATCCCTTTGACGATGGGCAAGCAACACATTGGCTGTCCTCGCAGAGACCAAAGTTCCCGCATCGCTCCGGCAACTGGCACTCAGTTTCCCAGATTGAATTATCTCTGTCGAAAAGAGCGAAGGTCACCTCCCATGCACGCCAATCCACATGGTCGTTGTAAGTGTAAAGCTTGAGATTTCCATCAATTCCAAGCCTGAGGAGGGTCAACGTGCCGTTGTATTTAGGTCTAGCTAGAATGCGACTTCCACCAGAAGAAGAGTCGGCCGCTTCATAATCTAGGGTTATGTCATAAGCATAACCCTCATCTGTGTCCGGGGCACATTTCAACGTTGCATGGTCAAGTGAGCCCTTATCAATAGTAATCACTTGAGAGTAGAGCAAAGGCTTTGGGGAGTTCTTGCTCTTATAGTACAAAAATATTCCCTTGGGCTCTATCACCAAGCTATAAGCCCCATCTTTGTTTTCGGTCTCGGAGGCCCGACTAACGAGCTTGTTTACTGCCCCTGCCTTTAGAGATTGGCCCACCAACAAAGTGTCGGTAGGGTGGTCAAAGCTTTGCCAAACAAAGTTGCCCTTTGAGTCATAAAGCACCATGTTGCCTGTTGGAAGCAACTTGAAGCCTACCACACCTTTTTTGGCAGTGTTGGTCTGCCACTTCACTCTGCCATCGGCGTCGGCCAAAACAAGGTTGCCATCTGTCCCGAAGGTGAGAGTGGCGTTTTCGCCAACTGGGTTTCCCCGGTTGGCCTCCCAAACCCAACGCAACTGTGACTCGGATCGCAGCAAGCCCATGCGAAGAGCAAGAGTGAAGGCATTTGGGGTGGTGTTGTAGAAGCCAAGTTGGAAGGGGGCGTTAAACACACTAATCATACGGTAGTTTCCCTCGTATTCTACAACGTACGGCCCAAACTCTCCATCATTGACCAACTTGAAAGTTTCATTGGCTGGAACTTGAGCTTGAGCAGTGAAAGCCAAGAGTGAGAAGAGAAAGAGGGAAAGAAATGAGATTGTGGATGTAGGGGAAGCCATGTTGTAGCTTGTAGGTTTGGAGAGCTAATAGTAGGCCTCTATTTATAATCTCACATTGGCTTGAATTGGGATGATTCTAGGATTAAAATATGAGAAATGAACCGACTGTTTTCAGAAGCCAATTTTGATCAAATCATGCACCGCTATGATTCTATGTATAAAGCAGTGCCCAATAATGTTTGTTATATTACATGGTACTTGTTTATTATTTTGTGCTTTAAGAACGTGCGTTGGTGGATCATATAATAATTTTCATCCCCATGCTACCCAATACAGCAATGTTTTTATCATTGTTTGTCGGAAGGAGAGGTCTTAATCCTCAACCCTTATCCACCAGAGGTGTTTCTGGAATAAAAGAATCCATTATTTGGTGAGAAATGCTCTCTTTCTTTTGGTTTGTAATTTATTGATCAAATGGATATGTATTTGACTGCGTGGTCAAGGCTGGCTGACTGACAAAATAACGTGGAAACTGGACCAATCTGTTTTTGTACCAACCCTCCAACTGCGATCAATTAAACAAGAACTAAAAGTTGTGATGACACTCTTGAGATTAAGCATTAAAAAAAAAAAAAAAAAAAAAAAGCAGAAAAAAAGGAGAAAAAAAAAAAAAAAAAAAAAGTATTCCGTACAGAGTTCATAAATACGCATATGAACTTTAAATATAAATTTCACTACAGCAATTGATCTTTTTTGTTTAAGGGGTATTCTTGTCCAAATTAATTTTTTTGTTACAAATTTTCTAATTGTTGATCAGCAATGACCGTAATTGTTACACCAAATCGCTTCAATATGCTTAAGTTGCTAGTTGAGGAATGAATTTGCGTAGTTTTTTTTTAACCAAGGAATCAATTCCGGACAATATGTTAATAAAATCCAGATCAATAGTACTTTTGGGCAGGTTTTGATTCTCTCTCTCTCTCCGGAGTTTGGTTGATGTTATGGTGTGATGCAGAAAAACTTGTATGAAATGGGAATAACATTGTTTTTTTATTTTTGACCAATCACAGAATGCCACATAAAAAAGTTATCTCGCGTGACATATCGTGATTAGCCGAAAATAACAAAATAGTATTATCCCAATTTCATGTAAGTGTTTCTCTGTGTCAGTGTGTCTGGCTGGAGGTGAAAGGTATGGGGCAGGAGTAGGGGTAGTGCAGGGGTTATGGTTGATGGTGGTGGGTTGGGGAAGAGTGGGGCTGGTTCCTGATCTTTTTACTTTTAAAATTTTGTTATTTTATTATTTTACTTATTTGATTTTACATATTTATTTATTTATATTATTTTAAAAGATAATTTTTTATTAAATTTTTAATTCACATCAGCAAAAGGAATTGACCCTTATCTTTGCTACATCATAATTTAACCGACTTTTAACATGCTGATTAACGAATAGACTAATTTGTATGTTTTTCGTGAGGTCAGTATGCCTGTGAAAAAAAAAAAAAAGTTGGTATTAATTTGAAACGACTCCCAAAAATTGAGTATTTTTATGTAGTTAACCCTTAACTATTGAGTACTTTTATGTAGTTAACCCTTAACTTGGGCCTGTGGGTATGTGACATTTGGATGAGAGTGGAACTTCTCAGGGTGAAAAAAGTTTCTCATTGATGAGCTTTGTCATTAGATTAAAGTCGAATATTGCTTGTATAAAAAAAAATATTTCGAGCTAGTTTGTAATAGAAAACTCTTTTAAAAAAAATTTGTACTCATTTCGTAAATTTTTACTAAGAATATGATTTTTTTTTTTTTAAGTGTCAGATACCATCTCCCTTCATTGCAATTGCTTGAGGCAAAATGTCTTACATCATAATCGTCAACAATTAAATATATATAAAAAACTCATAAATAATGGCCAATTTATATTTAATATAATAATGGGATCGATTTGAATACATTCAATTGGTCCATATATCTTTTTATTTTTTTATTGTCAAAAAAATTCTACAAAGCAATAAAAATTTGTTCAGCTACAAGTACACCAGCAATGTGCTTCCTGACAAACTCTAGCGTCGCATCCAGGAGGGCATATGTGCAATAACCTGCTGCATCAATCATCTCCACTTGTTCCCCTTGCTTTTCACCTTCGGCTTCCAGACCCAAAGCTAGTTATCTTTGTTGATTAATTACTATGAATTAATTAGAGATTATTTTAATTAATATGGTTACTTAGTCTCAGTGTTTCATACATACCAGCGAGAACTTCTTCAGCAGTGAACTTTTTATTGGCACAACCACAATTACAGTGCTCAGCTATATATGCACTTGTGCACTGGGCACCTCTTGCCACACAGGCTTATGCAATCATAATGATTTTCACATTTCAAATGCTTCTCCTTCTTTAACATATTGCACCTCTTCACTTTCTTTTGAAAAACTGATGTATAATTTTACTCCATGAAAATTAGATAGTTAAATTCAAGATATAAACTTGCAAGTGTAACACCCCGACCCTAAATTATTTAGCCACCAAATTATTTAATTTATTTAAATATGAATTTCCAATTTTGCCCTCGGGGTAGGGGCAAAATGGTCATTTTAATTCGGAAGGATTTTGGGGCAGTGGCTGGTACTTTTATGTAGGTCGTACTGAGACGAGTCCGTAGACATGCGGTAGGCTCGAATCGGAGTTGTAACGAAAAAGTTACGATCTAAAAACCCTCAGTGGCTTAATCGTAAATAAGTCGAAGTTTGAATTTTATTAAAAAGTCAGAAAAGCCCTCATTTCTCTCTCTCTCTCCCCTGCGCGCAGAAAACCCCCCTCCCCTTGCTGTTACTATTCATCCGGAGGCATTTTGGGCCACCACCGTCACATCCGGCCACCGTTTTGGGTGGCACTGGTACCAAAAGAACCAGCGCGACGTCGCCTACCCATCCCGACCCATCTCAGCCGCCACCGCTGTCTGTGCTCGCCGGAATATCGAGAAAAGTCGCCGGTTTTACCCAAAACTTCACGGAGCTCGTTCGGGTGATTCCGGCAACCAAATCTTGCGATCTTGGTATGTTTTTCTAACCTCTCGACGTGATTTAGCTGCTGGTTGTGTTAGTTTTAAGAAATTTCTGCGTTATGGTAGTTAATTAAGCGATTGAAAAATCTGCCGGTTTCGACCTCCGTTTTCAGCCACTTCCGGTTAGTTTTTGGGGTATGTCCAAGAACAAAAGTGATTCCAAATTAGGGGTATTACTTAGGGTAGGAGTCTTGGCCCGAGATTCTGAGATTTTCCGGCGATGCGATATCGCTTTGGACACCCACGCGCTGCCAGCGCGTGTGGTGGCGCGTGGGAACTGTAGCAGAGGGGTATTAAGTCCCAATGCGATCCCCTGGTCCTCACGAGCGCGTAGGACTTTACGGATCTCAATTTGGATACCGTATGAGTCTCGAACGGATATCGCCTATTACGCGTTATCCGGGTTCGACAGGTTTGGACCGTTGGATGGTCTTGAATTTATTATATGTTAACCTGGGCATCCTTAGGATTGTGTAGGATTCGACGGATCGTGAAACGGAGTCCCGGATACTCCGGAAATGCCAACCCTAGGGCTAGGATTTTAGTAACCGTCCGATCGTGCGATCGTGAGCGATCCGGCCGTCCGATCTGGACCAAACTTGCAGGACGTGTATCCTAGACCTTGTGGAACCCATAGGAACTTTCGGATCGTAAAATGGAGGTCGTGGGCCCCGCGGGCCCGATTGACTAAGTTTGGACAGTTTGATTCTCGGTTGACCATGAGTCTTCCGAGGTTGTTTTACCCTTCGAAAAGTATTAGGATAACCTTGCGAGAGAGTCTAGGGTCTCGGTTTTAAATGTTAATATTTAAGTGGACGTTTGTCTTCAGGAGTGTTTAGTTTTTCTTTATGGAATTCTTAGATACTATTTTATAATGGAAATTATGAAATGGATGATTATGGGATACTCGAACTGTTGGGTTGTAATAGTGAGTCTTGGGACTCGGTTATGATTTTTGGAAATAAATGGTGTGAGTTTGTGAGGGAAGTATTATATATGAATGTGATGGTTTATCGAAATTCATTTTATATTTATTGGTTGAATTTATTATCTTTTTAAGTATTTGTGATATATGTGAGTTTTGACATATTCTAGTATTTGGAGTTATATATACACAATACTCGAGAAAGTGCTATGTTTGTTGATTATGTGTGGGGTACTTGGGATGTGGCGGTGAGAGGAGGAGAGATGTGAGATTGGAACGTTAGTTTGAGTGCTATTAGCACTACCTTAGGTACCTCCCCGGTTATGGGTTTAATATTAGAAAGGTTTTTGGTCTCTACTGTGATTGTTATGTCACACGTGTCGTTGGAGTTTTCCGGCGTGTGACGGACCCCATACGTGGCTGTGGATGTTCCGGCGTATGGGGTGGATTATGTGATTGTTATGTCACACGTGTCGTGGGAGTTTTCCGGTGTGTGACGGACCCCATACGTGGCTGTGGATGTTCCGGCGTATGGGGTGGATTATGTGATTGTTATGTCACACGTGTCGTTGGAGTTTTCCGGCGTGTGACGGACCCCATACGTGGCTGTGGATGTTCCGGCGTATGGGGTGGATTATGTGATTGATATGTCACACGTGTCGTTGGAGTTTTCCGGCGTGTGACGGACCCCATACGTGGCTGTGGATGTTCCGGCGTATGGGGTGGATTATGTGATTGTTATGTCACACGTGTCGTTGGAGTTTTCCGGCGTGTGACGGACCCCATACGTGGCTGTGGATGTTCCGGCGTATGGGGTGGATTATGTGATTGATATGTCACACGTGTCGTTGGAGTTTTCCGGCGTGTGACGGACCCCATACGTGGCTGTGGATGTTCCGGCGTATGGGGTGGATTATGTGATTGTTATGTCACACGTGTCGTTGGAGTTTTCCGGCGTGTGACGGACCCCATACGTGGCTGTGGATGTTCCGGCGTATGGGGTGGATTATATGATTGATATGTCACACGTGTCGTTGGAGTTTTCCGGCGTGTGACGGACCCCATACGTGGCTGTGGATGTTCCGGCGTATGGGGTGGATTATGTGATTGTTATGTCACACGTGTCGTTGGAGTTTTCCGGCGTGTGACGGACCCCATACGTGGCTGTGGATGTTCCGGCGTATGGGGTGGATTATATGATTGATATGTCACACGTGTCGTTGGAGTTTTCCGGCGTGTGACGGACCCCATACGTGGCTGTGGATGTTCCGGCGTATGGGGTGGATTATGTGATTTATTTTGCCCAGGCCCGTCGGAGTTTGTCCAAGCCCTTCGGATTATTTATTTTGCCCAGGCCCGTCGGAGTTTGTTCAGGCCCTTCGGATGTCTTCTTAATACGATGCCTTGGGAAGAATTGAATTGATTTAAAGGGAAGAAATTGATGATGTGTTTAATGTACATACGCCTTGGATAGGGTATGGTTGCGGGATTGAACTGATATAAAGGGAGAGTTTGAGAATGTGATTCATTGTGTTTTTGTCGGATTTGGAATTTGTGATAGATCTGAAATGTATAGTTGGTTTTGTTGTAAATGATTGTTTAATATCGGAGTTGTGACCGTTGAGATGAGAACTACGTGTGGCTTGATCCCTTACCCAAGGGTACGTAGGCAGCCTGGGGTCTCACCAGGTGCAGCCGCGGAAATTTTATTGCGTTTAAAGGGTTTGATCGATTCTGAATGAGTGATCGGATTTTTGATGTAGTTAATGGATTCGAATCCGGTTTAATGATTTTTGGGAGTAATCGTATAATTGTTTGAGATCATGAATGGTTTGGTTTTGAATTATCTGAAGGCCGGAGGCCTATTATGTGATTGCATGTTGTTAACTTGTGCATGCTGCCCGTTGGTGTTTTAAAATGTGTTTTATGCAGGTTGAAATTTTTGGGGAATGTTCAATTTACAGGGGAGACTCTGCCGAATTTTCGGCAGAAAGTCTCGGTTTTTAGTAAGTGGGCTCGATATCGGTAAGATGTCGGAATTTCCACAGGATTCGTCTCGGGTTCCGAGGAATTTCGGGGCGGGTCCTGTCAGCAAGCGCACAAGATTAATGCAATATAGCCAAGGCAAGTATAAGATCATTCCTATAGAGACTGAATTAATTCTCAAGTTGTTGTGAATTATATAGTAATTTAAATCTAGACACCCTAACTAATTAACTTAAAACCAATGACTCAACTAAAAACTTAATAAAGGAGTTTTGAAAGTTGGTTTTGAATGATTTTCTTTTAAAAGAACGTTATAAACAAGAAAATTAAAAGACAAGATGACAAAGAAAACCGTGAACCGTGATGGATATTAATAAGAGAACAAATAACTTCTTTCTTTATTTTTAATTTCTATGTTGATCTGAGTTAATGATCAAAATTAAGTTGTTTTTTGGCTTATAATTCCTTCTTATTATAAATAAAAATAGAAATACAAACAATAGCCACCTAGGCATTTAACTGTCTTTGCTAATGGTTGGCTAACAAAGTAGTTTAAATGTAAGGTTTCCAGCAATTTGTGTATGAGTCTGTAAATGTCCAATAAATCATATATGAATTTGAAAAATTCTTTATAGTTTGTGATGTAGAACAAATGGCGGAAGAAATTGAAGAGGAGCTAGAGCGACGTGCGCGCAAAGGCAAATCGGGTAATTTGTTAGATTTGGGCTCCGAGCTCAGAATCGGGCCCATGATCCTTCGATTTGAAGAGAACGGCGTCAAGAGTAAACTTATCGCTTTTCCATGACGTATGAGCTTTTTCGAGAATCCGAGATTGTTTATTAGCCCAAAATTCAGTTTTAAATTTTTTACAGTTTTTGGAAACTTTGTTATTTTCCTATTTTAATTCCTTTGTTATTCCTAAAGTTTCTGGGAGTATTTAAGCATTCTTTACCGTGGTTAGGGTTACGTTTAGTTATTCCGGTTTATCAAATAACCTTGAGGTTTTCTCATATCTTCCTGGTGGATTCAGAGTTAAATGTTTTAGATTAAAGTTTAGGCAATCAATTGTCACGCAACATCAGTTTGGGAAGTTACACGTGAATAAATTGTGCATTACTCTAGTACCACACTATAATTACTAAAAGATAAGTATTATACGAATACATAAGTACACTCTTGATATATGTAAGTTACTTTCACTGTAATAGATGTGGGCTTCTTAAAAACCCAATGGTATATGGTTTTGGACTGGATGTTAGTAATTTATCTAGAACTGAGGTTGAAATAGAAAAATGGGGCTGATAGTTGGTGCCCGTAATGTTGCTATTTAAATATAGTACATAAATGTAGTCACTCTTATTATATATATATATATATATATAGAGTTTACATTGAGGGATCCCTCAAATAAGTTATTTGAGGGACACTCTTGTAGGGCCCACTCCCTATTGTGTTTCACTAATCCAAATTGTCTATTTTGTAGATACTTATTCAAAAATTATCTCTACAAAAAATCACTTGAATTCGATATCATTTGACTCAATTGAATTGTTGAAATTTTAGTACTTTCTTGAAGTACGTGTTCATTGATTTTGTAAGACATAATTGGATATCGAAATGGTTTCTGATTTGTCTAATTTTTTGCAAAGATGATTTATGAATGTAGACTTAAAAAATAGATGGTTTCGATCATTGAAAAAATATTTGTTGGGGACCCTAAAAGGGGTCCCTCAAATAAAATTATTTAAGGAATCCCTCAATATAAAGGGATTGTATATATATAAAATCCATTAATGCAAGATTACAAATATGGAAAGAGGGAAATGATGTACTTAAAAGTTTATATTTCAATAATAAGCTTCTTCATTACTTCTTAGGAAACTTTTGAACCACCAAGTTGAGAGTTTTGGTAGTCTTTTCAGCCCATTATTGTAATCCACATAATTCGTACCAAATCGAACAGTGAATCCCTCGTTCCATTCAAAGTTGTCTAGTAATGACCATAAAAAGTATCCCTTCACGTTGACGCCATTTCTAGACAAAAGAAAATGAAAACATGTAAAAATCAAAGGCATTGATTTCTAGGTAATGATTCAATAACTGAAATGTGAGAAGGCTAGCCTCAATTAATTTGTTAAGGAAGATACTTCCCTTCTTCCACTGTATGAACTCCTACATTCTTAACAACGACATTTTGACATGTCTGTAAAAGTATTTCTTTTGTGTTTTTGATGAATTATTTTTGCATAGGTGTCAAACCATGATTTGCAAAAAAGATGAGTAACTACTTCCAAGAAAGGAGGCAAATCGTATCCATTTGTTAAAAAGAGCTTACTTGATTGCACTTTGAACGTAATAGAGGTGAAGAATGTGGTAGTCAACTCTATGGGTATCATAAAGAGCTTCCTCAAGTGATAACTTCGGATCATTAAATTCATCAATGCCTACAATACAACATGCTCATTGTTACATAGTTTTGAATTAGACATTGTAGCAGTTAATTGTATTTTATAAATTACATATGTGAAACATTGATAATGCAATTAATTAAGGTTAAAAAATAATTACCATTCTCAGTAATGTAAATGATTGGATCATTATACTTTTCCTTCGTGTAGAGTAACAAATCTTGAATTCCTATTGGATAAACATTTAGCCATCTTGAAGCACCCTGCATTTCAATTTGTAGATATTTAAGAGTGACAAACAATTAATCGTCCAATTGTACTCACATGAAAACGATAAATTGCAGCAACTAATAATTAAGTTAAAATTTTGATGTGTACCTTTGCACCAATGGGGACTCCATTCCGCTCAGCTACCAAAACATACATTCATAGTGTCAGAGTCTAAATATTCTAAGAAACTTAAGTTGCTTGAAATAAGTTTTCAATTTGTACTCACATGAAAGAGTCACTCGAACATCTGTTAAGTAGCTTGCATGTTCACAAACATTATTAGATGCATCGCTTACATAGTAACCAGTATAGTAATTTAGTCCAAGAAAATCAAATGACCCAATTAACGCCTTGGATTGTGCTTTTGTGAATTTTGGTAAACGCGTTTCAACAAGAGATCGCATGTTGTGAGGATAATCACCACTTGTCAATGGTTCCATAAACCTACAAAGCAATGGAAATCCCGAGCATGAACTAAATATTCTATAATGCACTTATTGCTAGTAAATTTTATGTTTCTAAATAAACATTTAACTTGGTTGATATATAAATTAATGATATACTTGCCATCCAAAAGTAAACTCCAATGCTCGTAATGCAGCCTTTTTATCTTCATCTGCCTCTGAAAGAGGCACAAACCATGGTGAGACGAGCGTTATTCCTATCACACCTTTTTGATATGCCTGCAAAAGAGAAATGGATAACCTTATCTTACTGTACAATATATTCCTCTTATATTTCACCTTAGTATTAGTGACTCGTATAGAATTTTCAATTAGGACCCAATATGTTAACAACAAAAGAAAGAATTGTTATTAACCTGAAATTTATTCTTGTACAAGTTTGCAGCAGCAGCATGAGCAAGTAGAAGGTGGTGTGTCACCAAATATGGTTCAATGGCTGAATTTCCACCAGTGCAATTTAGTTTCTGCCAATTAGAACATCGTCCTGGTGCATAAGACCCAGAAGCATAACCATTGCTACTATAGGTATATGGCTCATTCAATGTGGTCCAGTACTTTACTCGATCACCAAATTCCTTATAACAAAGTTCTGCATAGTCTCGAAAATGATTGCTGTATATATACATATTTAAAATATATGTTATACTAATATGTATTTAATAAAATGATTACAATTAAGTTATATAGAGGATATAATTGGTTCACTCACACAATTTGATCACTTAAAAGGCCACCATATTCGTCTTCCAAAGCTTGGGGAAGATCCCAATGAAAAAGTGTGACAAATGGCTTTAGACCTATGTATACATGATCAGTAAAGGAAACTAAAATTTTGACTGAATGGTATATTTATGAGTGCATGAAATGTGAAGTGATTCACCATTTCTGAGGAGTTCATTGATTAGATTGTTGTAGTATCTGATTCCAACCTCATTCACACCATCATTTAACTTTCCACCTAATAATTAAAACAAAAAAGCAAATAAGGAAGTAACTACATATATATACTTTAGCCTTTTAATTCATTTTGGTTTGATTATTTTTTAATTAAGAACAAGATCTTGGTTATATTCTACCCTAGATAATAGGATACTTGAGCTAAAAACATATAGGGAATAAGTGTATGGAGTAAAGACAAATAATAATAATAATAAACAACAAAAGGTATAGTTGTGATTGGTCCCAGGCAAATATGTCAATGCGGATCATGAACTTACTTGGTAATAATCTGGACCATGAAATAGAAAACCTATAAGCATCCAGGCCTATATCCTTCATAATATCCACATCTTCCTGCAATACAAAACACAAGATATATCAAAATCAAGAAGCTAAAAGTTAAGGATTTCATTTTCAAGCTTCAAAGTTTAATTAGTATGTACACATTGTGACCTTGAAGTACAAAAGGTGAAGAGAAAATTTGAACCTTATACTTGTGATATTGATCAAGAGCAACATCTCCATTGCTGCCATCAATGATCCTTTCTGTAATTAATCATAATTTTCTTTTAATTATTTTCGAAAATCATATCATATGTACATGCGTGGGTGGATATACTAATTACGTATCCGTACTACATGAATCTCACCACAAGTAAGTAAAGACAGAAAGTGATTTAGCTTTTTAAATATATATTTTTTGATAATGAGAAAAATATAAAGACGGCTTTGTTGATAATTCCCAATGAGTGATGCTATTTACATTCACATCTCCTATTTTTCCACTCACCATGTAAATTTAAAAAAACATAATTCTATCTTTCCACCTACCATTATTCCTAAAATACCCTTTAATTATTTGATGGTTCACTTGTATCTAAGCACTTCACGGGGGGTGTTATTGCTCATGTGTTAGAAGGGTGCTGTGCTGAGAGGTTCGGAACAACTCAAGCTAATGTGATGATGCTGCGGAAGTTGAAATTTGGGGATTTGGGAAACTGCTTTGTTGCTAACCTTTGGAGAGTTTGGAAAATAAAGGGGGTATAATGAAGTAATAGGGGATTTATTACATGTATTAATATTTTTGGGATGTTTCTCAACTTTGGCAAAAGGCAGCTTGGGTTGAGGATTTTTCCTTAAGTCTTTAGAAGTTATTTTATAAAAGGATAATTTTATATTTAAAATTTTAAAAATAAAATAGGTGGGAAAATAGATAACAGCACTCATCCCAATAAGCCATCCAACCCAAAAAACGAAGAAGCCAGGATACTATAGTTACTTAATCTTATCTTATCCAAATATGGGTCGAAAGTCGTTTTACTGGCTCAGTTGGGACCTATGGCATGGTCCGCGGCAGTCATTTTCCAAGAAACAAGAATAAAATAAAATAAAATAGGGTATGAGAATAGGAGCATTTTCAAATTTTTTTTAGTACAAACAATTAGGGAAGGGAGTTTACACAAATATTCAATTGGGTGTCAACCACCTAAATGTTCACTAAGCTGTCTCTATAACTTTAGATAGTGACCAAAATCTAAGAACTTGATGTTTGTTCTGGCGTTTTCTACAGGATCTCCTGTGGTAGGGGCAAAACACTACTTAGCTACTACAAGCTATCCCCCACAGCCACTTTTGTCACACCACACAATGATATGAGCCGATTAGAAATGGACTAGGATGACAAAAAGAGGAAACAAATGCGCATGGGAATATATATATGAACACCGCATGAGAAATTCCTCTGTGTGGTGAACCTGTGTGGGTGGAGGTGAAAGAACTCAACTTTTTAAAAAATGAAAAATTGTAGATTTATATTCTTAAATTTGCAAGGAAGGCATACATGTACAACACAACAAACCAACCCTGCAAATTATTATGGGCTTAATTGTTTTAGGTTTCTTTAATTTGGCGGGAAAAAAGAAGAAAGAAAGTAGCTTAGTTTAACTAATTGATTATTGGATTACACAGAGAGACAGACCTGGATGTTTGTGGGTGTAGGAATCCCATATGCTTGGTCCTCGACCATCTTCATTTGCAGCGCCTTCATACTGAAATTATTAATGTTACACTCACTGAAGATGTCATGGATGGATGGATGGATGGATGGTAAATGAATCAGTAATAATAAAACAAGGATTAAGGCGTAAATTAAGACCTGGTAAGATCCTGAACTTGAGCCAAATATGAAACCTGGAGGAAAACTGCTCCTGTTGAAGAGAGCAGCAGCTTTGTTATTCGTCAATAATGCAAAGCAAACCAGCAGCAGCAGCTCCTCCACGCCTAACATCAAACACCTTAACTGTTTTTCCATCAGTAGGCGTTTGTTTGTGTTGTGGTGATCTTGATTCATTGTCTTTAGACTTTACCTCAGATATATATAGCATGGCGTGTTCAGATATATTGCGGCTCCTCTCGAATTAGTGGCGAAAAGCTAATTAAGTCGTCGTTTATCTTTAATTCTGACTCATATAGTTTAGGATTCTTGTTTCTGGGCTTGGGTATTGAAATGTGTGTCCAGAGAATTGAAATTACTTAAGCGTGTGATTGTTGCTTTATGAATACCCTTTTTTTTGGTTTAATCAAGTTGAATGTTGGCCCAGGCCAGTGGGTTTGAGGTTCAACAACTACCCGTACTACCAACACTTCAAACCAAATGGTAATCCAACCTCAACCATAACATTGGCTGCTGCTGAGGTTCAGCATTTTCCCTTATTTTATTTGGTTGATTTTGGTAGGAACCTACCCGGCTATATATCTCAACCTTAACTCACGTAAGCAAAACGAGTAACTTTATTGACTTAGATCAATTACAAAACAATTCACAATGAAAAAATCATTACAAAGCCAGCTTCTAAACTGGGTTAGCAACTGTAACTAATATTCCCGCCTAAAACAGCTGCCTTAACTACTAATCTAACATTCGGTCAAAAAAAAAAAACAAAAAAACTACTAATCTAACAACCCAGCAACTGATAACAATGGGGAGGTAAGAAACTTGCCACGTGGACCACTCTTCACTTGCCAAATGGACCAATGAAATGAATACACCTAACCATCAACTATCAAGCTAAAGTAGCAACTATCAGACGTTTTTGCCGAAGTTAAGGAGGAGGGAAAAACTATCTTGCCAATTCAACTAACACCCTATTGGTTATCGTATTTGGTTGATGTGTCAGCCCTTTTTTCATTTTTCAGGATATCCATTAGAGCATCTCCACCCACAAGGGCTAAGTCTAGGACAAGGGCAAGCAAGGGCTGACACTATTCACATGAATAGTGTCAATCTTGTCATTTGTGGTTCCACCCATGAGGGCTAAGTCTAGGGCAAGTCAAAGGCAATTACTATTCATTTAAATTTATTTTTTATTTTTTATACTTAAACCATTGATTTTGATAAGCTTTTCGGATAAGATTTTCAATTCCCAAGTGTTAATATTTATCGTAAAATCCTCACTTAAAAATCAAGATAACATTTTCGGATAAAATTTTGAAATTTTTAGTTAATAAAATTTTGGAAAGTGAATAATATTGGTACGTATGTATAGAAAAATTTTCAAGAATTTTTTGATATTTTTTTCAATTTTTTTTAGCCAAAAATTGGACAACCGTTGGATTGTGCAAGATTTTTTGATCGGAGGCTCCAGGAGAAGCCACATGGCTTGTAACCATTGGGCAATGTGGGCTGGTGGGTCCAACAGTTAAAAAAAATTGAAAATCAGCTGCTGACGTCAGTAGCCCGAGGGCAACAGCCCAGTCAAGATCTGCCCTTGAGCTTGCCAGGGCTGGTGGGACCCAGGGCTTGCCCGGGCTGCAGGTGCTGCGTTGGAGTGCGAAACTGGGCTTCGGGGGGCCTTTTGCCCGAGTTAATGCCTAGCGCTGGAAGTGCTCTTATACCTAGGAGTGGGCATTCAAACTGGAAACTTGGAAAACTGAGCCGAATTGGGTTTCATGAAATGCTTATGATAGAGGTTTGAATAATATGATAGTGTCTTGTAACACCTTCTCTTAACGGCAGGACCTCACCTCCTATACTCGATTATTTCAAGTGAAAAATAAGAAATACAACAAATCATAAGCAATCCATATTTAGTGATTGGGTTTCTTGATGTAACCCGCATGAGTAGAATTGGCAACTTTGGTCAAGGTTTTCAAATCATAAGCAATCCAACACCTCGATGTGTCCTGGTTGTAAAAGTACCCCAAACACTTGCAATCGGAAGTACACTTCTTGCCACAATCATTTTCTTTCACAGAAATTCCACTTGTGTACTTGCTTAAGAAATGATCAACCCCTTCAACTTTATAATAGCGGAAGCTGTTTTCCCTACAAGAAGTAAGCTTCTCAGGCTCACAACTCTTGCTCCAACCCAACAGTCCCTTAGGTGAAGGGCAAGCAACACATTGGCTGCCCTCACAAAGCCCAAACTTCCCACATCGCTCTGGCAATTGACACTCATTTTCCCACCAGATTGAATTGTCTGTGTAGAAAAAACTGAATGTCACTTCCCATGCACCAAAATCAATCTTGTCATTGTAAGTGTAAAGCTTGACATTTCCATCAATTCCAAGCCTAAGGAACGTTAATGTGCTATTGTATTTGGTCTTAGCTAGATAGATAGTTCCAAAGGAGGAAGGGTTGGCCGCTTGATAATTTAAGGTCAAGTCATAACCAGAACCCTCATCTGGGGCACTATGTATCGTTACATGCTCCAATGATCCCTTCGGAAGAGTGATGCGTTGAGCCAATGTAAAGTAGTGGTTTTGGGGAGTTGTTGCTCTTATAAGTACAAAGCCAACCATTTGGGCTCCATGACCAAGCTGTACGGCCCATCTTTGTTTTCTTTCTCGGAGGCCTGACTCACAAAATTGGTTACTGCCCCAACCCGGAGAGATTGACCCACCAACAAAGTGTCAGTAGGGTGGTCAAAGCTTTGCCAAACAAAGGTACCCTTTGAGTTATAGAGGGCCATGTTGCCTATCGGATTTTCCGGTTGGCCTCTCAAACCCAACGGAAGAGTGACTCGGAACGCCTCAAGCCCATGTGGAGAGCAAGAGTGAAGGCATTTGGGGTGGTGTTGTAAGAGGCAAGTTGGAAAGGGGAGCTAAAGACACAAAGCATACGATTGTTTCCATGTATAGGAATTTTAGGAGGTGTGAGATGAGTGTTTGTGACGTTCTGATACCACTTGTTAGATTGTAGGGTGATTGTAAAAGGTGTTGCTATGATACCATTGTTGGTATATTTGGTGAAAGAGTTAAGGATAATAGACAATAGTTGAAACAAAGTGATTTTATTACATTGGACGAGAATAGTACGTAGGTGTAGGCTAA
Organism: Prunus kanzakura; assembly: GCA_020521455.1. NCBI lineage: Eukaryota > Viridiplantae > Streptophyta > Magnoliopsida > Rosales > Rosaceae > Prunus > Prunus kanzakura. Next base: position 420,934 of record BPUM01000869.1, on the reverse strand, counting down.
TTGGCCTTCTTCACAGCTTATTGGCTTACTGGCCATCACACTTAATTTAGATTAGTTTGGGCTATTTGGCCCTAGCTTGAGTTCTTGTCTTCAAGCTTCTTCCATAGGTTGGGTAGCTTACATGTAGCTCCCTCTTGGATTGGGAGTTCTATTAGTAACTCTCACCACCTTTAGTTGATTAGCTAGATAGCTAGCTTGGTTGCTTAGTTTCCTAGCTTTTCTAGCTTAGGATTTTAGGTAGCTCTTGGCTCCCTTAGTTTGGGAGTTAGTGGTTGACTCCACACTCCACTATAGGTTGCATGCCAATATAGGCATTCTTTGCCGACATCACCAAGTCCACCAACTTGGCCTTCTTTTTCCTAGCCATATGTTTCTTGTACCAGTAGATGTGGGGTTTTATCACAAAAGGTCTCGGTGTTATTAGTAGTAAAACCATTCATTATATTTTATATTTTATTTAGTCAAGTTTCCGATGTGGGACAAATATTCTTCAACAAAATGTTCTTCAAACTTCAATTCTCTTTGTCTAGCTGATATAGTCTTGGTAATATTCTGCACAACTCTAGGCTCTTCCGCCAAGTTGTTCATATTAATGTTTCTTCTAGAACCTTTTAGATCTTTTTGTCACAAATGGGCATTAGTATTTTCAACACCATGGTATTCTACAATGTAAGGTCCAAAATCTCCTTCATTGACGAACTTGAAAATTTGATTTGTGGGAACTTGAGCTTCAGTAATGAAAGCAAAGAGTGAGAAGAAGAATAATAAGGAGAGGAATGGCATGGTGAATGCTGGGGGATGTATACTTTTAGCTTGTTTTATGTTGTAGAAGAGTTTGAGCAAACATCTCTATTTATAATATCTCATCATCTAGATGAGACGCCAACTTTGACCAATGCCGATTGACATTTCCGTACAAGTATTGTACGACCATTCCTACAATGTAGATAGAATGGTTTCAAAATGTTTGAGGCAACTTGAGGATGTGATGAGAGTAGAGATTGGATAAGATAAAAGACTCCATCTACGCACCAGCTCCAGCTAGCACACTGCAATACATTTTCTGTGTACCAAACTTCAGTCAATATTAATGTTAACAAGGGGAATTGACGTCTCTCGAAAGGAGAGTGGGGTAGGGTTTTGAGCGGCACCTAGGGTTTCCTTCAGTGACGGCTGAAGGCTTTTCCTTGGACAAGACGCAAGGTCATACAACGGCAAGCACGATGGAGGAACTGGAACGTCGTTTCGGGTCTCATTTACGTCTATCTGCGAAGGAGCGAGTGGGTGTTCAGATTGTCGAGGAGGAGTGTAGGGATTTATGGAAGGGATCGCAATTCACTTTGGTGGCTAGGGTTTTGACTACCCGAGTTGTCCATAGGGAGGGTTTTATTGGTGTCTTCTCAAGGCTATGGAGGGGAATGAACGGAGTGTCTATTAAAGAGATAGGGGACCGACGTTTCTTGGTGAGGTTCTCCAGTAAGCAAGATAAATTGAGAGTCCTAGACATGGAACCCTGGACTTACCGTGAAAGTTTGGTGGTGCTGGCTGCAACACGAACAGGTACAGATCCTAGAGAGGCCGAACTGTGTCACAGTACCTTTTGGGTGCAACTTCATGGTATTCCTCCTTTTAACATGATGACGATGGTTGCGAGGAAGATTGGCTCACTTTTGGGACGGGTGTTGAAGGTCGATCAGGCTGAGGGAGAGGAATGTATCGGCCGTTTTCTACGAGTCCGTATTCAACTTGAGGTTGAAGAGCCACTGATGCGAGGTGCTTTTATTCAATTTCCTGACGAGGGATCGAAGTGGGTATCCTTTCGTTATGAACATCTCCCTGAGTATTGCTTTGTTTGTGGGTGTCTAGGGCATCCGAGTCGCACCTGTGTTGAGAAATCTACAACTGACCGCTTATCGGTGGAAAGTACGACGGAAGTCCTACGAATCTTTGCTGGTCTTGAGGCAGAGGAGGATTTGCGGGGACGACGGCTACGCTCTGGGGGTAGGAGTGGTGTCCGCGGTAGTTTCGGTAGTGGTGGTTTGAATTTAGGGGGAGAAGGGCATAGTGCAGGGCTTAATTATTCTAAAGATATGTCAGCAACAAGACGAGATGAGGGAATGCATGATAATGGTTCCAGATCTGAACCGGGGGATGTGGATTTGGAAGACACTGCTTCTTCACCCAGCAAATCGCTATCCCAAACTTCTACTTTAGCAGACATAATTCGTGCCTTAAGGGAGGAGGAGGAGAGGGAACGACGTATTCGAGAGGAGGCATGGAATGTTGGAATGCTTGCGAGGCAAGCTGAGAGTGGTTCTGCTACTCCAGAGGAGTCGGCTACTAATATGCACCTGCAGGAGGAAGTGGAGGTGATGGGGGATCACGCAGGGGTTAGAATACCTACTGAGCATGAACAATTATTTGATCTAAACGTGGAGCATGTTGTGCCTCTCCACGAGAGTGCTAGCACTGTTGTACAAGGCCTTGACTTTATGATTGGTTTGGGGAAGGAGCAGGTTACTGGCACACAAGGATCTGATCCTTTTAATTTAGGCCCCATTATAGAAAAGACCACGCACAGGCTGACACATGCGACGAAGCAAAGGAAGAACAAACGGGGATATGTTGAGACTATTTTGAATATGGAGACTGCGACAAATTTGGAGACTACACCTATGTTGAAAAACAATCAGTGAAAACCAAATAACAAAATAAATAAAATGTATTTTACTTGATATAGACACAATCAAATTAACACTACAGTAGAATAAATACAGAATACTAACTTGAATCGTAGATAGAGTCCTGCAGATTTGCAGTGTCCTTTAGACAGAATTTCTCCTCTACCCTTGTGCTTGTAGTTCGATAGGAGTCTGTCCACCAGGATTAAACTATCACAAATCAAAGCCTAAGCACTTTGGCTTTGATTTCTGGCGAACAGTGATATAATTTCTCTCAGGAGTGCTAAAATGTGTGAAAGATAATGTGATTTCAAAGTAACTGTATGGTTTGGACGAATGGTCATTATATAGAGGTCTGATACCTCTTCATCCAACAGTTATGTTAACTGTTTAACAAATTCGAATTTCAGATTTTGGTCTTATCTGAAATATCCGAATTTTCAATTAATAAAAATATATTATTAATTTAATCAGCAGAGCCCAAGAGCCCCAAAGCCCAAGGCCCATCTTTTGACCATTAAATATATATATATATATTTATTTATTTCTCAATTAAATATATATATATATATTCCAAGCCTAATCCATGAGGAGGCCCAAAGTTGCCTCCACTAGGCCCATACTCTATTTAGTATTTCTAAAGGGTTGGTATATATAAACCATGGATGGAAACTACTCCCTTCCAATGTGGGACTAGATGCAAGTGTATTTTCCTATACAAACTCTAACAACCTACACCCACTATGAGTGTCAGCGGTAGGAAGAAGGCTAGACGAGACCTGAGTATAACTTTACAGAATGATATGCTGCGGGCAGTGGAGACCGGCCACAACGGGTCTCCACGGGCGCCATGAAAATCCTGGCATGGAACTGTCAGGGTATTGGGGGTAATCTGACAGTTTCTAGTCTTAAGGAGCAAGTGAAGCTCCATACTCCCGACATGGTGCTGCTCTTGGAAACTAAAACTAGGAGTCAGCGCTATGGTTTTTTGAAGAAGAGTTTGGGCATGAACTTTATGCACGCTGTAGAAGCAAGGGGCTTAAGTGGGGGCCTCTGGCTTTTCTGGAAGGAGGCTCAGCACGTGGCCTTAGTTAAATATTCAGATTTTTTTATTGAAGTTTTGGTGACGGATGATGAGAAGGGGCATATCTGGCCTTTTTTTGGGATCTATGCAAGTACTGATGATAAAAATAGGAAGGCACAATGGCTGGCTCTTCAGACCCGGATCTCACGGTGTCCAGAGGCTTGTGTGGTAATGGGAGATTTCAATGAAATTTTAGATAGCTCGGAAAAGCAAGGAGGCAATATCCGTACGGAGCGGAGTATGCATGATTTTCGCTCTTTTGTGGCGGATAGCCAGCTGCTTGACTTGGGCTTTGAGGGTTATCCCTTCACTTGGCGCAATAGGAGGCAAGAAGGTGGCATACATGAACGGTTGGATAGAGGGCTTGGGTCTGCTCTATGGCTCCGTTACTATCCTGAGGCTACAGTCTCTCAGGAGTGCTAAAATGTGTGAAAGATAATGTGATTTCAAAGTAACTGTATGGTTTGGACGAATGGTCATTATATAGAGGTCTGATACCTCTTCATCCAACAGTTATGTTAACTGTTTAACAAATTCGAATTTCAGATTTTGGTCTTATCTGAAATATCCGAATTTTCAATTAATAAAAATATATTATTAATTTAATCAGCAGAGCCCAAGAGCCCCAAAGCCCAAGGCCCATCTTTTGACCATTAAATATATATATATATATATATATTTATTTCTCAATTAAATATATATATATATATTCCAAGCCTAATCCATGAGGAGGCCCAAAGTTGCCTCCACTAGGCCCATACTCTATTTAGTATTTCTAAAGGGTTGGTATATATAAACCATGGATGGAAACTACTCCCTTCCAATGTGGGACTAGATGCAAGTGTATTTTCCTATACAAACTCTAACAATACCCCACATTTGTATAGGAAAATTGTGATGTGCATATTTTGAGAGAAAGCTTAGATATAACACACATCAGGAGAGGTGTCTTTTGGACTTGAACCTACCTTAGTGAATACTTGTCGGATTTACTAGGTGATGCAGTGAATATAAAATCTTGAACTGTTCACCTATTGTAGTAAACCGAGACAACAAGTATCACATATGTTATATCTTAACATACCACTTATTCATACGTTTGTGTTCATTTTGGTCCTGAACAAATCCTGGATTCATAGGAGCTTTAGAGAATTTAGCCATCTCATTCTCATAAATGCGACCCCACATTTACTCCTACATAGGTAATGTTGACTAAGAATAGTCTGCTCTACTCCTCTTGATTTCAAGAAATCAACATCATTAAACTTTCGTACCCTAATAGACTTCTTGCAGATAACACACTTCTTTCCATCATAGGAATGAGACATAAATGTGTTCTCTCTTTTAAATCATGCCTAACCAGTTTGCCTATTGAACCTAGACCATGGGATCTCCAATCAGCTAGGTTAGGTTTCCGTTAGGCCGATTCATTTATTGAATTGGCTTTAGTCCCATTCCCCTCGATGTCAATTTAATTTGCTCTCGTGACAGGCCTTTTGTAAGCGGATCCGCAAGATTTTGTTTTGACCTTATATAGTCAATGGAAATTATTCCATTTGAGAGCAACTGCTTGATTGTATTATGCCTTCGTCTAATATGTCTAGACTTTCCATTATATACATTATTTTTGGCTCTTGCTTGAGCAGCCATACAATCACAATGTATACACACAGCCGTTACAGGCTTAGGCCAAATAGGAATATCCTCCAAAAAATTTCTTAGCCACTCGGCTTCTTCACCAGCTTTATCTAAAGCAACAAATTCCGATTCCATTGTTGATCAGGCTATACAGGTTTGTTTACTAGATTTCCAAGATATGGATGCTCCTCCTAATGTAAAAACATATCCACTAGTGGAATTTGTTTCTAAATCATTAGAAATCCAATTGGCATCACTATATCCCTCTAGTACTGGAGGATATTTGGTATAGTGTAATCCATACTCCAAAGTGTAATTCAAATATCTCAATACTCTTATCAATGCTTCCCAATGATCATGTCCTGGATTACTTGTATACCTACTAAGTCTACTCACAGAATAGGCTATATCAGGTCTTGTACAATTCATAATGTACATAAGACTTCCAATGATTTGTGAATATTTCTTTTGTGAAATAGCTTCACCTTCATTCTTCTTTAATTTGCAACTTGCATCAAAAGGTGTTACAATATGATTATTTCCAAAATGACCAAACTTTCTAAGAATAGTTTCTACATAATGGGACTGTGTTAATATATAACCATCTGAATTTCTTTTAACTCTAATTCCAAGAATCACATCAGCAAGACCTAAGTCTTTCATGTCAAAATTGGAATTTAACATTTTCTTGGTAGAGTTAATTATATCCTTGTTTGTCCCAATTATGAGCATGTCATCTACATACAAACACACCATAACACAAGCGTTCTTATGTGTCTTGATATAGACACATTTATCACATTCGTTTATTTTAAAACCATGTGTCATCATAGTATGGTCAAATTTTTCATGCCATTGCTTTGGAGCTTGTTTTAGTCCATAGAGAGACTTTACAAGTTTGCAAACTTTTTGTTCTTGACCTTTTACTATAAACCCCTCGGGTTGTTCCATATATATTTCCTCATCCAATTCACCATTTAAGAAAGCGGTTTTTACATCCATTTGATGTATTTCCATGTCATAAATTGATGCTATAGCAATCAACATCCTTATTGATGTTATTCTTGTCACAGGTGAGTATGTGTCAAAGAAATCCAAGCCTTCCTTTTGACGGTATCCTTTGGCTACCAATCGAGCCTTATATTTATCAATTGTACCATCTGCTTTTAATTTCTTCTTAAAGATCCATTTGTATCCAATTGGTCTATTACCAGGTGGTAAATTAACCAATTCCCATGTATGATTTTGCATAATGGATTCAATCTCACTATTGATTGCCTCTTTCCAAAATGGAGCTTCTGGACTTGATATTGCCTCTTTATATGTTTGAGGCTCAGCTTCAGCTATCATAGTCAAGAAATCTGGTCCAAAAGCTTTTGGTATCCTTGTCCTTTTGCTTCTTCTTGGTTCTAGATCTTGTTCATTTCCTAGAACCCTAGAAGAAGTAGGATTTCCATCATCTATTCCAGAATTCTCATTTATTCTAGAATCATCAATAGTTCTCTTTCTATTGACGTTGGACCTTCCTTGTTTATAAGGAAAAACGTCTTCAAAAAATATTGCATCCACAGATTCTAGTATTGTATTCACATGTATATCAGAAATTTCAGAATGAAATACTAGGAATCTGTACGCAGCACTATTGGATGCAAATCCAATGAAGACACAATCTATAGTTTTTGGTCCAAGTTTAGTTCTCTTTGGCAAAGGAACTTGAACTTTTGCTAAGCAACCCCACACTTTGAGTGTCTTATAAGTTGGTAACCTTCCTTTCCATACTTCATATGGTGATTTGTTACTTGTTTTATGTGGAATTCTATTCAAGATTGTATTTGCAGTAAGTAAGGCTTCACCCCACATATTATGTGGAAGCCCAGAGCTATTCAACATAGAATTTATCATGTCCTTAAATGTCCTATTTTTCCTTTCTGCAACACCGTTCTGTTGTGGTGTATAAGGAGCTGTCGTTTGATGAATTATACCATTTATGGCACAAAATTTAGCAAATGCAGTAGATTCATATTCCCCTCCTCTATCTGATCTTAGGACTTTAATTTTTCTGTTGAGTTGATTCTCAACTTCTGCCTTATATGTCTTAAACATATCCAAAGTCTCATCTTTGCTATGTAATAAATATACATAGCAGTACTTGCTGCAATCATCAATGAAAGTCACATAATATTGCTTTCCTCCACGACTTGGCGTGGATCTAAAATCACACAAATCACTATGGATTAAGCCTAGCAATTCATTGGACCTATTTTGTACAGATTTAAAACTTTGTCTAGCAAATTTAGATTCTGTACAAGTTTCACATTTAACATTTTCAATAGAATCAAACTTAGGCAGCAATCCTAAATTATACATTCTATGTAAAGAACGGAAATTAACATGTCCTAATCTAGCATGCCATAATGTAGAAGAAGAGTCAACAATATAAGCGGAAGCCTTATTTATATTATTATTGATAGAATTGGCAGATACATTAAGCTTGAATAACCCATCAGCAAGGTAACCTTTTCCCACAAACATTCCCCCCTTAGTTAGTACAACTTTGTTGGATTCGAAAACTAGTTTGAATCCTTTGTTGCTTAGAACAGGTCCAGACACCAAGTTTCTTCGAATATCTGGCACATGCAGCACATCTAGGAGGGTTAGTTCCTTTCCAGAGGTGAATTTCAGAAGCACTTTTCCCTTTCCAACAACAGCAGATGCAGAGGCGTTTCCCATAAACAGTTGCTCACCACCATGTATCTCTTGGTAAGTAAGAAATGCATTCCTATCACCACAGATATGGCGGGTGGCTCCAGTATCAATCAGCCACTCATTGTCATTCGAAACCATATTGGTTTCTGATACCACTGCAGCCAGATTTTCCTCAGTCACATTGGCCTGATTGTACCTTGGTCTGTTGTTGTTTGGATTTGCAGGATTGGCAGGATTCTGATTCCTTCTATGCCTGCAGTCTTGAGCCTTATGGCCTGCTTTCCCACAAACCCAGCATGCTCCTTTGATCTTTTTGAAATCTTTTCCTTTTGCTCCAGGAACAAAGTTCTTAGGAACAAAATTCTTGTTGTTCTTTTTGGGATTGAACTTTGGTTTTGCTGAGGTTCCTTCAACCATGTTTGCCTTGGCTTCCATGTTTGAAACCACATTCTTGTTCTCACTCATTCTGTTATCTTCCTCAATCCGAAGCCTTACAATGAGATCCTCCATACTCATCTCCTTTCTCTTGTGTTTCAGATAACTCTTGAATTCTTTCCAATTTGGTGGAAGTTTTTCAATCAGAGACGCCACTTGGAAAGATTCATTGATCTTCATGCCTTCAGCAAGAATCTCATGGATTATTTTCTGGAGGTCTTCAACTTGCTTGACAACAGGTTTGGTATCTACCATCTTGAAATCCAGAAATCTGCCAACTACAAATTTCTTGGATCCTGCATCTTCAGTTTTATATTTTTTCTCAAGAGATTCCCAAACTTCTCTAGCCGTCTTGAATGCTGCATAAACATCATATAGTGTGTCATCGAGTCCATTCAAGATATAATTCCTGCATAGGAAATCAGATTGTGTCCATGCATCAATTGCAGCGACAGTCTCTCTGGTTGCAGGATTCTCATTCGACACAGGGGCATCCTGTCTGAGAATGTGGGCTAGATTTAATGTTGTCAGATAGAACAACATCTTCTGCTGCCAACGTTTGAAATCAGTGCCTTTGAATTTCTCAGGCTTTTCGGCATGAGATGGCTTACTTCCTGATTGTTCCATTTTACTGTCTAAAGATTGTTGAAAAACAATCAGTGAAAACCAAATAACAGAATAAATAAAATGTATTTTACTTGATATAGACACAATCAAATTAACACTACAGTAGAATAAATACAGAATACTAACTTGAATCGTAGATAGAGTCCTGCAGATTTGCAGTGTCCTTTAGACAGAATTTCTCCTCTACCCTTGTGCTTGTAGTTCGATAGGAGTCTGTCCACCAGGATTAAACTATCACAAATCAAAGCCTAAGCACTTTGGCTTTGATTTCTGGCGAACAGTGATATAATTTCTCTCAGGAGTGCTAAAATGTGTGAAAGATAATGTGATTTCAAAGTAACTGTATGGTTTGGACGAATGGTCATTATATAGAGGTCTGATACCTCTTCATCCAACAGTTATGTTAACTGTTTAACAAATTCGAATTTCAGATTTTGGTCTTATATGAAATATCCGAATTTTCAATTAATAAAAATATATTATTAATTTAATCAGCAGAGCCCAAGAGCCCCAAAGCCCAAGGCCCATCTTTTGACCATTAAATATATATATATATATATATTTATTTCTCAATTAAATATATATATATATATTCCAAGCCTAATCCATGAGGAGGCCCAAAGTTGCCTCCACTAGGCCCATACTCTATTTAGTATTTCTAAAGGGTTGGTATATATAAACCATGGATGGAAACTACTCCCTTCCAATGTGGGACTAGATGCAAGTGTATTTTCCTATACAAACTCTAACAACCTACACCCACTATGAGTGTCAGCGGTAGGAAGAAGGCTAGACGAGACCTGAGTATAACTTTACAGAATGATATGCTGCGGGCAGTGGAGACCGGCCACAACGGGTCTCCACGGGCGCCATGAAAATCCTGGCATGGAACTGTCAGGGTATTGGGGGTAATCTGACAGTTTCTAGTCTTAAGGAGCAAGTGAAGCTCCATACTCCCGACATGGTGCTGCTCTTGGAAACTAAAACTAGGAGTCAGCGCTATGGTTTTTTGAAGAAGAGTTTGGGCATGAACTTTATGCACGCTGTAGAAGCAAGGGGCTTAAGTGGGGGCCTCTGGCTTTTCTGGAAGGAGGCTCAGCACGTGGCCTTAGTTAAATATTCAGATTTTTTTATTGAAGTTTTGGTGACGGATGATGAGAAGGGGCATATCTGGCCTTTTTTTGGGATCTATGCAAGTACTGATGATAAAAATAGGAAGGCACAATGGCTGGCTCTTCAGACCCGGATCTCACGGTGTCCAGAGGCTTGTGTGGTAATGGGAGATTTCAATGAAATTTTAGATAGCTCGGAAAAGCAAGGAGGCAATATCCGTACGGAGCGGAGTATGCATGATTTTCGCTCTTTTGTGGCGGATAGCCAGCTGCTTGACTTGGGCTTTGAGGGTTATCCCTTCACTTGGCGCAATAGGAGGCAAGAAGGTGGCATACATGAACGGTTGGATAGAGGGCTTGGGTCTGCTCTATGGCTCCGTTACTATCCTGAGGCTACAGTCTCTCATAAGGTAGTGGAAGGCTCGGATCACTCTATGCTTCTTCTACAGACCCATGTAGTGCAAAAGAGGAGGAAAGGCCGCTTTATCTACGATCCGAGATGGGGCTCTCATGAGGGTTGTAAGACGGTGGTTGCGCATCGGTGGGCAAAGGAAATACGGGGTTCCCAGTGTGCTCAGGTGCATGGTAAGCTAATCTGGGTCCGGAAAGGGTTATTAGATTGGAAACGTAGAGAATGGAGTAACTCTCAGGTACGCATTGATGCTCTGCGGACTGAGTTGCGAGCGGAGTACCAAAAAACTGTATTTGACTCTAGTACTGTGAAGGAGATGGAAGGTAAGTTACAGTCAGCGCTTCAGGAAGAGGAAATTTACTGGAAGTTAAAATCCAGAGTACAGTGGTTGAAGGAGGGGGATAAAAATACCAAATATTTCCACACTAAAACCATAGCTCGACGGCGTAAAAATTTAATGAAGGGTTTGGAGGACAGTAATGGTCGGTGGCGGGAGGATACTGAGGATATGAAGCGAATTGCATCTGAGTATTTTTCTAGAATTTTTACAACTGACAGCCCAACACAGATTGAGGAGGTAATAGGGTGTGTAGCTCGGAAAGTGCAGCCCTAGCAAAATGCCTCCCTGGTTAAACCTGTGTCTACTGCGGAAATTGTGGAAGCTGTCAAAGCTTTGCCTCCTACAAAATCTCCAGGACCGGATGGATTTACTGGTAGCTTTTATCATCACCACTGGGAGGTAATTGGAGCAGATGTAATTACAGCTGTTAAAAGCTTCTTTGAGACTGGGCGTATGTCTAGAAAAATTAATTGCACTTTCATTGTTTTGATCCCGAAGATTGAGAACCCAACTTTGATCACACAGTGGAGACCAATTGCTCTCTGCAATATACTTTATAAAATTATTTCTAAGGTGCTTACAAATAGGTTGAAGCGGATTTTACCATCAGTGATTAGTTTGAACCAATCGGCTTTTGTACAGGACAGGATGATTATGGATAATATTCTGATTGTGCACGAGATTTTACACTCTATGAAATCTCAACAAGGCAAAGGTAACCATCATGTGGCTCTCAAATTGGATATGGCGAAGGCTTACGACAGAGTTGAATGGCCTTTTTTGGAAGCGATGTTGCATGCCCTTGGTTTTGATCCACGGTTCTGTCTGTGGATTATGGAATGCATTGCTACTGTGTCCTACAATATTCTGATTAATGGTGAACCTACTGGCCACATTCTACCTACGCGGGGTTTACGACAAGGGGATCCTCTCTCCCCTTTTTTATTTCTAATTTGTGCGGAGGGGCTGACAGCGATGATTAAAAAGGCAGAGGCGAGGCGTAGCCTTCAGGGCTTTCGGTTTGGTTCACATGGCATTACTGTTTCTCATTTACTCTTTGCGGATGATGCAGTCTTATTTTGTAAAGCGGAGGAAGCGGAAGTGGTCTGTCTAAAACGCATCTTGCATACTTATGAAATTGGTTCTGGTCAGCGTATCAATCTTGACAAGAGCTCTGCTCTGTTTAGTCCTGAATGTCCTGCCAACCTTCGCCAGCAGTTGGTTAATGTCCTTGGAGTTCAGGAAAAGGCAGGTTTTGGGAGATATCTCGGATTGCAGGCTGATTTTGGTGCCTCGAAGAAGGCTGTTTTTGAAGGGATCCGGAATCGCCTCTCTACTAAACTCTTGGGCTGGTCAGAGCAGTTTTTATCTCAGGCCGGCAAGGAAGTCCTGATCAAGGCAGTTGCTACGGCCTTGCCGAACTACGCTATGTCTTGTTTCAAATTGCCTGTAAGCTTATGTAAAGAAATTGAGAGCGATATCGCCAATTTTTGGTGGAAGAATTCTAAAGAAGGCCGTGGGGTTCACTGGGTGAGTTGGCAGAAGATGAGCAAGCTGAAGCATTTGGGAGGTCTGGGTTTTCGGGATTTGATTTGTTTTAACTTGGCCCTTCTGGCGAAAACTTGCTGGAGGATTGTGTGCAACCCTGACTCTCTGTTGGCTCGACTTCTACATGATAAATATTTCTCCGGGCGTGACTTTTGGTCTGCAGGTGCAGGGAGGGGCTCCTCCTGGGGATGGAAAGGGCTTGTACAAGGGCGACGTATTCTTGAGGCTGGTGTGAGATGGAGAGTAGGCAATGGGGAGAGTATCCGAATTCGTGAGGACCGATGGCTGCCTCAACCATATCAGTTCAAGGTCCAGTCACCTCATCCTGAGCTGCCTCTGTGGGTTAAAGATTTGATTGATCCTGTTACTAAAATGTGGAGGAGGGATGATGTGTTTCTATGGTTTACTGAAGCTGATGCCAAACTAATTCTTAATATGCCTATTAGTCGTAGAGGCTGTCCGGATAAACTACTGTGGCATTTTTCAAAGCATGGTGACTACACAGTCAAGACGGGTTATGAACTTGCTGCAAATTTGCATAGGAATGGTGAGTTGAACCGTAAGGGAGAAGGGGAGTGTAGTAATCAGAAGGTGCAAAAATCTTTCTGGAAGGGTATTTGGAGTTTAAAGGTTACTCCAAAAATTCGATCTTTTATGTGGAGGGGTTGTTTAAATTCTCTAGCTGTGCGGGATAACTTGCGGCGTCGGCACATGGATGTGGAGAATAAATGTGGGCTTTGTGAACAGGAAGGTGAGACTCAGATGCATCTATTTTTCCAGTGTGAATCTTCCTGTGCATTCTGGTTCGTATGTCCTCTCCAATTGGATACTACTACTGTTGAGGGTAATGATTTTGCATCTTGCTGGGTTTTCCTTAAGCGGAAATATGCAGCTTTTGATCAATCAGAGGAGCTTCTGCAAATCCTTGCTTATGGGCTTTGGCGAATATGGAAATGTCGCAATGCCATGGTGTTCCAAGGTGTACAAATAAACCCGAGTGATGCATCTCGTATAATGGTAGCGCAGTTGGGGGAATATCGTGAGGCTGTCTTACCCATGGTTCCTCGGTTTAACGAACTTCCTAGACCTCCAGACCAAGTTAAATAGGTTCAGACAGGTTGGGAAAAACCCAGACATGGTTTTGTAAAAGCAAATTGTGATGGGGCTTGGGTGGAGCATACAGGTATTGGAGGTATAGGGTGGGTGATTCGTGATTTTGTAGGTTGGATGATGCAAGCAGGAGGTCAAGGAGATATGCGGTATGGGTCTGCTCTTGTAGCTGAAGTAGATGCCATCCGTGCTGTGTTGAGTGCTTGCCAACAAGGAGGTTTTGCTCGTGTCATGGTGGCATCCGATTCTCTAATTGCTATTCAAATGGTGAATAGGGAAAGACTGGTGGATGCAGAGGTCGACAGTTTGATCTTTGATATCCAGGCTATGACTAGAGAACTCCAAGAGGTGATTTTTATTCATGCCCCTCGCAGCTGTAATAACTCTGCTCATGAGGTTGCATCTTTTGTTCGTAGGATTGGAGGTACCCATTTGTGGGATTTTGTACCGCCTGAGTGGCTGTTTAATACCTTGGCAATTGATGCCAAGGTTAGTGTTCGACTTTAATAATATCAGCTCTTTTCCTTGGAAAAAAAAAAAACTTCAGTCAATATTGCCTCCCTAGTTGGGTGAATCCATCTAACCGAAGTTATTCCTCTGACTCAGAAAAAAAAAATCAAAAAACAGAAATTATCCACAGAAAATCTAAAAAGTGATAGATATATTTTTAGACAGTCGATAGATGGTCCTGCATCATAAAGTTGTCTGCAACAATTAGTTTTGAAGTGGAACCTCGATTTGCTTCAACCAACCCAATCTTCACAAAAAAAAAAAACGATAATAATATAAGGCATAAAGTATTGTTCTTGAAAGATGCTTCAACATCATCAAGTTGTCGATCGAGTTCACTAAATTAAAAGGCACCAACCCTCCTTTCTTGACATGTCCTGCAGCAATAAAATTTGCTATTCTGGGACATTGTTTCTAGATAATGCAATCTTCAATTCCTTTTAAGATGGACGAAGATCCAGAAATAGTAGATCATCATATGATTTAATCATAAAAAAACAAAACAAAATTAATGAGCCACTATTTTAATTCCCAATCTGATAATTTAAGTTATGCACAACAGTTCATCACCGTAGTTTTATTAAAAGTTCTGCCAAAGAAAGGAACAGAGCAACTTCTAGGAACATAAATTATCAAAAAACAAAATCCAGCTCTTATATATTAATGATTAGGAGCCTTGATGTAACCCACATGAGTGGAATTGGCAACTTTGGTCAAGGTTTTCAAATCGTAAGCTATCCAACACCTTGACGTATCTCCGTTGTAAAAGTATCCCAAACACTTGCAATCCATAGTACACTTCTTACCACAATCACTCTCCTTGATGGCATCTCCCTCATTGTACTTGCTCGAGAAATGATCAACCCCTTCAACTTTGTAGTAGCGGAAGCTCTTTGCCCCGCAAGAAGTTAGCTTCTCAGCCTCACAACTCTCACTCCACGCCACTACTCCCTTAGGCGTAGGGCAACCGACGCATTGGTTGTCCTCGCAAAGGCCAAAGCTCCCGCATCGTTCCGGCAATTGGCACCCAACTTCAAATATTGAATCTTTATCAAAAAGAGTGAAGGGCACCTCCCATGCACCATACCTCACCTTATCAAAGTAAGTGTAAAGCTTCAAATTTCCATCAATTTCAAGCCTGAGGAATGATGATGTGCTGTTGTATTTGGGTCTAGCTAGAACGAGATTAAAACCTGAGATAGAGTTGCCCGGTTCATACAACAAGGCTAAGTCATAAGCAGAATCGAAACTATTTTCCGGGTAACAATTCAATGTCACATGTTCCAATGAGCCGTTGCCAACATCTATCAATTTTGAAGTTGTGAAGTAGACTATTGGCTTTGGGGAGTTCTTGCTCTTGTAGTACAAAGCCAAACGTTTTGGCTCCATCACGAAGCTATATGATCCATCTTTGTTTTCGGTCTCTGAAGCCCGGCTCACTAGCTTGGTTACGCCCCCAACTCGTAGAGATTGGCCTACCAGCAAAGTGTCTGTTGGGTAGTGAAAACTTTGCCAAACAAAGTTACCCTTTGAGTTGTAAAGCACCATGTTGCCATTTGATAGCAACTTGAAGCCTACCACACCTTTGTTGCGGGTGTTGGTTTGCCAAGCCACTCGACCATCGGCATTGGCCAAGACAAGGTTTCCATCGGTCCCGAATGTGAAGGTGGCGTTTTCGCCGACCGGGTTCCCCCGGTTGGCCTCCCAAACCCAACGAATGAGTGATTCCGAACGCCTCAAACCCATGCGCACAGCAAGAGTGTAGGCGTTGGGGGTGATGTTGTAGAAAGCAAGTTGAAATGGGGAGGCAAAAGGATCAAGCGGACGATAGTTTCCATCATATTCAATAATGTATTGCCCAAATTCTCCTTCATTGACATATTTGAAAGTTTCATTTGCTGGAACTTGGGCTTGAGCAATGAAAGCAAAGAGTGAAACAAGGAATATGAAGGGCAGCGACATGGCTGTCTTAATGCAGGGGAAGACGTTTTTGGAGAGTGATTTATGTTTTAGAGCTTGGGCAAGCGTTTACTTATATTGAACAATGAGGGCTAATATAGTCATTGAACCCAGAACTCCTTCTCTTTTGATTTATCAGATTTGGATTTTGATCACAAAGGGATGTTCAATATCTTTTCGTTGTAAGCGATAGACTAGCCTAGACGCCAACTTTGACGAATCTTGCACTCTGAAGCAGAGCATTCTGATCTGTGCAGTCACCTAAATGACAGAAAGTTAGTCAAAAACAGGCAAACAATATGTAGCTCGAGTGATTAAGAGTATTTATCCATGTATTCAAGGTTCTTGGTTCGTTTCTCCCTCCCTAATATCGCTTGTGTAAAAAAAAAAACACCATTCGAATCCACTAGCACTTGTAAAGGGTCGACGAAATCAGAAACATTTTTGTCAGTCTAATCCACTAGCACTTGTAGTCATTTTATCAGTCCTTGTGCTGCTAATGTGTCTTAACATTAATCTATGATTAAGCAATTGATCTAAGCATAAAAATTACAATTAGCCATGACTCCATTGTAATTAACATTTCTGGACAAACCCAACTGATGTCATTTAATATGCAGCAACTTGGGGATGAATGACTCAGCTACCTAATGCCGTATTGGGCCAAACATGACAGCAAGCAACGACTACCCTATTGCTCATTGAGTGAACCATTTTCTTCCACATGCTCATTGGCATTCATTGGATTCTCTGCCAAGTTGTAGACATATCACTTATAATATGTCTGTGCTTTCTGCCATCGTCAATGTTTGTGTATTATTCTATATTATCTGCCTAATAAAGCTGAGATTTATTGTGCATGTTTGTGTTTCATCACTTACACATTCTAATTAAAAAAGATGCACACAGAAAAGGGTCAGTTCGAGAATGTACGAATAGTTTTAGGGAGTTGGTGGTGTCTTGGTGAGAAGGTTAGGGGTTGTAAAATGCTAGGATACAACTAGTTTCCTTTGACTCAGCAGACAAAATCTACAACTTCTTGCTAGCGGATATACAATACTAGTTGGATGGCTACCAGGCTGAATAAGGGATAAGATGGTCCTGCATCAAAACCATAGTTGTCTAGTTTCCTCAAGCTCACCCTCAATCCTCCTTTGTTTGACTGGTAATTCAGATTTTAGTTCACTATGAATCTCATTTATTAATTTTCAACAAAATACACATTTTTACGAGCTGCCGTATCATTTTTACCGAGCAAATTTGGTGATTCTAACATTATTGCTAATGTTCCGACTATTTTCTTATATATTTCCCCACAAGAACTAGCAGAAAGTATCACAAAATGGCAGCTATAATTCCACATTCACCTTTTCTCCTACTACGCTTCTCCCTCCTTGCCATCTTCTTTTTCATTCCCATTCAATCCCAAGTCCCAGCAAACCAGACCTTCAAGTTCATCAACCAGGGCGAATTTGAAGACGGAATCGTCGAATACCATTCTACTTACCGTGTGATCCAAACCAATGCATACACCTTCTCTAGATACCCTTTCAGGCTATGCTTCTACAACACCACCCCAGATTCCTACGTATTTGCCATTAGAGCCGGAGTTCCGAACGACTTAGGCCTCATGCGGTGGGTCTGGGACGCAAACCGGAACCACCCAGTGCACGAGAAGGCCACTCTCTCTTTCGGCAGAGACGGAAACTTGGTCCTCGGAGAGGCAGATGGGACTGTTGTTTGGCAAACAAACACAGCCAACAAAGGTGTCACAGGCATCAAGTTACTGGGAAACGGTAACTTGGTTCTTCATGACAAGAATGGAAGATTCATATGGCAGAGCTTTGATTACCCTACTGATACTCTTCTGCTGGGGCAGTCAGTCAAAACTAATGGCCGTAACAAGCTTGTTAGTCGAAAATCTGATGCCGATGGCTCTGACGGGCCATACAGCCTTGTTCTTGACCACAAAGGTTTCATTATGTACTTGAACAACAGTGGAAAACTTCTTGTGTATGGGGGGTGGCGAGGCAGCGACTATGGAAGTATTGTGACCTTTGATTTCGACACTGAGATTGGCTTCGATGATTTCATTTATTATGAGTTAGTGCTCACTATAAACCAAGACGTTAATGCGCCGCCTCCTCCACCACAAAGCCATAGGCACCTCCTACAAGTCCGTCCCATTGGCAATGGACACCAAATCAACCTTAACAAACTCAACTACAATGCTACATACTCATTGTTAAGGCTTGGGTCCGATGGCAGTCTCAAGGCCTATACTTACTATGACAAAGTGAGTTCCAATACATGGGAAGAGAGCTTCTCATTCTTTTCAAGCTATTTTGTTAGAGAATGTGGATTGCCATCAAAATGTGGGTCATATGGGTATTGTAGTAGGGGCATGTGTGTGGGGTGCCCTACCCCGAAAGGGCTTCTGGGTTGGAGCAAGGGATGTGCACCTCCAAAGTTGGGGCAGTGTAAGAGTGGAGCTAAAGTGGACTACTACAAGATTGGGAGCGTCGAGCATTTTTTGAGTCCTTATTTGGACGGTGGAGATGGCCCGATGAAGGTCGGAGAGTGCAGGGCCAAGTGTGATGAGGACTGCAAGTGTTTAGGGTTCTTTTACAGGGAAGATAGCTCCAAGTGTTTGTTGGCTCCAGTGCTTGGGACTCTCATAAAGGAAGTGAATACTTCTGTCGGTTACATCAAGTATTCAAAGTAGAAATTTGATTACTTTAGTGTGTGGTTTCTTTTCTATTCTTAGTATGTTGTTTTATGGGTGGCTAGACTGAATTTCAATTCAAAGGACTTGTTTGTTATCATGGCAGCCACTTTTTACATTTTGTATTTTAGAAATTTAAATAAGGGCAAAATAAATGTTTTGAAATTAGATAGGCCTATCCTTTACTACATGGACCCTTAGTTTTGCAACTAAGTTGTAATAAAATAACCAATTATCTCACTAGGGCCATCAAATTTCAATACATTTTTATCAGAACAATGCAAAGAATGTACTGCATTTTTCTTTAATCAACCATTTTATTTTCTGAATAAGTTAAATAAATCGGTTTACATGATACAGAAACAGGGGAATAAAATGTACCATTTTCTAGGATTTGTAACTGTCAAAAGCAATACCACATGAAGCTTTGCCACCGGCGAGTAATATGGCATGGAACAAATGATGAGCAATCTCGTATGCACCATGATGAGACAGCAATGTTTTCTCTTCTTCATCCAGGGTCAGTGATGAAAGAGCACAATTTGCAAACTCAACATCAAACTTCCCTCAGTTTTTTGTACTCTTCAAGACCCAAAAGTGAATCTTTGACTTTGAGCCAATCTGCTGGTTTTGGCATGATAATGGCAATATATCCTTCTCTATCTGCCTGGAAAGAAGGGGAATAACTATGAACAATGAGCAACCAAGCTATAAACGGAAGAAGTAGTGTAAAGAACTAAAACCACTTTCAAAAAGCATAAAGAAGAAGACCCAAATTAATATATGTGATGGCCCTGAAGCCTTGAGGGAAGAAGCATGTAAAACTCAAGCATGTGTAAGGGAAGAAGCTTCTTTCCATCCCACAAGTCCAAATTACTTAGGAATTCTACTCCTACACCGTCTCTACCGCCAATTCCACTCTCAATTAAATCATAGCTTTCAAAAGCCATCCCAATACAATTGGCCATCTCAAACCTTCAAATACCTTCACGACATATGCCTCAACTCAGATCATATAAAAGCTACATGAAGTATGTTCAAACACAAATGATGAAGTCCTAAGGAGTGGCATTGGTGCAATGTCCATCCAATGTAGCTATCAAAGAGACCCTTAACCACCCCCTCCCCCAAATCTCTCTCTCTCTCTCTGCCCTGAATGTGTATCTTTGTAGTATTTCTCCTCGTTTTGGACACTAAATGATGCTATTTCCTATACAGGGATATGGAAATCCAAATGCTGCAGTTATTGACATCAAATACACGAGAAGAAGCATGCTCAATCCTACCTAATTGATTTCATTTAAACATAATGATTCAAAGAATGATGATTAATATCACAGAAAATCTGACAGCTGATAATGCAAGGGTATTAAGGATTCTTACTGCTGAATTAAGCAATTCTGGCTGCTTGATTAATCTATCATTCACTTCCAAAAGTGATCCTTTTACACAACACCTGCCAAAAGCAACTACAACTTCAAACCTCATATATGGAAAGGAGATGCATGCAAAATAATGAAAACTGGGGAAGACGAAGAAGGCATTGAAAAAAAAAAAATCTCTACCTCACAATATAAGTAGCATCCTTGCTGCAAACTTTACACAAGGCTGAGTTGGACTCCAAGTGTTGTGCATTCTGCATGATAACATTTTTCCTAGATTACAAAACCACAGTATAAGAATTGGCACTATGGCACAACAAGACTCCAGAATCTACTGACCAAGTACAGAATTCTAAAAGAAAAAAAGAACAATACGTAAAATTATTCTGATATTTTTATCTTCTTAATTCTACAATCTATTATCTGCGAGAGAGAGAGAGAGAGAGAGAGAGAGATAAAAGATACCTTCTTGCGCTTTCCAGTAACCTTAATCCCACTGCGATCAGATTTCCCAACATTGAAATCAACGGCAGTGATTCCCCCTTCGTCCTTAAATGCCACATGGGTTGGAGCCAATCCAATCACACACAACCTTGCATACAAAATTACAATTAAAAAACAATCAAATTTCACAGAACCAAAAAAAAAGAAAGATAATTAACAAATGCACATGCGAAACACAAAGAGAAAGGGTGGATTTTTACCCATTGGCGTGGCGATAAATGTATTGGTCGTGTTCTGGCTTCATAAAATCTGGAAACCGAACAGAGAGCTTGGGTTTAGAAAAACAATTGTGCTGTTTTCATATTTGTGAAATTGAATAAATACATGAGGAAGAACCTGGAGCGAAATAGGAGACGAAGTTGGCTTCAACGGAAGAGGGAGGAGTGAGAGGAAGGTCTTCTGGGTTCGGTACAAGAAGCCTACGCAGCTCCGGATCTTCTACTTTATGTTCCTCCTGTTCTTGTGCATTGTTTGTTTCATCAACGCTGTGTTCGTTCATTGGAAAGGCGGGAGAGAAAGCTTACAAGAAGGTTGCAGAATTTTCCCGAGAAAATGAGAGAAAGTGTTCGATGATTTGAAGAATTTTAAATCAGTGGAGACTTGGAGTTGGGGAAAGGAAGTAGTAGGGCGGGGAAATTTTGCTCATAGACTTTGCTTTGCTCTGGGATTGGGAACAGAACAACGTCGTTTAACTGCCTAAACCCTAACGACATCATGTTTGGAGGTTTATGAGGAACATGTTTTGTACGACGTGAAGTAGATTCTGTACTTGGGCTTGGTCAGTAGATTCTGAACACGTCTCAGAAGAAGGTTTGGGCTTCTTCAGTGAAGACATAGGATTTCTTAGATCTGACTTGGGCTTCTGTTTGAGCTTTTGACATCCGTGAGTTTGAACTTGTTTGATCTAGTTTTGGATTCAATTTTTTGCAGCTGCTAATTAGGATTCAAATCAAAGCTCATATAGTAACTTTCTTTAGGATTTTTACCCCGGCAGAAATGTCAACTGAACTTAAGAGAAAATTTTAAGAGAAATGTCATCTTAATTTATCAAAATCCATTATTTGTCATCTGACTTTAACATCATCCAATTTTCTATCTATTTTTAAGGGTATTTTAGTCTTTCCATTTTCAAGGAAAAAAATAGAGACAAAAGATACCTCTCTCTCTCCCTTTCTCCCCACCCCAACCCCACCCAGCCCCCAAAACACATCCCACAGGAACCCCCCCTCCCCCTTTTCTCTCTCCCTATGTCTCTCTGAGCATGTATACATTTTTTATGATGTTCATTGAGCATGTCTGAAATTTTCAAATACCTAATTTAAAACTACTTAAGCTTCCCACCCAAAATCCAACCCTTTTTTTTTTTTCATAGTTTCATTAACTTACGCCACTGTATTTCTGTTGAAGGATCTAAAGTTTGCTTGGTCACCATTTGTTACGTAGATTATTGAATTGTTGGTTTGGCTGTTGTCCTTCCACAAATTTTCAATATGCAAATGGGAAACTACCAAAAAGAAAAAAAAGAAGAAAAAGGTGGACTTAGTTTGCATGGGCTGAGAGAATTTGTGTGTGGAAGGTAGGTTTTCAATGGTCGAGAGAGAATGAGGAAGATGAAGACGAAAGGGGCTGTGAAGTGGGAAGCAGGAATGGATTTCAAGGTGAGTGGGGTTGGTTGGAGCCGCCAGTGGCGCGCAGGGAATGGGGGAACGTGAGAGAATTTTTTCAATTTTAATTGTTTAAAAGATATACATTTTTTATAATGATTTTTCCAATTTTAAAATACCCCTGAAAATGGAAAGACTAAAATACCCTTAAAAATTGATGGAAAATTGGATGGTGTTAAAGTCAGATAACAAATCATGGATTTTGAAAAATTAAGGTGACATTTCTCTTAAATTTTTCTTTAAGGTGACAAATTGAAATTGAGGTAAGTTCATGTGACATCTCTACAAAAATCCCAAAAAATAATAATAAATCAAAGCCCATATATGCAAACACCTAAAATACACACACAATTGAGCATGGTTTGGCTCCTTAAAATTGAGGAGAAGCACGTCCTCATAACAAATGAGATTTTGACACTTATTAAAGTTCCAAAAAAAAAAAAAGATTAAATGAATTCGAAAGGAAAAAAAAAAAGGAATTTGTCAAATGTCAATCCTCCTCAGTTTTAAGGAGCCAAGCTTTTTCCTATACAAAATAACTTTAACCAATCAAATCCAATTAAATTTGAAATAAATCAAATCTCCCCAAGTAGGATTCGAACCTACAACCAGTCAGTTAACAACCGACCGCTCTATCACTGAGCTACTGTGGAACAACAAGAGATTAAATCTCATAGAGTTCAATTCTCATGGCCATGTTTGGTGATTGAAATTGGATTGAATTATGAGGTAGAATTGGATTGCATTGGATTCAAATAAATCCAATGATGTGTTTGATACCACACATAATTAAGGGGTTGGATTAATTGAAATGTGCTATTACATGGTTTAGTAGGATTAGACATAATCTAATCCAACTTAATCCCAACCTTTTGGTAGGATTCATAGTCGTACTATATCTGGCCCTAGTAGGATTAGACATAATCCAATCCATGTTGTTTTTAGGCAACCAACCATTTGATTAGGATTATGAATCCTATCCAACTACATTAACCAACTGTCGGTGCCCCACTAGTGTAGTGGTATGGAGTTTCATCTCCACCCAACTGGTCCTAAGTTCGAGACTGGCATTGTAAAGTGTGTGTGAGTTTGCACCCCTCTCCTCTCCCTCCCTAACTATTGGCAACAACCAAAAACCACAT
Source organism: Prunus kanzakura (assembly GCA_020521455.1). Classification (NCBI taxonomy): domain Eukaryota; kingdom Viridiplantae; phylum Streptophyta; class Magnoliopsida; order Rosales; family Rosaceae; genus Prunus; species Prunus kanzakura. The sequence continues at coordinate 397,355 of BPUM01000869.1, read as the reverse complement.
TATCCAACTCACGAAACGGGTGTAAATTAGATTACTTTGTAATCCAATCCAACATGGTCTCAGAGTTTAAAACATGACCCTAAATGAATTGATATTGAATTAAATTGGATGAAACTAGATTATCGATTTTAATAGTGGAAAACAATTCAAATATGAAGTAATTCTCGTCAAAAACCTAATCCAATCATACATTTTAATAGATTTAAATGGAAAATACAAATTAAATGCTAAAGAAAATACAAATTAAATGCTAAAGAAAAGTGTTTTGGTCCATCAATTTCAAATGCCTATATGATGAAAATAAAACATAAAAGCAACTAATGGCATGTTTACTAATCCGTAATTGGATTAGGAGGAATTGAATTGAGGAGAATTAGATTCTGGATTCCTATTGAAGTTGTTTACTAAACCATATGGATTGAGGGGAGTTAGATTTCGGATTCCTATTGAAGTTGGAATTGGGGTAGGAGTGGTGCTAATTACTAAAATTTCCTCGTTGTTAGGTTAAAGTAGATGACAAATTTGGAATTTTTAAAATTGTGGGAGGATAAAAAAGATGAATTCCCAATGAATTAGTTCTCCAAGAATTAGAACACCACCTCCCACCCAAAAATTGAATTCCTCCAAAATCAGGAATTCAATTCCTAATTTTGTGTAGGCCCTACTTACTTTTCAATTCATTGATGTGAAGTAAACGTAGGAATCCTTCATAAGTGGAATTTAATTCCTGATGAAAATTCTAATTTTTGATTAGTAAACACACCATAAATTGAATTCGATTGAATTGTCACAAGCAAATTGGCTATCCAATTTATAGATCAAATTCATTCGACAAATCATGAGGATGGAAGCATCATTCGGTTTGGGCAAATAAGGTTGGATTTTGGGCAGATAAGGTTGGATCTTGAGTACACTTCTACTTTTCAACTATATATATGTATAATATCTCCCTCCACCATTCAACTTTGGCAGTAGAACCCTCGTAGCCTTGTAATCTTCAATTTTCAACAACATTGTCTAATAGGTCACACCTTGTCAGATTGACTTTAATACATATAGAACTATCAATTTTATCTTAAAGCGTGACGAAATCTCCAACAACCCATTTCCTCAGGAAGTATGAGGTATTAAGGTAAATTTCCAATCAATAGAACTATCGACAAGTCACACGTCTCTTCAAATCAATTAACATTAGCGGCTTACGATTCCTTCAAAAATACAATCATGCGTGCCCGTATATTTTTTTAATTAAGGAAGCAGCTGATTTCCTCTCTTAATCTGAGGACCATGTGATTCCTAAAAACAGTTTCCTCTTTTGTTAGGTTTCCCTTGACCAACTTACAGAAAAAAAGAGCCACACAGATGTGTCTCCCAATTTATCGAAACACTAGCACATGAAATCAATCTCAAGGAATAAAAGTCCCAACATATTTAAATCAAGGTATAAAGTCAAAAGCGCAGACAAGTCCTAAAGTCTAAAGGTGAAGCTGGTAACAAGACGATTTATTTGGTAGATAGCTCATATCATGGGCTATAATCATGGTGGAAAGTAACTGGCTTAATTGGTCTTGATGCTAAAATTATGAACACACGTTGCTGTGACTACTTTTGGATTTAATGGTTTATATATATATATATATATATACCACTTTGAAAAGAAGATAAAGATGTCACACCAACAGACCTAGCTATGTGTTGTCGAGAGAGCTCACTTTGTGCAAACCTGTCTGCAAAGGAGACAAACTTTTCAGGCTCCAAGATTTGATTCTAATTGTCACTTTCTCCAGCAAAGTTCCCAGAATAACGATGCTTATACCAGATTATATCAAACCAGCAACTTTTCTCACTGCACCCTTCTTCATTTTCAAGACCCTAGAATCCAAATTCTACACAACTTCTAGCTATCTTGGCCTGGTCTTTCAATTATCAAAATGCATTCATATATATACCATCCCCAGTGAAGGCTTATGTAGCATGGTTTCCACCTTAATTGCAAAATCCTCTTTTTTTTTCCTCTTCTAATTTCACTCTTGTTCTTGATTGCAGATGTTGGTTAGGTCAATTGACTTGGGCAGCGAGCATATGTTCCTTTACACCCAAGTTCGAATCTCCCTCCCCGTAGATTATTCTTAATTAAGAAAAACATCAAGATTGATGGTATTTAGTAAGTGATTTAGTATAAACTGGGGCAGCATCAAAATTTATATATATATATTTTGTTATATTAGGAGGAAAGAAACCTTGAGATTTCGATCTTGAGTGCCAAGCAGGATAAGGGGGAGGGCCACAACCACTGTAGTAACCCGCTCAACTAATATGCTCAAATCCACCTCAGGATGTGGATGATAAGGTGGTTTTACCTTTCTTGCTCTAAGGAGTAGTGCCCTACCCTGCATATATATTTTAACATTTCGCCACCAAAATTAGAGTAATTATTGCGACTACTGGTCTATGAGATCATTATGTTGATACCATTCGGCCTATAAAAAATGGTGACACAAATGTTATTTTGATAAATTAAATGTGAAAATGGCCATACCCCGGTGGAATGTCATCATTTCGTTTCAATTATTTGCAGCTATAGTCTTCTCTAAACAATAACGTATAGCATAATTCAGGAAGAAAAAAAATTACGTATCCCAAGTACATATTTCACCTAAGTTACCCCCACAATGTAATTTGAAGTTACCTAGAGAAAGTAACAGCACTCATCAAATTGTCGGGACATTAAGGGGAAGTTTAACCTTTTTACCGATCATGTGATTGACAGTGGTACTTCTACCGTGAGATGAGTAATTGAAAATACATGAACTTATTGCGCAATTTTACTAGTAATAGTTTTTCTCTCACATTCTTTTCAAGCAAATAATATTAGTCTATTTTGCTTTACTGACAACCATTTTATTCGTGTTCATTTTCACGCAAATATTAGTCCATTTTACTTTACTAATTGTGTGATTTGAGATGACATTTGATTTACACTCCCACATGGTTACGATTGACACACTACCATCTTGGATAATTATATTTCACCTGAATGTATGTCTTATTACTAATACACAAATTTAAGGCAAATTGTACTATTCCTTGTAAAAGTGGAATGTTCATTTTCAAGAAACTGATGAAGTTATGAAGAATTTTATTTCAGGATTTCTCTGTCACTGGTCTAATCAAACCCATCAATTCTACTAGTAGAGTAACTTTCCCAGCTCACACCATGTGAAGAAGATCTAAGAAAGATCAACGAAAGATTAATTAGCATCAATGTGTCACCATCTTATATGTTATATTGTTAAATTAAATATCAATTTTGAGTTCAATCATCGCCATCCTAAGAAATAAAATATTCCAATAAACAGCACCATCCACCATTGTAACCCAATGAACATGTCTATGCTGTTACAAACTCGTACGGAACTCTGATTTTGGTCAATCCTTTGAATGAAATAAAAGAGGAGATACATTCAAAATTTCCACGGCTCAGTCAGTTCGCCAAGCAGCTCTAGCTTCTTAACATTATATCTAGTGTGAATGAAATAGGTTAAAGGTTTCGTTCCCTCTTCCAAAAGGTGATTGTAACTCAAGTGGTTAAGAGGATTCGCTCTTAAGTTCGAGTCATATGTTCAGTTCCTCTTCCCACCAGACCAGTGGTGTTAAAAAATAAAACCATAAAATGTTTCATCCCTCCAATATAACCAAAAACAATGAATAAAGAAATACAAATACATCGGTGAACCGCCACCCTAAGGTTAATTTTGGATCCGTTTTCTGGGAAGAAGAAGAAGCTATAGGACTCAAGCATGTTATTGAAGGAGACTCGCAGATCCTTTTAAGATTATTGCAACTTGGAAAATCCTTCATACCTCCATCTCCATATATGGCGTATTTCTAAGTTGCTACGTGACATTTTGATGTCTGATGTTGGGGTGCATTCAATTCAACATGTTTATCGAGAGGCGAATATTACTTGTAGACGAACTTACAAGGGAAGGACCCATCTAAACTAATCCTCGTATACGGTTTTTCTAATTGGCCTTCGAAAATAAGACTTAAAGTTATATATGATCAAAGAAATCTTGAAATCTCAAGATGATTCTCTTTTCAGTCGTGATAAGAACACACCCCAAATAGAGATTCTTGCATACAAATATCTGAACAAAATAAATCCAATAAGACGGTGAACAAAACATGACAAAATCAAACTCAGATTAATTAGAGTTGAAAACTAGAAGATCAATAAGACTCGTGGCAGCACCAGTGCTTCAAAGATCATGGAAAAAATAACATATTTTGCACGAACAGGGAACCAAAGGCACCAAAAGTGAAGGGGCCTAATTACCGCTCAACATTCACCTGGTAGAGAAGAACACAACACCTCCAACAACCCACATGATCCCGCAGCACCCAATAATGAAAGATCTACCTAAATTTGACAACTTCACCTCGCTAGTCCAAGAAGTACAAAATTGGGGAGAAACAAAATCCCGCTGAAAATTGTCTACAACATGACTAGGGAGATAGTTGCCCGATTTATTAGCCGAAGGGTTTAGTTCCGGGGACCCCGTGAACCAAAAGGGTTGCAGAGGAGGGGGGTCACGCTAGAGAAGAAGAAGGGGTGAGAGAATAGAGAGAAAAGAGAGGTTATGTATAAGGTGTATAAGGTGATTCTATGGACACCCAATTATCTCTCGACACAGAACCTAAGATACAACTTTAGCTCCTCACAAGCAATTCTTGCATGTCCATAGAACTACCCTTATTTATAATGGTAATTTTACAAACATTAAGTCTTATATCCAAATTCTTACACAAACTCTTTCACATAATCTAGGATCCTTAAGATTATGAAATCATGTAAGACCCATATAGGGTCCATATACTACATGAGAGTTTGTGTAAGAGTTAGGATAAAAACTTGGTGTATTTGTAAAGTTAGCAGACGTTCATATACCCACTTTACCAGGTAGTTTCAAGTAATCTCTGAAAAAACTAAAAAAGGGATTTGAAACCCTGAAATATCTGAAACTGAAATCTAGGAGACCTGCTTAGCCTATTGGGCTCATGAAATGGAGTTCCTGGGGCCTTGTCTTTCTATTAGTTTTCCCAGAAAACTAAAGCCCATAACTGTCGAGCAACTCAAAGACTCAAAGGGAAAATTGACATGTTACTAGAATTCTGGAAACAGGTGCTCAAAGATATGTATAAGTAACCATTTGGCCCGTAGCCATTTTCTGATAAAAGGCAAAAAGATGGGGGAAACCAGGAGAGGGAAACAACAAAAACATCACTAACACTATCTCGTTCGGATATTATTTTGTATCCATCACCAAGCATTATTGGCAGTGGTGATGGCTTTCCTATTATACGAGACACTATCTCCTCACCAAAGCACCAAGGCCTCAGCTTGATGACACACGTGGCACGTGGTAGGAGATTTGAGTTGATGGAATTGTGGTGAAGTATTATTGTTGAGCATTTAGAATATTATAGTCCTTAAACTTAAGTCGGTAATCATCATTAATTCTTTTAATATAACTATTATATAGTGGAAAATCTTTGAGGGTCAACCTGCTTATCTTAAATTCTGATTGGCTAAATGTGCCTACCCCTCCACCAACATAAGTCAAAAATCAAACTGTTAATCTATCTAGGAGACCAGATAAGACTGAGTTTAATTTCAGTCATTGGGTTTTTGTTTGTGTAGCATTTGGAGGAACCAATGAATTTGGAATCATCCCAGAAATGAATAACCACAAAACGTATTGGCAAGAAATTGAACTGAGGCAGTGCATGATCAGAAATTCTTGTGCATGACCATCGCCACCTATTATTAGACCTGTAAACGGTTCGGATTCGAATAAGATATATCTCAATTCAAATTCGAATTCATTTATAATCGGATTATTGGATTCTGATCATATTTGGACTACCAGATTGCACCTATCGATCCATATCCGTAACGCATCAAATTTGGATTCGAATCGGATCAAATTATTATAGGATTTATTTTGAGATGTACAAAATATCAAAATTTCATTAGTAGCCTCGTTCTTTTATTGTATTTCTCTACTTTTTATATCATTTTTTGATATTTTATCATAAATATTAGTTTTAAGTGAATTATTAGTGCACCAGATTCGAATATTAATATAAAGCATAGAAAAATTAAATTAAATTTCATACTAAGTCGGATCAGATTACTATTGATCAACTATAATCCATATATGGATCCATTTATAATCGGATTACCGGATTCAGATTGTAATCAGATTATCAAATTGAGAAGTCCAATCCATCTCCTATTAATTACACCGGATTTGAATCAAATTCCGATCCATTGATAGGTCTACGTATTATTACGAATTCATACATATACATGACATGTATAATATATTATAACTTTATAAGATACCAAATATGCCGTTCACCAATATTATAGTATATATATGGTTATAAATTAATAACACCACATGACGGTATGACTAGTCATACCAAATTTCGGTAACTATCACAACCAAAGAATTTTCCATCCACGACTAAAAATCAAAATGCTTGATTGATTTGAAGAGACTGCCACTAATTAGGTGAACATTGCAAATTTCCAAGGATACTTATACTTTTTTAATGGCAAATTTCAATTCAGATTGGGGCTTCCTGAATTGGTAACTAGAAGCTAAATCCAAAGCTAACTAGGGTTACTAAGCTCTGGTTACCTAGTCACCAGGTTTTGAACCACAGTACTAATTACGCTAATATACTCGATAATGATTGCTTTGATGATGGAAGCACAATAATAAAAATATGGAAAATAATAAAGTATTATTAACACTATCTAATAGTACCATTAAAGCAAGAAAATAATGTGAGAGAGGAAGAAAAAGAGGAGCTAAAGCACTTTCATTGGTCCCATACCATGTCTCCTCACTAGCTATCCTCGATGTGATCTTGTTCAATATTATTATTTCCTTTTCTTCTCTCCCACTGCAAATTTGTTTTCTTCTCCCTCAAATTCCTTTCCAACTTCTCTCCTACTCAAAGAAATACTAAAAAAAAAACAAAAAAAAAATTATCACTGGCTATGATGTCTACCAACAAAGGGAAAGATGTAGCAGAAGGATCGTCGTCTGCTTCTGCTGCTGCTGCTGATCAGCAACAACTGAAGCAGGCGCAGCCGGCTCAACTGAGCCGGTACGAGTCACAGAAGAGGAGAGATTGGAACACTTTTGGGCAGTACTTGAGGAACCAGAGGCCTCCAGTTGCTCTTTCACAGAGTAACTCAAACCATGTCCTGGATTTCCTTCGGTACTTGGACCAATTCGGAAAGACCAAGGTGCACTTACAAGGGTGCGTGTTTTTTGGGCAGCCAGAGCCTCCTGGCCCTTGCACTTGTCCACTTAGGCAAGCTTGGGGGAGCCTTGATGCACTGATTGGACGGCTGAGAGCTGCTTATGAAGAGAATGGTGGGTTGCCAGAAACAAACCCATTTGCAAGTGGAGCTATAAGAGTGTATCTGCGTGAAGTCAGGGATTCTCAAGCCAAGGCTCGGGGAATTCCGTACAAGAAGAAGAAAAAGAAGAGGAATCTATTGAAGGCCAATCTCGACCACAATCCCAACTTCACCATGCACCAATCTTGAATCTTGATCACCTGTCTCTCTCAACAAAATGGTAATTTCATACTATATATTTATAGTCTTGTATATAGATCGATGATGGGTTGCTTTAATCTCTTAGAGAAAGAGTAAAATTATATATTTTTAAGCAACTAGCTTAGCTAGATTCTGAGTTTTTGTTCAGAACTGATCAACTTTTCTGTCCTGAAGAAGAAAATTTCAGTCAATAAGAGGTAATTAAAGACAAAATCGGTATGCTAATGGGCATATACATGTTCAAATGGCAGCCATCTCATTCTGTACTTCCCTATAAAACCCTACGCCAAGTATATTTTAAACCCTAATTTGCATAGTAGCTAGCAAGTTGCTTTATGAGAAAAGACATAATAACAGTTCTTAGTAACTTTACCTTAATTAACTTCTTTTACCAACATTTGATACTAAGTTATGATTGGATCTCCCTCTCTCTCTTCCCCCCTCTCTCTCTCTCATGCAAATTAAATCATGGTATTTTTGTGGGTTTCAAAAATATATATAATATTCTCATAAACATGTTTTTGCTTTTTTTGTATTCATAGCCCTTTTGGGATTCTGCACGATCTTGTGCCCGCCATGAATGGACATAAACAGCATCTCACTGTTGACATTCATGTACTCATATATATATATATGTATACATATATACATATATACATATATATAATATAAACCCCCAATTATTTATATAATATTTTTGTCATAATCTTGATGCAATTTTATGATGAGAGATCTCGATGAGGGCAGTACGTAGGATTAGGAATAGGATAGACCAAATGCTCATCCAGCGGCCAAGCTGGTTTGCTGGTGTTAATGACACATTAGCCATTACTAAGATATCTCTCATGTAGCATTAACACTAAATCTTCACAATCTGTGCAAGCTTTGTCTTGATCTGATATTTAATAATTTACATTCCTTTTCTTCTTCCCTTTCTATATTCACCATGATGCGATGCCCCTTTTTTTTGTTGTTAATTATTCAATATACAATGAATTGACCTTTGTACCTAAATCAGTTTGTCCTTTGTCTAAATCAGCCCGAATTGCTTAATTAGTTTTCGATAAAAACGTTGTACTACGCGTTGTTTGGATTACTACTTATGATCAAGCATATTAATTAGTTTCAATAAATGTATATTACCATCTCCTAAAGCATATCCAAATGATGTCACACTACCCTATCAACACATATCCAAATTTACCAAATAATTCACTTCATAGTTTATCATATTTTCCCTCTTATGTTTTGTAATTTGACAGTTTGATTCTAATTTCTGCAACCCGGATTCTAATTTCAGGCGCCAATTTGATTTCCAACCCAAATGCACCATGAAGGTTTGGAGTTGCACCAGTCTGGGTGGTGCAAACACTCAACTCCATGTCACCATTGATGGTCATTGTCTATTTTCTTTCGCACTTATATATTATTTTATCGAGAAATCGAAACACGAAGTAAGTGAAGACGAAGCTGAATCGAGATTATGAGTAAGTTCCCTCTACCACTTTCTTGTAGGTTAATCAGTACAATGTCTCATAGATAAATGGTTTAAGTATTACTACGTACCATAAACTATATCTCAAGTCTCTCTCTTTCTCTCTCTCTCTCTCTCTCTCTCTCTCTCTCTTCATGCAAGAGTATTGTGTTTCGGTTATTCCTATGATTTTAGATAAATGCTGGTTGAGATTACATGTGTAATTATTGTGGGGTTCCATGAATTTCTATATATACAAGCAGGCTACTTTATTTGATCATCCGACTTTGAGTGTTGAATGAAATTAAATTGAGCTTCTGGTTTTGTTGAGAAGATATTGATTTCTTCTTAAACTCTCATATCTACTTGTGTGTCATCAGATCAGATTCATTAAGTTAGAATGTCCTGTGTTTTTCCACATAAGAAATCCATGGTCGATTAACTTACAAGTGTCAAGATACTATTTGCTAAGCTCATAGTTCATTGAGCCTTGTTTTTTTTTTTTTTTTTTTTCACCTTGCATGGGCACGCGGCTTGTTTCATAACAGTCAGTATGCGCCCTCATGTGGTGGTATGAAAATCATCAGAGCTTCATTTCCAATCATCCTCAACTCCCATCAATTTTTGGTACTCTCATTCCACTTGCCAACTCTCAAGTCCATGCTGAAATGACCATTTTGTTCATCAATTTCCATGTCATTAATTGTTTCAAAGAGTTTTTGTAGACATTGTTCTATTGTGTATGAATGAACTTGTGTTTGAGATCACGTTGTAATCTCTGCGTATTTTTTCTGATCAAGTCATTGCCATCTCAACATCTCGCAAGTCTTGTCATCATGGAGAATTAGTATAGCTTCAAAATTCGGTATACATCGTATCGTATACATGATGATGATATGATTAGTAATAATTAAGAATCAATTAAAGCTCTGATACCAATTTGACGTCGAAAAATTAATTGAGAGATGAGGAGACAAATCCACCAAAGGGTAAGAGCTAGAAATAAGTTGACTATTCTATGGAATCCACCCCAACGGAGATAGGCAGAAGAACTCGTCACCTATTGGAATATATCCACATAATAATGGAGAATTAACAAAAAGTTGGTCTTATTCTTATCAAGTTAAGCACTAAACTTTCATTTTTATCACGACATGAAATGAGAAAAATATACTAATTCGATAGATAAATATTAGTTTTCACATGAAGATTTTAGAAGTCATAGAAAAATTCAAAGAATGTCAAGATTAACAAATATTCAAACACTGATAAAGTTCAACGGAGGGGAAAAAAAAGAAAACTACGTAAACTTGAAAATATATAATTTCTTTTATCTTTTTTCTTTGGTTCCGTTCCATTTTTTAATGAACTTTATTTATGTATTTTTAATTACTTTATAGCCATTGACATTAGTGGCACATGACGAGATGGCTAACAGCACAATTAGTACCTAATAGTTAACAACCACGGTTATTCGTGCTCATACATATGGTATTAAGCGCTGTTATAGTCTTTATCCTCATTCTGTATTACACAGACGACAATGACTATAACGTTGTTTTCTTATAGTGGTATATTCACATCTAAGGCTACAATATATATGATCCTTAGGTTTTATTTTTCCTTTCTAACAAGTAACAAGATTTGTTAAGATTTGTTGGTAAAGGATGTGCATACATAACTCCACGCATTCATGCATAAACGCATATATCCGTCCCCCTCTATAGAATCAGTGAAGGATCTAGATCATTGACACTTGTACATCACAAATATGGTCGAAGTCTTGAAGATGCTGAAAAGTATAAAGTAAGATCGTGACCATGGAGTAAGTTGCTGCTGGCATCAATATCATCGAAATAGCATACCAAATGGGTAAACTTAATTGCACAAGAATTACCTACAGCATTCCCTGGCCCTGCTCAATCGATTTTAGTAAAGATGCTGCATTAAAAGTATAAATAAATTTTCTCAAAAACCGATTTAGTAGATTCATATGGGCCCTACAAAATCATGGACACCGCAACTTGCTTGCACCAATGGAAATGTATGTATATATTTTGTGGGCCTCACTATTATTACCTGGAGTTTCGAAATTCAAATCTTTCGTGTGTCAAATATCGTTTGTGAAAAAAGAAAAAAGAAAAAAAGAAATACTATTAGGTAGGTTTTCTAATTAAAATAACATGTCAAACTATACGACAAGATAATACTTGTGCGTTTGTACACGTACGTATTTCCTTTGGATTGGTAGGGATAGAAGTTGATAAGTATCTAGCATCTAGTTCAGCTTTGGGTATGGAAACTATTTAACATATAAATCGCCAAACCTAAATAGTAGTGGGGAAACCACTCCCTTATCCATTTCTAGTTTAATACACCATTTGGAGCAAATTTCAATCTTAACCCATCTTAGCACCACGCAAAAATCATTATCTTTTATACCCTTGTATTTGGAATTGAAATGAAAACTCAGCTTATCATCAATAGTTCAAATTAACAATCTAACCACCAAGGGTGGAGCCAGCATGGGACCAGTGTGATCTCAGGCCCCCACTCCATTTTTACCTCTTCTATTTGTATCTTATATATGATATATAACATTATAATATGTTAGGTTAATTTCAGGATATTTACTCTAAATAAAATAATATATTATGTTATTTTGGTCTATAAATTAACCACAACATTTATTGATCTTTCTTCTACTCATCTCCTTAAATCTTCTAAGTTAGTTTATAACATTTGCACTAAAAACTCCTAAAGTTTTAACCTTTCTTTCTCTTACTCTTTTATTTTTTTAAAGCTTTGTGAATTTTTTTTCCTCCAATTTTTTTTATGTATGAGTTGGGTACCTTAATATTACGCTTTATGAACTCTTTATTTTTCTATTTATTTTCTCTATTGGAATATAAATTATTAATTTTTTAAGTCTGTAATAGTGTAGAAGATGAAAATAGTATTTAACTAATTTAAAATATGAAATTCATTATAATTATGAAGAGAAGACAAGTTTTATGAAGGGGCCCCTTTAATGTGAAATTATGGCTCCGCCCGCTGCTAACAACATAATATATCAAAACCACAGAATTATTGAAGATTTGTACATGTGTACATACGTATACAAACTCAATTACGGTATTAGCCAGAAAACATATTTTAAAAAACCATTTGGAGCATAACCAAGTTGTACGTGAGAGTGTATTTGCATGCATGGATGTTTGTGGTTGCCCATTGCAAAGTCACCTAGTGTGTACGTAGGCAATAATATAGCCCTATAGGCTGCAGGCTGAGGCCAGAGATTGTCACCTCATATCATATCCCCACGTAACCAAAGTGATCACAGAGAGTGGAAAATCTTTGCAGATCGCAGCCTCCCACTAAAGGAAGGCCGTCCAATTGGAATGAAGTTGGGCCACAAGACCGACACCGTCTATTGTTTTTTTAAATATTTTTTCTAAAATTAAAAATATGTTCGTACAACATTATTGGCATGGTGATCTCAATATCAACTTGAAAATTCAATCCAATAATTTGAAATCCGATCCCATTAATTAATCATCCCAATAGGAAGATTAAGATAATCAGCGCCCCCCAAGTGGAAACATAACTAATTAATACAAGTGAGTTAAGGACTTTATAGGCCAAAAGCGACCGAGCGAGAGTTAGTATTTTATTGCTTTCAAAAGAAGAAATGTGGTATGCCGACATGGTGTTACAAATCCGAGACTGTATAAAATTCATGAGATGGACTAGCTAGCTCACCTGAGACATTAAAAAGTTAACACAAATGATTACATTTATAAACATAATATTTCGTAATTTATATACTTGGTATCCCTATAAAGATCTAGTAACTTTTATAAGATGAAAGATGTTGCAGAAGAATTAGGTGTTCATATACTTCATAGATGCAAATCTAGAGAATTGATTAAGCATGCAACTTAGCTTAGAAACGTTATAATTAGAATTGATTAGCATAAGTTTTGATTAGAAACACATGACTCTGCAATACCCCAAACAACAATATAAGTGAGAGCCCTCTAGGCCTCTAGCTATCATAAAAGGCAGGCACAAAGGATAGCTGTACAACAAGAACAGGTTCATTTATTCATCCCAGCTATCATTATTACAAAAATAATTGAATATGAGAAGTAAGCTCACCCTCAAGCATGTTGGGAACCTTAGAGCTCCTGTGAACCCTCAACTACATGAGGTAAAGAACAATTGAGCATGATGCTTCCATAATTGGAAGTGAACTCTCAACCAAAAGCCAACTTGTCAAGCAAAATTGCTGAATTGTCTCACATTAAATTATATCACTAAACTACCAATTCCTCCGGTCGGTGTTTGTGTTTGTAGAAATGTATCATAATTCAAGCTTCTTGCAACTTCAAAGAAATGTCTAACGGATTCTTCAGGTGTCCGTACAAGAACACCATGCCCTAGATTGAGAATGTGTCCCCTTGGCCCTGCAGACCTCACCACCCTGAATATATTCTGTTAGTTTCAGAAATATAAACAACTGACAATTGAAAACAAAACACAGAAAAATGAAAACCACACAACCCTTTGTCAATCCATATAGAATAAAGTAGAAGTTGACACTCGTTTGAGAAAAAATTTCAATTAATGAAATTGTTTACCAGTAAATGTTTGGGGTAAGGACTAATTTCTAACCAATCGTCAAGTGCTAAGCTAGGATTTCTTTTTCTTTTATCTTTGAGATGGGCCCAAGCTAATAACATTCGCGTGTAGAATTCAAAGTGGAAATTTTGAACTATATAGTGGGTTATGGACTCCCTGCCCGAGCATCCCCTCTTCTCTCTGGAATCTGGATAGCCAATTGTCCAGGCGTAATACCGTCCAACTTTTAGTTATAGGTTGAGAAGTCACAGAAGTCTAATCCAAAATAAACTTAGGCAATTTCCTACAACTGAATAAGCCAGTGGTCCACACAAATGGAAGTTCATATTGCAGACCAAGTTTTGAATTAAATTAGTTGCAAGGAAGTTCAGAGATGTTCCGTAACAAACCTTTGAATTTCTTCAGTCAGGGATGGAAGAGGAGAAAATAGGTAAGCAGGGTCCACATTTCCCTGTACACTGATCTCACTACCCAATCGTTTTCTACCATCTGCCATGTCCACCGTCCAGTCAAGCCCAATCACATCTACTCCAGTTCCTTTCATACGCTCGAGAAGGCCACCATTCCCATTAATGTAGAGAACAAGTGGTGTTTTAGGGCATCTTTTCCTAACTGAACTCACGATCTGCAATTTAAGAACACTGTCTTGTGAACAGAAGCAAAAGGAAGAGACTGCAACCCGTAAAGAAAAAAAAAAAGGAAAAAAAAAACAGAATGTATTGGCATAACAACTGTTCTTGCAAGTTTATAAGGTCCAAGCAAGTGTAAGGTATAAAAAGGCATACACAGATAAATTATATGCTGAATTTATTACTGATCAATAAACAATGAGATAAAGTAAACTTTCAAACAATAAGATGGCAACAGAGAAAAGTCAGAAAACCATGACACAGAGTCTACAGAAGGAAAAAGCTACTTTGCCCAGATTAGCATAATAAATTCCTCAAACAGACACACACCATGAACCTGTGTAGGCAGTTATCTAGTGTATTTATTTCCATATGCACCTACGTGAAATGAATTCCATTTAGAGAAATATATATATGTGTCTTCCCACTCACCTCTTCAATATATGGTTTCGACCAGCTATCCCACATGCTTGGTGGTAGTTGCCCACCCCACGAGTCAAATATTTGTATACAATGAGCCCCTGCTTCTACTTGGAAAACAATATAGTCAGATATTGCCTGTGTCAAATGAGAAAGAAGAGCCCTCAATACATGTGGTGCTGTATGGCACATGCTCTTTATTGTTGTATACGTGGAAGTTGAACCCCCTTCTACTATATATGTAGCAATCGTCCAAGGTGCCCCTACAAAACCCAAAACAGCAGCATGCCCGCCAACCTGAACAAAGAATAACTGAGAGAAGCAAGTATACAGGGATTGAAATAATATAACCAGACATGTAAATTAGGCAAAAAAAATACAGTTTATCTTCTTTTTCAAGCATGTGAGTATCTAATAAGTACCTCCTGCCGCAATATCTTTAAGGATTCCCCCACGAACTGAAGTTTATCCAAGTCAATTGGATGCAAAGTCTTCAAACCCTCTTCAGAAACAATTGGTGACTGAATAACAGGACCCCGAATGTCTTCTATGTCAAACGGCACACCAAATGCAGGTAGAGGGGTAAGTATGTCCGAGAAAATAATCACTCCGTCAGGACGGAAAGCTTCCCAAGGCTGCAAAGAAATTTCCACAATGAGATCAGTTGTCTCTGACCTCTCTCTGAATGATGGATATTTCTCTGCAAGCTTTCTGTAAATGGCCATATACCTTCCTGCTTGGCGCATCATCCATGCTGGAGGCCGACTTACAGGCTCTCCTCTCGCAGCCTTAACCAAGAGTGGATCTGGGAGTCGGGGAAGGGGAGTTTAATATGAAAATTAAAATGCAATCTTTTTTTTAACAACAAAAACAATTTTTAAAGAGAAGTTACTGAGACTAAAACATCAAACTAGCGAAGTTCAAATATTATGACAGGGTTGAACATTATGCGTTGCTATACACACTAACATTTTACAAGAGGCAATGCCTCAATATGTGTGAAGAGAAGGCTCATGGTCTTGGGTCAATTCAAACTATTAGCACACTAATATATATCTTTAATTGGTTAGACCTCAACTCATAGATCAACCTCAATACCAACTAACCCTGTTATCACCTGAGCCAAGCCAGATGGGAAACAACATATTCTCCACAACAGCAATGCCAACTCAACTAAAAGGTACGATGTGAGTAATGAAAAAACTTGATTAAGAGATCAGCACAGTTTCTCTCTATAGTTCATGGAACATAAAATAAAAAAGGAACTTCATTGATGCATTGTATTTCCAAAGTATGTTTCTCCCAGGCACCTATAACTTTTCATTACATTTTAGTACTGTTTTCTCTCAAATGAAACATTGTATACGAAGTTGTCATTCACTCCGACAAAACAAATATTATGCCAAAGCCCTGCAGTGCTATAAACACATTACTCCTAAGACAGCTTCGACATCACAAATGCTTGTCCCAAACTGTCTTTAACAACCTTTTTCTGGGTTTTCTCTTTCTCTCTGTCCATCTCTCTCTAAAAGAGTGCTCTTTCCCTTTCTAGCCTATCTGAGGGTCCTTGAGAAAGAGGTTAAATTTCTAGCATAGTCACTGAACATGCGAGGCACAATTCCAGAACATAGCCTCTTTGAGGCATTTAATTGAGCACATCGTGGGCATCAGCAGAGGGGCAAATTCCGGCCACTCTAAGGGGTTTTCCGGCGCTTAACAACCTTTTCTTCAATTGGTCCTTAATCAACCCTCTAGAGATTGCATTATTTTTAATTCCAGCTTCCTTTTTGGTATTATCACTCATTTATCACTTTGTGTTCACCACCTAAGCAAATAATTAGAATCTGGATAGTAGGAATTGCTCATTGATTCACAATATAATCAAAACCGAAGTATTATAACATAACCGTGAACTACAATGCAAGAAAGCAATATTGGAGAATAAACCATTTCAAGTTAACGGAAAATGAGCCACAAAAACCAAAAAAGTAAATACATTTCTTTAAAAAAAAGAACCAAGGGGGAAAGAAAGCATACCAGAAGATGAAGAGGAAGAAGAGCAGGTTACAGAAACTTTCTTTTGGGGACATTTTCTTTTAGAAGAAGCAATGGAACGACGGAGAGTAGCACAAGTAGAACTTGCCCCCGACTGCACGAACAAGCTCGAAGACTTCCATCCCAGAGAGCTGTTCACACTGCAAATAACCAAATTTCAGTTTGATAGGAAATGGGATGCCCCAAGAAGGATGCAAATACCAAATTCAGAGAGAGAGAGAGAGAGAGAGAGAGCTGGCCTGGCTGGAGCAGATAAACCCATTTCGGATAGAGAGGGAGAGAGACAGGGACAACTGTATGTAGAGTTTGTATTTTGCAGCAATTTTCCATTTGCGGGAGAAATGCGGGACCATACTGGTAACCGTTGGATCTGAATTAATGAGTTTCAACGGCTGGAAGGATTTTAACTCGTTCTAGCAATTTTTTTTTAAATTTTCTTTCAATTCGGTACTGAGTTTTCCGTGTTCATTGAGAAAAACTAACAATGTCACGTAAAAGTGTTATCGAACATGTCATATAGTTATTAGTTAAGAATAGCAAAATAGTATTATCCTTGTTTTCTAAAGTTTTTCTCGTATTTATGGTATTTTTCTGTATATATAATATATAAAAAAAGGGACTATATTTGCTGTTCCTTTTGCTAGCCCAGCCCAATTCAAACCAACACGCTAGCGGTTGATGGAGATTTTAGAATAAAAACTCAAGTGGCCCAAGCTGAAACTGAAGCTTTTAAATTAGCAAGGATGTCAGCGACATTTGTTCTCCATAAGTGTTGCGCAAATACTAATATAGCCGTCTCTAATTTGGTTTTTGAGGACATTATTTTCGACTATCTTCAGAACATCGCTATAATCTTAGACCGAGAGGATTGCCCATCAAGACCGTGCCGAAGGCCACACCCCTCCAAAGTTAAGGTATCAAATGTGAGCTTCAAGAACATTAAGGGCACCACCGTGCGCACCCAAATATCGTTATATCAAGATAGCAGAATTACACAGAGGCAAATAGAAAATTGAAGAGAAGCAGAGAGAATTTCTGATGAATAGAGAGAGAGGAAACTATTGTATTTTCATTAAATCTTTCTTACACTATTACAGACCTTTATATTAAGCTATAACTAGAAGCTGGTTCACATTCTCTAACCTCTCTTACCTCTCTTTCTTACACTG
The DNA here is from genome assembly GCA_020521455.1 of Prunus kanzakura. Taxonomy (NCBI): domain Eukaryota; kingdom Viridiplantae; phylum Streptophyta; class Magnoliopsida; order Rosales; family Rosaceae; genus Prunus; species Prunus kanzakura. The sequence goes on along the minus strand of BPUM01000869.1, from coordinate 379,316 downwards.
ATCAATGCTAACAGACTTTCTTAACTGCCTAACAAAACTAACAACATTTTAACCACTTGATTCTTTAATCTCTTGACATGTGGCAAGACTAGGACCTTTGATATCTTTACATTCCCCCTCAATCGCAGGCTTGGAGGAGCCAAGCATAAGATTGGAACAGTGGTGCTGAAATAAAGGAGTGGAAAGACCCTTAGTGAGGATATCAGCAAACTGGTCTGCAGAAGAGACATGTTGGACCAGCAAGTCACCTTTGATAACACGTTCTCTGACAAAATGATAATCAATCTGGAGATGCTTCATTCTTGAATGGAACACTGGATTTGAAGCAAGGGAAATAGCAGAAATATTATCACAATGGATTAAAGGAGGAATATGCAAAGGGATATGAAGATCACAGAACAGTTGGCGAATCCAGGCAAGTTCTGCAGCAGCAATAGCTAGAGCCCTATATTCTGCCTCAGTGGAGGAACGAGAAACAGTATGTTGTTTCTTAGAAGCCCAAGAAATAGGACTTGATCCCAAGTAAACAATAAAACCTGAGACAGACCGTCTATCATTTGGATCACCAGCCCAGTCAGCATCACTATAAGCCTGCAGATTAAGAATACCAGGCTGAAAATGAATTCCAAAATCAAGAGTACCTTTTAGATACCTCAAGATTCTCTTAACTGCGACAACATGAGATTCCATTGGATGATGCATGAATTGACAAGCTTGATTCACGGAGAAGGCAATGTCAGGTCTTGTGAAGGTGAGATACTGCAGAGCTCCAACAATACTCCTGTATTGTTGTGGATGAGAGTAAGGCTTGCCATCATCCTTGAGCAGGTGATGATAGGGAAGACAAGGAGTAGCACATGGTTTTGATTCCTGTAAATCAACCCTAGCAAGTAATTCCTTGATATATTTAGTCTGAGACACAAACAGACCAGAAGACTGATAAGAAATCTGTAGTCCCAGAAAATAATTCAACTGGCCTAAATCCTTCATATCAAATTCTGTTTTCAATGCTTCAATAACTGATGTAAGAAGAGAGGAATGACTGCCTGTAAGGATGATGTCATCTACATAGAGAAGTAAGACCACAATGCCAAGAGAAGAACGCTGAACAAACAGAGAAGGATCTGCAAGAGACGCATGAAACCCCAAACTTGGTAAAAAACTAGTAAATCTCTCATTCCAGGCACGAGGAGCCTGTTTTAAACCATACAAAGACTTCCTTAGTTTGCAAACAAAGTCAGAAGGATGAAGCTTGCTCACAAAGCCTTGGGGTTGAGTCATATAAACCTCCTCTTGAAGAATACCATGCAAAAAAGCATTTTTAACATCAAGTTGCCTTAAAGGCCAATTAAACTGAGCTGCAAGGGCAAGGACTAAACGAACAGTGGTAGGTTTCACTACAGGACTGAAGGTTTCACTATAGTCAATACCTTCCTCTTGACTAAAGCCCTTAGCAACCAAGCGAGCCTTATGTCTTGCTATAGAACCATCTGCATTCTTCTTGATTCTATAGACCCACTTACAACCTACAAGATTCTTATTAGGTGGTAGAGGAACCAAGTCCCAAGTGCCTTGTGCATGAAGAGCCTCAATTTCCTCTTGCATAGCAGATTGCCACTCAAAAACTGTAGAAGCAGCCTTGAAAGAACTAGGTTCAACCTGAGAGAGATCAACATGCTGTACAGAGGCAGAATAAGCCTTCCTTTTGGAAATACCATTCTTAGACCTGGTTGTCATGGGATGAAGGTTCATAGATGAAAGAGGCAAGACCACACAAAGAGTCTCATGTTGGAAATCAGGATCCACAGGGAGAGGAGACTGTGTAGCAGAGTCTAAAACAGGAAGAGTCTGACAGGTGGCACTAGAAGGCAGTGTATGCAAAGTTGCAGTGGCTCTAGAGGTGGATGAAGGAGAAGAAAAAAGAGGCAAAACAGTGTTATGCAGAGAAATAGATGGTGGAGAAGGAGAAGGAGAAGGAGAAGAAGAAACAGAAACCGCAGGCACAGAGGTGTAAGGAAACACAGTTTCATCAAAGATGACATGTCGAGTCACAAAGAACCGATTGGTTTGAGGAGAAAAACAGATATACCCCTTATACTGACCTGCATAGCCCAAAAAAATGCAAGTGGAAGTTTTTGGCTGAAGTTTGTGAGTATTGTAAGGTTTGAGTAAAGGAAAACAAGCACATCCAAAAATTCTCAAATGAGTAATGACTGGTGCAGAACCATACAATAAGAAATAAGGAGATTTAAGCTGAAGAATTTGACAAGGCATCCGATTAATCAAATAGATGGAAGTAGCACAAGCATGAAACCAAAATTTAGGAGGTAAATTGGCAGTTTGTAACAAAGTGATTGCAGTTTCTAAAATGTGCCTATGTTTTCTCTCAGCAAGACCATTTTGTTCAGGAGTATATGGACATGACAGTTGATGGACAATGCCCTTGGTAAGAAGATAATGTTTGAATTTATTACTAAGATACTCACCACCCCCATCACTTTGAAAAACTCGAAGAATAGCAGAAAACTGAGTAACTAAGAAGGCATGGAAATAGACAAAGATAGAATAAACCTCTCCTTTATTGATCATTGGAAAAATCCAAGTAAACCGAGTACATTCATCTATGAAACTAACATAATATCTGAATCCCTCAACAGATATAGTGGGAGAAGGACCCCAAACATCACTATGAATTACTTCTAAAGGTTTGACAGACTTAACAGCAGGATAAGGAAAAGGAAGTTTGGCAAGTTTGCCTTCTAAACAAGTGGTACAGACTAATTTGGAAGTGTCTGAAGTAAACGAAATCTGGGATTGATTTAAAAAAGCAGAAGTGATTTTGTTAGAAGGATGACCGAAACGCTTGTGCCAGAGACTGGTTTTGACATGTTGACCAAGATAGCAGAATTGATTCTTGGGGAAAGAAGATGCTTGTGGAAGACGAGGTGGTTGAATGGATGAAATGGAGAAAGGAATAGGATACAAGCCAGCTCTACACAGTCCCTTGAGAAGAACATTCCCCGTGATCTTGTCCTGAATCCAAAAACCAAATGCATCACAAATAAATCTGCAATTGTTATCTTTACATAACCTATGAACTGATAGCAAATGTTGGGACAGCTTAGGCACATGCAAAACTTGTTTTAATTGTAAAGAGCATTGTGGAACTTTCAAAATGGAAGAGCCAATACTAGAAATGCTCAAACCTGAACCCCCTGCAGTGGTAATAGTATCAGATCCTGAGAAAGGAGTAGCCAAGCTGAGTTGAGCCAAATCAGAGGTCATATGAGTTGTTGCACCAGTATCAGCTACCCAAAATTGCTCATGAGGTGTAGAAGAAGGAAAGTTTGCATGCATAGCACTAAGATTAGTGGAAGGAGGTTTGCCTTGATAAGAGAAATTGCCTCTATGATAACATTGAATAGCAGAATGCCCGAATTTCCAACAAATCTGACATTGGACTGAAGGGGTAGGAGTAGAAGGTTGATTGTGTCGTTGATAACAATCAGCAGCTACATGACCTTTCTTGCTACAGATTTGACAAGTAGGAATGTCAGTGCCAGGACCAAGAAGGCCAGGACTAGAAGTGGGTTGAACTTGATAAGGACGTGGACCAGATTGGTAAGAACCACGACCTCGGCCACGACCCTTAAAATGAGAGCCTCGATTGCTAGAATAACCACCATTGTTGAACATTGGATTGGGACCATTGAAACCACCAGTGGAACCATGGAAACCAGCATGATTACCATTAAAACCCCCATTGAAGCCAGAGGAAAATTGAGAAGATGGAGCAGACTTGGAGCTAGAAGGATACCCTTGAGTCTGAGAATTAGAATTACCTTCATCAAGAACAAGAGCTTTGCCTTGAAATGTCTGATTTTGAGCCATCATTGCAGAGACAAAAGGAGATGCAGAATGAGTCTGCTCAAGAGTGGCCTCTTCAGCAAGCAATTGAGATCGAAAATCTTTAAGAGATAACACATTGTCTCGGCCTCGAACCATACACCTAAATGTGTTGTAGTCAGAAGGAAGACCATTGAGAGCCAAGATCACAATATCATCATCTTCAAAATAAACCCCTGCTGCAGAAAGATGGTCTCGAGCATCTTTGATCCTTTGCAGATATGCAGACACAGGTTCTGAACCCTTCTTGATAGTCTGAAGCTCACTTTTCATCTGAAAGATTCGTGCTTTGGTAACTGTAGAAAATCGATCCTTCAGTTGAACCCACATATCATGAGAACTGACACATCCAATGACATAGGAAATCGCAGTAGAAGAGAGAGTAGCAATAAGCAACTGCATCAATGCTCGATCATGCATTTTCCAAACCTGATAGTCATCAGTTTCAACACCCTCAAGATCAGCGTCTGCATCAAATCGACTAGGACACTTCCTTGAGCCATCAACAAAACCCAAAATGCCATGACTCTCAAGAAGAATTTGCATCTGAAAGTGCCATGTGAGATAATTAGTATCATCAAGCTTGACTGTCACAGCAGTAGAAACCGTAGGAAGAAGAGAAGTAATAGGAGATTGAACAATCCGGAGTTGAGAAGAAGTCACCATTTGGAGAAGGCAAGAAGTAAAAGAGGAGAATCGAAGATTAAAAAGGAAGAAATTTGCAGAAAATCGAGGAGTTGAAGAAGAATTTCAGTAGTAAAAGAGGAGAATCGAAGATTGAGAAGGAAGAAACTTGCAGAAAATCGAGGAGTTGAAGAAGAATTTCAGTGAGACAATATATCAAACAGATAATAGGCAGAACGAAGAACACGAAGGAATTATATGGACTAGAAGATAACGAAGCCAGAAACAAAAACAGAAACCAGAGAGTGCGGAAGCAGAAGATCACAAGATCAAGAATCCATGGCGAATGATACCATATCAAGATAGCAGAATTACACAGAGGCAAATAGAAAATTGAAGAGAAGCAGAGAGAATTTCTGATGAATAGAGAGAGAGGAAACTATTGTATTTTCATTAAATCTTTCTTACACTATTACAGACCTTTATATTAAGCTATAACTAGAAGCTGGTTCACATTCTCTAACCTCTCTTACCTCTCTTTCTTACACTGATCAATGCTAACAGACTTTCTTAACTGCCTAACAAAACTAACAACATTTTAACCACTTGATTCTTTAATCTCTTGACATGTGGCAAGACTAGGACCTTTGATATCTTTACACGTTATTCTTGAGTATGGCAACGAAGTATTAAGGGCACCACCATGAACCCTAATATTGTTCAGATATTTGGTTTCTTGCTTCTCCCAAATTCAGTTTTGTCATATTATTTGTGAAGCCACTTTTGTTGAGAAAGTATGGCGTATGGGTGCATGTATATTTAGTTAAACAAAAGTTTGAAAAGATGCCTATTTCACCCACGAGTATCCGAAACACACAAAAATTACTCCTATTTCACACACCAAGTATTCGCTAATTATGTCATACTCTCTCCATCCCACACCACTCCAACCACCATTTGTAAACAATTAAATTAGATCAATATCAAAATACGTGTGTAGTTATGCGAACAGAAATAATAGGGCGATTCTTATTCATATAAAATAATAGGTACATTATTATATATGTAAGTGCATCAAGAGTATTGACAAAAATTGGAATGCAAAATATTGTTGTAGGTATATTATAAATAACTAATAAAAAAATATAACAAATAAACATTATAATATGAAATAAATTATCATTGATCATTTGGTCTACTAACAGACCGTCTCTATTTTGTTTAAGTAGATTATGAGTTCAAATCTTGTCGACGATAGTTATTGAAACAATTTGTTGGAGGTGAACAAAACTTTTTCTTATTCATAGAATTTGCCGGAGGTCAACAAAATTTACCCCGTGAACGTAGTTTCTTGAAAGAAGCAAGACATATGTTTCTTGTGTGAATAGTAGGAGCCTAAATTAGCAGAAATAACAACTAAAATTAGAGGAAATTGAATCCACATAAAGGAAAGTAAATAAATAAAAGAAAGTCAGCACCTAAATAGGACTTAAGAGATTAGAAGTAGTCCACATAAATTTTGGTTCACAATTTTGCGGTGGTGAGTTCCCTTTTTGACAGAATAAAATGCACCCTCTGAGACCGATCTAGAATCCAACACTATTGAGATTGTCAGAGGCTAAAACTTGAATCAAATACAAGTCTAAAACATGGGTTCAGAATTTATTCATGGAATTACCTGGTTTTTGTTCTTGGTAGCGATATGTGCCATCAAAGCCAAAGCTATCAGTGTTAATGTCGTTAAATTTGGAGCCAAGGGTGATGGCAAGACAGATGATACCAAGGTAACAAACAACTAATTACTCTCGCTCATGATATTAGAACTCAGATTTTTCTCTAACAAAATGAACTTTATCGCGTCATTTTTCAGCGAACAATCAAATACTATCGCGTCATTCGGTGAATAAAATTTAGTGTGCTATGTGATGTTTCTCATCAAACTAATGTTTTCTTGTTACGTGATTAAATTTTCAGGCTTTCACACAAGCATGGACACAAGCCTGCAGTGAGAGGCAAAATAACAAATATGTGATACCAAAAGGAAAATATATAGTTGGTCCAGTTGATTTTGCAGGGCCCTGCAAAGCAAAAACTATTCACTTTAAGGTTGACGGAACAGTGCAGTCTTCAAAAAAGCAGTCGGTAACTGGAGGTGCGCACCGTAATGCGTGGATTAGTTTCATGCAGGTTAACAACTTGCTCATCTCAGGAGATGGCATTTTTGATGGCCAAGGATTTGAATACAATTGTGCTAAAGCTAAACAATGCGAACAACCGCCTCTAGTAAGCATCCCCATTCTCAATAATTTTGATTTTGTTTGTTTGTTTATTCAACAACTATTTATCGTACATGAGTTTTGAACTCACAACTTCTTCAAACAAAATGAAGACGGAAGTTATGATCTGTTCGATCGGGATTAATTAATGCTTCTTTGATTGAATGCAGAATTTAATTTTCTCTATGGTTAAGGATTCACACATCCAAGGCATAACATCGAACAATAGTGTCGGCGGCCAGATTGGCATTTATCGTTCAAGAAACGTGACAGTGGACGATGTTTCCATCGGCACCCGAGGGGGGGAGGGAATCCTGATCGAAAAGTCAACAAACATTAACATCACCAATACAGACATCAAAATCCTTAGCGACAACTGTGTCACTATCCTAGATGGAAACACTGGGATCAACATCGAAAAAATGACATGCTCACAAGGCAATGGCCTTGGTGTGAGTGTCCTAGGCAACACTGGCAAAGAGGAGCCGGTTAATGGAGTGACGGTGAGAAACTGTACCTTCTCACACACTGAGGGTGCAATTAGGATCCAGAGTTCGGCGGGTTCTACTGCTAATATAGCCATCTCTAATTTGGTTTTTGAGGACATTATTTTCGACTATCTTCAGAACATGGCTATAATCTTAGACCAGGAGCATTGCCCATCAAAACAGTGCCGAACGCCAAACCCCTCCAAAGTTAAGGTGTCAAATGTGAGCTTCAAGAACATTAAGGGCAACTCCGTGGACAATCGTATCGTTATTCTTGAGTGTGGTACTGCGCCCGGCGCATGTAAGGACATCAAGTTTAGCGACCTGAGAGTTCTCGTCGTAGGGGATGACCGTTTGGAGACTCAATTTAGATGTAAAAACGTGAAGCCTGTTGTGTCTGGCAAAGTTGATCCTGCTGCTTGTAATGCACGAGCCGTCGCCTGATATTAGTTCATGTACGCCATCTCGACATCCAAGATAGAGAAAGAGATAAGGAAAGATCAAAATGGTTTGTTAAATCACATCAGCAACAGAATATTGCTGCTTTTTGTAATAAATTTTGGCTTTAAATATCGTTTGTTCAGACTAATCATGTACTAGTATTCGTCGGGAACAAAAATTAGCTCAAGGAGTTTGTTTCAATGTGGTGATTATTATCTGGATTTTAATTGCATTTGCGTGTTTATATGAAACTTGAACATTAAATCAAGTTAATATAGCATGAAAAATTAGCACAAGCTGATCTGATCCGCTTTTCAGAAATCGTTCCAATTCAAATTAAAACCAGAATCACTTTTAATGCAGATACCTTAACTACAATCTAGAACCCCCACAAAATGAAATTGAGTACATAATTCTTACATATTTATTTGTGGTACCACCAAACAGGAAGATGCATGAATATGAATGAGCTAGACTTTGGTCATTGTTCTCAAGTAAATTGAAGACCAGAAATTCGAGCACCAAAAGGCCACACTCTGCTTACGCCAAAATCCAAATTAGACAATGATTTTTTGTTGCATTTGCTCCCCACCTTGTCATAGAGTATTGTGTAGTTTGAGCTGCTTATATTTCTGAAGTAACAGAATTTGCCACCATCATATGCGTAGACTTGCTGTGTGCTCCCCAATCCACTCACAACCAAATTGTTTTTCACAACCATATTGCCCTCAGCACTCTGCAGATTTCTGAGAGAGCTGTTCGAGAATCCCAAACCAGACTTCTTCTCAATAAATCCCAAGTCCACATTTGTAATCAATAAATAAGTTCCATTTCATTGTTCTAAGTAGTCAGTGTAGAAATAAAGTGGAAATGTTTTGTGTGATGTCAGTGAGTGAACATAGGAGGATGGCAGCTTAATATGAACTGAGTCATTGAAAATGATCTTCTGGTTGACTATCTGCATATTACCATCTTTCCCCAGGATCATTGAATTACTGTAATAGAAGTCTTGACTTCACCCATCCAGTCGATGACACGGACCTGCTTGTCCTTGTCAAAAATGTGCCATTTAAACCTTTGAAATCTGAAACCAGGGAAACAACGAGGGGCAAGCTACAATGTTTCAAAAGCTTTCCTTCAGTTTTTGAGCTCTGTTTGTCCAACCAAAGATGCAAATTTGCATCAATGTACCAAACATTTAAGGCATTTGTAACATTAAACCCAAACTTGTGGCTCTCCCCATCTAATATCTTCCCTAAAAATGGTGTAATTTCAATATCATAAGTCGGAAGATCGTATGAGGCAATTGCAGTAATGGGTCTCCACAAAAGAGGATTGACCCCTCCAGTGAAAATCACAGTAAAAGGCCAGACTGCACCAACAACCTCACCATCTAGACTGACCACAACCTCCCTAAAAGGCCCATTTCCAGGTGTACCGCTAAGGTTGTTTGCAGCTATGTACTCATTAGGAAGATTTGAATACCAAACTTCATCATTCTCATGAAATGAAGCATACACCTCCAACACAGCCCTATAACCATTCTGTGGAATCTTGAACTCCTTCAACTCCGTATCAGTTGAATTCTGAACTTCAAACCACATCCCATCATTCAAAGGCAGATTTCTCGAAATGGGTAAAATCAAATCAGCCCAAGAATGGTACCCAGATGCCAAATTATCCAACTTTTGCTCGTAAGAACTCAATTTCTCTTCAGCAGGGTAAAAATGAATGCTATTCACATGATAAATCCCAGTGTAGGTTTTATCTATCAAATTGCCAAGATAAACAGCAAGTGTTTGATTACTCTTTAGCAGTGAACAGTACCTTGTGATGTCCTTCTCGACAGTCCAAACAATCCCATCAGGCCTCGGTTCTGCTGTGCAGCTCCTGAGAATCTCAAACCCACCAAGCCAAACCCCGAAAATGCGGTCAAATTGCCTTTCTCTGCAGGTAGCTTTCCATTCAAGGACAATTGTGGAGAAAGTTTGAGATGGGCAATGGGAAGGAGGGGTTTAGTTTGCAAAGGCTGGAGCTTGGCCGTAGGTGTAGGCAAAGTCATGCTGGAGAATGAGCTGGGAACAAGGCTTGGTTTTTGGTACTTAAAATGGGTTTGGTTACTTCAACAAATTAATGAGATCCCACGGCTGGTAGGATTTTAACTCATTCCCAAAAAATAGTGAAGTTTGCCCAAATCTTTCATAGAGAAAAGAGTACTCAAACGACGAATGAGATGAGAAACTTGGACTGGATCATTGCGGGTGAGCAAAATATCATCAACGTAAATAAGTAAAATTAAATGGACACCTTGCTGGTTGTAATCACACTTAGACTCTTGAAAGCCAAGTTGTAAGAGATAATCAGAGAACGTACAAACCAAGCCCGTGGTGCTTGCTTCAAACAATATAGACTTCTTTGCAATCGACATACATGATTAGGAAATGCGGATCAACAAACCCAGTTGGTTGTCATGTAAACCTCCTCACTTAAATAACCATGCAAAAATGCATTGTGCACATCAAGTTGTCTGACTGGTCATTTATTAGTGACTGTAAGACTGAGAACCAAGCGGAGAGTGCTATGCTTGACCACAGGACTAAATGTCTCACTATAGTCGACACCTTACTTCTGATGAAAACCATTGGCGACAAGTCTTGCTTTATAGCGTTCTATGGACCCATCTGCTCTCCTCTTAATTTTAAAAACCCATTTATTTGGCAGCAGGTTCATATTGTACCGAAAAGGAACTAGTTTCCATGTGCCATTGCGCTGTAAGGCATTGAATTCATGTGCCATTGCTTGTCTCCATTCCTCTTGCTTCACAGCCTGGCTAAAACAAGTGGGTTCCAGTAATTTAGTATCAACAATAAAATTCAATGAATATTTAGGATTGGGTTTTTGAACTCCCAACCATGACCTAGTCACAATAGGATGCGTGGGAACATTGGACAGCCTTGAAACTTCGGTGGAGGATACATCAGGTTCAGCCGGTGCATGATCAATGTGTTGCACTGATTCTTGTTCTGTTGAAGGCAAGGAAAAGATAGGCATATGATTTGGAGGAGGTTTGTGAAACAATTTTTCGAGTGGTGATAGATTGTGAAGTACTTTTGTAGGTAACCTGTTGATTAGATAGGTAGCTGTTTGACATGCTTCAAACCAATAAGAGGAATTGATATGAGCATGAGAAAGCATGACAATGGCGGTTCCAACAAGATGGCGATGTTTTTGTTTTGCTAATCCATTTTGTTTAGGATGTTTAGGGCATGACAAACGTTGATGGATACCTTGATTTGCCAAATTTTTTTGAAATTCTAGTTTGGTATATTCACCTCCTTCATCACATTGAAAAGTTTTGATCGAAGCATTTAACATATTCTAAACTTGTTGCTTAAATTTAACAAACAAATCAAAAATCTCGAATTTGTGTTTCATAGGGAATATCCATGTGTAGCGGGGAAAATCATCAACAAAGAGCAAATAATATCAATAACCATTAATTGAAACAATAGGTGAACTCCAAACATCGGAGTGTACAAGCTCCAATGGAGAAGAAGAAACCGAATCTGATTTTGAAAAAGGTAATTCTGTGCTTTTACTTAAAGGACATGAATAACAAAATACTACATCAGAAGAGTCGGTAATCGAGACTTTTTTATTATAAACCAAATTCTTCATTATTGGACTAGCTGGATGGCCAAGACGAGAGTGCCATTTTTGAATTGTAACACAAGTTCCTACAAAAGCTTGAAAATGTTGATTGGAAAATCCACCGCCAGAATGAAATGGATACAATCCATTCTCACATCTCCCTTAGAAAAGCGTCTTATGTGTCTTGAGGTCCTTAACCAAAAAGGAATCAGGAAAAATTAGGATGTAGCAATTATTGTCGGAAGTGAAACGATGGACATAAATTAAATTGGTGGAAGCAGAGAGACAATGTAAGACACCATTTAGGTGCAAGGAACAAGAATCAGTGTTAATATATAGTGCTTGATCCAAAATGAGAAATGGATAGTCCGGAATCATTACCTACACCTCCAACATTGTCATTACCAATATATTCCTTAGGGTTGACAAGATTATGCAGTTCAGGAGTAACATGAGCATTTGCACCGATGTCAAGAAGCCATATGCCATTGTTCTGTCGTGTCATGTTAGTAGGAGAGGTGGCCATGGCAGTAAGACGTTTTGCTAGAATTCTACCTTCATACGCTAGGTTCATCCTTTGATAACAAACCAAAGCCGGATGACCCGTCTTGCCACATATTTGACACACTAATTGTGTGTTCATAGAGGAAGATGCTTCACCAACTTGCTAATAGCTTCGCTGGTTGGTAAAGGATCCACAAGCAGTACCACCTTGTGAATTTTGGAACAGTCCCACGATTGGATGGAACACCACCACGTCTAGTTCCCCGAGAACGGCCACCACCACGTCTTCGGTTAGCAGCAAATGTAGCTACGGCAAGAGTAGACTCAGTGAGAGAATTAAGAAACATGATCAGCCATTCTCCTTTTAGTAGTCAGCAGGAGAGACTAAAGTGTGGGATATGTAATGGGGGTATCACGGGCCTGAGCAGCACTCACCACCATTTCATACTCAGGGCCAAGATTATTCATGATAATCTGCACAAGTTCATCATCAGGAACCAGTTGTCCAGCAAGCGCAAGGTTGTCGTAAATCATATTCATCTTGTCAAGATAATTCGAGACAAACAAGTCTCCTTTCATGGTGTGCATCAGCTCATTGCGCAAATGCAAAGTCCTACTTTGTGATGTCGAGGCAGATCGACGTTCGAGAGCCAGCCAAGTGGAGCGAGAAGTCTGATTACATGAAACTATGGAGATCACTGATTGGGATAAGGAGTTGTTGATCCAACTTAAGATAAGTTGGTCGTGCTGATTCCATGTTGTGTAAGCGGGATTGACTGTTGTGCTACCAGGGAGATGCTTTGGAGGACATTCATGAGAGCCATCCACGAAGCCCATAATGTCTCGGCTTCTGAGAATGGGAAGAAATTATGCCAGCCAAATAGAATAGTTGGTTTGATCCAACTTAATGGAGACATTAGCAACCATGGCAGGAGTGAGGCTGTTCATGGAAGAAAGGGTAGGATGGTGTGGTAGTTGTGGTAGCAGAGGCATCATTAGCGTTAGCCATGGGAAGGAAAATTTTGGGAGAGAAAAAAAAGACTAAAGTTGTGTCGTAAGATAGGTGGCTCTTTCATGGTATCAGAGCAAGGCTTCACGTGTTGGGCCCAACGGCCACACGTGCTCCCACGTCACCCAATATGTGTTGTTCACATGTTAGACTTGAAAGTTAGGCACACGTGTGGGGGCGTGTTGAGAGTATTTGTCCCACATTGAAACGTTAAGGGACCAAACCTGGGTTTATAAGAAGTTGAGTTACTTCCCCCATTACCAATTGATTTTGGGGTGGAACCTCAACTTCCTTCACAAACAACCATGCACAAATATTCATTTACTTATCTTGTTGTAATAACGCGTGTAAGAGGACTAAATATTAGGTACTGCGAAGATCCACTTCTGGTACGCATTTGATAGAAGGCTATAGAATGCAGAATTTAGCTTTTGCAATGGTTAAGGATGTACATATCCAAGGCATAACTTTGAAGCCCACATTGGCAATTACAAGAGCACGGATGTGACGGTGGACGACGTTTTGATCATGAGTCTGGTGGGGAGGGAATTATAATCCAAGAATCAACAAACGTTAACGTCACCAATGTTGACATCATAGTCGTGTCATAAACAACAACTGTGTAACTATCCTAAATTGAAACACCGGGATCAACGTTGAAAAAATGACGTGCTGCGCCGACGGCAATGGGTTTGGCATGGGGGTGTCCTAGGCAAAACTGACATAGAGGGGCCGGTCATGGGAGTGATGGTGAGAAACCGTATCTTCTCACACTATGTTGAGAAAATTTAGAGTACACAACTCTAATGTAGACTTCTTGAAGACAAAACAAGCAAACAATTTACTTGTATTGGACTCACAAAATAGTACAACAAGACAATTCTCAAAGGAAAGACAAACTCTTACGAGCACTCTTTCTCACTTCACTCATACTTCTCACAAGGACTACTTAGCTCTATAGCTTATTTCTCACTCTTCACTTCTTGATTGATTCAACAATGCATGGCTTCATTCCTATTTATAGTTGTTCTAGCCGACATAGCTCACCGCCTTGGCTATATAATATTAGCTACATAATTGATTTACCTTCTAGACTATTCTTCTTCAAAATGGTTGCCGACTTTCTTTTATTCCAGTCCCATAATTGTGTTTTGCACTAGAAAACTCTACAATCTTCAACTGTCTAATATCTCCCTTTTGTTAACCGACATTTCACTTCTAGAGTTGTGTAGAAATTTTCCCCTCAATACTTCTATGGGCTGGATACTTTATTTGGGCTGGGCTGGTGTTGATCTTTAACACACTGAGGTGCTATTATAGGATCCAGAGTTTGGTGGCTTCTAATGTTGATATAGTCGTCTATAATTTGGTTTTTGCGGACATTGTTATGGACTATCTTCAGAACATCCCTATAATCTTAGACAGTTTTGCCAAGCAAAGCAGTGCCCCAAGCCAAATCCTCCTCCATAATTCAGTTTTGTCATATTCTTTTGTTGAGAAAGTATGGGTGCATGTATATTTAGTTAAAGAAAAGTTTGAAAATATGCCTATTTCACCCACGAGTACCCAGAACATACAAAAATTACTCCTATTTCACACACCAAGAATTCACTAATTATGTCATACTCTCTCTATCCCACACCACTCCAACCACCATTATAAACAATTAAATTAGATCAATATCAAAATATGTGTGTAGTGACGCGAACAGAAATAATAGGATGATTTTTATTATTAAAAAATAATAGGTACATTATTATATATGTAAGTGCATCAAGAGTATTGACAAAAATTAGAATGCAAACTATTGTTGTAGGTATATTATAAATTACTAATAAATAAATAACCAATAAACATTATAATATGAAATAAATTATCATTGATCATTTGGTCTACTAACACACCGTCTCTATTTTGTTTCAGTAGATTATGAGTTCAAATCTTGTAGACGATAGTTATTGAAACAATTTGTTGGAGGTCAACAAAACTTTTTCTTATTCATAGAATTTGCCGGATGTCAACGAAATTTACCCCGTGATTCCGTGAACATAGTTTCTTGAAAGAAGCAAGACAGATGTTTCTTGTGTGAATAGTAGGAGCCTAAATTAGCAGAAATAACAACTAAAATTAGAGGAAATTGAATCCACATAAAGGAAAGTAAATAAATAAAAGAAAGTCAGCACCTAAATAGGACTTAAGAGATTAGAAGTAGTCCACATAAATTTTGGTTCACAATTTTGCGGTGGTGAGTTCCCTTTTTGACAGAATAAAATGCACCCTCTGAGACCGATCTAGAATCCAACACTATTGAGATTGTCAGAGGCTAAAACTTGAATCAAATACAAGTCTAAAACATGGGTTCAGAATTTATTCATGGAATTACCTGGTTTTTGTTCTTGGTAGCGATATGTGCCATCAAAGCCAAAGCTATCAGTGTTAATGTCGTTAAATTTGGAGCCAAGGGTGATGGCAAGACAGATGATACCAAGGTAACAAACAACTAATTAGTCTCGATCATGATATTAGAACTCAGATTTTTCTCTAACAAAATGAACTTTATCGCGTCATTTTTCATCGAACAATCAAATACTATCGCGTCATTCGGTGAATAAAATTTAGTGTGCTATGTGATGTTTCTCATCAAACTAATGTTTTCTTGTTACGTGTTTAAATTTTCAGGCTTTCACACAAGCATGGACACAAGCCTGCAGTGAGAGGCAAAATAACAAATATGTGATACCAAAAGGAAAATATATAGTTGGTCCAGTTGATTTTGCAGGGCCCTGCAAAGCAAAAACTATTCACTTTAAGGTTGACGGAACAGTGCAGTCTTCAAAAAAGCAGTCGGTAACTGGAGGTGCGCACCGTAATGCGTGGATTAGTTTCACGCAGGTTAACAACTTGCTCATCTCAGGAGATGGCATTTTTGATGGCCAAGGATTTGAATACAATTGTGCTAAAGCTAAACAATGCGAACAACCGCCTCTAGTAAGCATCCCCATTCTCAATAATTTTGATTTTTTTTGTTTGTTTATTCAACAACTATTCATCGTACATGAGTTTTGAACTCACAACTTCTTCAAACAAAATGAAGACGGAAATTATGATCTGTTCGATCGGGATTAATTAATGCTTCTTTGATTGAATGCAGAATTTAATTTTCTCTATGGTTATGGATTCACGCATCCAAGGCATAACATCGAACAATAGTGTCGGCGGCCAGATTGGCATTTACCGTTCAAGAAACGTGACAGTGGATGATGTTTCCATCGGCACCCGAGGGGGGGAGGGAATCCTGATCGAAAAGTCAACAAACATTAACATCACCAATACAGACATCAAAATCCTTAGCGACAACTGTGTCACTATCCTAGATGGAAACACTGGGATCAACATCGAAAAAATGACATGCTCACAAGGCAATGGCCTTGGTGTGAGTGTCCTAGGCAACACTGGCAAAGAGGAGCCGGTTAATGGAGTGACGGTGAGAAACTGTACCTTCTCACACACTGAGGGTGCAATTAGGATCCAGAGTTCGGCGGGTTCTACTGCTAATATAGCCATCTCTAATTTGGTTTTTGAGGACATTATTTTCGACTATCTTCAGAACATGGCTATAATCTTAGACCAGGAGCATTGCCCATCAAAACAGTGCCGAACGCCAAACCCCTCCAAAGTTAAGGTGTCAAATGTGAGCTTCAAGAACATTAAGGGCAACTCCGTGGACAATCGTATCGTTATTCTTGAGTGTGGCACTGCGCCCGGCGCATGTAAGGACATCAAGTTTAGTGACATGAGAGTTCTCGTCGTAGGGGATGACAGTTTGGAGACTCAATTTAGATGTAAAAACGTGAAGCCTGTTGTGTCTGGCAAAGTTGATCCTGCTGCTTGTAATACACGAGCCGTCGCCTGATATTAGTTCACGTACGCCATCTTGACATCCAAGATAGAGAAAGAGATAAAGAAAGATCAAAATGGTTTGTTAAATAGATATATAATATGGTATTCGCACTTAATTGAATGATGAGTGGTGATGTACGTATCTATGAATCACATCAGCAACAGAATATTGCTGCTTTTTGTAATAAATTTTGGCTTTAAATATCGTTTGTTCAGACTAATCATGTACTAGTATTCGTCGGGAACAAAAATTAGCTCAAGGAGTTTGTTTCAATGTGGTGATTATTATCTGGATTTTAATATTTGCGTGTTTATATGAAACTTGAACATTAAATCAAGGTAATATAGCATGAAAAATTAGCACAAGCTGATCTGATCCGCTTTTCAGAAATCATTCCAATTCAAATTAAAACCAGAATCACTTTTAATGCAGATACCTTAACTACAATCTAGAACCCCCACAAAATGAAATTGAGTACATAATCCTTACATATTTATTTGAGGTACCACCAAACAGGAAGATGCCACCATCATATGCGTAGACTTGCTGTGTGCTCCCCAATCCACTCCCAACCAAATTGTTTTTCACAACCATATTGCCCTCAGCACTCTGCAGATTTCTGAGAGAGCTGTTCGAGAATCCCAAACCAGACTTCTTCTCAATAAATCCCAAGTCCACATTTGTAATCAATAAATAAGTTCCATTTCCTTGTTCTAAGTAGTCAGTGTACAAATAAAATGGAAATTTTTTGTGTGATGTCAGTGAGTGAACATAGGAGGATGGCAGCTCAATATGAACTGAGTCATTGAAAATGATCTTCTGGTTCTCTATCTGCATATTACCATCTTTCTCCAGGACCATTGAATTACTGTAATAGAAGTCTTGAATTGAACGGGTTGTGATATTCCCATTGGAGGACTTCACCCATCCAGTTGATGACACGGACCTGCCTGTCCTTGTCAAAACTGTGCCATTTAAACCTTTGAAATCTGAAACCAGGGAAACAACGAGGGGCAAGCTACTATGTTTCAAAAGCTTTCCTTCAGTTTTTGAGCTCTGTTTGTCCAACCAAAGATGCAAATTTGCATCAATGTACCAAACATTTAAAGCATTTGTAACATTAAACCCAAACTTGTGGCTCTCCCCATCTAATATCTTCCCTAAAAATGGTGTGTAATTTCAAGATCATAAGTCGGAAGATCGTATGAGCCAATTGCAGTAATGGGTCTCCACAAAAGAGGATTGATCCCTCCAGTGAAAATCGCAGTACAAGGCCAGACTGCACCAACAACCTTACCATCTAGACTGACCACAACCTCCCTAAAAGGCCCATTTCCAGTTGTACCGCTAAGGTTGTTTGCAGCTATGTACTCATTAGGAAGATTTGAATACCAAACTTCATCATTCTCATGAAATGAAACATACACCTCCGACACAGCCCTATAAGCATTCTGTGGAATCTTGTACTCCTTCAACCCCGTATCAGTTGAATTCTGAAGTTCAAACCACAACCCATCATTCAAAGGCAGATTTCTCGATATGGGTAAAATCAAATCAGCCCAAGAATGGTTCCCAGACGCCAAATTATCCAACTTTTGCTCAAAAGAATTCAATTTCTCTTTAGGAGGGTAAATATGAATGCTTATATTCACATGATAAATACCAGTGTATGTTTTATCTATCAAATTGCCAAGATAAAAAGCAAGTGTTTGATTACTCTTCAGCAGTGAATAGTACCTTGTGATGTCCTTCTCGACATTCCAAACAATCCCCCTCAACACCAGCTCACATGCTTGTGATCAAGGTCTTAAATATCGATAGTTTCGGAAATATCGGTGGTTCAAAAACACGGAAATATCGATGGAAATATCGGGATAATATCGATATTGATAAAAATTGAATAAAAACCATAGAAATTATGATAAATACATGGAAATTTTAATGAAACTTTAGAAGAAGTTTATTTAGTCAATCATCTATTATTTTGACACAAAAAATTGGAAGGAAATGCATTGCATAGTGGGTTTGAGTGATTTAAGTTGATTATATTACGAGCTGACAAACAACCCCTAGTATATTGTAATTTTTTGAGAAAATAAGAAAGAAAATACAAAAAAAAAAAAAAAAAAAAAGAGAGAGAGAGAGCAATAGATTAGCCACCTGCCCTTTCATTTGCCATTGGCTGTTTGTTTTCTTCTGCTTGCTTTCTTTGTCACATACAAACCCACAAACTAAAGAAACACACACATTCTCTCTCTTGGCCTGTCTATCTCTCTCTTTCTGTGGGTTTTTCTTTTTCTCTTTTTTAATTTAACAAAAAACAGAAATTCAATCTCTCTAGAGGAAAATCCTCGAGATTGGAGCCCAAACCACAAACAAGGACACCTCTTAAACACTGTTGAGCTAGCAAGGGACTTTTTCCAACTTGGGTTATTGAGTTTTTGAGAGGAAGAGAAATAGAGTCAGAGAGAGGGAGGGAGAGAGAGAACAGATACAGCCATCTGATGAAGGAGAGAGGAGGCTCTCTTGGCGGTGAGAGCCTGCCCTGCACTGAGAACAACAACAACTACTACAACACCACCCAAGAAGAAGAAGACGAAGAACAACTAGACCAACATCAACCAAAACAGCCAAAGCAACCATCTTTCTGAACTTATATTCCCCATTTTTATTTGTTGCTCTGCCAAAACAGTGAGCTCTAGGGTTTAGGATCGAATTGCTCGCCGCGAGATCTCAATATTATTGATAATTTCGATAATATCGAGATATTATCACCATTTCAGTTTGAATTTGCACGACAATATCGATCCCGATATTTCGGCGATATTGTCGGCGATATTTTCGATATAATTACGAAATTTAATTGGGCTGTGATGAAAATATCGGCAGTCAAAAAAACCGATATTATCGCCGAAATATCGGCGATAATATCGACTTTTCAGACCTTGCTTGTGATGTCCTTCTCGACATTTCACTTCTAGAGTTGTGTAGAAATTTTCCCTTCAATGCTTCTATGGGTTGGATACTTTATTTGGGCTAGGCTGGGCTGGTGTTGATCTTCAACACTCCCCCTCAACACCAGCTCACATCTTTTGCACCACATTGAGCTGACCGACGAAATTTTTCCAAATTTCCGGTAC
This sequence comes from Prunus kanzakura, assembly GCA_020521455.1. Lineage (NCBI taxonomy): Eukaryota > Viridiplantae > Streptophyta > Magnoliopsida > Rosales > Rosaceae > Prunus > Prunus kanzakura. Next base: position 359,376 of record BPUM01000869.1, on the reverse strand, counting down.
TCGGACCTTTTGTGAATAAGTCCGCAATTTGATAGTCTGTATTGATGTGTCTCATCTCAATCTCTTCTTGCAGAACCTTCTCTCTGATAAAATGGTAGTGTATCTCCACATGTTTGGTTTTTGCATGAAAGACTGGATTTTCCGCCAAACAAACTGTTGATTGATTGTCACAATATAACAACACTGAATAATCTACCAATTGATGTAGATTATTCATCAGCTGTGTTAGCCACGTGATCTCTTGAGCTGCCATTGTTGCTGCCTTGTACTTAGCTTCCGTGGTTGACAAAGATATCATCGACTGTCTCTTACTACACCAAGAAATTGTTCCTGAACCAAACTTAAACATGTACCCAGTAGTTGATCGATGAGTATCATGATCTCCCGCATAGTCAGCGTCGCAATAACCAATTAGCTTGCAATCTTCTCCTTTCTTGTACAAGAGACCATAGTCAATTGTACTCTTCACATACCTCAGTATTTGCCGTACTGCATCTAGATGAGACTTCTTTGGATTTTGCATGTATCGACTCATCACACCAATTGCATATGAAATGTCAGGTCGAGTCAATGTCAAGTAGATTAGACTATCCACCAATTGTCGATACATCGTTGCGTCTTCCAAGTCTTTGCCTTCATATACGCACATCTTGACATTGGGCTCCATCGGCGTTGAGATTGGCTTACATTCAAGCATCCCAAATCTTTTGCATATTTCTGTTGACACAAAAATATCCCTTCTTATGTGCGATCGACCTCTAGCCTAAGAAAGTGCTTAAGTTGTCCCAATTCTTTCATCTGAAAACGAACTGACAAATTTTCCTTTGTTTGGTGAATTTCTTCTTCGTCATCACCAGTGATGATTAGATCATCCATGTATACCAGCACGATAGCTAATTTTCCTCCATTAGCTTTGATGAATAAACTAGAATCTGCATGTGTCACTGAATAGCCACTTCGAGAGAGAAATTCTGCAATCTTACCGTACCATGCTCTTGGAGCTTGCTTCAATCCGTAAAGTGCCTTTTTTAGCTTGCACACATACTTAGGATGGACTTTGTTCTTAAAGCCCATTGGTTGAGTCATATAGATTTTCCGATCTAACTACCCATGCAAAAATACACTCTTCACATCCATCTGGTACAAGTTCCAGTCTTTGTTGGCAGCAAGTGCAAGTAAGACTTGTACGGTCATAAGCTTTGCCACTGGACTAAACGTTTCATCATAATCTAGTCCGTACTGCTAAGAGAAACCTTGAGCCACCAACCGAGCCTTGTATCTTTCGACCGATCCATCAGGACAACGCTTGATCTTGTACACCCATTTGCAGGATATGGGTTTCACATCTCTTGGCTTTGGCACCAGATCCCAAGTCTGATTTTGCTCAAGTGCAGTGATCTCTTCTCCCATAACTTTAACCCATTCGAAACTCTATGATGCTTCTTCAAACGTCTCAGGTTCAACTGCTTCTTCTACTATGGCTGCGTTGGCGTATTTAGGATTTGGCTTCCATACTCTTGTTGACCTTCTGAGTTGTGACTGTGGAGTCGGTATTTCCACTTCACTGGGTCTAACTTCTTCTAGAGTGTTTGTTGATGTACACCAGTTTGCCAAGGATTCTAAGTAAATTCTTGCTCGTCATCGCCACTGTCAAGTGAATCTTCTTGCTCATTTGAACTCGGTCGGATTAGAATAATTTGCTCCCCCAACTTCTATTGCAGCTTCTCTTAAATTTCTCTCGAGTATGGTAACACCTCCTTTTCTGGGGACCACCAAGATGATGCTTCATCGAACACCACATCTCGTGATGTGTAGCACCTTCCATTTGTAGGGTCACAACATTTCCACCCTTTTCTTTGGTTGTCGTATCCCACAAAAATACATCTGATTGCATTTTTGCCAAACTTGCTACGTAGATGACTTGGAACAAATACATAGCACACACAACCGAATACTCGAAAGTAAGTGACTGTAAGTTTCATATCTCACAGTTTCTCGAAGGGCGAAACAAATTCTAACCTTGGTTGAGGAAGTTTGTTTATCACATGGGCTGCAGTTCTCATGGCTTCAGCCTAAAACCTTCCAGGCACATTCTTTCCATGCAGCATGCTTCGACATATCTTTGCAAGATGCCGGTTCTTTCTCTCCGCTACTCCATTATGTTGTTGCGTGTTGGCACATGTGAACTGATGACGTATGTGACTCTCGTAGATACTGGGAGAATTCATTCGAGGTATATTCTCCTCCATTATCTGTGTGTAGACAGATAATCTTCTTCTCCACTTCTCCTTCAACTGTCTCTCTAAACTCTTTAAACTTTTAAACTGTATCGGATTTTCTTTCATAAAGAAAACCCACACATACCTGGAGAAGTCATCAATGAATGTCACGATGTATCGCAACTTGCTAATTGATGGTTGCTTCACTGGCCCGAACACATCAGAATGGATTAACTCTAACGATTCTTTTGCATTGAACTTGGACTCCTCATATGATAGTTGATGCGCTTTACCGTATTGGCATCTTGCACAGACCGTATTTGTTCTCACGTCAAGCTGAGGTAGACCCTTGAGCATTGACTTCTTCATCATCACGCTTAGCTTGTCATAGCTAACATGGCCCAATCTCATGTGCCATAAGTCTGTTGTCTCATTCATTCTTGTCTTGTATACATATGCAGACTCTGCTGACATTACGTAGATTGACTCCAATAGCCGTCCCTCCATTGTTGGCATGCCTGAGATCTTGAGTTCTCGATACACCTTCACATCTCTTGGACCGAACAGGACATAATGGCCTGATGATGTCAATTGTGCCACTGAAAGAAGATTCTTCTTCATGCTTGGAACATGGTAGACGTCTTGAAGAGGCACCTGGTTAGGGTTGTGTCATGGTACATCTACTGTCTAACCAATGTGGGTTATCGGTAACCTTGAGTTGTTGGCTGTCACTACCACACGATTGCCCTTGTACTCAGTCAGGTTTTGAAACTTCTTTTTATCACCCGTCATGTGATTTGAGTTTCCTGAGTTGACGATCCAATCATTCTTGTAGTTAATCCGTTTAGGCGCCATCACTGTGACAGCTATCTCATCTACCTCTATAGCGAGAGATGCTTCTGCATCCCAATCATCCTCACTTTTCTCCTTTGAGTTGGAAGTAGCAGTATTACTCTCAATGAGCCTTTTGTTGGACCAACAATCTTTCGCCATGTGGCCCTTCTTTCCACAGTTGTAGCATTTACCTTCGAATCTTTTATTATTCTTGGATTGACCACGGTTGCCGTGAAACTTTGAAGCTCCCCCTGGCCGAGAACTTCCTTCTCCTTGATGACCTTTCTCCTTGTCACCATCTCTTTTAGATCCACTACCAAAGTGCTGCTTGAAGTTGCCTTTACTTTTGTTGGTGTAGAGCGCTTCCTCCTCACCTTTTAATGAGACCCCTCTCATTTGCTTAGCCATAGCTTCTTGATCGGCAAGTAATTTTTCAAACTCAACAAGTGATGGTTGAGTAGGCCACCCTTGTACAGCGGCAACGAAGCCTCGGTATTCAATTCTCAGACCATGAATAATTATTCTTTTTATCCTAGATTCCAGAATAGCAGCAGTAGGATCTAAATTAGAAATTTCACGGCATATGGACTTTACCTTGTGGAAGTGTTGAGCAGTGGTCATGTCACGTTGTGCAAAGGATAGCAGCTCGTTCTCAAGAAGCTGTAGTCTTGTGTCATTCCTTTTTGCAAAGAGTGTTGCAAAGGTGTCCCATGCTTCCTTTGGTGTTTGGCTTTCCTTATGTGCTCTAACATTTTTTCTTCAATTGTTGTCTTTAGGGAAAACATGGCTTTACCTGCTTTGATCTTCCACTTACGTAAAGTGTCGTTGTTCTCTTCTCATGGTTGTGTAACATCGTTGCCCCCGACGACATCCCAAAGATCTTGGCCTTGCAGATAAGACTTCATACATGTTGCCCACGTATTGTCATTTTTGTTGTTGAGTTTCGTGATTTCCTCCAACTACGTGAAGATCACCCATCGTGTCGGCAGAATTCCGGCAATACCGAATAAGCTTGATCTAAAGATGCAAACTTGTAGAGACAAACTCTTCACGACTCAAAGAAGCTCCTGCAGCATCAGTCATTGACCGTCCTGCTCTAATACCAATTGTTGAGATAATTTAGAGTACACAACTCTATTGTAGACTTGTTGGAGACAAATAAACAATTTACTTGTATTAGACTCACAAAATATTACAACAAGACAACTCTCAAAGGAAAGACAAACTCTTACAAGCACTCTTTCTCGCATCACTCACACTTCTCACAATGACTACTTAGCTCTATAGCTTATTGCTCACTCTTCACTTCTTGATTGATTCAACAATGCATGGCTTCATGCCTATTTATAGTTGTTCTAGCCGACATAGCTCACCGCCTTGGCTATATAATATTAGCTACATAATTGTTTTACCTTCCAGACTATTCTTCTTCAAAATGGTTGCCGACTTTCTTTTATTACAGCCCCATAATTGTGTTTTGCACTAGAAAACTCTATAATCTTCAACTGTCTAATATCTCCCTTTTGTTAACTGACATTTCACTTCTAGAGTTGTGTAGAAATTTTCCCTTCAATACTTCTATGGGTTGGCCTGGTGTTGATCTTTAAGAGCACTTCCACCCATTTGCCATGGCAAAGGGCAAGGGGAGGCAAGGGCTATTACTATTCACATGAATAGTGGAAGCCCTTGCAAAAGGCTTATGGTGTTTCCACCCATTGCCATGGCAACCACTATTCACATGAGATATGAGGAGAGGAATTTGTATAGAGTTTTGGTGTGGGAAGTGAAAAATATGACTAAGTATTTATTTTAAAAAAATTCTGAAATTTTGAGTATTTTTTTAGATTTTTAAAATTTTTTTTGGTTGCTGACGTCAGCAAACCCAGGCTAGAGTAAGGGCTGGTTTTGCCTGAGGGCCAGCCCAAGCTTGTGGAGCCCACCAACAGCCCTGGAAGCATTTGTCCGCTGGAAGCCCTTTTTGGGCCTAGGCCCCCCTTGCCTGGACAAAGGGTGGAGCGGTGGATTTGCTCTAACACATTGAGGGTGCTATTATAGGATCCAGAGTTTGGTGGTTTCTAATGTTGAAATAGCCGTCTATAATTTGGTTTTTGCGGACATTGTTATGGACTATCTTCAGACCATCCCTATAATCTTAGACCGAGAGCTTTGCCAAGCAAAGCAGTGCCCCAAGCCAAATCCTCCTCCATAGTTAAGGTATCAAATGTGAGCTGCAAGAACATTAAGGGCACGTCCGTGCACCCTCATATCATCGTTTTTGAGTGCGGCACTGCGCTTGGAGCATGCAAGGACGCCAAGTTTATCCACGTGAAAATTACTGTCGAAGGACAACGGTTTCGAAGCTCAATTTACATGTAAAAACGTGAAGCCTGCTGTGTCTGGCCAAGTCCTGCTCCTTGTTCTGCTCATTGCATTTGCTTACTTCCCTTTTTGGGCTAAGAAAAACAAGGATAACAAACAACCACGCACAAGTACATATGCATTAAGGCAGATGTGGTACACCACGGCATATATCTGTACTATCTTAAGAATATCAGATATTTGGTTTCTTGCTTCTCCCAAATTCAGTTTTGTCATATTCTTTGTGAAGCCACTTTTGTTGAGAAAGTATGGGTGCATGTATATTTAGTTAAACAAAAGTTTGAAAAGATGCGCCTATTTCACCCACGAGTATCCGAAACATACAAAAATTACTCCTATTTCACACACCAAGTATTCACTAATTATGTCATACTCTCTCCATCCCACACTACTCCAACCACCATTATAAACAATTAAATTAGATCAATATCAAAATATGTTTGTAGTAACGCGAACAGAAATAATAGGGCGATTTTTATTCATAAAAAATAGTAGGTACATTATTATATATGTAAGTGCATCAAGAGTATTGACAAAAATTAGAATGCAAACTATTGTTGTAGGTATATTATAAATTACAAATAAAAAAATAACCAATAAACATTATAATATGAAATAAATTATCATTGATCATTTGGTCTACTAACACACCGTCTCTATTTTGTTTAAGTAGATTATGAGTTCAAATCTTGTAGACGATAGTTATTGAAACAATTTGTTGGAGGTCAACAAAACTTTTTCTTATTCATAGAATTTGCTGGAGGTCAACAAAATTTACCCCGTGAATGTAGTTTCTTGAAAGAAGCAAGACAGATGTTTCTTGTGTGAATAGTAGAAGCCTAAATTAGCAGAAATAACAACTAAAATTAGAGGAAATTGAATCCACATAAAGGAAAGTAAATAAATAAAAGACAGTCAGCACCTAAATAGGACTTAAGAGATTAGAAGTAGTCCACATAAATTTTGGTTCACAATTTTGCGGTGGTGAGTTCCCTTTTTGACACTATAAAATGCACCCTTTGAGACCGATCTTGAATCCAACACTATTGAGATTGTCAGAGGCTAAAAGTTGAATCCAATACAAGTCTAAAACATGGGTTCAGAATTTATTCATGGAATTACCTGGTTTTTGTTCTTGGTAGCGATATGTGCCATCAAAGCCAAAGCTATCAGTGTTAATGTCGTTAAATTTGGAGCCAAGGGTGATGGCAAGACAGATGATACCAAGGTAACAAACAGCTAATTAGTCTCGATCATGATATTAGAACTCCGATTTTTCTCTAACAAAAAGAACTTTATCGCGTCATTTTTCCGCGAACAATCAAATACTATCGCGTCATTCGGTGAATAAAATTTAGTGTGCTATGTGATGTTTCTCATCAAACTAATGTTTTCTTGTTACGTGATTAAATTTTCAGGCTTTCACACAAGCATGGACACAAGCCTGCAGTGAGAGGCAAAATAACAAATATGTGATACCAAAAGGAAAATATATAGTTGGTCCAGTTGATTTTGCAGGGCCCTGCAAAGCAAAAACTATTCACTTTAAGGTTGACGGAACAGTGCAGTCTTCAAAAAAGCAGTCGGTAACTGGAGGTGCGCACCGTAATGCGTGGATTAGTTTCACGCAGGTTAACAACTTGCTCATCTCAGGAGATGGCATTTTTGATGGCCAAGGATTTGAATACAATTGTGCTAAAGCTAAACAATGCGAACAACCGCCTCTAGTAAGCATCCCCATTCTCAATAATTTTGATTTTTTTTTTGTTTGTTTATTCAACAACTATTTGTCGTACATGAGTTTTGAACTCACAACTTCTTCGAACAAAATGAAGACGGAAGTTATGATCTGTTCGATCGGGATTAATTAATGCTTCTTTGATTGAATGCAGAATTTAATTTTCTCTATGGTTAAGGATTCACACATCCAAGGCATAACATCGAACAATAGTGTCGGCGGCCAGATTGGCATTTATCGTTCAAGAAACGTGACAGTGGACGATGTTTCCATCGGCACCCGAGGGGGGGAGGGAATCCTGATCGAAAAGTCAACAAACATTAACATCACCAATACAGACATCAAAATCCTTAGCGACAACTGTGTCACTATCCTAGATGGAAACACTGGGATCAACATCGAAAAAATGACATGCTCACAAGGCAATGGCCTTGGTGTGAGTGTCCTAGGCAACACTGGCAAAGAGGAGCCGGTTAATGGAGTGACGGTGAGAAACTGTACCTTCTCACACACTGAGGGTGCAATTAGGATCCAGAGTTCGGCGGGTTCTACTGCTAATATAGCCATCTCTAATTTGGTTTTTGAGGACATTATTTTCGACTATCTTCAGAACATGGCTATAATCTTAGACCAGGAGCATTGCCCATCAAAACAGTGCCGAACGCCAAACCCCTCCAAAGTTAAGGTGTCAAATGTGAGCTTCAAGAACATTAAGGGCAACTCCGTGGACAATCGTATCGTTATTCTTGAGTGTGGCACTGCGCCCGGCGCATGTAAGGACATCAAGTTTAGTGACATGAGAGTTCTCGTCGTAGGGGATGACCGTTTGGAGACTCAATTTAGATGTAAAAACGTGAAGCCTGCTGTGTCTGGCAAAGTTGATCCTGCTGCTTGTAATACACGAGCCGTCGCCTGATATTAGTTCACGTACGCCATCTTGACATCCAAGATAGAGAAAGAGATAAAGAAAGATCAAAATGGTGTGTTAAATAGATATATAATATGGTATTCGCACTTAATTGAATGATGAGTGGTGATGTACGTATCTATGAATCACATCAGCAACAGAATATTGCTGCTTTTTGTAATAAATTTTGGCTTTAAATATCATTTGTTCAGACTAATCATGTACTAGTATTCGTCGGGAACAAAAATTAGCTCAAGGAGTTTGTTTCAATGTGGTGATTATTATCTGGATTTTAATTGCATTTGCGTGTTTATATGAAACTTGAACATTAAATCAAGGTAATATAGCATGAAAAATTAGCACAAGCTGATCTGATCCGCTTTTCAAAAATCATTCCAATTCAAATTAAAACCAGAATCACTTTTAATGCAGATACCTTAACTACAATCTAGAACCCCCACAAAATGAAATTGAGTACATAATACTTACATATTTATTTGTGGTACCACCAAACAGGAAGATGCTTGAATATGAATGAGCTAGACTTTGGTCATTGTTCTCAAGTAAATTGAAGACCAGAAATTCGAGCACCAAAAGGCCACACTCTGCTTACGCCAAAATCCAAATTAGACAATGATTTTTTGTTGCATTTGCTCCCCACCTTGTCATAGAGTATTGTGTAGTTTGAACTTTGAGCTGCTTATATTTCTGAAGTAACATAATTTGCCACCATCATATGCGTAGACTTGCTGTGTGCTCCCCAATCCACTCCCAACCAAATTGTTTTTCACATCCATATTGCCCTCAGCACTCTGCAGATTTCTGAGAGAGCTGTTCGGGAATCCCAAACCAGACTTCTTCTCAATAAATCCCAAGTCCACATTTGTAATCAATAAATAAGTTCCATTTCCTTGTTCTAAGTAGTCAGTGTACAAATAAAGTGGAAATGTTTTGTGTGATGTCAGTGAGTGAACATAGGAGGATGGCAGCTTAATATGAACTGAGTCATTGAAAATGATCTTCTGGTTCACTATCTGCATATTACCATCTTTCCCCAGGACCATTGAATTACTGTAATAGAAGTCTTGAATTGAACGGGTTGTGATATTCCCATAGGAGGACTTCACCCATCCAGTCGATGACACGGACCTGCTTGTCCTTGTCAAAAATGTGCCATTTAAACCTTTGAAATCTGAAACCAGGGAAACAACGAGGGGCAAGCTACTGTGTTTCAAAAGCTTTCCTTCAGTTTTTGAGCTCTGTTTGTCCAACCAAAGATGCAAATTTGCATCAATGTACCAAACATTTAAGGCATTTGTAACATTAAACCCAAACTTGTGGGCAAAAGAAGCACACCAGGGACACATGTTGGGTTCTCCATCCACATTTGAAGCCTAAATTCAGCAAAGGTAAAGGATCACAAAATTCTGAAGCCAATGCTGCCGTATGTTCTAATTCTGTACCCAATGATATCATGGCAAATTTCACGTCAAACCCTTCTGCCTTGCTTGGTCAATTTGCTACTTATCTTCAACAACATGGTCCATCTGGAAACATAACTCAGAATGGTGGTGCAAGTCAAACTGATGCTCATGCAAATATTGCTACAAATCCATCGGCTCTTCTTGGTCATTTTGCGTCATATCTTCAACATTTGGGCAAATCAGAGAATTCTCCTCTTGATGGAACTGTCGCTTCAGGTATTTTCTGTGCCTTCATGTCTGCACTAATATCTAATTCGAACTCAAATCTTTGGATCATTGATACGGGTGCTACCGATCACATGACAAATCAAAAGAATCATCTTCATAACTTTAAGGCACCAGCGGAGATGCAATCTGTTTCTGTGGCAAATGGTATGAATGTTCAGGTTATGGGTCAAGGAAGGATTAAATTCTTTAATTCAAAAACTGACTCTACTGCTCTTTATGTGCCTTCCTTTCCATTCCAGCTTATGTCAGTTGGAAGGGTAACTAATTCTCTAAATTGCAATGCTATTTTTTCCCCTCATGATGTGATTTTTCAGGATCGAGTCACATTGAGGACGATTGGTAGAGGGCATTATTTGAATGGCTTGTACATCTTAGATCAAATGCCCTCAAAATCTACAACAGGGGTGTTCCAAGCCAGTTCTTGTCCAAATGGAGTTTTATGGCATCAACGTCTCGGTCATCCTTCCGATATTGTTTTATCAAATATGTTTTCCTCCTTAACTAGCGCATCTCATGGCTGTGAAGTTTGTCAGTTCTCAAAGCAAACTCGGTTGTCTTTTAGCTCATCAGTAACTCAAACAAGTAGACCTTTTGAGCTGGTTCACTCGGATGTATATGGGGACCAGCTCCATTAGAATCGCATGATGGTTTCAAATATTTTGTCATTTTTGTTGATGATTATTCTCGAGCAACTTGGTTGTATTTGTTGAAATCAAAGGGTGAAGTTGCTTCTGTTTTCCAGGATTTTCACAAGCTTGTCATGAATCAATTTGACTCTCAAATTAAAGTTTTGAGAACTGATAATGGCACCGAATTCGTAAATAGCTCTATGACTCAGTACTTGAGCAATTATGGTATCATGCATCAAACAAGTTGTGTTGGAACCCCACAACAAAATGGAATAGCCGAAAGGAAGAATCGTGATCTTCTTGAAAAAACAAGGTCTATTATGTTGAATATGAATGTTCCAAATTTTTTTTGGTCACATGGTGTTCTTACAGCAGCCTATCTAATCAATAGGCTGCCCAGTCGCATTCTCAAGCTTAAGTCTCCCTTGGAAATTCTCAAGAAAAGGAAGATTGATTTATCTCATTTACGGGTCTTCGGTTGTGTGTGTTATGTTCATGTTCAAGCTTCAAACCGTGACAAACTTGATTCTCGAGCTGTTAAGTGTGCTTTTATGGGTTATTCCACAACTCAAAAGGGTTACAAATGTTATGATGTAAAAGCAAGAAGGGTTCTGATCTCACGAGATGTCAAGTTTGATGAATCCAATTTTTTTTTAAAAAAGACTTCAGAGAATAATCCTCAGGGGGAACAACTATCTGATGGTATTCCATTACCATTGTTAGAAACAGATTTATTTCCTTGTTTATCAAATGATATTCCAGATGAGAATTTTCTTCCTGGGCATAATGATGATCTTAGGCTCGAAAGTCCTAATGATGTTCAAACTGAAATAAATGGTGAGTCTGAAAGTACTGTCATCGCTGCACTACGACGCAATCCTATAAGAGAACGACATCAGCCAGCAAGACTGAAAGATTACATTACTTTTGCATCCAGGTATCCTATAGAGAACTGCATCTCTACTGCAAATGTATCTGTCTCATGCTGCCTTTTTAAGCAATATTTCAAAGTATTGTGAACCATCTTCCTTTGAAGAAGCGAATTCTCAATCCATTTGGAGAGATGCTATGAGGGAAGAACTTCAGGCTCTTGATGAAAATTGCACTTGGAGTATTGTCAAATTGCCACAAGGAAAAAGGGCAGTTGGATGTAGGTGGGTTTACAAGACTAAATTTAAAAGTGATGGCTCTCTTGAAAGGCATAAAGCCAGGCTTGTTGCAAAGGGGTTTACTCAAACGTTTGGGGTTGACTACAAAGAAACTTTTGCTCCAGTTGCTAAAATGAATACTGTGAGAGTTCTTTTGTCAGTTGCAGTCAACAATGATTGGCCACTCTTCCAAATGGATGTAAAAAATGTTTTTTTACATGGAGAGTTAGAAGAAGAAGTCTACATGAGCTTACCTCCCGGACATCCTCAGGAAAAACAAGAAGGTATGGTCTGCAAGTTACACAAGGCCATCTACGGCCTTAAGCAATCACCAAGAGCTTGGTATGCGAAATTAAGTTCTGTTCTTGAAAGTGTAAAATTTCAGCGGAGCTCTGCTGACTCATCTTTATTTGTGAAGTATGAGAATGGTAGCAAACTAATAGTGCTTATACATGTTGATGACATTATTATCACTGGAAGTAATCTTGCAGAAATTACCAAGCTGAAGTTATTTCTTCACCAGAAGTTTGCCATTAAGGATTTGGGATCCTTAAAATATTTTTTGGGGATCGAAATTGCTGCGTCCAGGAAAGGATTATTTCTTAACCAACGGAAATATGTCCTTGATCTACTTAAAGAAACAAGAATGATGGAGACAAAACCTATTGCAAATCCCATAGATGTCAAGAAAAAACTTGGTCTTGATGGAGAATTGTTATCAGATGTTGGTTACTATCAGTGGCTGGTTGGCAAGCTTATCTATCTCACCATTACTCGTCCTGATATTACTCATGCCGTTAGCCTGGTCAACCAACATATGCATGCTCCAAGAACCACTCACTTGCAAGCTGTCAAGAGAATTCTTCGGTATTTAAAGGGCTCCCCTGGTCGTGGAATTCTAATGAAAAAGAATGGGAACACTAATATTATTGGGTATTCAGATGCCGATTGGGCAGGATGTATAGTTGATCGAAAGTCCACCACTGGATATTGCGCTTTTGTTGGAGGGAATCTGGTTACTTGGAAGAGTAAGAAGCAAAATGTCATTGCTCGATCTAGTGCCGAAGCCGAGTACAGAGCCATGGCTTCTCTCACTTGCAAATTAATTTGGCTTCGCAGTCTTTTGAATGACTTGGGTTTCACAGATCCTGAACCCATGACCTTGTTTTGTGATAATCAAGCTGCAATCCATATTGCTGCAAATCCTGTCTTTCATGAACAAACAAAGCATATCGAAGTAGATTGTCATTTTGTTCAAGAAAAGGTGCAATCCAATATTATTCGCACAGCCTTTATTCGAAGCAACAAACAATTGGCTGATGTCTTCACTAAAGGGCTCTCCTTAGCTCAATTTGAAAGTCTTTTATCCAAGCTTGGTTCGATCAATATTCTCGCACCAGCTTGAGGGGGAATGTTGGAATAATTGCTCTGATTAATGCTCACCTATATTACCGTTGGACCAAGGTTCTCAACTGTACCACTATATTGGAATTGGAACAGTCTTCTTGGGACTGCATACTAAGAGAGTTTTGTATATATATGTACTACTGAACCTCTTGTAATTCTTATGATGAATAAGAGCAAACAACTCTTTCAAGTGGACGTAGGCTATATCAAGTAGCTGAACCACTATAATTCTGTGTGTCTTATTCTCTTTATTTCTCTCTATCTATTTCTTTAAATATCTTCCCTAAAAATGGTGTAATTTCAATATCATAAGTCGGAAGATCGTATGAGCCAATTGCAGTAATGGGTCACCACAAAAGAGGATTGATCCCTCCAGTGAAAATCACAGTAAAAGGCCAGACTGCACCAACAACCTCACCATCTAGACTGACCACAACCTCCCTAAAAGGCCCATTTCCAGGTGTACCGCTAAGGTTGTTTGCAGCTATGTACTCATTAGGAAGATTTGAATACCAAACTTCATCATTCTCATGAAATGAAGCATACACCTCCAACACAGCCCTATAAGCATTCTGTGGAATCTTGAACTCCTTCAACTCCGTATCAGTTGAATTCTGAACTTCAAACCACAACCCATCATTCAAAGGCAGATTTCTCGAAATGGGTAAAATCAAATCAGCCCAAGAATGGTACCCAGATGCCAAATTATCCAACTTTTGCTCAAAAGAACTCAATTTCTCTTCAGCAGGGTAAAAATGAATGCTATTCACATGATAAATCCCAGTGTAGGTTTTATCTATCAAATTGCCAAGATAAACAGCAAGTGTTTGATTACTCTTAAGCAGTGAATAGTACCTTGTGATGTCCTTCTCGACAGTCCAAACAATCCCATCAGGCCTCGGTTCTGCTGTGCAGCTCCTGAGAATCTCAACCCCACCAAGCCATGTTGGCGAGTCCTTTCTTAGTTAGGATTTTAGTTCCTTATTTCATTAGAATTTGGGTTACTTACCAATTATTATTTAGTCTTATTGTAATAGGGATTTACTTCCTATTGTAATTTAGATATATTTCCTATTTTATTTAGGGTTAACACATCTTTGTACTTATATAAATACCTCCATATTGGAGAAGAATAATAATATGAGCGTATCTGAGCATAACTAAATATTTACCCTACTTTGTTTGACATGGTATCAGAGCCAGGTTGCGGGCCCGTACTTGCCACGTGATGGGTGGGTCCCCGTTTGGCCCCGCGCGATGGGTGAGTCCCCGTTTGGCTCCACGTAGGCCAAAGGTGCCACGTGATGGGTGGGTCCCCGTTTGGCCCCGTGCGATGGGTGAGTCCCCAATGGCTCCACGTGGTTGCCGATGTGTGGATCTCCACGTGTGACCCACAAAATGGGGTCTCACGTGCGGGGGAGTGTTGGAACTCATTGTTGTCCCACATCGGCCAGAGGGCCAAAGAGAAAGTAGTTTAAATAGAAATACCCCTCTCTAACTAACACCGAGGCCTTTTGTGATAAAACCCCACACCTGAGGATTGTGCAGGTGGTAAAGTGGGGACAGTATCGGTGTTGTTGGAGTGGGCCCTCGGCCAGGTAGCTTTCCATTCAAGGACAATTGTGGAGAAAGTTTGAGATGGGCAATGGGAAGGAGGGGTGTAGTTTGCAAAGGCTGGAGCTTGGCCGTAGGTGTAGGCAAAGTCATGCTGGAGAATAAGCTGGGATCAAGGCTTGGTTTTTGGTACTTCAATGGGTTTGGTTACTTCAAAAAATTAATGAGATCCAACGGCTGGTAGGATTTTAACTCATTCTAGCAATTTTTTATTTTCTTTCAATTTCGGTATTGAGTTTTCTGTGTTCATTGAGAAAAACTAATAATGTCACGTAGAAGTGTTATCAAACATGTCATATAGTTATTAGTTAGGAGGAATAGTAAAATAGTGCTATACTCGTTTCCTAAAGTTTTTCTTGTGTTTATGGTATTTTTCTGTATATATAATATATAAAAATGGGGCTATTTTTGTTGTTCCTTTTGCTAGCCCAGCCCAATTCAAACCAACACGCTAGCAGTTGATGGAGATTTTAGAATAAAAACTCAAGACGCCCAAGCTGAAACTGAAGCTTTTAAATTAGCAAGGATATCAACGACATTTGTTCTCCATAACTGTTGCGCAAATACTGATATAGCCATCTGTAATTGGCAATGGGGGAAGTAGCTCAACTCCTTATAAACCCAGGCTTGGTCCCTTAACGTTTCAATGTGGGACAAATACTCTCAACACGGCCCCGCACTTATGGCGAACTTTCAAGCCTAACACATGGACAACACATATTGGGTGACGTAGGAGCACGTGTGGCTGTTGGACCCAACACGTGAAGCCTTACTCTGATACCATGTAAGATTTACGTTCACTCAAAAAAGTAGGTTTGGCTGAATGATCTATCAGTGTGATGGAGAGTTGTATTTATAAACAAATTACAAGAGCTCAGTTACATAGATAAGATAGGACTCCTTCTTGATAAGGCAATCCTTGTATCAGAATTTAAAATAAAAATACAACATACTTTCAAACTTTCAAACGTACAAACAATATCATGAGTTTGAATTCAAATCAGAGGCTAGCCTTTGACTAACATCCCCCTAAAAGCTTACAGCACGAGACACAACTGGAAGCTTGGACACCAACAATTTGAAATGAGCAAAGGACAAGCCTTTAGGAAACAAGTTAGCCAACTAGTCTAGAGAACAAATAAAATCAACAGCAAGCTCACCTCGAATGACCTTTTCCCTAACATAATGATAGTCCACCTCAAGATGTTTGGTTCGAGAGTGAAACACATGATTGGAAGCAAGATCAATCGAGAAGATGTTATCGCACCAAATAGTGGGTTTGGATAAGGGCAACTGCAAATCACGAAACAACGAGTGAAGCCATGACAATTCAGCAGCAGTATACGCCAGTTAACGGTACTCAACCTTTGTGCTTGATTGGGATACTGTTCTCTGCTTTTTAGAGCTCCATGACACCAAATTGGCACCAACATAAACACAATATCCACCAGTTGAGTGTCGAGAATCCGGATCACTGACATAGTCTGCATCCGAGAAAGCATTAACTTGCAAACTGCCGGACTTGTAAACAATACCATAATCATAAGAGGATTTAAGATAACGCAGGATGCACTTGACTGCTAGCCAATGAGGAGACTTCGGAGAATGCGTAAATTGGCAAACTTGGTTTACAACATACGATAAATCTGGGCGAGTGATTGTTAGATACTGCAAGGCGCCCACAATGCTTTTGTAGGTCTCAAGATCAGTATGCGATTCACCAACATAAGCACTCAATTTTTGCCCACTGGAAACAGGTGTAGAAATTGGCTTTGCATCCATAAATTTAGTACGTTGAGGAAGATCAAGAGCGTAGATGCATACCAGCTTAGGTAACTTCAATTCCCGAAAAATAGTGAAGTTTTCCCAAATCTTTCAAAGAGAAAAGAGTACTCAAACGACGAATGAGATGAGAAACTTGGACTGGATCATTGCCGGTGAGCAAAATATCATCAACGTAAATAAGTAGATTTAAATGGACACCTTGCTGGTGGTAATCACACTTAGACTCTTGAAAGCCAAGTTGTAAGAGATAATCAGAGAACATATCAAACCAAGCCCGTGGTGCTTGCTTCAAACAATATAGACTTCTTTGCAATCGACATACATGATTAGGAAATTGCGGATCAACAAACCCAGCTGGTTGTTTCATGTAAACCTCCTCACTTAAATAACCATGCAAAAATGCATTGTGCACATCAAGTTGTCTGAATGGCCATTTATTAGTGATTGTAAGACTGAGAACCAAGTGGATAGTGCTATGCTTGACCACAGGACTAAATGTCTCACTATAGTCGACACCTTACTTCTGATGAAAACCATTGGGGACAAGTCTTGCTTTATAGCGTTCTATGGACCCATATGCTCTCCTCTTAATTTTAAAAACACATTTATTTGGCAGCAGGTTCATATTGTATCGAAAAGGAACTAGTTGCCATGTGCCATTTCACTGTAAGGCATTGAATTCATGTGCCATTGCTTGTCTCCATTCCTCTTGCTTCACAGCCTGGCTAAAACAAGTGGGTTCCAGTAATTTAGTAGCAACAATAAAATTCAATGAATATTTAGGATTGGGTTTTTGAACTCCCAACCGTGACCTAGTCACAATAGGATGCGTGGGAACATTGGACAGCCTTGAAACTTCGGTGGAGGATACATCAGGTTCAGCCGGTGCATGATCAATGTGTTGCACTAATTCTTGTTCTGTTGAAGGCAAGGACAAGATAGTGTTTGGGCCCAAATTTGGCACGCCAAAATCAAGAGCAAGAAGCCCATATCATTTCGCAGGCCACCTGTTTGGGCGCTCTCAGCCCATCAGCACACCCAGCCAAAAAACGTTAGGAAATCTGGGCCGCAAAGGAAGCCAAAACAGGGTTGAGCCAAAAGAAGAAATGGGCCTGACAGTTTTGATTAAAAGAAAGAAATCATAAAAGAAACAGACCCATGTGATCACTGACTTGGGAAAGTCAATAATCTCGGCTGAAATTAAAGACTGAACAGGGGCAGGTATGAAAGAAGGACGTCTCTGAGAAAAACTCAGTTACCAGGAGATCAAATTCCGTTTAATTTATCTAAAGATATTCTGATATTTTTAGAAAAGCACCATTTTCGAGGATAAGCAGACTCTGCCTCTGTGAAAAGGAGATAGGCGGGAAACAGGGAGCTGTTCAAAAACTGAGAACTTGCTAACTCAAAAAACTTTCAGACTTGTGCAAAAGTAGTTGAAATGAAAGAACAAGCATGGCACCCCATCAAAAATACAGAAGTGGTCACCTCAGGAACTGATCGTTGAGTATTTACTTGCCAGAAAACGGATGAAACCCCTGTTTGTTTCAATTAAAAAATAAAAAGATCTTGTGATTACTTGCCGCCCACTCTCAAAAGAACATTCCTTATATATACAAGAGAGGGTGAACAAAGCAAAGGACAATCAATCAACACAACCAAAAACTCAGTCAAAAGACAAACACCCAAATGATCACTTGATCACAAAATCCCAAACAAGTTACAACAGACTCAAAGTCTGAAGTACTTCAATTTCAAAAGCTTTTCAACAAGCTTGCAGAATCATCCTATTTTCTCCCAGCAAAGGCAGTTAGATCCCTGCTTCTGATTTGAATCCCAGTTCACAACTCAACAATAACGAGATTTCTCTCGTTACAAATTTGGTTCAGCAAAAGCCAAGACAAGCAGAGGTTGAGTTTTCTCAAATATGAAAACCTCAACAAATACATGGAAAGCCCTGACTAAGCAGCACAGGTACTACAGTACACCTCCAGCTCAAGTCCAGCCACTTCTGCCCCTTTCAGACTGGAGAAGTCCCAGTTCTGCCCATCCACAAGCCGTCCAGGGCTTGAAATAGATTAAAGCTCTGCCAAACTCAAGCTTTGGTATCGATTTGCAGCCAAAGCCTAACAGTTGAAGCTGCTCAGAGTCCAGTCCAGCATAGACACACCCAGTCCAGCCCAGAACAGAGGCAACCAACCAGGCAGAAATGGAAGCACATCCCTCCTTTTGTCTTCATATAGTCAGTTTTCCCTTTTTGAATCTTGTAAAGGGGAGTTCTGCCTGAAATTAGTTCAATCTGTTATCAGTTATTCTGGCCAGAACTACCGGTTTTATACTGAGGAAAATTGTAAAAGTCCTTACCAGTCTAAGGCATAGAAAAGAACTTACTTGGGAGATATTCCTCACCCAAATTCACAATCGTTTGCTCAAAGTCAATAGCTTGGGGCGCAAGTTATTCTTACTCTCGAGTCTGTTAGGGTTGAAAAATTGCTAACAGTGGCACGCTCGCACACTAAAGAAAGTTAATTTAATGACCAAAACATGGTCTTTGAATTAATGGGGAACTTTGCCCCATTATCTCAGGAAACAAATCAAAACGGGTGAACAGATAGGCATATGATTTGGAGGAGGTTTGTGAAACAATTTTTCGAATGGTGATAGACTGTGAAGTACTTTTGTAGGTAACCTGTTGATTAGATAGGTAGCTGTTTGACATGCTTCAAACCAATAAGAGGAAGGGATATGAGCATGAGAAAGCATGACAATGGCGGTTCCTACAAGATGGCGTTGTTTTTGTTTTGCTAATCCATTTTGTTCAGGATGTTTAGGGCATGACAAACGTTGATGGATACCTTGATTTGCCAAATTTTTTTGAAACTCTAGTTTGGTATATTCACCTCCTTCATCACATTGAAAAGTTTTGATCAAAGCATTTAACATATTCTAAACTTGTTGCTTAAATTTAACAAACAAATCAAAAATCTCGAATTTGTGTTTCATAGGGAATATCCATGTGTAGCGGGAAAAATCATCAACAAAGAGCAAATAATATCAATAACCATTAACTGAAACAATAGTTGAACTCCAAACATCGGAGTGTACAAGCTCCAATGGAGAAGAAGAAACCGAATCTGATTTTGAAAAAGGTAATTTTGTGCTTTTACCTAAAGGACATGAATAACAAAATCCTACATCAGAAGAGCCGGTAATCGACACTTTTTTATTAGAAACCAAATTCTTCATTATTGGACTAGCTGGATGGCCAAGACGAGAGTGCCATTTTTGAATTGTAACACGAGTTCCTACAAAAGCTTGAAAATGTTGATTGGAAAATCCACCCCCAGAATGAAATGGATACAATCCATTCTCACATCTCCCTTAGAAAAGCGTCTTCTATGTCTTGAGGTCCTTAACCAAAAAGGAATCAGGAAAAATTAGGATGTAGCAATTATTGCCGGAAGTGAAACGATGGACATATATTAAATTGGTGGAAGCAGAGAGACAATGTAAGACATCATTTAGGTGCAAGGAACAAGAATCAGGGTTAACAGTGCTTGATCCAAAATGAGAAATGGATAGTCCGGAATCATTACCTACACCTTCAACATTGTCATTACCAGTATATTCCTTAGGGTTGACAAGATTATGTAGTTCAGGAGTAACATGAGCATTTGCACCGATGTCAAGAAGCCATATGCCATTGTTCTGTCGAGTCATGGTAGTAGGAGAGGTGGCCATGGCAGTAAGACGTTTTGCTAGAATTCTACCTTCATACGCCAGGTTCAGCCTTTGATAACAATCCAAAGCCGGATGACCTGGCTTGCCACAGATTTGACACACTAACCGTGTGTTCATAGAGAAAGATGCTTCACCAACTTGCTAATAGCTTCGCTGGTTGGTAAAGGATCCACAAGCAGTACCACCTTGTGAATTTTGGAACAATCCCATGATTGGATGGAACACCACCACGTCCAGTTCCCCGAGAACGGCCACCACCACGTCTTCGGTTAGCAGCAAATGTAGCTACGGCAAGAGCAGACTCAGTGAGAGAAGAAACATGATCAACCATTCTCCTTTTAGTAGTCAGCAGGAGAGACTAAAGTGTGGGATATGTAATGGGGGTATCACGGGCCTGAGCAGCACTCACCACCAGTTCATACTCAGGGCCTAGATTATTCATGATAATCTGCACAAGTTCATCATCAGGAACCAGTTGTCCAGCAAGCGCAAGGTTTTCAGCAATCATATTCATCTTGTCAAGATAATCCAAGACAGACAAGTCTTCTGTCATGGTGCGCATCAGCTCATTGTGCAAATGTAAAATTCTACTTTGTGATGTCGAGGCATATCAACGTTTGAGAGCCAGCCAAGTGGAGCGAGAAGTCTGATTACGTGAAACTATGGAGATCACTGATTGGGATAAGGAGTTGTTGATCCAACTTAAGATAAGTTGGTCGTGCTGATTCCATGTTGTGTAGGCGGGATTGACTGTTGTGCTACCAGGGAGATGCTTTGGAGGACATTCATGAGAGCCATCCACGAAGCCCATAATGTCTCGGCTTCTGAGAATGGGAAGAATGGGTAGGTGGAGTGGTAGTTGTGGTAGCAGAGGCATCATTAGCATTAGCCATGGGAAGGAAAATTTTGGGAGAGAAAAAAAAACTAAAGTTGTGTCGTAAGACAAATGGCTCTTTCATGGTATCAGAGCAAGGCTTCACATGTTGGGCCCAACGGCCACACGTGCTCCCACATCACCCAATATGTGTTGTTCACATGTTAGGCTTGAAAGTTCGCCACACGTGTGGGGGCATGTTGAGAGTATTTGTCCCACATTGAAACGTTAAGGGACCAAACCTGGGTTTATAAGAAGTTGAGCTACTTCCCCCATTATCAATTGATTTTGGGGTGGAACCTCAACTTCCTTCACAAACAACCACGCACAACTATTCATTTACTTATCCCGTTGTAATAATGCGTGTAAGAGGACTAAATATTAGGTCGTCTATTATGTAAATGATGAGTCCAAATCTTGTAGACAATAGTTATTGAAAGAAAGAAAGTAACATGACATACATAGAATTTGATGGAAATTTTACAACTGACTGCGAAGATCCACTTCTGGTACGCATTTCGATTCTTAATATAATTTCAGTTTTGATTGTTCGATCCAGATTAACCCCTCTTTGATAGAAGGCTATAGATTGCAGAATTTAGCTTTTGCTATGGTTAAGGATGTACATATCCAAGGCATAATTTCGAAGCCAACATTGGCAATTACAAGAGCACGGATGTGACGGTGGACGACGTTTTGATCATGAGTCTGGTGGGGAGGGAATTATAATCCAAGAATCAACAAACGTTAATGTCACCAATGTTGACATCATAGTCCTGTCATGAACAACAACTGTGTAACTATCCTAAATTGAAACACTGGGATCAACGTTGAAAAAATTACATGTGCTGCGCCGACGGCAATGGGTTTGGCATGGGGGTGTCCTAGGCAAAATTGACATAGAGGGGCCGGTCATGGGAGTGATGGTGAGAAACTGTATCTTCTCACACTGTGTTGAGAAAATTTAGAGTACACAACTCTAATGTAGACTTGTTGGAGACAAAACAAGTAAACAATTTACTTGTATTGGACTCACAAAATAGTACAACAAGACAACTCTCAAAGGAAAGACAAACTCTTACAAGCACTCTTTCTCACTTCACTCACACTTCTCACAAGGACTACTTAGCTCTATAGCTTATTTATCACTCTTCACTTCTTGATTGATTCAACAATGCATGGCTTCATGCCTATTTATAGTTGTTCTAGCCGACATAGCTCACCGCCTTGGCTATATAATATTAGCTACATAATTGTTTTACCTTCTAGACTATTCTTCTTCAAAATGGTTGCCGACTTTCTTTTATTCCAGTCCCATAATTGTGTTTTGCACTAGAAAACTCTACAATCTTCAACTGTCTAATATCTCCCTTTTGTTAACCGACATTTCACTTCTCGAGTTGTGTAGAAATTTTCCCTTCAATACTTCTATGGGCTGGATACTTTATTTGGGCTGGGCTGGTGTTGATCTTTAACACACTGAGGTGCTATTATTGATATAGTCGTCTATAATTTGGTTTTTGCGGACATTATATTGTTGTGGACTATCTTCAGAACATCCCTATAATCTTAGACCAAGAGCATTGCCAAGCAAAGCAGTGCCCCAAGCCAAATCCTCCTCCATAGTTAAGGTATCAAATGTGAGCTGCAAGAACATTAAGGGCACGTCCGTGCACCCTCATATCATCGTTCTTGAGTGCGACACTGTGCTTGGAGCATGCAAGGACGCCAAGTTTATCCACGTGAAAATTACTGTCGAAGGACGACGGTTTCGAAGCTCAATTTACATGTAAAAACGTGAAGCCTGCTGTGTCTGGCCAAGTCCTGCTCCTTGTAGACGATAGTTGTTGAAACAATTTGTTGGAGGTCAACAAAAGTTTTTCTTATTCATAGAATTTGCCAGAGGTCAACGAAATTTACCCCGTGATTCCGTGAACATAGTTTCTTGAAAGAAGCAAGACAGATGTTTCTTGTGTGAATAGTAGGAGCCTAAATTAGCAGAAATAACAACTAAAATTAGAGGAAATTGAATCCACATAAAGGAAAGTAAATAAATAAAAGACAGTCAGCACCTAAATAGGACTTAAGAGATTAGAAGTAGTCCACATAAATTTAGGTTCACAATTTTGCGGTGGTGAGTTTTCTTTTTGACACTATAAAATGCACCCTTTGAGACCGATCTTGAATCCAACAATATTGAGATTGTCAGAGGCTAAAAGTTGAATCCAATACAAGTCTAAAACATGGGTTCAGAATTTATTCATGGAATTACCTGGTTTTTGTTCTTGGTAGCGATATGTGCCATCAAAGCCAAAGCTATCAGTGTTAATGTCGTTAAATTTGGAGCCAAGGGTGATGGCAAGACAGATGATACCAAGGTAACAAACAACTAATTAATCTCGATCATGATATTAGAACTCCGATTTTTCTCTAACAAAAAGAACTTTATCGCGTCATTTTTCCGCGAACAATCAAATACTATCGCGTCATTCGGTGAATAAAATTTAGTGTGCTATGTGATGTTTCTCATCAAACTAATGTTTTCTTGTTACGTGATTAAATTTTCAGGCTTTCACACAAGCATGGACACAAGCCTGCAGTGAGAGGCAAAATAACAAATATGTGATACCAAAAGGAAAATATATAGTTGGTCCAGTTGATTTTGCAGGGCCCTGCAAAGCAAAAACTATTCACTTTAAGGTTGACGGAACAGTGCAGTCTTCAAAAAAGCAGTCGGTAACTGGAGGTGCGCACCGTAATGCGTGGATTAGTTTCACGCAGGTTAACAACTTGCTCATCTCAGGAGATGGCATTTTTGATGGCCAAGGATTTGAATACAATTGTGCTAAAGCTAAACAATGCGAACAACCGCCTCTAGTAAGCATCCCCATTCTCAATAATTTTGATTTTTTTTTTGTTTGTTTATTCAACAACTATTTATCGTACATGAGTTTTGAACTCACAACTTCTTCGAACAAAATGAAGACGGAAGTTATGATCTGTTTGATCGGGATTAATTAATGCTTCTTTGATTGAATGCAGAATTTAATTTTCTCTATGGTTAAGGATTCACACATCCAAGGCATAACATCGAACAATAGTGTCGGCGGCCAGATTGGCATTTACCGTTCAAGAAACGTGACAGTGGACGATGTTTCCATCGGCATCCGAGGGGGGGAGGGAATCCTGATCGAAAAGTCAACAAACATTAACATCACCAATACAGACATCAAAATCCTTAGCGACAACTGTGTCACTATCCTAGATGGAAACACTGGGATCAACATCGAAAAAATGACATGCTCACAAGGCAATGGCCTTGGTGTGAGTGTCCTAGGCAACACTGGCAAAGAGGAGCCGGTTAATGGAGTGACGGTGAGAAACTGTACCTTCTCACACACTGAGGGTGCAATTAGGATCCAGAGTTCGGCGGGTTCTACTGCTAATATAGCCATCTCTAATTTGGTTTTTGAGGACATTATTTTCGACTATCTTCAGAACATGGCTATAATCTTAGACCAGGAGCATTGCCCATCAAAACAGTGCCGAACGCCAAACCCCTCCAAAGTTAAGGTGTCAAATGTGAGCTTCAAGAACATTAAGGGCAACTCCGTGGACAATCGTATCGTTATTCTTGAGTGTGGCACTGCGCCCGGCGCATGTAAGGACATCAAGTTTAGTGACATGAGAGTTCTCGTCGTAGGGGATGACCGTTTGGAGACTCAATTTAGATGTAAAAACGTGAAGCCTGCTGTGTCTGGCAAAGTTGATCCTGCTGCTTGTAATACACGAGCCGTCGCCTGATATTAGTTCACGTACGCCATCTTGACATCCAAGATAGAGAAAGAGATAAAGAAAGATCAAAATGGTGTGTTAAATAGATATATAATATGGTATTCGCACTTAATTGAATGATGAGTGGTGATGTACGTATCTATGAATCACATCAGCAACCGAATATTGCTGCTTTTTGTAATAAATTTTGGCTTTAAATATCGTTTGTTCAGACTAATCATGTACTAGTATTCGTCGGGAACAAAAATTAGCTCAAGGAGTTTGTTTCAATGTGGTGATTATTATCTGGATTTTAATTGCATTTGCGTGTTTATATGAAACTTGAACATTAAATCAAGGTAATATAGCATGAAAAATTAGCACAAGCTGATCTGATCCGCTTTTCAAAAATCATTCCAATTCAAATTAAAACCAGAATCACTTTTAATGCAGATACCTTAACTACAATCTAGAACCCCCACAAAATGAAATTGAGTACATAATACTTACATATTTATTTGTGGTACCACCAAACAGGAAGATGCATGAATATGAATGAGCTAGACTTTGGTCATTGTTCTCGCCAAAAGGCCAGAAATTCGAGCACTAAAACAGGTCGATTTTTTGGCCTAGTTTTGGGAGGTTTTTTAGTTTCCTATTCCTTGTGTGATTGTGCTAAAGGCCTATACATATAAATAGGTACTTTAGACTAGGGTTGAGTAGAGATTCAACATATACAAACTTAGGGTGAGAGAAAAAGAGATCTTGAGAGAGAGAGAGAGAGAGAGAGAGATCAAATGGAGTTCTTTATTGTAACCAAAGGAATTTTTCTCATACTAGTGAATTTTCTCGGGGATCACCGGAGGGGACGTAGGCACGACGTCGAACCTCTATAAATTCTTGTGTGTTCTTGTGTGTGTTTACTCTTGTGGTTTCGTGTGCAATTTATCTTTGCGTAGCTTGTGTTGTGATTGTTGTGTAGTCCATCAACGACAAGATCTTGGAAGTGTTTTCCAACAACAAGTGGTATCAGAGCCGCGGTTGCGGCGGGCGTTGGTTTATGCCCAAGTGCTCTGATAACTTTAAGAGCGGTGGTGTGTTGAAGATGGCAGGCGACAAGGATGAAGAATGTTCCGGTACTAAGTCACAACGGGTATCAAGCACAAATGTGGAGTTAAAGCCGTTCACCGGCAAGGAGAACTTCACACTTTGGCAAAGAAGAATGAAGCATGTTCTTAAGCAGCAGGGTCTCAGCAAAGTTTTGGAAGGCAAGGAAAAGAAGCCGGTAACCATGACAGATGCAGAGTGGGATGACCTAGACGAGCTTGCTAGAGGATCCATCGAACAACATCTAACCGATGAGGTGTTGTGTAATGCGATGGAAGACACCGCAAAGCAAACATGGGAAAAGCTAGAAGAGATGTTTGTGTCAAAATCATTGTCCAACAAGCTTTTCTTGAAGAAAGAGCTTCACTCTCTTAAGATGGAGGAGGGTGCAAGCATGATGGAGCACGTGAGCGCATTTAATAGGTGTATTGCTGACTTGCAGAGAATGGATAAGGTTTATAAGTTGGAAGACAAGGCCATGATGTTGTTGACATCCCTGCCACTGTCTTATAAACACTTTCGCACGACACTTATGTTCGGGAAGGGAACCTTGAAGTATGAAGAGGTCATGCAAGACATCCTGACACATGACAGAATGGTTCAACGTTCCAGTGCAGTCTCTCAACATGAAGGTCTTGTGGTCAAGTCCGGAGAGAGAGGTAGATCGAGCAAGCGTGAGGGCCAGAAGAGCAATAAGGGAAGGTCAAAATCCAAGGCGAAAGATGGTTGTTTCGAGTATGGGTCAAAGGATCATTGGAAGAAAAATTTCCCTACATGGCGAGAGAAGAGAAACAAAGGGAAGAAGCCAGATGAAGCCGGGTTCGCGGAAGAGAGCGACGGTGAGCTTTTACTTACTAATAGCATTGTTAATACTGATGCACTTGCTATTACTTCCAGGGTTTCTGCTTCTGATCTGATTTTGGATTCTGGGTGCTCATATCACATGTGTTCAAACAAGTCTTGGTTTGACACATATGAGACGGACAATGGCGGCGAAGTTATGATGGGGGAAGGCTTAGTTTGTAGAGTCGAAGGAACAGGTACAATCAAGGTGAAGATGCATGACGACGTGGTTAGAACATTGGGTATGGTTAGGTACATACCTAAGCTGAAGAAGAATCTCATCTCCCTAGGTACTTTTGACAAGAATGGTTATTCGTACAAGTGTATGGGAGGAAAGCTCATAGTTTCGAAGGGTTCACTTGTGATTATGAAAGGGGAGATTCAACCTAACTGCCTATATCGACTATGTGGTACAACAGTGACCGGTGGAGCAGCTATATCTACCAAGAAGAACTCAGAATATGATACTCAGCTTTGGCATTTGAGGCTAGGGCACATGAGTGAGCGAGCCATGCAAGAGTTGCACAAACGGAAGCTTCTAAAGGGCGTGTAGAGTTGCAAACTTGAGTTTTGCAAGTATTGTACCATGGGGAAGCAGTCGAAAGTGACATTCAAGCTGCAAGACAAGGAAAAGAGGAGCACGGGAGTGCTTGACTATATTCACTCGGATGTGTGGGGGCCCGCGCCAGTTAAGCCATTGGGTGGAGCTCGCTACTATGTTACTTTCTTGGATGATTTTTCTAGGAAGGTTTGGGTCTATTTCATGAAGGAGAAATCCGAGGTCTTCACAAAATTCAAGGTGTCGAAGGCAGAAGTAGAGAACTTGACAGGAAGGAAGATCAAGGTGTCCTTAGGAGTGACAATTTTGGGGGGGGGGGGGGGGGGGGGCGGGGAATATAAAGACAGCAAATTTATGGAGTTTTGCAAGAGCGAAGGTATCAAGAGGCATTTTACCGTGAAGAAGACGCCCCAACATAATGGAGTCACAGAGAAGATGAACAGAACTCTCATGGAGCGTGAGAGGTGCATGAGGATTCATGCAGGCTTGCCCGATGCATTTTGGGCGGAGGCGGTTAACCACGCTTCCTATTTGGTTAACCGGTCACCATCAAAGTATCTTGATTTCAAGTGTGCGGAAGAGGTATGGTTTAACAAGTCTATTGAGTATTCTATTTTGAAAGTATTTGGATGCAGTGCCTATGCTCTTATACCTAGTGATGAGAGAACCAAGTTGAAGTCAAAGTCTCTTGAATGCATATTCCTCGGGTTTGAGAGTGGTGTGAAAGGTTTCAAGTTATGAGATCCAGTGAACCGGAAAAAGATAC
Organism: Prunus kanzakura; assembly: GCA_020521455.1. NCBI lineage: Eukaryota > Viridiplantae > Streptophyta > Magnoliopsida > Rosales > Rosaceae > Prunus > Prunus kanzakura. The sequence continues at coordinate 331,340 of BPUM01000869.1, read as the reverse complement.
TCAATAGAGACATTGTCTTTGACGAGAAGACTATGCCTATGATTAAAGTCAAGAAACCAGAGGTGAAGGAGAATGTTGTTGGGACAGAAACAACCGTTACAGAATCATCTAGTAGAGTGTTTGGGGGTACTCCGAGTTTGCAGCCAATTGGAGACGTCCATGAAGCAGTGGAGTCTGACACTGAGGTGGAGGAATTTGGGCAACAACAACAGAATCAAGATGAAGAAGAAGAAGAGGCTCAAGATCAGGTGGAGCCGCCGTCCATAGCAAGGTCCAAGCCCAAGAGAACCATCAAACCTCCTCAACGGTTTGGATGGGAGACGGATGCAATTCACTATGCTCTAAACATAAGTGAAGGAGACCCAACTACATTCCAAGAAGTAGTTGAGAGTGCGGAGTGGGAAAGTTGGATGAGTGCTATGATGGATGAGATGGAATCTCTATACCAGAACTCCGTTTGGGAGTTGGTCCCTAAACCCAAAGACAGAAAGGTGATTGGCTGCAAGTGGGTGTTTAGGAAGAAGGAAGGAATATGTGAGAAGGAACCAATTGGATTCAAAGCTCGTATAGTGGCTAAGGGATACTTACAGAAGGAAGGAATTGTTTATGATGAGATCTTTTCCCCGGTTGTAAAGCATACTTCTTTATGGTTATTGCTCTCCATAGCGGCACAATGGGACATGGAGGTGGAGCAAATGGATGTGAAGACAGCTTTTCTCCATGGAGACTTAAAGGATGAGTCAACCTCAAGGGTTCATTGAAGCAAGTAAGGGAAATCTGGTTTGCAGGTTGAAGAAGTCTTTGTATGGGCTCAAGCAATCTCCAAGACAGTGGTACAAGCGCTTTGACACATATATGCTGCGGATTGGGTATAGAAGATGTGAATCAGATTGCTATGTGTATTCTCATGTGTTCAAGGATGGGAAGATCATTTTGCTACTACTTTATGTGGATGATATGCTGATTGTGTGTCAAGATGTGTTAAAGGTTCAAGAGTTGAAGATCCAACTGGGGAAGGAGTTTGACAAGAAGGATCTTGGACTCGCACAAAAGATCCTAGAAATGGAAATAAGGAGAGACTAAGATGAGGGCAAGTTGTGGCTGTCACAAAGCAAGTACATAGCTAAGGTACTTGAAAGATTCAATATGTTGGATTGCAAGCCAGTGTCTACTCCTTTGGCGGAGCACTTTAGGCTAAGTGCCCAAGAGAGTCCTTCTAGTGACAAAGAGAAGGATGAGATGAGTAAGGTTCCGTATGCAAGCGCAGTAGGGTGTCTCATGTACGCAATGGTTTGCACACGCCCCGACTTGGCTCAAGCTGTGAGTGTAGTTTCAAGATACATGGCAAATCCGGGCAAACAACACTGGAATGCGGTGAAGTGGATTTTCAGGTATTTGAAGGGCACCAAGAGGTTTGGGATTTTGTTTGAAAGACAACAAAGAAAGGCATGTGTGTTGGGATATGTGGATTCAGATTATACGGGAGACTTAGACAAGAGAAGGTCCACCACATGGTATGTTTTCGTTTGTGGTGGAGGACAAATTAGCTGGAGAGCGGTGCTACAATCAGTCATTGCATTGTCTACTATTGAAGCGGAGTATATGGTGCTAACGAAGGCTTCTAAGGAAGCATTATGGTTGCAAAGATTGGCACAAGAGTTTGGGATAGCTCAAGACCTGGTGGTGATTAAGTGTGACAGTCAGAGTGCTATATGTTTGGCCAAGAACCAAGTGTATCATGGCATATCCAAACATATTCATATACGGTACCACCGGATAAGGGATTGGGTGAACGATGGGGACATTGCAATAGAGAAGGTTTATACAGATGAGAACGCTTCAGATTGCTTGACCAAGCCAGTTACAGTTGAGAAGTTCAGACATTGTTTGAGCTTGCTCAATCTTGTTACATGCTGAAGATTGAGGTGGAGCTCTTAGGAGTTACTAGAACGATTTCCAAGATGTTTGAAGATGTTCTAGGGATCAGTGGTTTTCACAACGGTGTTTAGGCTCGCCAAGGTGGAGATTGTTGGAGTTGGCTCGACTAAACGAAGGAAAGAAGCAGCCTAGCATGCAGGCGCTCGAGCGGCAGAGGCATTTTGGCGCAGACGCTTGAGTGGTTTCTGCAGGTGCTCGAGCGGCAGAAGGAAAATTCGACAGGTGCTCAAGCGGGCCTGCGGCGCTCGAACGGGTCGCGATTTCCTGTTTTAAAACAAGTCAGTTTTTTGGCCTATTGTTGGGAGGTTTTTTAGTTTCCTATTCCTTGTATGATTGTTCTAAAGGCCTATACATATATAAATAGGTACTTTAGACTAGGTTGAGTAGAGATTCAAGATATACAAACCCAGGGTGAGAGAAAAAGAGATCTAGAGAGAGAGAGAGAGAGAGAGAGAGAGAGAGAGAGAGAGAGATCAAAGGGAGTTCTTTATTGTAACCAAAGGGATTTTTCTCATACTAGTGAATTTTATCGGGGATCACCGGAGAGGACGTAGGCACGACGCCGAACCTCTATATATTCTTATGTGTTCTTGTGTGTGTTTACTCTTGTGGTTTCGTGTGCAATTTATCTTTGCGTAGCTTGTGTTGTGATTGTTGCATAGTCCATCAATGACAAGGTCTTGGAAGTGTTTTCACACAACACAAACAACCACGCACAACTATTCATTTACTTATCCTGTTGTAATAACGCGTGTAAGAGTACTAAATATTAGGTCGTCTATTATGTAAATGATGAGTCCAAATCTTGTAGACAATAGCTATTGAAAGAAAGAAAGTAACATGACATACATAGAATTTGATGGAAATTTTACAACTGACTGCGAAGATCCACTTCTGGTATGCATTTCTATTCTGAATATAATTTCAATTTTTTTTGTTTGATCCAGATTAATCCCTCTTCGATAGAAGGCTATAGAATGCAGAATTTAGCTTTTGCTATGGTTAAGGATGTACATATCCAAGGCATAACTTCGAAGCCCACATTGGCAATTACAAGAGCACGGATGTGACGGTGGACGACGTTGAGATCATGAGTTTGGTGGGGAGGGAATTATAATACAAGAATCAACAAACGTTAACGTCACCAATGTTCACATCATAGTCGTGTCGTGAACAACAACTGTGTAACTATCCTAAATTGAAACACCGGGATCAACGTTGAAAAAATTACATGTGCTGCGCCAACGGCAATGGGTTTGGCATGGGGGTGTCCTAGGCAAAACTGACATAGAGGGGCCGGTGATGGGAGTGATGGTGAGAAACTGTATCTTCTCACACTGTGTTGAGAAAATTTAGAGTACACAACTCTAATGTAGACTTGTTGGAGACAAAACAAGTAAACAATTTACTTGTATTAGACTCACAAAATAGTACAACAAGAAAACTCTCAAAGGAAAGACAAACTCTTACAAGCACTCTTTCTCACTTCACTCACACTTCTCACAAGGACTACTTAGCTCTATAGCTTATTTCTCACTCTTCACTTCTTGATTGATTCAACAATGCATGGCTTCATGCCTATTTATAGTTGTTCTAGCCGAGATAGCTCACCGCCTTAGCTATATAATATTAGCTACATAATTGATTTACCTTCTAGACTATTCTTCTTCAAAATGGTTGCCGACTTTCTTTTATTCCAGTCCCATAATTGTGTTTTGCACTAGAAAACTCTACAATCTTCAACTGTCTAATATCTCCCTTTTGTTAACCGACATTTCACTTCTAGAGTTGTGTAGAAATTTTCCCCTCAATACTTCTATGGGCTGCATACTTTATTTGGGCTGGGCTGGTGTTGATCTTTAACACACTGAGGTGCTATTATAGGATCCAGAGTTTGGTGGCTTCTAATGTTGATATAGTCGTCTATAATGTGGTTTTTGCGGACATTGTTATGGACTATCTTCAGAACATCCCTATAATCTTAGACCGAGAGCATTGCCAAGCAAAGCAGTGCCCCAAGCCAAATCCTCCTCCATAGTTAAGGTATCAAATGTGAGCTACAAGAACATTAAGGGCACGTCTGTGCACCCTCATATCATCGTTCTTGAGTGTGGCACTGCGCTCGGAGCATGCAAGGACGCCAAGTTTATCCACGTGAAAATTACTGTCGAAGGACGACGGTTTCGAAGCTCAATTTACATGTAAAAACGTGAAGCCTGCTGTGTCTGGCCAAGTCCTGCTCCTTGTCCTGCTCATTGCATTTGCTTACTTCCCTTTTTTGACTAAGAAAAACTTGGATAACAAACAACCACGCACAAATACATATACATTAAGGCAGATGTGCTACACCCAAGGTCTAAAATATCGATGGTATCGGAAATATTGGAAGTCCAAAAACACGGAAATGTCGATGGAAATATCGGGATATTATCGGTATCGGTAAAAATTGAATAAAAATCACGGAAATTGTAAGAAAAACTTGGAAATTTTTATTGAAACTTTGCAGAATGTTTATTTAGTCAAATATCTATTAGCTTATCACAAAAAATTGGAAGGATTGCATGATGGATTTAACTGATTTAAGTTGATTATATAGCGAGCTAGCAAACACTGTAAGTGTAGAAAATTTGAAGTAATTAATGAAAGAAGATTAAACACACCATAATCATTTATATATAATGAATTACTACAATATTTTACACTTTATACATTGCATGGTAAGATACATGAGTGACTTAGTACCACATAGAGTTCCTATGAGGTTCAAAATTTTCACTATCTTCATCATCTCTATGTGTAGAGTAAGTATATTGTGAGGAGTAGTCATCAAATGATAAATCCCCAAAATAGTTTTGCATGTAATTGTTAACATGCCACCCATATGGATCCGAGATTGGTTGACGTTGTCCATAAGCAAAATTATTTGAAGATTGAGTCTCGAATTCTTTCCATGAGTCGCTTGATTCCATCCCAACAGGAATGGGATATGAAAGGTAGGGAAATGGTTGGTTATGAGTATGTTCACCCGTTTTGATTTGTTTCCTGAGATAATAGGGCAAAGTTCCCCATTAATTCAAAGACCATGTTTTGGTCATTAAATTAACTTTCTTTAGTGTGCGAGCGTGCCACTGTTAGCAATCTTTCAACCCTAACAGACTCGAGAGTAAGAATAACTTGCGCCCCAAGCTATTGACTTTGAGCAAACGATTGTGAATTTGGGTGAGGAATATCTCCCAAGTAAGTTCTTTTCTATGCCTTAGACTGGTAAGGACTTTTACAATTTTCCTCATTATAAAACCGGTAGTTCTGGCCAGAATAACTGATAACAGATTGAACTAATTTCAGGCAGAACTCCCCTTTACAAGACTCAAAAAGGGAAAAATGACTATATGAAGACAAAAGGAGGGCTGTGCTTCCATTTCTGCCTGGCTGGTTGCCTCTGTTCTGGGCTGGACTGGGTGTGTCTATGCTGGACTGGACTCTGAGCAGTTTCAACTGTTAGGCTTCGGCTGCAAATCGATACCACAATTTGAGTTTGGCAGAGCTTTAATCTATTTCGAGCCCTGGACTGCTTGTGGATGGGCAGAACTGGGACTTCTCCAGTTTGAAAGGGGCAGAAGTGACTGGACTTGAGCTGGAGGTGTACTGTAGTACCTGTGCTGCTTAGTCAGGGCTTTCCATGTATTTGTTGAGGTTTTCGTTTTTGAGAAAAACTCAACCTCTGCTTGTCTTGGCTTTTGCTGAACCAAATTTGTAACGAGAGGAATCTCGTTATTGTTGAGTTGTGAACTGGGATTCAAATCAGGAGCAAGGATCTAACTGCCTTTGCTGGGAGAAAATAGGATGATTTTGCAAGCTTGTCTGAGAAGCTTTTGAATTTGAAGTACTTCAGACTCTGAGTCTGTTGTAACTTGTTTGAGATATTTGTGATCAAGTGATCATTTGAGTGTTTGTCTTTTGACTGGGTTTTTGGTTGTGTTGATTGATTGTTCTCCTATCTGTTCACCCTCTCTTGTATATATAAGGAATTTCTTTTTGACAGTGGGCGGCAGATAATTACAAGATCTTTTTATTTTTTAATTGAAACAAACAGGGGTTTCATCCATTTTCTGGCGAGTAAACACTCAACGATCAGTTCTTGAGGTGACTACTTCTGTATTTTTGATGGGGTGCCATGCTTGTTCTTTCATTTTACCTGCTTCTGCAAGAGTTTGGAGTTTTGAGATAGCTAATTTCTCAGCTTTTGAACAGCTCCCTGTTTCCCACTTATAAAAGCAGAGCCTGCTTATCTTTGAAAATTGTGTTTCTCAAAAATATCAGATTACTTTTAGATAAACTAAGCGGAAATTGATCTCCTGGCAGCGAAGCCATTTCAGAGATGTTCTTCTTTATACCTGCCTCTGTTCGAACTTTAACTCGAGCCGATTTTATTGACTTTTCCAAGCCAGGGTCACGTGGGGCTGTTCCGTTTTGAAGACCAGCTTGAGTCTAGTTTACTTTTTCAGCCTAATTTTGAATTTCTTCGGGGCCCAACTCTTTCCTGATTCCCACTGCTCTCAGGCCTTTTAACGTTTTGGGCCGTGTTCATTTGTTTTGATCTGTTTAATCGTTAACGGGCCGGATCGTGTTGATGGGCTCAGAGCTTTGGAACAAACAGCTTGGGAAATGTCGTGGGCTTTCTTCTTTAGGCTTGGGCGCGCCAAATTTAAGCCCAAACAGAGTATAACCATAGTTACTACTCATCTCATGTGAAAATTTGTTTCTTGCAAAAAGAATTCAAAACAAAACCATATATATATATATTTTAGCATATTTTCACAAAAACATAAGTGATATGGTGGTTAAGGTGTTGAAGGAGTAAAATGGTTTTCACAAAAACCATGTATATAAATATTTTTGGGTTTCGTATCGGGATATTATCGATAATATCGCAATATATTGCCCAAATCATTCATAAAAATGTTGATATTATCGGGATAATATCGATAAAAATATCGATATATTGACGATAACACCATGGTTTGTTGCGAAAATATTGGCCCCTCAAAAATCCGATATTATCTGGATAATATCGGAGATAATATCGACATTTAATACCTTGGCTACACCACAGCATATATCTGTACTATCTTAAGAACATCAGACATTTGGTTTCTTGCTTCTCCCAAATTCAGTTTTGTCATATTCTTTGTGAAGCCACTTTTGTTGAGAAAGTATGGGTGCATGTATATTTAGTTAAACAAAAGTTTGAAAAGATGCCTATTTCACCCACGAGTATCCAAAACATACAAAAATTACTCCTATTTCACACACCAAGTATTCACTAATTATATCATACTCTCTCCATCCCACACTACTCCAACCACCATTATAAACAATTAAATTAGATCAATATCAAAATATCTGTGTAGTGACAAGAGTATTGACAAAAATTAGAATGCAAACTATTGTTGTAGGTATATTATAAATTACTAATAACAAAATAACCAATAAACATTATAATATGAAATAAATTATCACTGATCATTTGGTCTACTAACACACCGTCTCTATTTTGTTTAAGTAGATTATGAGTTCAAATCTTGTAGACGATAGTTATTGAAACAATTTGTTGGAGGTCAACAAAACTTTTTCTTATTCATAGAATTTGCCGGAGGTCAACGAAATTTACCCCGTGATTCCTTGAACATAGTTTCTTAAAAGAAGCAAGACAGATGTTTCTTGTGTGAATAGTAGGAGCCTAAATTAGCAGAAATAACAACTAAAATTAGAGGAAATTGAATCCACATAAAGGAAAGTAAATAAATAAAAGAAAGTCAGCACCTAAATAGGACTTAAGAGATTAGAAGTAGTCCGCATAAATTTTGGTTCACAATTTTGCGGTGGTGAGTTCCTTTTTGACACTATAAAATGCACCCATTGAGACCGATCTTGAATCCAACACTATTGAGATTGTCAGAGGCTAAAAGTTGAATCAAATACAAGTCTAAAACATGGGTTCAGAATTTATTCATGGAATTACCTGGTTTTTGTTCTTGGTAGCGATATGTGCCATCAAAGCCAAAGCTATCAGTGTTAATGTCGTTAAATTTGGAGCCAAGGGTGATGGCAAGACAGATGATACCAAGGTAACAAACAACTAATTACTCTCGATCATGATATTAGAACTCAGATTTTTCTCTAACAAAATGAACTTTATCACGTCATTTTTCACCGAACAATCAAATACTATCGCGTCATTAGGTGAATAAAATTTAGTGTGCTATGTGATGTTTCTCATCAAACTAATGTTTTCTTGTTACGTGATTAAATTTTCAGGCTTTCACACAAGCATGGACACAAGCCTGCAGTGAGAGGCAAAATAACAAATATGTGATACCAAAAGGAAAATATATAGTTGGTCCAGTTGATTTTGCAGGGCCCTGCAAAGCAAAAACTATTCACTTTAAGGTTGACGGAACAGTGCAGTCTTCAAAAAAGCAGTCGGTAACTGGAGGTGCGCACCGTAATGCGTGGATTAGTTTCACGCAGGTTAACAACTTGCTCATCTCAGGAGATGGCATTTTTGATGGCCAAGGATTTGAATACAATTGTGCTAAAGCTAAACAATGCGAACAACCGCCTCTAGTAAGCATCCCCATTCTCAATAATTTTGATTTTGTTTGTTTGTTTATTCAACAACTATTTATCGTACATGAGTTTTGAACTCACAACTTCTTCAAACAAAATGAAGACGGAAGTTATGATCTGTTCGATCGGGATTAATTAATGCTTCTTTGATTGAATGCAGAATTTAATTTTCTCTATGGTTAAGGATACACACATCCAAGGCATAACATCGAACAATAGTGTCGGCGGCCAGATTGGCATTTACCGTTCAAGAAACGTGACAGTGGATGATGTTTCCATCGGCACCCGAGGGGGGGAGGGAATCCTGATCGAAAAGTCAACAAACATTAACATCACCAATACAGACATCAAAATCCTTAGCGACAACTGTGTCACTATCCTAGATGGAAACACTGGGATCAACATCGAAAAAATGACCTGCTCACAAGGCAATGGCCTTGGTGTGAGTGTCCTAGGCAACACTGGCAAAGAGGAGCCGGTTAATGGAGTGACGGTGAGAAACTGTACCTTCTCACACACTGAGGGTGCAATTAGGATCCAGAGTTCGGCGGGTTCTACCGCTAATATAGCCATCTCTAATTTGGTTTTTGAGGACATTATTTTCGACTATCTTCAGAACATGGCTATAATCGTAGACCAGGAGCATTGCCCATCAAAACAGTGCCGAACGCCAAACCCCTCCAAAGTTAAGGTGTCAAATGTGAGCTTCAAGAACATTAAGGGCAACTCAGTGGACAATCGTATCGTTATTCTTGAGTGTGGCACTGCGCCCGGCGCATGTAAGGACATCAAGTTTAGTGACATGAGAGTTCTCGTCGTAGGGGATGACAGTTTGGAGACTCAATTTAGATGCAAAAACGTGAAGCCTGTTGTGTCTGGCAAAGTTGATCCTGCTGCTTGTAATACACAAGCCGTCGCTTGATATCCAAGATAGAGAAAGAGATAAAGAAAGATCAAAATGGTTTGTTAAATAGATATATAATATGGTATTCGCACTTAATTGAATGATGAGTGGTGATGTACGTATCTATGAATCACATCAGCAGCAGAATATTGCTGCTTTTTGTAATAAATTTTGGCTTTAAATATCGTTTGTTCAGACTAATCATGTACTAGTATTCGTCGGGAACAAAAATTAGCTCAAGGAGTTTGTTTCAATGTGGTGATTATTATCTGGATTTTAATTGCATTTGCGTGTTTATATGAAACTTGAACATTAAATCAAGGTAATATAGCATGAAAAATTAGCACAAGCTGATCTGATCTGCTTTTCAGAAATCATTCCAATTCAAATTAAAACCAGAATCACTTTTAATGCTCTACAATCTAGAACCCCCACAAAATGAAATTGAGTACATAATACTTACATATTTATTTGAGGTACCACCAAACAGGAAGATGCATGAATATGAATGAGCTAGACTTTGGTCATTGTTCTCACCAAAAGGCCAGAAATTCGAGCACCAAAAGGCCACACTCTGCTTAAGCCAAAATCCAAATTAGACAATGATTTTTTGTTGCATTTGCTCCCCACCTTGTCATAGAGTACTGTGTAGTTTGAGCTGCTTATATTTCTGAAGTAACAGAATTTGCCACCATCATATGCGTAGACTTGCTGTGTGCTCCCCAATCCACTCACAACCAAATTGTTTTTCACAACCATATTGCCCTCAGCACTCTGCAGATTTCTGAGAGAGCTGTTTGAGAATCCCAAACCAGACTTCTTCTCAATAAATCCCAAGTCCACACTTGTAATCAATAAATAAGTTCCATTTCCTCGTTTTAAGAAGTCAGTGTACAAATAAAGTGGAAATGTTTTGTGTGATGTCAGTGAGTGAACATAGGAGGATGGCAGCTTAATATGAACTGAGTCATTGAAAATGATCTTCTGGTTCACTATCTGCATATTACCATCTTTCCCCAGGACCATTGAATTATTGTAATAGAAGTCTTGTATTGAACGGGTTGTGATATTCCCATAGGAAGACTTCACTCATCCAGTCGATGACACAGACCTGCTTGTCCTTGTCAAAAATGTGCCATTTAAACCTTTGAAATCTGAAACCGGGAAACAACGAGGGGCAAGCTACTACGTTTCAAAAGCTTTCCTTCAGTTTTTGAGCTCTGTTTGTCCAACCGAAGATGCAAAGTTGCATCAATGTACCAAACATTTAAGGCATTTGAGCTCTGCTTGTGACTCTCCCCATCTAATATCTTCCCTAAAAATGGTGTATAATTTCAATATCATAAGTCGGAAGATCGTATGAGCCAATTGCAGTAATGGGTCTCCACAAAAGAGTATTGATCCCTCCAGTGAAAATCACAGTAAAAGACCAGACTGCACCAACAACCTCACCATCTAGACTGACCACAACCTCCCTAAAAGGCCCATTTCCAGGTGTACCGCTAAGGTTGTTTGCAGCTATGTACTCATTAGGAAGATTTGAATACCAAACTTCATCATTCTCATGAAATGAAGCATACACCTCCAACACAGCCCTATAAGCATTCTGTGGAATCTTGAACTCCTTCAACTCCGTATCAGTTGAATTCTGAACTTCAAACCACAACCCATCATTCAAAGGCAGATTTCTCGAAATGGGTAAAATCAAATCAGCCCAAGAATGGTACCCAGATGCCAAATTATCCAACTTTTGCTCAGAAGAACTCAATTTCTCTTCAGCAGGGTAAAAATGAATGCTATTCACATGATAAATCCCAGTGTAGGTTTTATCTATCAAATTGCCAAGATAAACAGCAAGTGTTTGATTACTCTTAAGCAGGGAATAGTACCTTGTGATGTCCTTCTCGACAGTCCAAACAATCCCTTCAGGCCTCGGTTCTGCTGTGCAGCTCCTGAGAATCTCAACCCCACCAAGCCAAACCCCGAAGATGCGGTCAAATTGCCTTCCTCTGCAGGTAGCTTTCCATTCAAGGACAATTGTGGAGAAAGTTTGAGATGGGCAATGGGAAGGAGGGGTGTAGTTTGCAAAGGCTGGAGCTTGGCCTTAGGTGTAGGCAAAGTCATGCTGGAGAGTGAGCTGGGAACAAGGCTTGGTTTTTGGTACTTCAATGGGTTTGGTTACTTCAAAAAATTAATGAGATCCCACGGCTCGTAGGATTTTAACTCATTCTAGCAATTTTTTATTTTCTTTCAATTTCGGTATTGAGTTTTCTGCGTTCATTGAGAAAAACTAATAATGTCATGTAGTGCTACGGTTGAATGAATCTTTCTATTTGATTAAAAATAAAAAAAATAAAAAAAAGTGTTATCAAACATGTCATATTATTATTAGTTAGGAGAAATAGTAAAATAGTGTTATACTCGTTTCCTAAAGTTTTTCTTGCGTTTATGGTATTTTTCTGTATATATAATATATAAAAATGGGGCTATTTTTGCTGTTCCTTTTGCTAGCCCAGCCCAATTCAAACCAACATGCTAGCAGTTGATGGAGATTTTAGAATAAAAACTCAAGATGCCCAAGTTGAAACTGAAGCTTTTAAATTAGCAAGGATGTCAGTGACATTTGTTCTCCAAAACTGTTGCGCAAATACTGATATAGCCGTCTGTAATTGGCAATGGGGGAAGTAGCTCAACTCCTTATAAACCAAGGCTTGGTCCCTTAACGTTTCAATATGGGACAAATACTCTCAACACTGCCCCGCACTTGTGGCAAACTTTCAAGCCTAACACATGGACAACACATATTGGATGACGTGGGAGCACGTGTGACTGTTGGGCCCAACACGTGAAGCCTTGCTCTGATACCATGTAAGATTTACGTTCACTCAAGAAAGTAGGTTTGGCTGAATGATCCATCAATGTGATGGAGAGTTGTATTTACAAACAAATTACAAGAGCTCAGTTACATAGATAAGATAGGACTCCTTCTTGATAAGGCAATCCTTGTATCAAAATTTAAAATAAAAATACAACATACTTTCAAACTTTCAAACGTACAAACAATATCATGAGTTTGAATTCAAATCAGAGGATAGCCTCTGACTAACATCCCCCTGCAAGCTTACAGCACGAGACACAACTGAAAGCTTGGACACCAACAATTTGAAATGAGCAGAGGACAAGCCTTTAGGAAACAAGTTAGCCAACTAGTTTAGAGAACAAATAAAATTAACAGCAAGCTCACCTCGAATGACCTTTTCCCTAACATAATGATAGTCCACCTCAAGATGTGTGGTTCGAGAGTGAAACACATGATTGGAAGCAAGGGCAATCGAGGAGATGTTATCGCACGAAATAGTGGGTCTGGATAAGGGCAACTGCAAATCATGAAACAACGAGTGAAGCCATGACAATTCAGCCGCAGTATACGCCAGTTGATGGTACTTAGCCTCTATGCTTGATCGGGATACTGTTCTCTTCTTTTTAGAGCTCCATGACACCAAATTGGCACCAACATAAACACAATATCCACCGGTTGATCGTCGAGAATCCGAATCACCAGCATAGTCTGCATCCGAGAAAGCATTAACTTGCAAACTGCCAAGCTTGTAAACAATATCATAATCATAAGAGGATTTAAGATAACGCAGGATGCGCTTGACTGCTAGCCAATGAGGAGACTTCGGAGAATGCATAAATTGGAAAACTTGGTTTACAACATAAGATAAATATGGGTGAGTGATTGTTAGATACTGCAAGGCGCCCACAATGCTTTTGTAGGTCTCAAGATCAGTATGCGGTTCACCAACATAAACACTCAATTTTTGCCCATTGGAAACTAGTGTAGAAATTGGCTTTGCATCCATAAATTTAGTACGTTGAAGAAGATCAAGAGCGTAGATGCATAGAGTCACCTGCTTAGGTAACTTCAATTCCCAAAAAATAGTGAAGTTTGCCCAAATCTTTCATAGAGAAAAGAGTACTCAAACGACGAATGAGATGAGAAACTTGGACTGGATCATTGCCGATGAGCACAATATCATCAACATAAATAAGCAAAATTAAATGGACACCTTGCTGGTTGTAATCACACTTAGACTCTTGAAAGCCAAGTTGTAAGAGATAATCAGAGAACGTATCACACCAAGCCCGTGGTGCTTGCTTGAAACAATATAGACTTCTTTGTAATCGACATACATGATTAGGAAATTGTGGATCAACAAACCCAACTAGTTGTTTCATGTAAACCTCCTCATTTAAATAACCATGAAAAAATGCATTGTGCACATCAAGTTGTCTGACTGGCCATTTATTAGTGATTGTAAGATTGAGAACCAAGCGGATAGTGCTATGCATGACCACAGGACTAAATGTCTCACTATAGTCGACACCTTACTTCTGATGAAAACCATTGACGACAAGTAGTGTTGCTTTATAGCGTTCTATGGACCCATCTGCTCTCCTCTTAATTTTAAAAACCCATTTATTTGGCAGCATGTTCATATTGTACCGAAAAGGAACTAGTTGCCATGTGCCATTGCGCTGTAAGGCATTGAATTCATGTGCCATTGCTTGTCTCCATTCCTTTTGCTTCACAGCCTGGCTAAAACAAGTGGGTTCCAGTAATTTAGAATCAACAATAAAATTCAATGCATATTTAGGATTGGGTTTTTGAACTCCCAACCGTAACCTAGTCACAATAGGATGTGTGGGAACATTGGACAGCCTTGAAACTTCAGTGGAGGACACATCAGGTTCAGCCGGTGCATGATCAATGTGTTGCACTGATTCTTGTTCTGTTGAAGGCAAGGACAAGATAGGCATATGATTTGGAGGAGGTTTGTGAAACAATTTTTCGAATGGTGATAGATTGTGAAGTACTTTTGTAGGTAACCTGTTGATTAGATAGGTACCTGTTTGACATGCTTCAAACCAATAAGAGGAAGGGATATGAGCATGAGAAAGCATGACAATGGCAGTTTCAACAAGAAGGCTATGTTTTTGTTTTGCTAATCCATTTTGTTCAGGATGTTTAGGGCACGCCAAACGTTGATGGATACCTTGATTTGCCAAAAATTTTTGAAACTCAAGTTAGGTATATTCACCTCCTTCACATTGAAAAGTTTTGATCAAAGCATTTAACATATTCTAAACTTGTTGCTTAAATTTAACAAACAAATCAAAAATCTCGAATTTGTGTTTCATAGGGAATATCCATGTGTAGCAGGAAAAATCATCAACAAAGAGCAAATAATATCAATAAACATTAACTGAAACAATAGGTGAACTCCAAACATCGGAGTGTACAAGCTCCAATGGAGAAGAAGAAACCAAATCTGATTTTGAAAAAGGTAATTTTGTGCTTTTACCTAAAGGACAGGAATAACAAAATCCTACGTCAAAAGAGCCGGTAATCGACACTTTTTTATTAGAAACCAAAAAGCGTCTTCTGTGTCTTGAGGTCCTTAACAAAAAAGGAATTAGGAAAAATTAGGATGTAGCAATTGTTGTCGGAAGTGAAACGATTGACAAAAATTAAATTGGTAGAAGCAGAGGGACAATGTAAGACATCATTTAGGTGCAAGGAACAAGAATCAATTAATGTTAATAGTGCTTAATCCAAAATGAGAAATGGATAGTTCGGAATCATTACCTACACCTCCAACATTGTCATTACTAGTATATTCCTTAGGGTTGGCAAGATTATGAAGTTCAGGAGTAACATGAGCATTTGCATCGATGTCAAGAAGCCATGAGCCATTTTTCTGTCGAGTCATGGTAGTAGGAGTACTAGGAGAGGTGGCTATGGCAGTAAGACGTTTTGGTGGAATTCTACCTTCATACGCCAGGTTCATCCTTTGATAACAGTCCAAAGCTGAATGACCCGGCTTGCCACAGATTTGACACACTAACCGTGTGTTCATAGAGGAAGATGCTTCACCAACTTGCTAATAGCTTCGTTGGTTGATAAAGGATCCACGAGCAATACCACCATTTCATACTCAAGGCCAAGATTATTCATGATAATCTGCACAAGTTCATCATCAGGAACCTGTTGTCCAGCAAGAGCAAGGTTGTCAGCAATCATATTCATCTTGTCAAGATAATCCAAGACAGACAAGTCTCCTTTCATGGTGAACATCAACTCATTAATTGCAAAAATGCAAAATCCTACTTTGTGATGTCGAGGCATATCGACGTTCGAGAGCCAGCCAAGTGGAGCGAGAAGTCTGATTACGTGAAACTATGGAGAGCACTAATTGGGATAAGGAGTTGTTGATCCAACTTAAGATAAGTTGGTCGTGCTGATTCCATGTTGTGTAGGCGGGATTGACTGCTGTGCTACCATGGAGATGCTTTGGAGGACATTCATGAGAGCCATCCATGAAGCCCATAATGTCTCGGCTTCTGAGAATGGGAAGAAATTGTGCCAGCCAAAGAGAATAGTTGGTTTGATCCAACTTAATGGAGATAGCAGCAACCATGGCAGGAGTGAGGCTGTTCATGGAAGAAAGGGTAGGTGGAGTGGTAGTTGGGGTAGCAGAGGCATCATTAGCGTTAGCCATGGGAAGGAAAATTTTGGGAGAGAAAAAAAAACTAAAGTTGTGTTGTAAGACAGGTGGCTCTTTCATGGTATTAGAGCAAGGCTATACGTGTTGGGCACAACGGCCACACGTGCTCCCACGTCACCCAATATGTGTTGTTCACGTGTTAGGCTTGAAAGTTCGCCACACGTGTGGGGGCGTGTTGAGAGTATTTGTCCCATATTGAAACGTTAAGGGACTAAGCCTGGGTTTATAAGGAGTTGAGCTACTTCCCCCATTACTAATATTGATTTTGGGGTGGAACCTCAACTTCCTTCACAAACAACCACGCACAACTATTCATTTACTTATCCTGTTGTAATAACACGCGTGTAAGAAGACTAAATATTAGGTCGTCTATTATGTAAATGAAGAGTCCAAATCTTGTAGACAATAGTTATTGAAAGAAAGAAAGTAACATGACATACATAGAATTTGACGGAAATTTTACAACTGACTGCGAAGCTCCACTTCTGGTACGCATTTCTATTCTTAATATAATTTTAGTTTTTTTTGTTCGATCCAGATTAATCCCACTTTGATAGAAGGCTAGAGAATGCAGAATTTAGCTTTTGCTATGGTTAAGGATGTACATATCCAAGGCATAACTTCGAAGCCCACATTGGCAATTACAAGAGCATGGATGTGACGGTAGACGACGTTGAGATCATGAGTCTAGTGGGGAGGGAACTATAATCCAAGAATCAACAAATGTTAACGTCACCAATGTTGACATCATAGTCGTGTTGTGAACAACAACTGTGTAACTATCCTAAATTGAAACACCGGGATCAACGTTGAAAAAATGACATGTGCTGCGCCGACGGCAATGGGTTTGGCATGGGGGTGTCCTAGGCAAGACTGACATAGAGGGGCTTGTGATGGGAGTGATGGTGAGAAACTGTATATTCTCACACTGTGTTGAGAAAATTTAGAGTACACAACTCTAATGTAGACTTGTTGGAGACAAAACAAGTAAACAATTTACTTGTATTAGACTCACAAAATAGTACAACAAGACAACTCTCAAAGGAAAGACAAACTCTTACAAGCACTCTTTCTCACTTCACTCACACTTCTCACAAGGACTACTTAGCTCTATAGCTTATTTCTCACTCTTCACTTTTTGATTGATTCAACAATGCATGGTTTCATGCCTATTTATAGTTGTTCTAGCCGACATAGCTCACCGCCATGGCTATATAATATTAGCTACATAATTGTTTTACCTTCTAGACTATACTTTTTCAAAATGGCTGCCGACTTTCTTTTATTCCAGTCCCATAATTGTGTTTTGCACTAGAAAACCCTACAATCTTCACCTGTCTAATATCTCCCTTTTATTAACCGACATTTCACTTCTACAGTTGTGTAGAAATTTTCCCTTCAATACTTCTATGGGCTGGATACTTTATTTGGGCTGGGCTGGTGTTGATCTTTAACACACTGAGGTGCTATATATTATAGGATCCAGAGTTTGGTGGCTTCTAATGTTGATATAGTCGTCTATAATGTGGTTTTTGCGGACATTGTTATGGACTATCTTCAGAACATCCCTATAATCTTAGACCGAGAGCATTGCCAAGCAAATCAGTGCCCCAAGCCAAATCCTCCTCCATAGTTAAGGTATCAAATGTGAGCTACAAGAACATTAAGGGCACGTCTGTGCACCCTCATATCATTGTTCTTGAGTGTGGCACTGCGCTCGGAGCATGCAAGGACGCCAAGTTTATCCACGTGAAAATTACTGTCGAAGGACGACGGTTTCGACGCTCAATTTACATGTAAAAACGTGAAGCCTGCTGTGTCTGGCCAAGTCCTGCTCCTTGTCCTGCTCATTGCATTTGCTTACTTCCCTTTTTTGGCTAAGAAAAACAAGGATAACAAACAACCACGCACAAGTACATATACATTAAGGCAGATGTGCTACACCCAAGGTCTAAAATATCGATGGTATCGGAAATATTGGAAGTCCAAAAACACGGAAATGTCGATGGAAATATCGGTATCGGTAAAAATTGAATAAAAATCACGGAAATTGTAAGAAAAACTTGGAAATTTTTATTGAAACTTTGCAGAATGTTTATTTAGTCAAATATCTATTAGCTTATCACAAAAAAATTAGAAAGAAATGCATTGCATGATGGATTTAACTGATTTAAGTTGATTATATAGCGAGCTGGCAAACACTGTAAGTGTAGAAAATTTGAAGTAATTAATGAAAGAAGATTAAACACACCATAATTATTTATATATAATGAATTACTACAATATTTTACACTTTATACATTGCATGGTAAGATACATGAGTGACTTAGTACCACATAGAGTTCCTATGAGGTTCAAAATTTTCACTATCTTCATCATCACTATGTGTAGAGTAAGTATATTGTGAGGAGTAGTCATCAAATGATAAATCCCCAAAATAGTTTTGCATGTAATTGTTAACATGCCACCCATATGGATCCGAGATTGGTTGACGTTGTCCATAAGCAAAATCATTTGAAGATTGAGTCTCGAATTCTTTCCATGAGTCGCTTGATTCCATCCCAACAGGAATGGGATATGAAGGGTAGGGAAATGGTTGGTTATGAGTATAACCATAGTTACTACTCATCTCATGTGAAAATTTGTTTCTTGCAAAAAGAATTCAAAACAAAACCATATATATATATAAATATTTTAGCATATTTTCACAAAAACATAAGTGATATGGTGGTTAAGGTGTTGAAGGAGTAAAATGGTTAAGGTGTCGATAAAATGGTTTCGTATCGGGATATTATCGATAATATCGCGATATATTGCCCAAATCATTCATAAAAATGTTGATATTATCGGGATAATATCGATAAAAATATCGATATATTGACGATAACACCATGGTTTGTTGCGAAAATATTGGCCCCTCAAAAATCCGATATTATCGGGATAATATCGGAGATAATATCGACATTTAATACCTTGGCTACACCACGGCATACATCTGTACTATCTTAAGAACATCAGATATTTGGTTTCTTGCTTCTCCCAAATTCAGTTTTGTCATATTCTTTGTGAAGCCACTTTTGTTGAGAAAGTATGGGTGCATGTATATTTAGTTAAACAAAAGTTTAAAAAGATGCCTATTTCACCCACGAGTATCCAAAACATACAAAAATTACTCCTATTTCACACACCAAGTATTCACTAATTATGTCATACTCTCTCCATCCCACACTACTCCAACCACCATTATAAACAATTAAATTAGATCAATATCAAAATATCTGTGTAGTGACACGAACAGAAATAATAGGGCGATTTTTATTCATAAAAAATAATAGGTACATTATTATATATATGTAAGTGCATCAAGAGTATTGACAAAAATTAGAATGCAAACTATTGTTGTAGGTATATTATAAATTACTAATAACAAAATAACCAATAAACATTATAATATGAAATAAATTATCATTGATCATTTGGTCTACTAACACACCGTCTCTATTTTGTTTAAGTAGATTATGAGTTCAAATCTTGTAGACAATAGTTATTGAAACAATTTGTTGGAGGTCAACAAAACTTTTTCTTATTCATAGAATTTGCCGGAGGTCAACGAAATTTACCCCGTGATTCCGTGAACATAGTTTCTTGAAAGAAGCAAGACAGATGTTTCTTGTGTGAATAGTAGGAGCCTAAATTAGCAGAAATAACAACTAAAATTAGAGGAAATTGAATCCACATAAAGGAAAGTAAATAAATAAAAGAAAGTCAGCACCTAAATAGGACTTAAGAGATTAGAAGTAGTCCGCATAAATTTTGGTTCACAATTTTGCGGTGGTGAGTTCCTTTTTGACACTATAAAATGCACCCATTGAGACCGATCTTGAATCCAACACTATTGAGATTGTCAGAGGCTAAAAGTTGAATCAAATACAAGTCTAAAACATGGGTTCAGAATTTATTCATGGAATTACCTGGTTTTTGTTCTTGGTAGCGATATGTGCCATCAAAGCCAAAGCTATCAGTGTTAATGTCGTTAAATTTGGAGCCAAGGGTGATGGCAAGACAGATGATACCAAGGTAACAAACAACTAATTACTCTCGATCATGATATTAGAACTCAGATTTTTCTCTAACAAAATGAACTTTATCACGTCATTTTTCACCGAACAATCAAATACTATCGCGTCATTAGGTGAATAAAATTTAGTGTGCTATGTGATGTTTCTCATCAAACTAATGTTTTCTTGTTACGTGATTAAATTTTCAGGCTTTCACACAAGCATGGACACAAGCCTGCAGTGAGAGGCAAAATAACAAATATGTGATACCAAAAGGAAAATATATAGTTGGTCCAGTTGATTTTGCAGGGCCCTGCAAAGCAAAAACTATTCACTTTAAGGTTGACGGAACAGTGCAGTCTTCAAAAAAGCAGTCGGTAACTGGAGGTGCGCACCGTAATGCGTGGATTAGTTTCATGCAGGTTAACAACTTGCTCATCTCAGGAGATGGCATTTTTGATGGCCAAGGATTTGAATACAATTGTGCTAAAGCTAAACAATGCGAACAACCGCCTCTAGTAAGCATCCCCATTCTCAATAATTTTGATTTTGTTTGTTTGTTTATTCAACAACTATTTATCGTACATGAGTTTTGAACTCACAACTTCTTCAAACAAAATGAAGACGGAAGTTATGATCTGTTCGATCGGGATTAATTAATGCTTCTTTGATTGAATGCAGAATTTAATTTTCTCTATGGTTAAGGATTCACACATCCAAGGCATAACATCGAACAATAGTGTCGGCGGCCAGATTGGCATTTATCGTTCAAGAAACGTGACAGTGGACGATGTTTCCATCGGCACCCGAGGGGGGGAGGGAATCCTGATCGAAAAGTCAACAAACATTAACATCACCAATACAGACATCAAAATCCTTAGCGACAACTGTGTCACTATCCTAGATGGAAACACTGGGATCAACATCGAAAAAATGACATGCTCACAAGGCAATGGCCTTGGTGTGAGTGTCCTAGGCAACACTGGCAAAGAGGAGCCGGTTAATGGAGTGACGGTGAGAAACTGTACCTTCTCACACACTGAGGGTGCAATTAGGATCCAGAGTTCGGCGGGTTCTACTGCTAATATAGCCATCTCTAATTTGGTTTTTGAGGACATTATTTTCGACTATCTTCAGAACATGGCTATAATCTTAGACCAGGAGCATTGCCCATCAAAACAGTGCCGAACGCCAAACCCCTCCAAAGTTAAGGTGTCAAATGTGAGCTTCAAGAACATTAAGGGCAACTCCGTGGACAATCGTATCGTTATTCTTGAGTGTGGCACTGCGCCCGGCGCATGTAAGGACATCAAGTTTAGTGACATGAGAGTTCTCGTCGAAGGGGATGACCGTTTGGAGACTCAATTTAGATGTAAAAATGTGAAGCCTGTTGTGTCTGGCAAAGTTGATCCTGCTGCTTGTAATACACGAGCCGTCGCCTGATATTAGTTCATGTACGCCATCTCGACATCCAAGATAGAGAAAGAGATAAAGAAAGATCAAAATGGTTTGTTAAATCACATCAGCAACAGATATTGCTGCTTTTTGTAATAAATTTTGGCTTTAAATATCGTTTGTTCAGACTAATCATGTACTAGTATTCGTCGGGAACAAAAATTAGCTCAAGGAGTTTGTTTCAATGTGGTGATTATTATCTGGATTTTAATTGCATTTGCGTGTTTATATGAAACTTGAACATTAAATCAAGGTAATATAGCATGAAAAATTAGCACAAGATGATCTGATCCGCTTTTCAGAAATCATTCCAATTCAAATTAAAACCAGAATCACTTTTAATGCAGATACCTTAACTACAATCTAGAACCCCCACAAAATGAAATTGAGTACATAATACTTACATATTTATTTGAGGTACCACCAAACAGGAAGATGCATGAATATGAATGAGCTAAACTTTGGTCATTGTTCTCACCAAAAGGCCAGAAATTCGAGCACCAAAAGGCCACACTCTGTTTAAGCCAAAATTCAAATTAGACAATGATTTTTTGTTGCATTTGCTCCCCACCTTGTCATAGAGTACTGTGTAGTTTGAGCTGCTTATATTTCTGAAGTAACAGAATTTGCCACCATCATATGCGTAGACTTGCTGTGTGCTCCCCAATCCACTCACAACCAAATTGTTTTTCACAACCATATTGCCCTCAGCACTCTGCAGATTTCTGAGAGAGCTGTTTGAGAATCCCAAACCAGACTTCTTCTCAATAAATCCCAAGTCCACACTTGTAATCAATAAATAAGTTCCATTTCCTCGTTTGAAGAAGTCAGTGTACAAATAAAGTGGAAATGTTTTGTGTGATGTCAGTGAGTGAACATAGGAGGATGGCAGCTTAATATGAACTGAGTCATTGAAAATGATCTTCTGGTTTACTATCTGCATATTACCATCTTTCCCCAGGACCATTGAATTACTGTAATAGAAGTCTTGAATTGAACGGGTTGTGATATTCCCATAGGAAGACTTCACCCATCCAGTTGATGACACGGACCTGCTTGTCCTTGTCAAAAATGTGCCATTTAAACCCTTGAAATCTGAAACCAGGGAAACAACAAAGGGCAAGCTACTGTGTTTCAAAAGCTTTCCTTCAGTTTTTGTGCTCTGTTTGTCCAACCAAAGATGCAAATTTGCATCAATGTACCAAACATTTAAGGCATTTGTAACATTAAACCCAAACTTGTGGCTCTCCCCATCTAATATCTTCCCTAAAAATGGTGTAATTTCAATATCATAAGTCGGAAGATCGTATGAGCCAATTGCAGTAATGGGTCTCCACAAAAGAGGATTGACCCCTCCAGTGAAAATCACAGTAAAAGGCCAGACTGCACCAACAACCTCACCATCTAGACTGACCACAACCTCCCTAAAAGGCCCATTTCCAGGTGTACCGCTAAGGTTGTTTGCAGCTATGTACTCATTAGGAAGATTTGAATACCAAGATTCATCATTCTCATGAAATGAAACATACACCTCCAACACAGCCCTATAAGCATTCTGTGGAATCTTGAACTCCTTCAACTCCGTATCAGTTGAATTCTGAACTTCAAACCACAACCCATCATTCAAAGGCAGATTTCTCGAAATGGGTAAAATCAAATCAGCCCAAGAATGGTACCCAGATGCCAAATTATCCAACTTTTGCTCAAAAGAATTCAATTTCTCTTCAGTAGGGTAAAAATGAATGCTTATATTCACATGATAAATCCCAGTGTAGGTTTTATCTATCAAATTGCCAAGATAAACAGCAAGTGTTTGATTACTCTTAAGCAGTGAATAGTACCTTGTGATGTCCTTCTCGACAGTCCAAACAATCCCATTAGGCCTTGGTTCTGCTGTGCAGCTCCTGAGAATCTCAACCCCACCAAGCCAAACCCCGAAAATGCGGTCAAATTGCCTTCCTCTGCACGTAGCTTTCCATTCAAGGACAATTGTGGAGAAAGTTTGAGATGGGCAATGGGAAGGAGGGGTGTAGTTTGCAAAGACTGGAGCTTGGCCATATGTGTAGGCAAAGTCATGCTGGAGAATGAGCTGGGAACAAGGCTTGGTTTTTGGTACTTCAATGGGTTTGGTTACTTCAAAAAATACAGTTGGTGGGGTGTCATTTAGAGGTGTGGGTTGGGAGAGAAGCTCAGATCGGAGGAGGTTGAGCTTGTGGACATTGGCTGTGGAAAACAGAGGTTGGTGGAGGAGTACGAGGAAGAAGAGGGGCAACAGAGAGGCCATGAGTGACTGACTGGTGGTTGAGCCTTGGTGGTTTACTTTTGCTTTGGTGGTTTACTTTGTTTTAGATGCCTTGGTTTGGTGGTATTTTTCTGTATTATTAGGTGTCTAGGAGTGAAAAACAATGGTGATTTTAACTTATATCATTTTGTGATTAGAAATTCTGTCGAAGTTATTGTTGCGCTTGTTACTGGCTCTCAACCTAAGCAAAGGAAATGATTGAATGTAGCCATTGATTGTTACTGTCAATCTCTGTGATGATGATGATGATAATGATTCCTTTTTAAAAAAAATTATTGAGTACAAGCGAAGCTATAGGGGGAGGGGGTTTACACACAAATAGTCTTGGATGTGTCAGGTTTCAAACCTCTACTCACACGGCAAATAGTCTTGGAAGCTATAAGGAAATTATTGAATGTAGCCACTGATATGATTGTTTAGCAAGTGCCTGGCAGCAAAAAGTCAATTTACTTTTACCCCTTGCTCTTCAGCTTTTAATTTATCTTTTAGTAATTCCAGCACGAATCAATTGTGAAAAAAGTACCTGGCAGCAAAAAATTGTGATAAAAGTAGCTACATTTCGCAAATTTTATTTTCTACAAGGGCAATTGGAATGTCTTTGGAAATATTGTACATACTACTACTATTGTGAAAGTGAACAGTGACATTTCAAGTGAAACCAGAGAAGTCTATGAAGAATTGTATACCATAAGAAGAAATTTATCCACGTGGCTCTTTTTCGGGTTTTCTTTGTTGCTTTTAATACATTGATAGCAACGAACATTCTCTATTATTTTTAGTCTGTAAATTTAGGGGACTGATTTTCTCACTCCATTTTTATCCACTTACACTCCATTTTTCTAAATAAAAGGAGTGTAGATGAATAAAATGGGAGTGAGAAAATCATTTACCAAAATTTAACCTGAAAAGAAAGATTCAGAGATCAGGGTGCAATGGGTAATGGACAATTCCAAGCAATTAATAAAGGCAATTTGATTCATGAGATACTCCAGGGCAAGAAACAAACGTGAAAAACCAATTGGCAGCCCACATGAAAAAAAAAATTAGGATAACAGAAAAAAATAAAAAGACCTAAAACAGACAAACAAAATTAGCACATAATTAAATTACCATAAAAAAAATTATTATAGCACCTCAAATTTAGCAACTCTAGTATGAAGACCACTAAATTAATCTTGTAATGTGAACTTTTGAGCAGTGTAAAACTGATCATAATGTTTGTAAGGTGCATGTCCTCTGGGTTATCTATAAGTGCTTTCTGTGTAAACATTGATGCTGTATTGCTAGAATTGATTTCATTCCATGAAAAATATCATCATTTCATTACACAATAAGATTTACACATCTCTGATATTTACACTCAATTAAGAGTTCGATTTAAAACTGATATTTGACCAGAGTCGCCGTTCAACAAGAAAACCTCCAAAGGGGCATAAGTAGAGGCTATTGATGATCCAAATCTGTAGGTAGGTTGCAGTAGTTTGCTTCCTTTGGCACACTGAAATGATCGAAGCCTCGGTCCAGTTCTCATCTGCCAAATCTGCATGATATTGCCACATGAGCAAATGTATTTAAGTTGATTAAGTGAAACCAAGCTTGATCTTAATCAACTATGGCAGTGGTTTAGCAAATGCACAGAGAAGGCCCCATCAGTCCAAAACTAAACAGAATTTTGTGATCGTACTTAAATTTGAACTATATGTTCTCTCTTTAATACACAATGATATCCATTCATTCTACCCTCGGGCCGCCATCAAGCATTGTATGCATATATGCAACTCATTCACATCATTTAACTTAAATGGGAGAAGAGTGGAGCCCTGTCCCCATCATCTAATTTCGAACAAAACTTTCAAAAGCTTGCATAAAACTTTGAAATATGATTCTTAAGACAACTAATGTATAGAATGCCTCTAAAAGAATCAACTATCAATTTTACCTTCTGTTTCTCTAACATGTATACATGGACTGCTACAATACCTTCAAGATCCACAATTGTCCACATAAGACTCTTAATAATTAAGGTAGAAAATATATCTAGAGGAACTTATCACTTTATGGTCTACTCTTTGCAATTAAAAAATTTACTAAAGGGTTCCTGATACAAGTACCTTCAAGAAAACAGGAAAGATTTATTTGCTGTCTCATTAATATAGTATAAATAGTAAGCTAGCAAAACAATGTAACTAAGAGAATGCAAAGGATCTTTGACTGCTTTAATGTCAGAAAAAGGAGATAATTTCTGAGGGCATAGTAAAAGAAACTACCTCAACAATTCCTTTCCGAGGGGCATGAATAGCCAAACACAGGCAGTAATCACTCTTCGTAGGTTCATAATAACTAGAACCAGAAGCTGCAGTATCTTTTTTTACCAGCATCTCCATGAATAGGCAACTAGCATCCCGATATCCCTGCAAATCGATTCAAACCACCATTAGGAAACAAAAAAAAAAAGGAAAAAAAAAAAGTAAAAATAAATTCAAGGATTCTGGGATAAAACCTTCCAGAGCCGCACTATAACAAGTGCTTGAGTGTCTAAAAGCAATATACGACCAAGTGAATCTGTAATTGCAGCCAACGTGCCACTAGGTGATAAGGTAAGCTTCTCACCCTTTCTTGGGAAATCCTTCAAACATGTCAATGGCGAAGCTGTCACAAATCACACTGCAGGTCAGCCAAAATGCAGTTGATAAATGATTGTACGTAGAATTTGAAATCCAAGAAGAAAAAACCAATTATAATTGTACCACAAAAAAATTAGATTGGATTTCTTTTGAGCTTACACTAAAGCATATCATATCACTCTTGATTGAATGTCACATGCACAGAAAAACTAAGGAATGTACTTTTTGTTCCACTTAGCAGTCCAAAAGCATGTTCAAGCGTATATATAATTTCTTGTTAATTATGTTTCAATACAATTAGAAAAGTTCCAAGAGCAAAGAAAGTAAGGAGAGCACAATAGTCATGCAAGTAGCAGACAGGACCACCAGAGATAAGGATGCATGATTCACCATTTCTCTGTTCTTTGTGCTTATATTTTTTACTTTATAAGATCATGTCACTGTTGTGCACTTTTACTCAGCCCCTCAGCCAAAAGAGTACTTTTGATTTCTAATTCCATTTATTTCATGTCTTTTCATCTGAGTCTATCGCTTTATTTGGTATTTGCATAATTTTATCATATTTTATTTCCTATAAATTTGAAACTATAGCCACAGATGCGTACATAAATGTAAAGATCTATATGTTTCCATAGATATCTGGAAAAAGAATAAGGTCTTTATACAGAGGCAATGAATTCAATCATCAATATGATTCAATGATCTCCTCCTCCTTTCACCAATACATTCGGGTGGAAAAACTACACAAATCAGTCAACAACATCATTAACTTTAAGTTAACATTATTCTCACCTCGTGCAAATGGTTGAGGTTTCTCATCTGATTTTCTAGGTGAAGTCTGGTCACTCCGCCAAATCATTTTTGACAATGAAGCTATTGTCGAAAATGTTGCAGGCACAACTTTAGACAAGATAGCTCCCACCAAAGACCTATTTTTGTCTTCTGAAAGTCTTTATATGAAAAAAAATATATCTAATCATTAAATATACCAAAAGAACATAAGAAAGAGAGCACTTTGAATTGCAAAACATAAGAATAAATTTTTCTAAGTGGGAAATTTTTGAATTGCATCATCTCATCACACTAACCTGAAGGCAGAAATCACGGCATCCTCTCCAACAGTGATTCCACAGTAATAATGTTCACTTGACTGCCCAACAATAAAAGCAGCTGAATTCAAATCCAAAATAACTTCAGAAGGCTTTCAATGATTTATAGGGAATTAACATCAGAAGCATTACTGCCAGGGAAAAATAAAAAATAAAAAAATGGTGGACAAGCATGGCAATAAGAAAATTTTTGTAAATGTTACGGAAATAAATTTCGGTACAATATATCCCCACTGTTTGACATCTTTCTTTCAAGTCACTGGTGAACTCAACAGAACTTATTCTATCAAGGTGGATGCTGAAGAAAGCATCAGAATATGAAAATAAGCAGGGTAATTCTACCTGGATTTCCATCAGTGGTGGAGGCATAATGCCAGTAATTGCTGCATCAGCACAGGTACCATACTTGCTGACACTCCATAACTGGTAAGGTAATTTACCATAAGAACGTCCAAAATCATCTGAGCCTCGCTTTCTGGGGTTTGGATCCCAAAACTGAGACTGTGTTTCTTGAAACCACTGGTGCAGCATATTCTACATTCCAAGCACGTAAAGCATATTATTAGAACCCATACTGATTGCGCTCCTAAAGGGTAGAAGCAAACACAAAAATCAAACCAGATGAGAAGGGTCAATCCGAACTTTTTCCAAGTCTCCAACAGTAAACATCCCATACCATCTTGTTAACTTATAACTAAAAATACTTTATCTTTGCATTTCATAAGGGGAAAGAGTGAAAAATTAAAGATAAACACTAACATGATTTATGCTCAAAGATGACATTACAGCTAAAACTCTTCATTGCTAGCAAGGCAAAAACACAAAAGTTTCTCATACCTGAATATCAGAACCATCAAAACGGGCGACTATGCCTGGCATAACAACACAAACCTCCTCCGAGGATGTTTCATGGCTCAAATCTCTCTTCGTTCCACGCACTCTCAACCTTATAATCCGTGCAGGATATACCATCTGTAAGTACATAAATTAATCAAAGCTGCATGACCAACATAACTCAAGTTTTTCAACAACCAATACCAGAAATGAATCACAATGCCATACAAAATCATCATATTTACAAACCCAATATGCAAAAACTTAACGAACGGAATGAAATTTGCAACATTGAATGATAAATGTTCATCGACCAAACCGAATGTGGCAGCTTTACCTGTTTATGAATTAAATGACCAGCCAAAGAGAAAAACAGGAGGGAGCCAGACGAAGTCCCCGCCACGACGACCCTTATCTCATCAAACACCAACCACTCTATAGCCGTGACGAACTCCGCCGAGATCGGGGACAATTCGGGTCGAATCTTGAGCCGGGTCGAGTCGGGCTCGGCCCACCCTAGAACCACAATAACGGAGCGGTTGGCGAGCGCGAGGGAGTGGGTGTCGAGGGCGCAGAGGACGCTCGGGTTGTCGACGAGCCAGCCCTCCTTGCCAGCGCCGAGCTCGCCGAGCTCTTCGCAAGCTATGCTGCCCAGCTCTGTCGTATGAGCTCGCTTCGACATGGTTGATCGGATCGGGATCGAAGAAGAAGGAGCAAGACGAAGCAAGAGGAAAGAGATATCTATGGGTTCTGCTTTGCGTTTCGTAATAGTATACTAAAAACGTCGTCGTTCTCCGATCCATTATAAAGTAGAAGTAACGACACCGTTTTAACCATCTTTTTGGCCGTTAATGCATATTAAACTGTAACACAGTTTCGGTGGTCGTTCGAGAAATCAAAAATGTTGAGCCAAGACCCCTCGCTCGCTAAAACCCTAAACCCTTCTCTCTTTCTCCTCACTCCATTTGCCAACCCTCTCCGCAAAACCCTAACACTTCAACCCATCAGCACCGCTCCTAAACGCCTCTGCATCAAAGCATTCTCCCAATTCCCTCAAAATTCCGACCCCAATTTCACATTTTCCCACCAAATTCCCCAACTCCGGCGGGACATCCGCTCGTTAGCCGGCCGTAGCAAGAAGAAGCCTGGAGGTGGACCGTCCCCGGGCCGAATCGAAGGTAACGCGGAGTTTCGCAAGGAGGTGAAGCAAAATGCTCGCCGGAAAAGCAAGAAGCTTGCGGAGTCCATGTTCTACCGACTCAAGAACACTAGCCGGAAGTACGCCGATAACTTCACCGACGACGAGCTCCAGCAAATCGGGCTTGGGTACGACCGCATGGTCCGGTTCATGGAGAAAGACGACCCCAATTTGCGCCACCCCCATGATTGGTACAAGTACGGCGAATTTGGGCCTTACTCATGGCGTGGAGTGGTCGTTGGTGAACCGGTTCGGGGAAGGTTCACCGACGAGAGGGTAATGATGATTGGTGAAGTTAAGGACCAGGAGGAGTGGGAAAAGATTGAGCAATTTGAGATGGGTCAAGATTTTGGGAAGAGATTGACACAATTGGATAGGAGCAAAGGGTTTAAATACTTTTGGGTGTTTGTGAGGCACCCAAGGTGGAGACTTTCGGATTTGCCGTGGCAGCAGTGGACTTTGGTCTGTGAGGTGGTTGTGGAAGGTGATAAACAGAGGTTGGATAAGTGGAACTTGATGAGTAGGCTTGGGAACTTGACTAGGTCCATGATAACAAAATGTGCAGCTTGGATGAGACCAGATATAATATACGTGAAGAGGCCCGTTTATCAGTGTAGGTTTGAGCCTCAGGATGATTTTTTCAGGGTGTTGGCGCCTTTTCTTGATCCGAAAACAGAGGAGGATTACTTATTTGAGTTGGAGAGAGATGATGGGAGTGTTGAAATGTGCACTTATTTTGGTGGGTTGTGTAAGATTGTGAAGGTGAATCAGAAGGCGTTTGTGGATGATGTGGTGAAGGGTTATGAGAAGTTGAGTGATGAAGAGAAGTCTAGGTGTTTGGGGTTTTTGCTGAAGAATCATCCGGTTCAGTTGTTGCATCCCTATACGAAGGAGTGGAAGGCTAAGTTGGAGGAGTGGGAGTTGGGTTGTGATGCTCCGGATGGTGATGATGATGTCCGTGGTATCAATGTGGCTGAGAAGGAGTATACGGATTGGATTGAGGTTGATGAGGATAATAATGAGGAAGAAGATGTTGTTATGGAAATGGAAGATGGCGGAGAGAATGAATTTGGGGATGATAATGAGAACAGCAATGATGACGAGGAGGAAGATGATGGAGACGATGAATTGGGAGTTGAAGAAGAAGAGTTAAGTGAAGGAGAGGATGAGAAATATTGGGAGGAGGAGTTTCAAAAGGCGGTGAGTAGCTCTGATGCAATGGAAAAGCTAGCGAAACGAAGTGTAGAGGTAAATACCGAGTACTATAAGAAGCAATTGAGAGCAATGGAAAGGAACAAATATGGAAACTTGGAAGATGATGGTGATGAAACCGCCTTGAGGAGAAAACGACCGACTGTGAGCCCCGAAGAATGGAAGATTGCTGGGTATGGTCCATGGAGGAAAAGGATTAAAAAGAGTAAAATTCCCCCGCAACTGTTCTTGCGGGCAGCAGTTAGACCATTCAATTACAGAAATCTTGTGAAGGAGATTGTTTTGACTAGGCATGCAATTCTGGATGGTGAATTTGGTGCAAAGACTTGAAACAATATCATTTCACGTCTCTTGTTTGGATCGCTGTATCGGCTAGTTTAGAAAATTACAGGGAGCATATGTATTATGAATTGATGATACCAATGGATTTTATGTATGTAAAAGGAGCTGTATGAAGTTGAAGTTGAGACAGTTTATTGCAAGAGAAAGTTTTGCCATGGTAGTTTTTAAGCAACTTTTATTTCATAGTTTCAGTATTTCTATGAATTATCTTAATTTGCTGTAAGTTAATAATTAAATAAATGGATTCTTGTAAAATTAATAAATAAAATAAATGAAGATAAAAATAATTATCTTATTTTATTTTTTTCTTTGGAACTACAAAGCAAAGCAATCAGCTATAGTTCTTGCACTAAAAAATGGCGGGAAATCCCTAACCCCAAAAAGCCAAAAACCTGACCTCCAAATGCTGACCATCCCCAATTTCCATGCAACTGCCGGTAACTGTATGTTCACCCATCTAATTCCCTACCTCCCCCCAAAAACCCCTAACTCCGTGCTACTCTCTCCGATACTTTTCTTTCATTTCCACACCCCGAAACGTTTCGCTCGTATCCATTTCTCCGCGCGACTAATGTCGTCTTCTTCTTCGACCCAAGTATTGGCAGAGTACGCGAAATCGAAGAGGTCCTCCTGCAAGAAGTGCTCGAAAGCGATCGCCGCCAAGGCTCTGAGGCTGGGCTTGGTCAGCAGAGACGCGCGCGGTTTCGACGTGACCAAGTGGCACCACTTGGATTGCTTTAACTTCGGCTCCGAGTCGGTTGCTTCGGTCGAGAAAATTAAAGGGTTTCAGTCTTTGGAGGTTTGGTCCATTTCCAGTTTTGGGTTTTGCTTTGTTTGGTCAGTGAGAATTAACTATGGCTTCTGTTTTTAGGAAAACAAAGAAAAAAGAAGTTGAAGTTTTGGGTGTTTTCTAGTTCTCGCCTTTGTTTCGAGAATAATTAAGCAGCTAAATGAAAAATAAACTCTTTTTCTTATTTTTTAAAAAAAACTGAAAGGAGGAACATTTTGAAGTAATTTAGATTGTTTCTTTTTGGGTAAGACCAGGGTTGCATGTGTAAAGCATTGAAGTTTTGGTTTTCAAAATATCAATTAAAGATTGAGCTTTATATTCCCTTTTGGTTTCTGAATTTTCTCTGCAATCAAACAGGACCTTTGAGTGTAATAGTGTTAATTAGTTTAGCAGACATGGTTTCAACTTTCAACTCTATTTGATTATTGTCCCACTTGTTTGTACTTTCAGAGTAGTGATCAGGAATCTTTGAAGAAATTGGTGGCTGCCTCGGATAAATCTCGAGGGGAGGTATGCCTTGATTTCCTGCTATTTCCTGCTGTAGATTGTGAATGGAGAAAAACAAAAGAAAAAAGGAATAATATAAACTTACATGAGGGGGGCTTACAAGCCTGAAAGTCAGGGTGCGTGGTAACGAAGTATTATTAATCCTGAAAGTCAGTGTTGTGCTACAATAATGCGACTCAAATTTTTTTCTTATTTTATTTGGTCTCCTGCATCATTGAGGCCAAATTGAAGCTTGCAGAAAGTAAGATGATTGATGACAGAAAGAAGCCAGAACAGCCTAGATACTGAAGGTTTATGAGTTTCACATTTCAGAAAAAGAGGTATCAGGCACCCAAAGCCTGGCCTCAACACGAAATTTTATTGTAAGGGGCTAAAATACTTCACTCACAATTATTCATAACATAATATGTATAGCTTATCTACACTCCATCCTGTGAATGGTGAAATTGCAAACTTGAGGGACCAAATAAACTTGAAAGAAAACAACAACTTACAAAGATGAACCAAAACCAACAAATAATGTCCTAAAATAAATTACACACATATTCTAGCCTGACCAATTAACTCACAAAACAATACAAAAAAGACCAATATTTCCTTGGCTTGATTACCAGCAGATTCCATCTTTACTCAAATCCATTAGCATTTGTTATTATAGTATATTAACGAGGGAAATGCCCAAGTCAATTCCAGCCTTTTATTTTTTCACAATTCTTGGTGAAGTGAACCCTTTGGTCTATTTGTTTGATTTCTGCTCTTCGTCTTCTTGCTGAATCTGCTAGGTTATTAATGTCTTATTTGAAATACCTTTTTTTCTTTTTGGTAAAAAATAATATTGAATCTTGCAGGATTCAAATGAAAGTACACATGAGGGAAAGGAAAGTTCTGAAGGAAAAAGAGTAAACATACCCTATTTTTGGCTTCCTTATAACATGATTTGCCAAAGGAAATATTCCTGTGGTGATTCTTTATGTTTTCCAAATATAGGTTCATGAAGTAGATGAAAATGAAAATGAAGAAGAGGAAAGGAGCCTGAAGAAAGCGAAGGTATGCAGATGCCATTTTAGAGTAGCTAAACATATCTTTATTTGTATATATATCTCTTGGACTTGATTTGTTCATCTTAGATTTCTTCTACTTTACTCAGTGCGCTCTGAGATACTGTCTGAAAAATTGCAGTCACACTACTCTCATTGAACATCTTTTCTCAACATCATGCTTCCCTACACATTCCTTCTTAAAATTTCAGGGATTGCATGCGAAATACCTTAGTGTGGTTCTTATTTACTGCCTGATCCAAGCTTTTTATTCAGTTTTTGTAGACTCTTATTAAGTTTTCTGTTTGCTTCAGAATTGTTGTCCCATACTATTTCTTTTCATGTTTTTCCAGATTGCAATTCCTTGCTTCCTGAGTTTTGCTGTGTCTTTTTGTTTCTGTTTCTAAGTAGATTACAAATATATCACATGGACTGAATGCATGTTACTCGTACTATTCCTTCTTTTATTCCTGCATCAACTTCTAGGTACAACTGCGACTCATAATTACTCAGGAAGTTATTATATGTTTTATGCAGATTTGCTCATTTGTAATAATGAATTATGTTAAATAGGAGTTAAGCTATACGTTGTTTCTTGTCCTTGATATAACTTCCTATCATCAATCATTATTTTTTTTTTGTTTACAGTCATCTAAATGTGATGGACAAGCTAAGCTGGATATATCCTTTACAATTTCCGATGTGAAAGACAAGTACAAGGTCTGATCCATCTCCTTACCTTTAATGTGCATCTGTACATTTTGTGGAATTGAAGAAACTTTTTGTGCTTCCTCAAAAATGTACCTTTCACCTTTGTTTTCTTTCATTGGAAATGTTTACTGGTGCAGGATGCAACTCTTTCACCTAAATGGAAAGCATTCCAAACAATCATATTTCTTGAACGGGTGAGACATGTATCTTTATTTGTAAAGGTTCTTTTAAAAAGCTTGTTTGATTTTTGTTTGATAATGAAAATCAATATAAGGGCTGATTTTATGCATACGTTGACGTGTTTGTCTATTACTCAGGCTACTTTGTTCCACTAATAGTTTTATGAACAAAGTATTTTTATGCTGGATTTCTATTTATTTTTTTCGTTAATTGCTTTTATCTGTTTTTCTTGCTTCCAACATAAATTGGTGCATATATATGTTCACTAATCACGACTTTTTAGCAGAGGTAGTTTAATGTTGTTCACGTGTTCGTTGTGTGCTTTGCTTTTTTACAGGATGATGGACTGCATGATTCAAGTAAAATTGCTGCTTTTGATTTTGATGGATGTCTTGCAAATACTAATGTAAAGAGGTAGTGGATATGACTATTTTAAAATTGGCATGAATAATATATGTACACATATATTATTCATGCCAATGTAATATAGTCCCCTTCTATTAAGAGATCCCTCAAATAAGAATATCATATCATAGGCTTTGATTTCTCATGTCCCATCAATCAAGTGAGAATTTGTACTTCAGTGGGTTTGAAATTTTTCTTCTTTATGTTAACTGACTTCATCAATCTTGATTAAAAGGAAATCCTATGGGAATTATAAGTATATACTTTATAGGCCCATGAGAAAGTCTGTCATAAATCTCTTTTGAATGGTTTCAAGCAATGTAAATGTATAAGTGAGTTTCATTTGTACAAAAGAAAAAAGTTCTCATTTGGCCTAGACCCCAGAACTGTGGACAAGAATTTTTGTTGACAACCTAATATGCTGGTCTAATCTCAGGGTAGGTGCTGATGCTTGGTCCCTTATGCATCCTTCAATTCCTGATAAGCTACAAAGCCTGTATGAGGATGGCTACAAGCTGGTTTGTATTTTTTGGTTATCATATAAGCTATTGAAATTTGTACAGAAGTCTTGTGATTTTTGGACAGTTTGACATTCTAGTTTGTTTAGTTGTTTGGGGCTGCACTAATTGAAAATTTGACCACATTAGGTAATTTTTACAAATGAGTCCAACATTGAGCGCTGGAAGAACAAGAGACAAGTAGCTGTGGACTCAAAAATTGGTCGGCTCAACAACTTTATTAAGAAAGTGAAAGTCCCAATTCAGGTAATTCTTTCTGACTGACTTACATTGCCTACCTCACATGGTTGCAAGATCCAACCATGCAATGGTCCATTTCTGATGCAACTGATAAATTCATCTTAAATTCTTAATCAGGAAGTCTGTTCACCCTTTGTAATAAGAGTCATTTGGTTGAACTACCCATATTTTTGAAAAGGGACATTCAGCCTTGGCAATAAGGAGAAAATAGTTTAGTAGTATTTTTTTTTTAAGTTAGTACCTTCAGCTTCTGACATGTAGAAAAAATTCAATATTGCATAAGAGTGTAGAATCTTATGATGAGAACAATTATGTAGAGAACTATGAAATGACACATTTTTTCCTTAAGAAAAAAATGCAAGGAGTATTGAAGTTGTCGCTGTCCAGGTTTTCATAGCTTGTGGCCTTGGAAAATCCGGTGGTCAAGCAGAAGACCCCTTTCGCAAACCCAAGCCAGGGATGTGGCATTTATTGGAACAACACTTCAACTCTGGCATTTCCATTAACATGGATCAGTAAGCTCTTTTCTTTTCTTGTTTGGTTACCATATCACTATTCTGCACATAGGAAGAGAGACATAGAATTGCTACCTTATTAATCAGTAGTTCTGTTCGTTTCAATAGCAATTATTATCGAAAGGACGGGATCAATGAGATTATAAAAGCCTTTTCTGTCTGCATTATAGATCCTTTTATGTTGGGGATGCAGCTGGGAGAAAAAATGATCACAGTGATGCTGATATTAAATTTGCGGAGGTACTACATCCTACATTATGATATTAAGTTATGACATGCGTGGTTTAAAGTTTTGTCCCAGTGGAATACTTTGGTGTTTATGGTTGTTTTATTTTTCTTTTGCAGGCAGTCGGTTTAAAATTTTATGTCCCAGAAGAATACTTTGGTGTTTGAGCAAGGGATGTTGACGTCGAAATTATGTTGCCCCTCAGCCCCCAATTTTATAAAAAGAAATCTATATCATGTAATTATTATGTAGTTGGCCTTTCTCGGAAGTTACTGGAACTCTTGTTTTGCTTAGAAGTGGTATTTTTTTTTCCTTGCTAGGAGGTTTTGTTAGCTTATGTTATGACTGAATGTTGCTGTAGCTTAACATCCAAAATTACATCTGCCGAAAAGCAAAAATTTCTATGCAGATTCTGTTGTAACATTGTAACATGCAGTTTGATAGTTCAGTTCTCCATAGTGATAGATAGATGTTCTCCTCTTTAATGACGTTAATCTAATTTCAAAAACAAAAACAATGATGGCCTTTCTGGTTTATGAGGGAATTATTATTATTATTATTATTAAATATTTATGTATTTTTAAAATAAAAAGAAAAGGATCAATCAAAATGCAATTTGATGGATGAAGATGGGTCCGACGAAAGTGAGGAGTTAAAGTTCTTTCAAAGATATTCACAGATAATGGCGAGTTGAGGAGCTTTTATGTCAATAATTACGAAGGTGGGGAATTTTACTGCTTGGTTTGTGGTGGGGTAGGGAAGAAGGTATGAAAGAGGTTTAAAGGTTGTGTGGCGCTTCCTCAGCACTCCATTACAATATTAAAGACTAAGAAGGTGGCTCATAGGGCTTATAACCAGGTTATTTGTAAGGTCCTTGGTTGGGATATTGGTCAGCCTCCAACAATTGGGTCTAAAGATAAACCTCTTGATGATGGACCTTTGGCAAAGTCAGACAATTTGCAGGTAATTATTGCATGTGTGATGTTTATATAGAGTTGTTCCTGAATTCTATAAGTTAGCTTTCATTGAACGTTGCAGGGTGAACTGGAAGAAAATGCTGATGATCACATGGATAATGTTGTTGTTCCGAAGGAAAACTTGGACTCTGTGAGTGATCATAATGGTGAAACAGTTTCAAAGCCGGAATCCGATGTTGTTCAGAGTACTGGAACATGAAAGACATGTGAGTTGCAGGTGAGTTCCATCTGCATTGTTCACTCCCCAACAATGTCATATACTGAGTCACAGATTATTATGTCATACGTAATATGTGTAATACATCATAGAAGCACAGTTATTTGTTCCTGAATTCTGTAAGTTGCCTATGATTGAACACTGCAGGGTGAAGTGGAGGAAAATGCTGATGATCACAAGGATATCGCTGCTGTTTCGAAGGAAAACTTGGACTCTGAGCGATCACCGTGGTGAAATAGTTTCAAAAGAGGAATCTGATGTTGTCCAGAGTAATGGAGCATCGAAGACATGCGAGCTGCGGGTGAGTTTCACTCAGTTGTTCACTCAACGAAGTCGTGCTGAGTCACAGGTCATTATTTATGCGTAATGTGTACATGCATCATATATTCATAGTTCGTAGCAGGTGAGTTCCATCTCCGTTGTTCACTCCTCAACAGTCATGTACTGAGTCACATTATTATGTCATGCATATGTAGAATATTTTGTTCCTGAATTCTGTAAGTTGCCTTTCATTGAACACTGCAGGGTGAAGTGGAGAAAGGGGAGTACCCCTTCCTTCATACTTAATTGAATGATGAGTGGTGATGTACGTATCTATGAATCACATCAGCAACAGAATATTGCTGCTTTTTGTAATAACTTTTGGCTTTAAATATTGTTTCTTCAGACTAATCATGTACTAGTATTCGTCGGGAACAAAAATTAGCTCAAGGAGTTTGTTTCAATGTGGTGATTATTATTTGGATTTTAATTGCATTTGCGTGTTTATATGAAACTTGAACATTAAATCAAGGTAATATAGCATGAATTAATAGGTTCTGTTTTACGGGGTTTGTTGGAGGTCAATGAGTTCTTCCACAGACGCAGATTAAGCAAACACACGACTGAAAATTGGAGGGTAAATTGACTCAAACCAGAAGAAATTAAAAGAAATCAAGGAAGTCAGGATGACCTCTGCAGAGACAAGTCCACAAAAAAATCGGTTTATAATTTCCTGCATAAACTTCGATTATATTGAGATAGCACAAGCTGATCTGATCCACTTTTCAGAAATCATTCCAATTCCAAGTAAAACCAGAATCACTTTTAATGCA
The DNA here is from genome assembly GCA_020521455.1 of Prunus kanzakura. Taxonomy (NCBI): domain Eukaryota; kingdom Viridiplantae; phylum Streptophyta; class Magnoliopsida; order Rosales; family Rosaceae; genus Prunus; species Prunus kanzakura. Next base: position 292,745 of record BPUM01000869.1, on the reverse strand, counting down.
GATACCTTAACTACAATCTAGAACCCCCACAAAATGAAATTGAGTACATAATACTTACATATTTATTTGTGTTACCACCAAACAGGAAGATGCATGAATATGAATGAGCTAGACTTTGGTCATTGTTCTCAAGTAAATTGAAGACCAGAAATTCGAGCACCAAAAGGCCACACTCTGCTTACGCCAAAATCCAAATTAGGCAATGATTTTTTGTTGCATTTGCTCTCCACCTTGTCATAGAGTATTGTGTAGTTTGAGCTGCTTATATTTCTGAAGTAACAGAATTTGCCACCATCATATGCGTAGACTTGCTGTGTGCTCCCCAATCCACTCACAACCAAATTGTTTTTCACAACCATATTGCCCTCAGCACTCTGCAGATTTCTGAGAGAGCTGTTCGAGAATCCCAAACCAGACTTCTTCTCAATAAATCCCAAGTCCACATTTGTAATCAATAAATAAGTTCCATTTCCTTGTTCTAAGTAGTCAGTGTACATATAAAATGGAAATGTTTTGTGTGATGTCAGTGAGTGAACATAGGAGGATGGCAGCTTAATATGAACTGAGTCATTGAAAATGATCTTCTGGTTCACTACCTGCATATTACCATCATTCCCCAGGACCATTGAATTACTGTAATAGAAGTCTTGAATTGAACGGGTTGTGATATTCCCATAGGAGGACTTCACCCATCCAGTCGATGACACGGACCTGCTTGTCCTTGTCAAAAATGTGCCATTTAAACCTTTGAAATCTGAAACCAGGGAAACAACGAGGGGCAAGCTACTATGTTTCAAAAGCTTTCCTTCAGTTTTTGAGCTCTGTTTGTCCAACCAAAGATGCAAATTTGCATCAATGTACCAAACATTTAAGGCATTTGTAACATTAAACCCAAACTTGTGGCTCTCCCCATCTAATATCTTCCCTAAAAATGGTGTAATTTCAATATCATAAGTCGGAAGATCGAATGAGCCAATTGCAGTAATGGGTCTCCATAAAAGAGGATTGATCCCTCCAGTGAAAATCACAGTAAAAGGCCAGACTGCACCAACAACCTCACCATCTAGACTGACCACAACCTCCCTAAAAGGTCCATTTCCAGGTGTATCGCTAAGGTTGTTTGCAGCTATGTACTCATTATCAAGATTTGAATACCAAAATTCATCATTCTCATGAAATGAAACATACACCTCCAACACAGCCCTATAAGCATTTTGTGGAATCTTGAACTCCTTCAACTCCGTATCAGTTGAATTCTGAACTTCAAACCACAACCCATCATTCAAAGGCAGATTTCTCGAAATGGGTAAAATCAAATCAGCCCAAGAATGGTACCCAGATGCCAAATTATCAAACTTTTGCTCAAAAGAATTCAATTTCTCTTCAGCAGGGTAAAAATGAATGCTTATATTCACATGATAAATCCCAGTGTAGGTTTTATCTATCAAATTGCCAAGATAAACAGCAAGTGTTTGATTACTCTGAAGCACTGAATAGTACCTTGTGATGTCCTTCTCGACAGTCCAAACAATCCCATTAGGCCTTGGTTCTGCTGTGCAGCTCCTGAGAATCTCAACCCCACCAAGCCAAACCCCGAAAATGCGGTCAAATTGCCTTCCTCTGCAGGTAGCTTTCCATTCAAGGACAATTGTGGAGAAAGTTTGAGATGGGCAATGGGAAGGAGGGGTGTAGTTTGCAAAGACTGGAGCTTGGCCATATGTGTAGGCAAAGTCATGCTGGAGAATGAGCTGGGAACAAGGCTTGGTTTTTGGTACTTCAATGGGTTTGGTTACTTCAAAAAATACAGTTGGTGGGGTGTCATTTAGAGGTGTGGGTTGGGAGAGAAGCTCAGATCGGAGGAGGTTGAGCTTGTGGACATTGGCTGTGGAAAACAGAGGTTGGTGGAGTAGGACGAAGAAGAGGGGCAACAGAGAGGCCATGAGTGACTGACTGGTGGTTGAGTCTTGGTGGTTTACTTTTGCTTTGGTGGTTTACTTTGTTTTAGATGCCTTGGTTTTGTGGTATTTTTCTGTTTTATTAGGTGTCTAGGAGTGAAAAACAAAGGTGATTTTAACTATATCGTTTATTTTTAAATCCCACTTTTTGATTAGAAATTCTGTTGAAGTTATTGTTGCTTTTGTCACTGGCTCTCAACCTAAGCAAAGGAAATGATTGAATGTAGCCATTGATTGTTATTGTCAATCTCTGTGATGATGATGATAATGATTCTTTTTTTAAAAAAATTATTGAGTACAAGCGAAGCTATAGGGGGAGGGGGTTTACACACAAATAGTCTTGGGTGTGTCGGGTTTCAAACATCTACTCACACGGCTTGAGAACAATTATGTAGAGAACTATGAAATGACACATTTTTTCCTCAAAGAAAAAAGATGCAAGGAGTTTTGAAGTTGTTGCTGTCCAGGTTTTCATAGCTTGTGGCCTTGGAAAATCCAGTGGTCAAGCAGAAGACCCCTTTCGCAAACCCAAGCCGGGGATGTGGCATATATTGGAACAACACTTCAACTCTGGCATTTCCATTGACATGGATCAGTAAGCTCTTTTCTTTTCTTGTTTGATTACCATATCACTATTCTGCACATAGGAAGAGAGACATAGAATTGCTACCATATCACTATTCTGCACAGTGATGCTGATATTAAATTTGCGGAGGTACTAACATTTTATGATATTAAATTATGACATGCGTGGTTTAAAGTTTTATGTCTCAGTGGAATACTTTGGTATTTATGATTGTTTTTTTTTTCTTTTGCAGGCCGTTGGTTTTAAATTTTATGTCCCAGAGGAATACTTTGGTGTTTGAGCAAGGGACGTTGACGTCGAAATTATGTTGCCCCTCAGCCCCCAATTTTAGAAAAAGAAATCTATATCGTGTAATTATTATGTAGTTGGCCTTTCTCGGAAGTTACCGGAACTTTTGTTTTGCTTAGAATACGTATTTTTTGTTCCTTGCTAGGAGGTTCTGTTAGCTTATGTTATGACTGAATGTTGCTGTAGCTTAACATCCAAAATTACATCTGCCGAAAAGCAAAAATTTCTTTACAGATTCTGTTGCAACATTGTAACATGCAGTTTGATAGTTCAGTTCTCCTTAGAGCACCTCCAGCGCTCTTGTTTTGCCCGGGCAGGAGTTGGCTTAGGCCCAGCAATTGGCTCCAGCGCACAACGGCAAGACAAGGCAGTTGGTGGGCTCCATAAGCCTGGGCGGGCTCAAAGGCAAATCTTTCTTGGGTTTGTTGACATCATTGATGATGTCAGCAACGAAAAAAATGAAGAAAAAATCTAAAAAAATACCGAATTTTTCAGAATTTTTTTTATAATAAATCATAAGTTCTTTACTTTCCACACCAAAATTAATGATTTAAGTATTAAAAAATAGAAAATAAATTTAAGTAAATAGTATTTGCCCTTACCCTTGCCTTTTGGAATGTAACCAAAAAAGACAAGGCTAATACTATTCACGTGAATAGTGTCAAATCTTGCCTTGCCTTCGCCCTTTAGGTGGAGATGCTCTTAGCGATAGATAGATGTTCTCATTAATGACATTAATCTAATTTCAAAAACAAAAACAATGATGGCTTTTCTGGTTTATGACGGAATTATCTGATAAAACGTGGCAGCATCCCAGAAATCTTAAATCCCATGCAATACAATGTTGTCAGATGGAACTGGAAGCAAGCGACTAATGTAGAAGAAGCCGAATCAGCAAGAACTGGAACTGAGTGTATTTTTTTGGAGACGTTGAGAGAGACTTTGAGAGTTTGTTTATGGTTGAATTCAATTGCTGCATTTTCACAAACACCACCAAGGCAACAACCAGCTACAAATAATCAACCCTAACCAGAGCAATGGATCCTTACTTAGAACAGAGACTCAGAGATGAAGTCATCTACCTCCACTCTCTCTGGCACCAAGGCCCCCCCACCTCCTCTAACCCTAACACTAACCCTACAATCAACAACCCCAACCCCAATTCATATCCCAATCCCACCAATACCTCAAACAGGAAGAGAAACAGAAAGGCAAGAAATAAAAGAGAAAGGCCCAACAAGAAGAAGCCCTCGCAACCCGACCCGCCTCCACATTCGGGCCCTCCTTGGCCCTGCCTGACCCCGACCCATGACTCCACTCCCGGTGCATCATTACCGTGGCCCACGAAGCCCAATTCGGCTCCGGCAACCCACCGTCCATCGCCAGAAGAACAAGCGAAACTCGCCGCGCTGAAACTACAACACAATGCCTTGGACGCTTGCCGTGGATTGTTCTTGGGCAATGCCGGGTCGGATAGCGAGGAATCCGAATCCGAATCTGAGGAGGACGAGAGTGGAGATGGAGATGACTATTGGGTTGAGGGTGGTGAGAGTGAAGTGTACAAGGTGTTGTTGAATGTGTTTGTGGAGAAGAGTGAGCTGAGGAGTTACTATGAGGTGAATTATGAGAATGGGGAGTTCTATTGCTTGGTGTGTGGTGGGTTGGGAAAGAACAAGTGGGTGAAGGGCTGTGCTGGCCTTGTTCAGCATTCGATTTCGATATCCAACACGAAGAAGAAGCGGGCTCATAGGGCTTTTGCGCAGGTGGTTTGTAGGGTTTTGGGTTGGGATTTTAACCGGCTGCCCACAATTGTGCTCAAAGGTGAAAGGCTTGGTCTTTCGTTGGAAAAGCCCAGCCAGGAACGAGTAAGCTTTGTCTTTTTTTGCTTGATGTTGGTTTGTGGTGGTTGTTCTTAATGTTTTATATGAATTTGGTTGAGTTGTGAATGTTGCAGGGGGAAACTGGGGTAAATGCTGGTTCCTCTGAGGGTGTTTCGGTTGTTGTTGAAGACAATGTGGCAGCTGAAAATGATGCTAATGCTGAATACGGTGAAAAAGAGACATTTGATGATCATCAGAATAAGGGTAAACAACTAATGATTTGTGAGGTTAGTTATGTCTAGCACTTTTTAACTTAGTTTTTGGTTCTTGAGTTTTACATGAGTATCAGAGACTCTGTACTTTTTAATTTGATTTGGGATATGTTATTTCAGAACTCTCTGAAATATGATGATACAAATGAAAGCACAGAAAGTACTGAAAAGGAAATCCCAGAAATGGAAGCAAACAAAGAAGCAGTAGATACTTGGGTAAGATAATTGCGTTTAAAATGAACTGAATTCATAACTTCATTTACAAGTGAACTGGTTTTCTTTTATTATATTTATTTTTTAATTTTCCATGATGCGGGATGTGTTCTTTCAGAATTCTTTCAAAGATAATGGTACAAATAAAAGCTCAGAAAGCATTGATAAGGGAATATCAGAAACCGGAACAAACAAAGAAGCAGTGGATACTTCTGTAAGATATTGCTATTCAAATGAACTGCATTGATAACTTCAATTACAACTGAGATGATATTTTCTCTTCTTTTTTGTTTAGGGTTTAGTGAATGATGGCACACTCATTGTACTTTTGGCTGAAACTATATGTTATCCAAAACTTTGAATTTTTTTCAAAAATGCGAGGCCTTAAATCTCATTTTCTGGAGCCTACAAATGTTTTTTTTACTCACTTTTAAAGAAAATATATATATAATGTAGGGAATTGATCAATCACTGGTCTCAAAGACTGAATGGCCATGTAAAGAGTCCAGTGTTTCCTCGTCAACAGTGCTAGGTTGGCCGACCTTTAGTTCTCACTCAGCTTCTGCAACATGTTCCATTCCAGAGGAAGAACAAGCAAGGTCTGCTACATTGTTGTTACAGCAGAAGGCCTTAAAAGAATGCCAGGATTTCTTTGCTGGCTACAGTGGTGAAGACATCAGCGAAGATGAGGATGAAGGTGATTTGATGGATGAAGATGGGTCTGACGAAAGTGAGGAATTAAAGTTCTTTTCAAAGATATTTACAGATCATGGCGAGTTAAGGAGTTTTTATGTCAATAATTACAACGGTGGGGAATTTTACTGCTTGGTTTGTGGTGGGGTAGGGAAGAAGGTATGGAAGAGGTTTAAAGGTTGTGTGGCGCTTCTTCAGCACTCCATTACAATATTAAAGACTAAGAAGGTGGCTCATAGGGCTTATGGCCAGGTTATTTTTAAGGTCCTTGGTTGGGATATTGGTCAGCCTGCAACCATTGGGTCTAAAGATATACCTCTTGATGATGGACCTTTGGCAAAGTCAGACAATTTGCGGGTAATTATTGCATGTGTGATATGTTTATATAGAGTTGTTCCTGAATTCTATAAGCGCTTTCATTGATGCAGGGTGAACTGGAGGAAAATGCTGATGATCACGAGGATAATGTTGTTGTTCCAAAGGAAAACTTGGACTCTGTGAGCGATCATATTGGTGAAACAGTTTCAAAGCAGAAATCTGATGTTGTTCAGAGTACTGGAACATCAAAGACATGTGAGTTGCAGGTGAGTTCCATCTCCATTGTTCACTCCTCAACAATGTCATATACTGAGTCACATATTATTATGTCATACGTAATATGTGTACGTACATCATAGAAGCATAGTTATTTGTTCCTGGGTTCTGTAAGTTGCCTTTGATTGAAACCTTTGATTGAACACTGCAGGGTGAAGTGGAGGAAAATGCTGATGATCACAACGATATTGCTGCTGTTTCAAAGGAAAAATTGGACTCTGTGAGTAATCATAGTGGTGAAATAATTTCAAAGGAGGAATCTGATGTTGTCCAGAGTAATGGAGCATCAAAGACATGCGAGCTGCGGGTGAGTTTCACTCAGTTGTTCGCACAACAAAGTTGTGCTGAGTCACAGATCATTATTTTAAGCGTAATATGTTTATACATCATAGATTCATAGTTCGTTGCAGGTGAGTTCCATCTCCGTTGTTCACTCCTCAACAATGTCATGTACTGAGTCACATTATTATGTCATGCATAATTAGAATCATTTGTTCCTGAATTCTGTAAGTAAGTTGCCTGTCATTGAACACTACAGGGTGAAGTGGAGGAAAATCCTGATGACCACAAGGATATTGCTGCTGTTTCGATGGAAAACTTAGACTCTATGAGTGGTCATAGTGGTGAAATAGTTTCGAAGGAGGAATCTGATGCTGTCCAGAGTAATGGAGCATCAAAGACGTGCAAGCTGCAGGTGAGTTTCACTCAGTTGTTATCTCAAAAAAGTCATGCTGAGTCGCAGGTTTTTTTTTATCCGTAATATGTGCATATACATCACAGATTCATAATTAGTTGTTCTTGGATTCCATAAGTTGGTTTCATTATACATTGCAGGGTGAATTGGAGGAAGATGGTGATGATCACAAGGCTAATGCTGTTGTTTCGAAGGAAAGTTTGGGCTCAATGAGTGGTCATAATGGTGAAATAGTTTCAACAGAGGAATCTGATGTTGTTCAGAGTGATGGAACATCAAAGACAAGTGAGTTGCAGGTGAGTGTCAACTGAAGTTGTTCTCCTCAGCAAAATCACGCTATGTCACAGATTATTATTTCATTCATAATATGTGCATATGCATCATAGATTCCTAGTTGCACCTGCGTGTTATAACATGGTTATAATTGAATATTTGCAGGGTAAGACTGAGACAAATGCAGGTGGTCCCAACGAAGATTTGAACGTCTTTTATGGAGAATTTAGACCCTTTGTGAACAGTGATAATATCGACCAAGTTTCAGGTGACTATTTCATGTTTGTGATATGTACTTTGCGTCATAGTATTACATTGATTATATGGAACCTTGCAGGACAAGCCTGAGAGAGCTGAGCATGGTCACAATCAAGATTCGAGCATGTCATGGAAGATTGAGACTCAAATTTTGTTAGTGTTTGACACATTCTGTTATCCATCAGAATGATGAAAACATAAGCGGTCTCTGCGGTTGTGCAAGACTAAATTCTTAGTTCTTCGTGAAAAAAGGAAGGGAATGTAAAGTCATACTTTAAGTTGCGATAAGTACTGTATAGATAGAGTTCTACTCTCTTACAGAAGGACAAGCATCATTGAAAACAGTAAAATCTATAATGAAATTTTATCTTGGCACTGATGCGTTCTCTATATATTTTCTCAAGAGTATTGTTACTATTAAGAATAAATTAATATTGTAGTTTCTTTTTAGTCAAGCATTAGCTAGGTGACTCTTCAATTCATAACTTGAATATGTACCGCCGGTAGCATTTGTAAAAGAGAGACTGAAATATTGGACCAATTTGGTTTGTCTATTAGTACCGCCCCAACACTCGAGAATACCGAATTATGCTCAAAGTTGGTTTTTATTTCTCAGCTGACAACTTAACAAAAGATTCAGTTCTTCATTCTCGTTTCATTTTCATTTCGAATTTTGATCAGTAAGTCGTAGTGCCCTTCATTAAAGGTCCCTCCAAAGGATTGATATACGTCCAACCTGGTTCTAAGCCCTAACCAGAAGAGTGGAAAAAAGAATCTTCCATGTTATTTTTTCCAAAGCCATTCAAATATGTGACGTGACCGCAAAACTACGACACCAACCTTCAAAACCACATCCTTCCAATTATTTTGAAAATTTACATAAAATTATGAACCACCGAAGATTTCAACAGCAACCCATGACATAATAATACAAAAGCAACATTTACAATATAAGCATCCTCCGATCGAAACATAACCATTGAATTCCCTTTATGTAGAGTGGAGCGCATAAATGGAAACATCCAAAGGCACCAGCACCAGCTTCTTAAATAAAAGATAAAAGAAACAAAAGAAATTATCTTACTCACAAGCCAGTTTTGTGCCAAAGCTGGTAAGGCAAATAGCAAATGCCTGGAAGGCTGACAAGGGCTGCCTATAATCCATCGTAAACGTATCATCACCCACTTTTCCAAACTGAAGAACCGTTTCCTCATCTCCTTTCCCCCCTGGCTGGCTTGGGTCCACTGTCGCAACCAGTTGAAAGTTCTTCACTGATGCTACTGTGACCCGACCATGGAAATTCAAACACCAGCACTGCAACTGATCATGCCATCTTGGAGCTTTATTCCTCAAGACGGTGTAGCCAGAACTGGTAGCTTCTGGTTTCTTCATCTCGGATTTTTCCAAAGGTTTACCAATTGCAGTTTCACCTGATGCTGGGCAATTAAGTGGGCAGACCATCCTCCTTGGACCTCTTGATTTTAGAAGGTTGAACTTGTAAGAGACCTGCCCAACTTCAAAGTTGCCTGCTGGAACTTGGGGGCTTATTTGCTTGCTTGCAAAACGGCGGGTAGACCGGCTGCTTGCAGGCTTTGCACCAGTATGCGGCGGCTGGCTGTCATAGATTGTAAAATTGGTGCCCAGAAAATCCGAGCTGCAAAAGGGTTTGGCATTAAATAAGAATGCAGATGAGAAATGGGTTAACATTGAAATTTGTTCTTGTAATTCAATAGATCTTGAAATATGACTGGTTGGGGGTTTAAAAGAACACAAATTTTGAGACCATAAAATTTTGGTTTCATCATGAAGTCAATTGACCTTTACAGTCCAATTTCACTGAAATGCAAACTAATGAAAACCCAGTGTCAAACTGGTTCAAAATTGAAATCATATCAACCTAACTTGGTACTGGACTGAAACCTCTTATAGGTAGTTCGAAATATAGTTCTCATCATATGAAGGTCCTTAAACCAGAAGACATTATATGTTACTACCCACTAAAAACGATCAGAAGGAACTACATCGCATAATCAATCACCTTAACTCTCTTAAGGAGAATGCCTTACCTTAGTTTTCCCACATAAGCATTGCTTCCTTGGGATATGTCATCGGCATCAAGCGATATAATATACTCAGTGTGAGAGCCACGCCTATATCTTCGTGCTGCTAAAAGAAACTTTCCCTTATCTGTGAGTGCTGGGAAGGAGAGAGAAAAAGAAATATCACAGAGAACAAAAAAGAAAAATAACCATTAGCATGTCACAAACCACTCCCAAAGTGCCAAATAAAACAAAAGATCAACTGCGATACATACAATACGAGAATTAATAAGGAAGCAACATTTATCTATAGCCTCAATTTATGCACAACCAACATACTACCATAACAATAATTTGTTTATGTCAGTAATCTAAAATCAGAGAAATTTCTCAGACAAAAAGAAAACACAATAACTTAACTTCACAAACTTATAAGTGTATTTAATGAGTATCTTTCAGCATTGACTAATGCCGCTCAATAATTTCTTCAGGCAAGCAATACCCGTTTAAAACTTATAGGTTACATTAAAGGTTTGAATTAAATCGATATCTGACATTCAAGTCAAAATCATGTAAGACCAGGAAACTAAAGTTTTGTTCAACAAGTCTTAGATTGCACGGATCTTGCTGAGTCAAGTCAACTTAGGAATTTAATCACCAGCAAAAAGTCTCCATTTTGTAGTTAATGAAAAGTCAACTTAAAGATTCAGACCAAGAAAATTGCCCTTTTTGAGTATGCCTTCAGTGACTTGCAGGTCAAAATTTGAATTAGTAAGAGTAAAACAGCTTCTGAAGACATATAGGAGGAAGTCATTCCAGAAGTTGTTCTCATGTACATACTCACATGGGGTAAATGCAAGGTAAAGGTAAAATGTTGAGGTCTTCTTGTTTCGTTTTATTAGACATTGATGGGGAGAATCGCATGGTCCTGGCTGCAAGAATCACAAAGAAATAAGACAACCAATTGCAAATCAGTTATTACAAACCACTAAATTCAATGAATCACTGAACACATCAATATTGTCAATGACAAACCAGAAGCAACTTAGTTTAAAAACTTCAATCTCTCTTCAAGAAATGCCTGAAAACACAGCTAACCAAATAATCTTCATAGTTCATTCTCTTTTATATGTAAGGAATATGATTAAGCTTCGTTCATTATCTAAGAGTAACAATAACAACAATCTGCCAGAAAATCCATAATTTCAGAAATCACAACATCAAGAGGTTATATTTTGTTTTGCACAACACAAACATAACTTATTTATAGGGAAACCCATAAAAGTATTGTTTTTACGACGAACACAAAACAATGAAATCAAATTTTACCAACTTCTTTGAACTCTGTGGCCAGTGCATATAGTGCTTTTAAATTCCAAATTTTCATTTAACGGTCATAAACTAATTCGAAAGGGGAAACCAAAACAGCTCCAAAATGGGGTAGAACGTTGAAATTCGGTGTGTTTTTATAGCGTGCAACTTCTTCAAAACTTACTCAAAAACTTCTGAGTTATGCAAATTCACTCCGATCACAGATGAGCCCCATTATGAATTTGGAACCCTTTAAGGTTTTAAACCATTTCCAACTCTTGATTTTGCCATCATCCAAGAAAAGTTTATCATCATTTCAGATTCTAATAGAGAAATTGCAGAAAGCAAAATCCATCCTCCACTAAATTAGCTAACTTTCAGACAATCCTGATCGATCTCCTAAGGAGAATATTCAAATCGCAAACTAAAAAAAACCTAAATACTATTTTAAAAAATAATTCAATCAATTGAAAATGATATTGCCAGGGGAATACCTGTTTAAGGCAAGAGGGGAAGGTAATTTTGCCACTGTAGGAAGGCGAATGCACGATCTGCTTGGTAATATCCCTCCACCGCTTGCAGACACAGGCGCAAGCGACGACGTTTTGGCGGTTAGGCCACTTGTCCTCGCTGTTCTCCACTCTCTGTATGATCTCGCCGAGGAGCTCCGGGAGCATAGTCGACCACGAGGACGATGACGACGAGTCAGCACAGTCCGCGACTCGGTCCAACTCCGCCGAGTCGCCGCCCGCGACTCGGAGGTCTCCACCACGCGCCTGATCATCGTCTCGAAATTTCAATTCTCTAAACGATTTGGAGAATTTCCGAGAGAGCAAGGCTTTCCTCAGAGACATGGCTTGGGATTGGGCTTAGGGTCAGGGTTTCGATCTCGTAGACATTGGTAAAGAGACAGTTTTTTTATTATGGAGAGAGGAGGAGCGAGGGAGCGAGAGTGGTAGAGGTCGATGATGAATATGAGAAAATAAAAAAATGATTTGTAGTAAAATGACGGGCTGTGACGGGTGAGGGTTGGAGGCCCAATAAGGGAGTGAGGATGCGACACGTGGAAGTTGTAGAGAAGGATGTAAATTGGTGTTGGATGACGGGACTGTGAGATTAGAGGTGTAATGAAAGTGTGGTGGGAGTTTGACTGGGTCAATTCAACATAATAGCTGAAGCCGCAAGCGGCAAAAGACTGTAACCAACCAGACCGCGTCTCCAATTCTTTTTTTATTTTTTTATTTTTTAAGTGTGAAATCGCCTGCTGTTACTCACTTTAACCCCCTGATATGTTTTTAACAAAATTAGTAAAAAATTATTGGGAGATTCATTGTTATACTCAATATAGGAGTCCAAATTATATAAAAGCCCTATATGAAACGGACTTTAGTACCACACCCAAAGCACTCGTTTGCAATATAATAATGAGGCTTCGAACTTTTTATAAATTACAAAACTGCCATCAATTTCTTAAAACAAGCCCAATCCCAAAATCTCATTAAAAAAAACCCGAAACACTCAATAGGTCATTAAAATAATTTAATAATTAAAATTAAATTCAATAGAGTTAGCTGTCATTTTTTGGGTTTTTTTTGTTTTGTTTGTTTATAGAAATTAAATCGTGTAGGGTTTATCTATATTATTAGTGCTAAGAATAAGTATATCACTAAATATCTCAAAAATATTTTAGTTATTTCTAGTTGACCAACAAAATCAATGTTAATTTTTATACAATTTAATTTAGGGATATTTTTAACTTTTAGCCAAATTGATATTAATTAAAATTATTTTTTTGTATGACAAAATCCACTTTTTTCTCATTTGTAATTTTGCCGCCAACATGTAAAGAAGTATCTGAACAATACATTAATAAAATTAAACAATTACCCATCAAATTCATAACGGTACACATAAGCAAAATGGCCAATATCACTTGCCTATCAAATCACACTCCTCACACCACCACTCATACCAACCTTAAAAAGTGAATGAATATCCAGAACGAATATCCAACTCCACATGGACAAGTAATCCTAAACTTCATAATAGATGAATATCCAGAATGAATAATTAATTTGGCTTTCTCCAATATCTCACTTAACTAAAATCGTCTCAATAGTAGAGCGGATGTGCTCCTCACTACGCACCTGAGTGTGATTAAAATATAATATTGTTTGCATAAACAAAAAAATTCTTCCAAGATAATTGATCAGACTTCTAATTCTCCCATTTTCAACTTAGCAAAAGCTAGAATCATGATCGCCTTTCCTTTATCCATTTCACAAAGAATGAATGCCTATTTCATTTGATAGAAAAAACAGAGAGAGAGAGAGAGAGAGAGAGAGAGAGAGAGAGAGAGAATGGTAAGAGAGTAAAAATGAGAAAAAGACAGACAAGGTGAAACCTTTTGCTCAAAACAAAGTTGAATTAAGATCTCTCCATCCCGTTGTTAAAGAAAATAAGTTGGAATATTTTCTTGTGAAAAAGAACAAAAATGATTATTTATTTTTGAGGTGATGAAATCATGGTTCTTGTTATTGAGAGGCAGTGCAGGGAGTGCCCTCAGCACGACACGTCATCCATGCAAAAAATACAAGTGTCCGCATGCATGCCCTTGGACGCTCATACGAAGACACGTCGAAATATATATAGCCATCAACTTTGCCCTTTGACGAAGGTTTTTGTCTCCTTTGTTTCATTTGCATCTTGTTTCCTTGTACGAATCATTCAATTAAACAGATCCAACGGTGAATCCAGTAAGAGTCTTTTATCAACCAACGGTGATGATGGATGATACGAAACACAACAATATTCATATTGTTAAACAAAGAGTAACATTTTAAACAACCTGCATAGTGCAGGCTGCAAACAAAGTACAAACGCATACCCAATTGACATCAGCCAACGAACAATAACCATCCGATCACAATCACGATGATCAGAAAAATCAAACATTCCCACGTTGACGGTCCTGATTCATTCCCCAACCACGGACCCCAAACTTCAACTCAGCAGCAGCAATCAAAAACTCCACAGCCTGCTGTGGTGTCAACAACTCCACCACCTTCCTCACCGTTCTCAGCCTCAGATCATCAGCCTTCTTCAACACGCTCACCAGCCGACCCATCTTCATATCCAGATTCGTGCATGCCCCCATCAGCTCACTCGCCCCCTCTTGCCACTCCGACAACTCCTCCGATATCGCATTCTCCTCTTTCACCTAGAAAACAAAGCAATTAATTAAATGAATTACAAAAAAGATCGCGCTGATTAGTACAAATAAAGTTGTTGGAAGAAGAAGTTCAACACATGACATGCAGAACACAGAACATGCAGAGTTAAATGCTCTTAACCATTTGAACGTTAGTTAATGTTGGTGGTTAATTCATAGGGTGTACTTACAGTTTCACATTGGAGTTCGCTGACGCAGCGGAACTGGGAAGGGGAGAGGTCCCCAAGGTCTCCGGTGCGAAAACCGCGGAGGATGTCGACGATGTGAGCCTCGAAGTGGATGGAGGACTCGGAGTAGACGAGGTGGAAGGCGGTGGTGGGGCGCCAGCCGGCGATCCAGTGGAGGGAGCGCTCGAGGGTGGTGGCCCACGGGGCGACGAAGACGGCGAGGGCGTCGCGCTCGGCGGCTAGGGCCTTGACGCGGTAGTACTCGGCGTAGTGGGATATGACTTTCTGGACGACGTGGAGGAGGTGGTGATGGTGGTCGGGGGTGGTGGGGGGTCTGGGACACGTGGAGAGCTGGTGGACAAGGTGGTGGAGCTGCTCGAACCACGTCTCGTAGAAGCTGGCGAAGCTGGTGAAGCTGCTGCTCATTGTTGGGACTTTTGGGTGGTGGTTGATTTCGACCGTTGGATGGAAAATTGGGTTGAGAGAGGGTTTGAAGGGTTTTTTGGGGGTTTGGTTTTGATGCCAATTTTGGATGTGTGTGGTGTATTGGGGCGTGGGGTTTTGTTATTGGTGTTGGAGTGACACGGAGGCACGTACTTGGCTACGTGGAAGAAGATGGTGCAATGTTTTCAGTTTGATAGATATGGGGGTCTCTGTAATTTCTAGTGCCAAGTTGACTAGTTACCAAATGAACTTTTATTTGAATCAAAACGTAAAAGTTCTGTGGTTGGCTGGCTATGGTTGGCTACTTGTCGTGGCTATACGTTTGTTTTGCTTTTTCCGTGAGGCAATTTTGCAGTAGGGTTTAGGTTGGTTGGTTTGCTTCTACGTGAGGAAAAAGATACAAACTATTCTTAAAAGGATAGATAACCACCAACAGATAAGCCGCCAACGAAGGAAATTAAGGTAGAAATTCATATATATCCAAAGTACATATGCTACTAGGCACGCACACCAAATTTAGGTACTAAATTCAAGTGATAAATGATGAGTTACTATACATGTTGATACCTTACTTGTCAGCTCTCAGTAATGTTTAAAGTCAAATCACATTTGAATTAATCAAATAACGCTGTATCATTTGGTAAATAAAATTTAGTTAATAGTTTTGGTATGCGCTTTACGTACCTGATTATGTTCATAAATATATTCTCTTAATCACTTGAATTACAATGATACAATAATATCAGTTCGATTATGTTTTCTGCCACCAACATCGGGAGTCATACACTACTATTTACTTCAAGCAATAATAATATTAGAGAACCTAGGTCTCGTGTAGAACCATTCTATATGAATTTAAAAGTATTTTGGGTAAGCTGAATGAGTGCTTCTAGTTAATAGATGAATTTAAAAGTATGTTAAAGTATTTTCCATATACGTATGTGGTTAAGAGCATTTTCTCATGCACCCGAAGTTCTAAGTTCGATTTCCCCCTCTTTAACATCGCTTGTAAATAAGAGCATGGAAATAGGTTCCACAGCAATACGGTGGCAATAAAGACTCCCCAATATCACCAATTGTAGCCATTATCCAATCTCTAAATCCCGGTTTACGGTTGATGGATTGTGACTATCTACCTTCCAGGAAGTTTCATGTCAATCTTTGCATGAAAGGGCAGCTCGGAAAATTGTTAGCCAACAAATTTGTGTGTCTCGATCGGGATTGTATGTGAACTCGTTCACTTGCCTTTGCGGCGCGGTTTGTCTCATTGATGACGTCAACAGGCAAAACTGTAACATTCTGATGCCGAACATATCGCACCTGCTCTGGTCAACTACTTTTGTTTCTTTTGTTTTTTTTCAAACATCTGACCTCAATTTTTTCCCTTGCACATGGCAAGACATTAATTATTTGCTCACCCACTGTTGTGTTCATATAAATGTATGTGGTTGGAACTTGGAGGTTTTCCAGAGAATTGTTGAGGGTTTTACATTCAATATGCTAACCCCCAATCTCTAATTTGAAGATATTTTCCCTGTGCTGGCCTAAAAAAGAAGGTAACGTTATTTAAAATAATTTAAAATATGTTATGTTGTCAAACTTTCAATCTTGACCACCTATTTAGATATGCTTCTTCCCAATCAAGGTGATTGATAGTTCGACAAACGAATATTTCTAAGCTTCAGCTCCAAAAGTCTTCACACACTCTCCCTTGCCGGTTCCTTTGAAGGTGAGGGAATGCCATCTGATGATAACATGGTTGATTTTGACGAATTCCAAAATCTTCAGCTATTGAGTTTGGCTTATTCTAGCTTCACTAGTCAAATACCTTTATAGTTATCAAAGCTCAAGAATCTAGAGATCTTGGCTCTGGGTAATAATCAAATCATAGGACCAATTCCAAGTTGGTTGGGGACTCTTCCTAGACTGCTTTGTCTAGACTTATCATACAACCGAATTTCCAAAGCAACTTTGTAGACTATCAAGGTTGGTTTAGGAACCTAATATTGCATCTCAAGTAGACAGCACTAGTTATGAATTTGAATTACCTATCTTTTCCAGCGTACTCACAAATCCAAGTTTTCAATCGAGGAAATTGTCTTTCTTTGGAGCATCGATAGACCTATCTAATAATAACATAAATAGTGATATACCTACTAAGATCGGCCAATTGCAGCTTTTTCGCCAGTTGATTCTTCACTCCAACAACTCCTCCGACGTCATTCTAGACCAAATATCTAACCTCAAGAACTTAGATAATTTGGATATCTCCATGAATCATTTGTCTGGAAAAATCTCATCCTCATTGGCGAGTCTTAATTTCTTGAGTGTATTCAATGTCTCGTACAATAATCTCCAAGGACCAATACCAACAAGCACTCAGATCCAAAGCTTCGACGCTTTCGGCCTTTGAGGGGAACCTAAAACTTTGTGGTGCTCCACTTCCAAATAAGTGTGGACCAATAAGGGCATTGATGAAGATGACAGGAACAACATGGACAAAACTTCCATGATTTTATATTTTCACTGTGTTGGGGTTCATTGTAGGATTTCAGGGAGTATGTGGTTATTTAATTATTAACAAGACTTGGAGATATGCATTTTTTCGATTCATAAATAATGTACAACATAAGCTCTATGTGATGATATTAAGGAGCATCAACATGATAAAAAGAAGGCTTAGAGGTTAGATTGGTTTTTATTATTTTTATTATTTTGTGTTCTTGATGTCATAAGGCAGTGTTTGTTCTTATAACTATGTCTTCTTTTTCGGTGTGATTTGTTCTTATAATTATGTCTTCTTATTTGTGTCTACTCTTCTCACATATTGGTAAATTTGTGACATTTGATTTTAATAATAATAAAGTTTGCCATAATTATCATGCCAATAATAAAGTTGAATTTGGTTTTTCTTGTGTATATTCTTGCACAAATACCAGAATTGAAGACTGTACGGCCCCAACTCTGTTATTGGTGGTGGAAGAGCTAATATTTATCCTATATAATCTCCTTGTCAATCTATTTTTCTTTTCACTTTCCAATTTTTGTACAGCTTGTCTTACGCTTTTCTTGCTTGAAATGGTTGTTTTGGTTAATTTCATAAAGGAACAAAGATTCCTCTGTCAAAAGAATCAATCCATCTTGAAAATGCTAAATCTACGCGTTTCTAGAAGATCTAGATATTAATTTTTGGACACTGCTCCCCTCTATCCCTGGAAGGAGGCAAACTTTTTTTAAATCATAGTTTGACACTTATATAAAAATAATTCATCAAAAACACAAAAATCTCTACAAACATATCAAACTGTGATTGGTAAGAAAGTAAGAGTTTTTACTTACGGGAATGAAGCAAGTATTTTCCTTAATTGAAGATGGATTGACAGAGGAATCCTTGTTCCTTTTAACATTCTCAGACAAAGGGTAGTGATAAAAGGGACAAAGATTCCTCTGTCAATCCATGTTCAAAATGCTTGACAGGAAGCTTGTAAAACATGGCAAGATTTGTATAAGAACTTGTTCACTTGCCTTTGCGGCGTTTTGTCTCATTGATGCAGCTAGCCACCAGGCAAAACTGTAAAACATTCTGATGCCCAGCCTCGCACATGCTCTGGTCAATTGTTTGTTCTTCCAAACATGGCAATCGTCTGACCTCGATTTATCTCTTGCACGTGGCAAAGTCAAAGACATTATTTGCACACCCGCTGTTGTATTCATATATATGGTTGCAGGTTTTCAGAGAATTTGGTGAGGGTTGATCCCAATCTCTGGTTTGAAGAGATGTTCCCTGTGCTGATCTAAAAGCCATGAAACGTTCTTTAAAATAGTTTGAAATGTCAGACTTTAAATCCTGACCACATATTCAGATATGATTCTGCCCAATCAATAACCTTCATTGATATAGTTCGACAAAAGAATGTATCAAGGTAAAAACAAACATGAAAGCTTCAGCTCCAAAAGTCCCTCAAGGCTTTCAAATGAAAAACTGCATCCAGCCATCCAGCCACAACAGATAACTATATGTATCAAACAGACTGTCAGACTCAAACAATCACTATTGACAGAAGTATCTCAAAGCAGTTGTGGACATCCCCTAATTTTTACAAACTTCGTTATCATGAAACTCATTTTGACAGATTTATTTAAAAACTCTGTGAAAACTTTGAAGAAAACTAGCATTACATATCACCTGCATTATGTGAAGGTTGCAGAACTCAGTGAAGTGATTGCCTCATGGTTTTGGCTACAATATGTGAAGTTAGAAGTTAGAACCTCCAATTGATTATGCATAAGCATCCGAGGATAGTTGAAAGGGAGCATGCTGCAAAATCCATGACATAACAGTAGAAAACTACCGAACTCTCACCGCCCTACAAATCACTTACATATCGCCTATTGTCATACTGGCACTAAGTTCCAATTTCATTAATAACTTAAAAAACATGCTTGAATGGTTTAACGTAGCATCTACACAAATACAAGGTCCACTAACATATAATTACAATCTTCAAGAGTAAGTTGTTCTGATAACCAACAAATAAAATAGTGCAATGCATGACTATCCAAAGTGAATAAATGGAAGCATGCATGCTATGGTATTTCTATGGGGAACCCCAAGCCACCTCATGCCAAAGCATCTTAGATAAAGACTCCCTGAACTCTTACCTAGCATTATTCACAGATGACAAATTCGCCTCGATTTGGATTAGAATCCACAGCTTCAATAGACATACATATTCTAAGATGAGAAAGCTCTATGGTACTCACAATAGCAACCGCCCCCCCCCCCCCCCCCCCCCCACTGCGCGCACGGGCACACACACACCCCAATAATCTCACCTTCTTACTCAATATCAATAAACTCGCTATTTGAGTCATCCTCAAGAATGGTGTATATTGCCCAAATCAAACTATAAACTAGAGAGAAAATGTCACAAAAGAAGCACAAATGTATACAAAATCGAAATCTTGACAAAATCCCCATTACCATTCAAATTTGTACACTGAATACTCATATTAGCAATTTGATCAAACTCAAAATGAAGCCAAAGCAATTTGCACACATAGGTATTTCGTATATTCAAACAGATTGAAAGACATGAATTCTTGCACCATTTTCCACATAATTTAACAACCAAACTACCAAAGCTCAGTCTAACACGAGTTCAGCTGGAGCAGCGCATACAAACTCAAAATGAAGCCAAAGATTAAGCTCACTTGCAAAATTCCATGATAAAAATTGAAAATTTGCCTTAAAACAACAGCAAGATTTTCAAATAAAACACCTGGAGATCACTCAAGGGCATTTGCGGCATTTTCAGGGAGCTGTTGCTGCTGCTGCCGCTGTTGTAAAATGGACTTGCGCTGAAGCTCACGCCATTTGTTGATTCCAACAGTGCAAATAACTACCCAGAATTTAAAATCAGCCAACCATTTAAAAAGGGAGAAGAAGAAGAAGAAGACTTAAAATTGAAATGAAAATTCATGACTTACAGCCAGCGCCGACAAAATAAAGCAGACGGAGGAGCTTCGGAGCTGGGGGGCCCGCTAATTCTTCTCCACCCATTGCTCTTCTCTTCTTCCTCTTACAGACTCTTCTGTTTGAGA
The DNA here is from genome assembly GCA_020521455.1 of Prunus kanzakura. Lineage (NCBI taxonomy): Eukaryota > Viridiplantae > Streptophyta > Magnoliopsida > Rosales > Rosaceae > Prunus > Prunus kanzakura. Next base: position 272,302 of record BPUM01000869.1, on the reverse strand, counting down.
ATGAGAAGTTGAGAACTGAGAAAGACGACAACGACCCGTTTTAGTCCGAAATTGAAATGGGTCGGATAATATCGACCTCGGGTGTTTATTTATGCATGTACAGCCTGTGCCTCGAAGGCCCGAATACTATACTTTTACATTACAAATGTTGGGCCAGACCCGACCCAGTTTTGGCCCAAGATTGCAGAAAAGCCTTCTCTTTTGAGACTTTGAATTAGAATTTGTAGAGAATTGGAGACTTTGATTCCATACCAACAGGCACCCAACTCCAAAGCTTCAATTAATCTGCCTTTGAGGGGAATCCAAAACTTTGTGGTGCCCCTCTTCCAGATAAGTGCGAACAAAATAAGGGCATTGATGCAAACAACAAGAACAACAACAACGTGGTGGACAATGGGCTTCATCAACCTCCATGGTTTCATATTTTCGCTGCGTTGGGGTTCATAGTGGGATTTTGGGGAGTATGTGGTTCTTTAGTTATTAACAAGACATGGAGATTTGTGTATTTTCGATTCATAGACAATCTGCAAAATAGGCTCTATGTGATGATAACAGTCAACATCAACGATGATAAGAACGCTTAGAAGCTAGATACATATTATTAATATTGTACTTTGTAATTTTCATATTCCGTTTGCTTTTCCTTTTCTTTTTCTTTCTCTATTGTTCCTCATTAATAAAGCACAGTTTGTTCTTATAGCTATTTCTTATGTTTCGGATGCTTTTTTCTTCATGCTACCATTTGCAAGCGACAAATACAACTTCTTGCTTCAGTATATTACGCTTTCTATTGGCGAAAACAACTGATTTGGCCATCCAAAATCATGAATACTATGTCAACTAAATACAAAAAATGTGTGTAAAAAGATTAGGACTTTTCACATATAATCCCATTTTATCTGCATAACAATCTTCCAACATTTGCAGTTGGGGCAAAGTGCTTTGATTCGTCGCAGGCTTAGAAATAAGGAGGTCAGGTCCTCTCATCGTGGCCCCCTCTTTAGACCTAATAATGTGGTCTACAATGTGGCTACATTAGAGGGGGTTTGGAGATTTTTTTTTTTTTTTTTGGTGGTCAATACGAAACTTTCAATAAAAACAGCTGGAGAGGGCCAGAACCACATACACCTGGGGAAGGCATCCACCAGGGCAATACAAGGGAACAAAAGAAGCTAAAAAACAAATACAATCACCAATCTTCAGAAGGACGGTTGTCCAGCAGGGGAAACACCGAGGCCCCAGACAAAGAAGACAGGTGATGAGCAAAAGATGTTGAGACTTGTGGAGGATCAGGGAGGCCATCCATTGTAAGAATACCGACCAGAGAGGGAGGAGGTTGAGAAACCCAACAAATCGTTTTCACCCTCGAATTGGCCAAAGCTGCAGCTGCATGGGCTGCTTCATTTGCTGCACGTGGCGCCCAGCTCCAATGAACAGATGAGAAGGCTTGGGCCCGACGTCTAATTTCCTCTAAGATAGGGAAAATTTTCCAGGACACCGTGTGGTTCTTTTTACATAAACTGTCAATGATGTCTTTAGAGTCACCTTCCAAAGTGATGTTGCTTAGGTGAAGATCATTCGCCAAACGTAAACCAGTGAGGACAGCTTCTGCTTTCGCTTCTCCCGGGGAGGAGCAGTACAGAAAGGTAGCACCGCCTCCCATGAAATGGCCCAAGTGGTTGCGAATAATCACACCTGCACCAGCCTGCAAAGAGTCCTTCTTCCAAGCGCCATCCACATTCACTTTGAAACGACCAGTCTCCGGAGGCCGCCAACGATGGGAAAACTCCACGTGATCAGAGGTGTTACTCAGGTGGCAAGATGCCAGTTCCGCAATGAGGGAGGAGGCACAACGAAGAACCGAGATGGGATTGGGGTTACCTCCATGGAATTGGACATAGCACCTCTCCTTCCATATCTCCCAGCAAATTAAAGCAATAGAGTTCATCGCATCCCATCTAATGTATTTATTCCCCGAGATAGTGTTCATGATGTTATTCAGCCAGCTATCTAGAGTGGTAATAAGCCGGGGGTTAGGGCGATATCCCAAGTGAGAACCGAACCAGACACCATGGGTCCAAGGGCACAGAAGTAAGGCATGTTCAATGGTTTCCGCAAACTCCCCACAGGTGCCACAAATAGGGTCTCTAGTGAGGTGCCGTTTCCACAGATTCCATTTAGTTGCCAAGGCATTCGAAATAGCCCTCCACAGGAAAATTTTTACTTTTGGGACCACCTTCAGATTCCAAATACTAGACCAGGTCCCTTTGTCAACTAAATGAGAGGAGCCAGCAGGAATAATACCCTCAGAACACTCTCTGTTTTCAAGCCAATGGTATCCACTCCGAACAGAGTACTCACCATTTTTCTCCCATGGCCAAATGAGCCGGTCCTCCTCATGGCATGACCGAAGTGGGATAGCCAAAATTTGCTGCACCATCGATTGGTCGATGGATTGGATAATCGTGTCCAGCTTCCATCTCAACCTCTCGCAGTCGATGAGGGAGTTAACCCAGGTAGGGGCAGGGCCAGTGGGAATAGGATTTGGAATCGGGATAGGGGATTGGAGAAGAGGGAGCTAGTTATCCTGCCAAATCCGAATACTGCGCCCATTCCCCACTTGCCACATGGAGCCTCTTTCAATCAGCTTCCTACCTTCCAATAAGCTAGTCCAAGCCCAGGAGGGGCGGTTGCCACGGGTGGCCTTCAAGAAATCCCCATTTGGAAAATACCTAGCCTTCAGAACTTTTACCTAGAAAGCATCAGGGTTGCAAATCATTCTCCAGCCATGTTTAGCCAGCAGAGATAAGTTGAAATTTTCCAATTCACGAAAGCCCATTCCTCCCTCCTTCTTAGATTTGCAAAGGTGCTTCCAGCTACGCCAGTGTATTTTATTTCCTGTTTCCGATGAGCCCCACCAAAAATTCCCAAGGGTCCCATTAATAGATCTACAGGTTGAGACAGGGAGCTTAAAGCAAGACATGGGGTAATTGGGGATTGCCAAGGCCACAGACTTAATAAGAACTTCCCGGGCTGCCATAGTAAGGAGGTTTGATTGCCAGCCCTACACCTTTCTAGTCACCTGTTCATGGATATACATCAAAGCTTCACGTTTAGAGCGACCCCAAACTGAGGGAAGGCCAAGATAGTTGCCCGGTTGGTTCGTCCCTTGAATTTGCAGGATAGTGCAGAGATCAGCCTTGACATGAGGAGGAGTGTTAGGGCTGAAGAAGATGGAGGATTTCTCATGGCTGATTTTTTGCCCCGAAGCAATACAGAACTCGCGGAGGATTTGGGCCAAGACATGGCAGTTCTGCGCTGTAGCCAACAAGAAGAACAAGGAATCGTCTGCAAAAAGGAGATGGGAAATGGTTGGGCCCCCTCGGCTTAACTTAACTCCCTGCAAAGTACCATGATTAGCAGCATGGGTGATATTCCTTGAGAGGGCATCACTAACCAGCAGGAATAGGTAAGGGGAGATAGGGTCTCCTTATCGCAGCCCCCTCGAAGGCTTAAAGAACCTGCCATGGTTACCATTTAGCAAGATAGAGAACGAGACAGATGAAACACACTTCATAATCAGACCAATCCATCTAGAATCAAAACCCATTATGATCATCACTTCTTCCAAAAAATCCCAATCCACTCTATGATAGGCCTTATTCATATCGAGTTTAAGACCTAACTCGCACCGCCACCCCTTTCTTTTGAGCTTCAGATAATGGAAAACCTCATGTGCCACAACAAGATTATCCTGAATTTGACGGTTTGGGACAAAAGCGTTCTGAAAATCCGAAATAATCTCTGGAAGGAAAACCTTGAGCCGGTTGGCCAAAATCTTTGAGATGATTTTGTAGGAGTTGTTACACAGGCTGATAGGTCGAAAATGATTAGTTTTTTGGGGACAGGGGCATTTTGGAATAAGGGCAATTAGGGTTTGGTTTAGCTCAGCAAGGTCAGATCTTTGTGCACAGAAGTCATCCGCCGTATCACAGATAATACCATTCACAATCTCCCAGTACTTTTGATAGAAAAGCCCCGGAAATCCATCGGGACCCGGCGCCTTAAGTTCACCAAGTTGAGAGATAGCGTCCTTAACTTCCTCCAAAGAGATGGGTTTGCAAAGCTCAAGATTCATCTCCTCAGTAACCACCTGGTTCACGTGATCCAGAGAATTCCCTAACTTCTTGGGCCAGGGGAGGTAAACAATTCCATATAATACAATTCAAATAAGTTCCTGATGTCCTTTTCTCTTTCCACAATCACACAGTTGTCATCTTCCAACCTAGAGACTCTATTTCTTCTTCTTCGTTGAGTGGTAGAGAGATGGAAGAATCTGGAATTCGCATCACCCCCCTTAAGCCAATTGATACGCGACTTCTGTTTCCAATAGGCTTCTTCATTTTTCCAAGTTTCAGAAAGATGGTCACAAATGGTCTTCTCAGTTTCCATACAAAGAGGGGATTGACTCTGGACTGTCACAAGCTCCTTCATTAACCGTTGGATGCGTTTATGATTATTAGGGAAACGATCCATGATCCATCTCTTGAGGTCCCTCCTACAATTTCTTAGGCAGGAGTTCCACCTTGAAATACTAGAAACACCTCTCCCCCGGTTCCAAGCCAAGTTTACAGCGTCGAAGCACTCCGAGTTCTCGGTCCAAAAAGACTCAAAACGGAAACGAGTTTTAACATTTGACACCTTTGGAGAGAAGTTGAGAGTAATGGGGCAATGGTCCGAACCCAGGCGTGGGCAATGGGTGACCATGGTATTGGGCCACGATTCCAGCCAGGTGGCATTCACCAGCCCCCGGTCCAGTCTCTCTTGGATAATCACTTCCCCATAATCCTTCTTAGCCCACGAAAATTCAGGCCCAGAGAAGCCAACGTCAATCAGACTATTATTTTCCATAAAATCTCGGAGATATCGGACCTGTGAAAGGCTCCAGGCCGCTCCCCCCCATTTTTCATGAGGCCAAATAAGCTCATTAAAGTCTCCAATACAGCACCATGGTTGGGTCACTTCGTGGCTCAGGTTCCGCACCGACTCCCAAAAGCAAGGTTTTTCATCGCGATAGGGAGGGGCATAGAAATAAGACATGCGAACCTTGATGCCAAGGGTGTCGTCTCCGACAAGAACCTCAATAAGATTTTTGGAGGTGAAAAGGATCTCCACAGAACAATCAATCTTCCACCACAGGCATAGCCCACCCGCCAATCCGCAAGGATTAACATAAATTCCGTCATGGTATCCCAACCTTTTCCGAAGTTGATTCATTCTATAGCGTTTTTTCTTTGTTTCCATCAAAAACACCATAGAGGGTTTGTGGGAATGAATCAATTCCCGTAACGTCTGGACTGTCAAGGCAGACCCCAAACCTTGACAGTTCCAAACCAGTTGTATCATCTTGGACGTGTGGCTGCATAAGGCCAGCCACCACAGCCCAGAAGGGAAGCTCTCTCCTCCTCATTTGTTGTCTTTAACCTTTCTTCAATCATCCGCATTTGGTCAGAGGCCTCCACCCTAACATCTTTGAACTCATATTCCTTTGGAAGACCCTCAGTTGGGTCCAACGAAAAGGGCCCAGCTTTTCTAGACTTTTTTCCAAGTAGTTTCCAGGTTTGGGCCTGCTGCGGCCCATCTTGCCCATAACAGTGCCATGTCTTATTGGGCCACCCACTCTTGGTCCAAACACCTCCGCTTTGGGCTTCCTTGTTGACCTTGGTTCAGCTTCCATTCTTTGGCGCTTTCCTTTTTGTCTTTCGCTGGCAGGACTAGATAGGACTCTTTCCAACAAAACCGGAGTCTCAGAGTTGACCTTGGAGGGGTAAGCGTGCATGTTTCGGCCTGCAGATGAAGAGATAATTTCAGTCGCAGAGTGAACCTCGGGGTTATCAAGTAGTGGTTGGAAAACCGTGTCAGATTGGAGAGTTGTGTCCTGTTGCGTGATCAACATTGTATCCAAACTACTACCACCTGCCACCAATTGACGGGATAAGAGATCGTGATGGAGCGTCATAGCACGTGGGGGGTCGTCCCAGAAGAGAGCAATGCTAGGCTTAGGTATGATCCCCGGGGCGAAATTACAGACCAGCGGATTTGGGGTGTCAGCCCCATGCCCTGTCGTTTTCAAAGCTTTGATTGACAGCAAGTTGTTCTGCGTTATGACTTGTCTATTTTGCCCCTCGGCCACAACTGGCCTGGATGTGCCGGAATGGGTGGCCGGAGTCCTCCCGGTAAAGTCAATTCCATAAAGACCATCTCCGTCTTTCTCGACCATCCTACGCCAATGGCGCTCATCTGCCATCTCATTCAACCGGTGGCGCTTGCTAGCAGGTTTCTCAGAAAAAATTGAGGCCGGACCCTTTACCGACTCGACACTTAGCCAGGCACCATACATAAGACCATCTCTAGTCACCACTGGGCAGAGAGAATGGTTGCATGGCCTCTCCCTCAGATGGGTGTGCCCAAGCCTCCCACATCTGTATAGAACCTTCTTAGCCCTTCATACTTTAGGCTAATCCAGGAGCGCTCATTTTGCCCCCTCGGGAGCCAGAAGCCAAGAGGTAGAGGTCTGGAGGTGTTAATTTCAACTCGCAATCTTAGAAAACCTCTCATACCTGTCTTTGTTGGGTCCTCCACCAAAACTTCCTTGCCGATTCTGTTGGCCAGCATCTTTGCATTGCATGCCGTCATTTGGCCAAGGGGGATACCATGGGCTTGGATCCAGAATGCTGCTTTGCACGGTATAATCTCATCCAAAGAGCAGTTCATTGGCCATTCTTGGAGAGAGAAGACATCATCGTGAAAGTACCAGGGGCCCCGATCAATTAGCTTCTTTGCCACCAGGTCCGACTCCACCGTGATTACATATACATTGGGGTTTGCCCAAGCAATTTTGACATCGTCAGAGTGAACGATATTGCGCCACTCTCGACGGAGGGCATTTTTAACACCACCGATTAGCGGCTCTTTTTCTGCTATCAGAAAGCCCGCTAAGTGGGTGCCGCTGCGGACATCAGTGAGATTGAGAGACTCTTCCAGATGGATGGTGAACTGCTCCTCCATAACCTCATCAGTAAACCATTCAGGGTCCTCCATATCAACAAGACCAAACAGGAGAGGAAAAATTAAGGGTTTGAGTTTGAAAAAAGAGAGAGGGGGAGAGGTGATTGATCTGAAAAATGCGAATCTCGATTTGAAAGTTTTGATGGGGGAAAAGACGAATTTCAAATTGGGGGATGTCTTGAAGTTGTTGGGAGAAGCAGAGCACAGAAACAGACACAAAAACAGAGGGATGGAAAGAGAAAGAAAGAGATGGAAGAAGCAAATGGGGAGGGAGGAGGAGTGGCATTAGGAGAGAGTGTCGACATGGAGAACTCAGAGTGTCACTAGTTATTTGGACCTGCAGATGTAGCTTGTTTGATCCCTCCAACAGCCGACAAAACTGAGATGCAAGGAGTGAGAACACCGTCACCAATGACCATGGAAGTACCCAGCGTGGTGGCGAATAATAAGAAGACTTTGGCAAAGGGGCTGTTCTCTAATTTAGATTTCAACCTCGACGCTCTCTTTAGGCGTTTGCTTGGCGACTCCAGCTCAAAATTTGAGACATCCCGATCCTCTGCTTGTTGACTCGGAGTCAAACCAAAAGCTTAGACACGTTGAAATTGGAACCACAATACAAATTGGAGAATTTGTATTGTATGGTTATGGTTGTTTGCCAATTTCTCAGTCTTAATTAAAAGTGATGTTATTTTTAATTCATTGCTATGTTATTTTTAATTTCTTTTTGGTTGTGATGTTATTTCGATGTTTTTCTTGCCCACTCATATACAGTGGGACTCGCATTTATTAGATGACAACGTGTTCTTCCTAGCACTTCATGTGGGGCAAAGTGATGTCTTCAAAATAAAAAATTAAATTCAGTTCAGATCTTCATTTTTCAAATATGGAATCACTTCTTGAAAGTGAAAGTCTGCAACGCTTGATCTAATAGACTAATACTATAGACTTTAAAATAACAAGGTCTTCGCTATTTAATGATGATTTTGCCAATATTTCTGTTTGCTATTTAATGATGATTTGCCTTCTATCTAACAAAGATATTATTTTCAACAAAATAGATGAACACGGTGCTTTAAGAAAAGACTTAAATAACAAACATCTAATTGAGTGGGCAAACGATTTCAGATTCAAGTGATGTTTTGCACAAATAATTTTTGAGGAAATATCTAAAAATTACATGGTTCATATAGTTGAAATATATTGCATGTGACCCCTATAAGTATGTCTCTCAATTGTGTTTGTGCCTCATAAATCACGGCCATGAATGGGCCGGGGGAACTTCTCTTCTCGGCCTCAAACTGAAACGCAGCGTTTTGTCAGGGTGTTTGGCGTTCCAGAGAAACAAGGAAAAATCACCAAGGCATGGTTATCTCGGCCAAAGTTATAGGCCGAGGCCGAGATCGAGCAAGGTCACGGCCAAAGGCATTAAAGTCAGATCATCACGTGACAGCAGGGTCCCACGCTCCATTTAATGAAGCAAGGTCTCTGTTTATTGCAGCAAACCCACTGGCCAAGAATGAACATTTAATGCGCGAGGGAAGGTGGGAAGTGATTGGAGTCAGGATTTGGTGACAGAGATCAGAGTGATTAGACGCCAACATTCTCACAAAGCTCTTTGCAGCTTGAGAGATTAGGTAATTGGCTATCAGAGCAATAAATGCGTCTCCACGGCCAGAAGCGCAGAACCCACGATCAGGGCGGCGGTCGAGATTCACCGGGATTCATGGAGTCACACCACCATACTTCACGATTCCAAATGTCGATTAGACTACTCACTTGGCATAATCAGGCTCCACCATGCAGATTTTCAGCCTCGATTACCCCTCCAGGAGCTCTGCCTATAAATACAAGACTCAGGACTACTTTCAACGGGTTCAAACACCAAACAAAAGCCTCCCACGGAGCAACTTATATTTTCCTGTAATGCACTTTCAATATCTTTACTTGCTTTTCTAGGAGTAGTGTTAGTTTGTAAGGAAAATCCATTCATCAATATATCAAACGACCCTTGATTTTCAAGGCGCCGGAGCACCACCCAACGACGCGCAGCAGGTCCCACGACCGAATGCGGCCCAGCAGGAGGCACCGCATCAGGGCTCCGATTCGAGGACGTCCGGCGGATGATCGAGGACGGCCTAGCCCAGAGACGGCCGAACATGCCAAGATATACTCGGCCGTACCCACCAGAAATCGACCGAGTCCTTCTCCCCCGGAATTATCGGTTGCCTGAATTCATGTTATTCTCCGGGGATGGGCAGGCCACATCCATTGAACACATAGGCCGTTTTACGGCCCAGTGTGGAGAGGCCGATTCCGACGCCCAGAAGCTCCGTTTATTTGTCCATTCTTTGACCGGCGCTGCATTCTCTTGGTTTATAAACCTCCCACCAAACTCAATAAGGGATTGGTCTGATATGGAAAGAGTATTTCACGAACATTTCTATCAGACCAACCGAGAGATAACAGTCGCCGAGCTGGCAAGGATGAGCCAAGCATCGGACGAATCACCTCGTGATTACCTACAACGATTCAAGACCTGTAGGAATTGGTGTCGCACGAACCTACCAGAGAGAGAGTTCGTCAAAATGGCCGGGGAGGGATTGGAGTTCGAATACCGGAAGAAATTCCAGGGGATCAAGTTCCGGGACATGCACGACCTGACCAACAAAGTGGACATGTATGCATCCTTGTTAAAAGAGGAGATGCAGAAGAAGGCGGCTTCGAAAGGGACTTATTACAGAAATCCCATCGTCAGCTACGCCGACACAGACGGCTCCACAAGGGCCGAGGGTGACGAGGTAGAGATGAGCTCGGCCGAAGTTAGCATAGACAAACCCTTCGTCTGCAAAGGGCTTGTTAAGACTGACAACAGCCGTACGAAAATTCCTGACGCTAAATTTGCAATGCGGGAAACGAAGGCCTACACTTTTGATCTAACGAGGGCCGAGGCTATTTTCGACCTGCTATTGGCCGAAAAAATGGTCAAATTATCTTTCGGCCACAAAATTCCGAAACCCGAAGAGCTTAAAGGAAAGACGTTTTGCAAATACCATAGTTCTTGGTCTCATAATACCAACAACTGTGTTGTCCTGCGAGATGTCATTCAGAAATTGATTGATGAGAAGAAGCTTCAGTTCCCAGAAAAGGCGGCCATGCAGGTTGACTCCAAGCCGTTCCCCCCACCTGTTGTCAACATGGTCGACGCCCAACTACCGGCCGGGTATAGCGGAACTCGTTGGGTGGCAAAAGAGAAGGGGCCATTGACCGAACCGGAGCCATTGTTGTGCGAGCATTGCAAACATGAGATCGGTCAGTCCAGGCCGCAGGAAAACAAGAGGAAGGCCGCCGAGCCGTCACGGCCAACCGTAAAGAAATTCGGCGGTCAGTACAGCCGTCGGTCGGCCGGTGGGACGATTTTTGAACGATTGGGGGCGCAAGCCTACGGTGCCTCGGTAGGTCCTAAGGATGAGGCCGGTCCTAGGCTGTTAGGAACTTTCAAACCACCGGTTATGCATGACGACCGTTGGTACCATTCACGGCCCGGGGGCAGGGCCGAACCACTGACAAAAACCCAGCTAAGAAGAATGCAGAGACAAGTTCAGCAGGCCAGGATGCAGACGACCGAGACCGAAGGCTCCAAACGACAAAGAAAAATCGCGGCTGCAGATGGGCCGTCATCCGAATCGATTGCTTCCCCCACGGCGATAGCGGCCAACAGCAAGCCTTTGAGGACCTAGCGCGCTAGGGGGGACAAGGGTCACCTCGGATCCTTGCCCATTTTGGTTCAACCGAAGGCCGCGATCGTAAAGAAGACTGACGAAGGTGTCGTCAACATCTACCGCGAGAGAAACCCCCCTTTTTCGGCTGATGGTCTGTCCTTTCTGAAAGGATTTCATAAAGACCATTCGGCCATAGATCTGTACGGCATGACCCCTGAGAGCCGTGAAATTGTGGAGTTAGCCCTAAAAAATACGAAGGCAGAGACGCTCCTCATCACCCGCAGCTCTGATTCGGCCATTAAGGCCGTATACCAGGCAAATAGGGAAGCCCGAGCGAAGAGTCTGCCGAGCTACCAACCCGACCTCGGCGGATTGGAGGCCGATGCCCCTTTCAGCAAAAGCGATTTAGAATATCTCAGCCAGTATTTTTCGGTAACTCCAGCGGATACTGTTTTCGGCCTGACAACCGAGGAGAGAGCCCGAGTGAACCGCCTGGACGATTACTTGATATCCAGGGACACCTTGGCAAACGCTAGGCGGGCCCTCAGAGAGGAGATCGAGGCCTCGGAACCCTCTAAAACCAAAGCATCCACGGTCGATATCCCGGGGACAGCGGGGCCCATAATCGAGGGCTTCGGTGATCCTTTCTTTGGGCATGAAGCCGAGGACGACCCCACTTTAGGGATCTTAGATGGAGAATATGAGGGGATCCTCAGGATGGCCGAGGAAGAGGTCTTCGCCGAAGACGGCCGCGAGGCCGAAGAGGGAGCTGGCAGGGGGAACCCATTGGAGCAAGATGAGTTCAGCATCAACATGGTCTTGGTGCTGCCATCCGAATTTTCAGCACCAGGGGGACAGATAAACGGTCTGGACGACGACGTGGCCGAGGAGCAGCTTGGTCAGAGGCCAAAAACAAAAGAAGAGTTGTTGGCCGTGGCTTTTAACGAGGTCATACCTAGAGACGAGCCAAACAAATATCGACACCTCAAACCGTTATATATTTCGGCTCATATTGAGGGGGTGCCCGTGTCCAAAGTTTTTGTCGACTGTGGGGCGACGGTCAACATCCTTCCGTATTCCTTAATGAAGAAGCTGGACAAATCAAAAGAGGACCTCATCCCCAGCGATGTTGTCATGAGTAGCTTCGTCGGCGACAAGTCCAAAACCATTGGCGTGTTGCCGTTAAAAATTACCGTAGCCGACCAGACGAGGGTCGCGGCTTTCTATGTGGTCGAGTCCAGCGTCGACTACAACATATTGCTCGGCCGCGACTGGATCCACCAGTCCGGGTGCATACCGTCTTCTCTGTTCCAATTATTATTCTTTTGGGACGGTCAGAAGGTGTCTATACACCCGGCCGACGAAAAACCTTTCGAGGCCAACGCCGTTCAGGCTCGGATTTACGACGATGATGTTGGGTGGGTTGTTCTTACCGGCCACGATGCAGAAGGCCGACCAACCAGAACAACGGCCCAGAAGGTATTGGAATTAGGCGCCGAGAATATCCGCCAGGATTCGGCGCGCGAAGTGTTGATCGACCTCACCGGCCTATAGATGACAGACAAGGCCACTAAAGAAGAGGGAGCGGCGGCCATGAAAGATTTGGTGGAAAGACTGCTGGAACACTGGGCGGAGGAGTCTTTGCGGCCGAATTCGCCAATCAACTTGATTGAATTTCTCCACGAATCAGACGAGGCGGACGTTCTAACGTTGGACGACCTGGAAACAGCACCCGCCGAGATGGAGGACGACTACCCCGAAGTCCAGGACCCTTTGTTAGAAATAAATGTAGGGTCAGAGGCCGAACCACGGCCTCTTTTTGTAAGCGATCTTTTGGATCCTGAGTTAGCGGCCGAAATTATCGGCCTGCTCCATGAATATAAGGATTGTTTTGCTTGGGATTATCATGAGATGTCAGGTTTACCAAGGAGTTTGGTCGAGCACGAATTAAAAATCAAGGAGGGGTTCAAGCCGTTCCAGCAGCCACCAAGGCGTTTCTCGACCGAGGTTCAGCTCAAAGTTAAGGAAGAAATTGAACGGCTCCTTAAAGCCGGCTTTATCCGAACAGCCCGATACGTCGAGTGGTTAGCCAACATTGTGCCAGTGCTAAAAAGGACTGGGGCCTTGAGGGTTTGCACTGATTACAGAAACCTCAATCTCGCAACCCCCAAGGATGAATACCCCATGCCTATGTCAGATCTCCTGATAGATGGGGCCGCAAAACACGAGCTTTTGTCTTTTATGGACGGCCATGCGGGTTACAATCAAATTTTCGTGGCCGAGGAAGACGTCCACAAAACGGCATTCAGGTGTCCCGGGGCTATCGGAACCTATGAATGGGTAGTCATGCCGTTCGGCCTGAAGAATGCCGGCGCGACATACCAGCGAGCTATGAACCTGATTTTTCACGACTTTATAGGCCGAACCGTTGAAGTCTACATCGACGACGTGGTTGTAAAATCCCCATCTAAGGCCGACCACGTGGGACATCTCCGGCAGGCTTTTGGCCGGATGCGGGCGCATGGTCTAAAGATGAACCCAAAGAAATGTGCCTTCGGCGTCACTGCCGGGAATTTCCTTGGTTTCTTGGTTCACCAACGAGGAATCGAGGTAGACAAGAATAAGGCTACAGCCATTATGGCGGCCCCCCCACCGAGGACCAAGAAGGAGCTCCAGTCTTTCCTCGGCAAAGTTAATTTCTTAAGACGGTTCATATCAAATCTGGCGGGAAAGATCCGGCCGTTGTCCCCTCTGCTTAAACTAAAAGACACCGAGCGGTTCATATGGGGGACAGAGCATCAGGTGGCCCTTGACGACATCAAGAAATATTTGTCCCAGCCGCCGGTCCTTATGCCGCCAAAAAGAGGGAAACCATTGAGGCTCTACATTTCGGCATCAGAAGGCTCTATCGGTTGTTTGCTGGCTCAGAACAACGAGTCTGGGCGAGAGCAGGCGGTGCACTACTTAAGCCGCACTCTCAACACGGCCGAACTAAACTACTCACCAATCGAGAAGTTATGCCTAGCACTCTATTTCGCGGCCACCAAGTTGCGACATTACATGCTTCCATCGATCGTCCAGATTATCTCTAAGACCGACCTTATCAAGTACATGCTCACTCGGCCGATCATACGCGGCCGAATCGGGAAGTGGACGATGGCGCTGTCCGAGTTTACCTTTCAATATGTGGCTCAAAAGTTGGTCAAAGGTCAGGCTTTGGCCGATTTTCTGGCTCATCACCCGTCCCAGAGACAGGAGGAAGAGTTGGAGGTCGAGATCGGCATGGCCCAAATGGAAAAGAATTACTGGACTATGTACTTCGACGGGTCCAGTACCGAGGCCAGGTCAGGGGCTGGGGTCGTAATTGAATCTCCCCAGGGGCAAAGGTGGCAATTCGCATTCCAACTCGACTTCAAATGCACCAACAATCAGGCCGAATACGAAGCACTCATCATCGGTCTCGAGATTTTAAAGGAGATGAAGGCGACCCGCGTTTTGGTTTATGGTGATTCTCAGCTGGTGATTAACCAACTAACCGGGGAATACCAGTGCACGAGCGAAAATTTAGCCATGTATTACGTAACGGCCCTCAACACGGCCGATGGGTTCTCCTGAATTTCTTTTGTTCACGTCCCGCGCGCCGAGAACCATGAGGCCAACGAGATGGCCCAGGTAGCGTCAGGCGTAAACATCCCAGGCACAGACCACGACCGCGAACCTTAATTTCTTGAAAGATTTTAATGTCTCATACAATAATCTCCAAGGACCAATACCAACAGGCACCCAACTCCAAAGCTTCAATGAATCTGCCTTTGAGGGGAATCCAAAACTTTGTGGTGCCCCTCTTCCAAATAAGTGCGAACAAAATAAGGGCATTGATGCAAACAACAAGAACAACAACAACGTGGTGGACAATGGGCTTCATCAACCTCCATGGTTTCATATTTTCGCTGCGTTGGGGTTCATAGTGGGATTTTGGGGGGTATGTGGTTCTTTAGTTATTAACAAGACATGGAGATTTGTGTATTTTCGATTCATAGACAATCTGCAAAATAGGCTCTATGTGATGATAACAGTCAACATCAACGATGATAAGAACGCCTAGAAGCTAGATACATATTATTAATATTGTACTTTTTAATTTTCATATTCCGTTTGCTTTTCCTTTTTTTTTCTTTCTCTATTGTTCCTCATTTAATAAAGCACAGTTTGTTCTTATAGCTATTTCTTATGTTTCGGATGCTTTTTTCTTCATGCTACCGTTTGCAAGCAACAAATACAACTTCTTGCTTCAGTATATTACGCTTTCTATTGGCGAAAACAACTGATTTGGCCATCCAAAATCATGAATACTATGTCAACTAAATACAAAAAATGTGTGTAAAAAGATTAGGACTTTTCACATATAATCCCATTTTATCTGCATAACAATCTTCCAACATTTGCAGTTGGGGCAAAGTGCTTTGATTCGTCGCAGGCTTAGAAATAAGGAGGTCAGGTCCTCTCATCGTGGCCCCCTCTTTAGACCTAATAATGTGGTCTACAATGTGGCTACATTAGAGGGGGTTTGGAGAATTTTTTTTTCTTTTTTGGGGTCAATACGAAACTTTCAATAAAAACAGCTGGAGAGGGCCAGAACCACATACACCTGGGGAAGGCATCCACCAGGGCAATACAAGGGAACAAAAGAAGCTAAAAAACAAATACAATCACCAATCTTCAGAAGGACGGTTGTCCAGCAGGGGAAACACCGAGGCCCCAGACAAAGAAGACAGGTGATGAGCAAAAGATGTTGAGACTTGTGGAGGATCAGGGAGGCCATCCATTGTAAGAATACCGACCAGAGAGGGAGGAGGTTGAGAAACCCAACAAATCGTTTTCACCCTCGAATTGGCCAAAGCTGCAGCTGCATGGGCTGCTTCATTTGCTGCACGTGGCGCCCAGCTCCATTGAACAGATGAGAAGGCTTGGGCCCGACTTCTAATTTCAATAAACTCAATATCAATAAACTCGCTATTTGAGTCATCCTCAAGAATGGTGTATATTGCCCGAATCAAACTATAAACTAGAGAGAAAATGTCACAAAAGAAGCACAAATGTATACAAAATCGAAATCTTGACAAAATCCCCATTACCATTCAAATTTGTACACTAAATACTCATATTAGCAATTTGATCAAACTCAAAATGAAGCCAAAGCAATTTGCACACATTGGTATTTCGTATATTCAAACAGATTGAAAGACATGAATTCTTGCACCATTTTCCACATAATTTAACAACCAAACTACCAAAGCTCAGTCTAACACGAGTTCAGCTGGAGCAGCACATACAAACTCAAAATGAAGCCAAAGATTAAGCTCACTTGCAAAATTCCATGATAAAAATTGAAAATTTGCCTTAAAACAACAGCAAGATTTTCAAATAAAACACCCGGAGATCACTCAAGGGCATTTGCGGCATTTTCAGGGAGCTGTTGCTGCTGCTGCTGCTGCTGTTGTAAAATGGACTTGCGCTGAAGCTCACGCCATTTGTTGATTCCAACAGTGCAAATAACTACCCAGAATTTAAAATCAGCCAACCATTTAAAAAGGGAGAAGAAGAAGAAGAAGACTTAAAATTGAAATGAAAATTCATGACTTACAGCCAGCGCCGACAAAATAAAGCAGACGGAGGAGCTTCGGAGCTGGGGGGCCCGCTAATTCTTCTCTACCCATTGCTCTTCTCTTCTTCCTCTTACAGACTCTTCTGTTTGAGAATGAGAAGTTGAGAACTGAGAAAGACGACACCGACCCGTTTTAGTCCGAAATTGAAATGGGTCGGATAATATCGAACTCGGGTGTTTATTTATGCATGGACAGCCTGTGCCTTGAAGGCCCGAAAACAATACTTTTACATTACAAATGTTGGGCCAGACCCGACCCAGTTTTGGCCCAAGATAGCAGAAAAGCCTTCTCTTTTGAGACTTCGAATTAGAATTTGCAGAGAATTGGAGACTTTGGTTCCATAGCTTGGCTTTAACATATTCACCCGATACATGAAAGTTATTATATCTAGTCTAATATGAATTAATAGAAAATATTTTTATAACATAAATTTCTTCTGTTTCCGATGCGATTTCTTCATGCTATAGTTTGCAAGCAACATGAATAGGCAGGTCCGTTACACAAGAATGTGGTCATTTAGCACTTTAACATGAATAGGGCATCAACTTATGTTTACATATTAGGCTTGAGTACTGTTATCAATTTCAACATTCTGCTCTTCACAACTCAATGCTATGTTATTTTTAATTTAATTCAATGCTATGTTAATTTTAATTTCTTTTTGGTGTTGTGATCATATTTCGATGTTTTGGTTGCCCACTCATATACAATGAGACTCACATTTATTAGAGAGATGACAATGTGTTCTTCCTAGCAGTTCATGTGTAGCAAAGAACCTGGAAAAATCATCAACAAAACAACTTGGAACTTGGACTTTGATTCGCATGAAAGATGTGCTGGTATCACATATCAGCAGCCTTCAAAATAAAAAATTAAATTTCAGTCAATCTAACTCTTTAAGATCTTCATTTTTCAAATATGGAATCACTTCTTGAAAGTGAAAGTCTGCAACGCAGGCTCTAATAGACTAATACTATAGACTTTAAAATAACAAGGTCTTCGCTATTTAGTGATGATTTGCCAATTTTTCTGTTTGCTATTTAATGATTATTTGCCTTCTATCTAACAAAGATATTATTTTCAACAAAATAGATGAACATGGTGCTTCAAGAAAAGACTTAAATAACAAACATCTAATTGAGTGGTCAAACAATTTCAGATTCAAGTGATGTTTTGCACAAATGATCTTTTAGGAAATATCTCCATGCTTGATTTACCTTGTCTGGATCACAAGAGAAATCTCATTTTCTCCTTGATTGTCTAAGCTTTTCTTGAGCTGGATTGCTTCTTAAGGAATATTGCTTGCTTGCTTTTGGTTGTTGCAAGATCATATGATCTTTGATTTCTTTGATCAGTTTGAACTGATTGTTTGGATTGAGTTTTTGTTTGATTGGTTAGTTGGTTGGATGTCCGTTCTCCAGTCCAGGCACTCTTGTACTTATATAAGAAAATGTGATAATGAAGACTCCTGGATATTTTCGGCTTTGGACTAACCCTCATCAATGCACAAGTGGTAAAAGATTGTCAGCCAGTTACTTTGATTATTTTTGGCTCATTGTCCATTAGTGCGCCTAAATGCCTCATGATCGTTCCTTTTGCAAATGCTGAATTGAAGTGAACCAAAATACCCAGATTCTTCCAATGTTGGCTCCATAAACATCCTGCTGTAGCAATAATTCGGCGATCTTGCAATAAATAATCGTGATTTTCAACTAAAGCAAGCCTGACTTCGCCTTTCCACCTTTTAATGTTGTCAATTTGATTTGGAGTTTAGTAACCAACAATGAGGATTCATTTTGACATACCTTAAATTGTGAATTGGGTCTAATTAATTCAATTAATTTGATTCTTGGATTAAATCACCATTGGTGGTAAATTGTTTCCCAATTATCAAAATAACATGAATAATTTAATTAATTTAGTCCCCCTCTTGTTGAATAGTATGGGTTTGTTCACCATTTTTCTTAAACAAAGCCCAATACCCTTTGTAAAATAAACCCAACAGTCAATTGGACTGGTGTGCAGAATTTTTGGCCCAACCAGTTTCAAAGAATGCAGGTTTTTTAGTGAATAAGCCCCGATTTTAGCAAATCTGTATATAGCTGAAACAATTTTTTACCGCATTAGTCTAAACCAAGGTCTAAAATATCGGTGATATCGGAAATATCGGTAGGCCAAAAACACGGAAATTTCGATGGAAATATCGGGATATTATCGATATCGATAAAAATTGAATAAAAACCACGGAAATTGTAAGAAAAACTTGGAAATTTTTATTGAAACTTTGCAGGATGTTTATATAGTCAATTATCTATTAGTTTATCATAAAAAAAAAATTGGAAGGAAATGCATTGCATGATGGATTTAACTGATTTAAGTTGATTATATAGCGAGCTGGCAAACACTGTGAGTGTAGAAAATATGTAGTAATTAATGAAAAAATATTAAACACACCATAATCATTTATATATAATGAATTAGTACAATATTTTACACTTTATACAATGCATGATAAGATACATGGTCAAAAGAATTCAAAACAATTTGTTTCTTGCAAAAAAAATTCATGAATAATACAATACAATTAAATTGTACAACTAATTCTTATTGAACCATAGCAATCTTTTAAATATAAGTACAAGTATGATGTATGTACGTCGAATTTCTACTATATCACATAAACGAATAAGATAACTAATATATTTTTAAAAAAATTATACGGAACTTCAAATTACAGCTGCGAAGAATTAGAGAGAGAAATAAAATAACTTACTTGCAGTCAAAATATGAAGAGAATTCTTGAAATTGATGGAGATTATCTAATAATGTTAGAAATTAGGGTTGTACTTTACAATATATATAATTCCATGTGTTAATATATTAATTTAGGAAAAAAAAAAAAAAAGGGTAAGTAGAAAAGCTACAGTCGGCTGGAGAGAGAATAGGCAAGAAGATATTAATTATTAAGGGAGACTTTACTTATTAATTATTGCCTTAGGTTTATTACAATAAAGGGAAGGGAAAAAAAAAAGGAACAAAGCGTGTTTCAGTTTTTCAAAACCCTCCAAGTGAAACGACGTCGTTTCACTTTAAGTTTTTTTTTTTTAAACACTTCAATCGAAACGACGTCGTTTCATTACAATAAACCTAAAAAAATAAAAAGCCTGAGTCGTCTTCCTCGCGAAGTCGTCTTCTTCGCAGAGCCGCAGCCAAATTTGCAGTCGCAAAATTTCTTCCGGTTCAGAGTCTCCAGATCAGGCGCGCCTTGCTCCGCCTCACTCTGCCTCACTCCGCCTTTCAACGCCTTGCCTGATGCCTCCTCACGTATCACGACCCGATTCGAAAATAAAGAATACTCCCGAATCAGGGTGCGTGAATTGAAAAGAATAAATAAAATGACTGAAAAATTGGTTAAAATACATTACCATTATATTTATGTAAATAAAATAAAATAATAATCTTACAAAGTTACAAGATATAAATAAAAATTTAACACTCTAAACAAATCCAACTTCTCTGATTTCGTCTTTGCCTTGCCCACTAATTGATCTGAAAAACAAAATAGGTGAGGGATGAGCAAACCACTCAGTGAGTAGATTATGTAATATGTCAGTCAAGCAATGTCATTTTACACACTCTAGAAAATATAATATAAATATACACAATCCAAATCATATCACATCATTCCTTCAAATCTTGGTTATCCTTCACAAATTGTACCCAGTACGTGACCCCTATTGGCCTCACTGCCCTATGTCCCCGTCTGGTACACATTTATCCTTCGGATACCCTGTCACTGAAGTTCTCATGTTCCATGAATAACACATACTTCACAAAAACTCCAAATAATACATAATATTGCACAAATTAGACATGCTTGACTTGAAAATAGAGAGAGATTTGTAAATAGAATAAATCCATGATTTATCACAAAATAAGAACTTTTAGAACACATTACATAACCCACTCACCAAGATAAGTATGAAATATTGCAAGACAAACACACATGCTCTTCATCTTGTTTCTTTTTCTTACTTCTCTCTCTCTCTCTCTCTCTCTCTCTCTCTCTCTCTCTCTCTCTCTCTCTCACTACTTCATGGTAGAAATTTATAATAAAGGATTGGAATGAATGATTCAAATAAGGAAGCATGATATTTATAGTAGAGGCTATGCATGCACCCAAATAATATTTATATAAACAATATTTTAAATCACCAAAAGATAAGATATAAAATTAAGGGAATAATGTGACTCATCCCCTTTGGCCAATGAAATCACAACACACACCACCAAAAGATAAGATAAGAGGAAGGGAATAATGTGAGTCATCAAGTTAGAAGAGAGTGTTGATACAATGAATGGGAAGAAGAGAATAAGAAAGAAGCTTAGGCTAGGTGACTCACCAACTTTAGACTAGGTGACTCACCTCCAATGGATGAACAACTCATTCCAATTTGGGATAAAAATCATATTTTTTGAAGAGAAAGAAAGAGGGAAAGGGGGAAGAATGGGAGGATGATGGTTTGATTAAAACAAATTCTAAGTCTCTACACATGGATAACAAGAATGGTGTCATCTTTCAACTAAAACGATAATCTCATACTAAACTCAAGATTTAATAACATATAAATCTTCACAATAAATATTTAAATAAGTAAAAATCATATTGATAAATAATAATTATATATATATATATATATATTTTTTTTCGGGTTCTCACATCACGCCTCCTCACACCACTCGCGAAAACACTGATATTATCGATAATTTCGATAATATCGAGATATTCTCCCCATTTCAGGTTGGATTTTCACGATAATATCGCTGCCGATATTTCGGCGATATTTTCGGCGATATTTTCGACATTCTAACGAAATCAATTGGTTGGTGCTCAAAATATCGCAACTCCAAAAATCCGATATTATCGCCGATATTTCGGCGATAATATCGATTTTTCAGACCTTGGTCTAAACAATTTGGAGATATTAATGTTAGCAACTCCTTATTTAGTTAGGATTTTGGTTTCTTATGTAGTTAGAATTTTGGTTACTTACCATTTATTTAGTCCTATTATAAATGAGATTTATTTCCTATTGTAATTTAGATATATTTCTTATTTTATTTAGGGTTAACACATCTTTGTACTTGTATAAATACCTCCGTATTGGAGAAGAATAATAATATGAGCATATATGAGCATAACTGAATATATGCCCTACTTTGTTTGACTTGGTATCAAGAGACAGGTTTTGTTTTCTTGTGACCTGTGCTTGCGTTCTCCTTGAAATTAAAGTACTCTCCTCCCAGGGGACGAGGGGAAGTGAAAAATATATGTTTCTCTTTCTCATGGAGATATTGCCTCTTTCTTGACTCTGACAACCCATTCTCTTCAGGAGGACAGGAGGATTGAAGAGAAGTTATGTCTGCGTGAATGAGCTAAAGTTGATATGAAAGAATTTGTCGTTGTCGTTTTCTGCTATTGTTGCTATTACCGTTGCCGCTACTACCGTCGTTAACGTTGCCTTTGCTTGCTTCGCTTTCAGTTGATGGGGTCATTGTCGTTTCTGTTGATGTGGTCGTGCCCTTTGCCTTTTTTTAGCCTTTATTTGCCCTTGCTTTCCTTTTGTCTTACCTTACCCTATTTTTAGGAAACCTTGCCTTTGCCGTGCTCACAGGGTATCTGTGTTCTGCCTTATCTACTGCCGTACTCACATGGTTTTTGTGTTATGTTTTATCTACTGCCGTACTCACAGGGTTTTTGTGTTCTGCCTTACCTACTGCCGTGCTCACATGGTTTTTGTGTTATGCTTTTATGTGTTCTTCTATGTGCCCTATTTGTTAGGGTTTTTATGACAAGGCATTCTCTACAGTTGTTCGATTGGTCAATGTCAAGTATGATGTTCTATGACTTGCTTGTAAAGTTGGGCATGAGAAATATCTTTGCCCAAACTTGAGGGGGAGTGTTGGCAAATCCTTATTTAGTTAGGATTTTGGTTTCTTATTTAGTTAGAATTTTGGTTACTTACTATTTATTTAGTCCTATTATAAATGAGATTTATTTCCTATTGTAATTTAGATATATTTCCTATTTTATTTAAGGTTAACACATCTTTGTACTTGTATAAATATTTCCATATTGGAGAAGAAGAATAATATGAGCAAATATGAGCATATCTGAATATTAGCCCTACTTTGTTTGACTATTAAAGCTTGTCATGTACAGTTAAGTCGTATTGGGATTCTTATGTGTTTGTCAGTCAGAGGGTTGCCTTTTAGCATATCCATCAATTTACTGAGTGTGTGGCTCTTGGTGAAGGGATTTCTAAATTAGTTATGTTTAATGCCTTCCGTCTTTTGCTTTGTATATGTGTCCGTCAGTCAGAGGGTTGACATATGCTAGTTGTGAATGAAGAGAGACAAGATTTGCCACCAAGGTTCTGCTTCTCCTGCCGTTTAACATAAATGGGACGTCAATGTAATGTTGAGATGAGGCTTGACTGTCACTGTCACTATCAGGGCCATGTTTGGCTAGAAAAATAACACCATTTATCTTCCAAATTTTCATGAAGAATTATCAACACGGCAACAACTATGAGTAATTTGGTGTTGTAGACTTCAAATTAAGTGGGTCAAGCCCCCTCTTAAGACCCAATGAGGTCTTCTCTTTGGGTTTTAATAGCAATAATTTGCATTGTGTGGTGGTTGTTTGTCGACGTCTCTATTTGCAGTGATGTTTGCCAATAACAGCATATATATATACACGAAGCAACATGCTAGTGCAAGCTTATAGCCCAATGGCTCATGGCTTCCATCTCTTTCTCTTATTCTCTTACATTATATCCACAAATATTTATGCATGCAAAAACACTGAACGTAGCTCTCTCCTGTCCTTTGCCTCCACTATATCTTCCCCTCCTTTAAATTGGACATCCGTTGATTGCTGTCGTTGGAAGGGCATCACTTGTAATCAAGATGGTTGGGTCACCCATTTGCTCTTACCTTCCGAAGGTCTCAAAGGAGGTATCTCTTTAACTTCTATTGTAAACCTCACACATCTCACCCACTTGAACCTTTCTCACAATTCACTTCTTGGTTCACTTGAAACCAAACTCTTCTTGCCTTTGAATCGCCTTGAGATCCTTGATTTGAGCTATAACCTTCTTTCTGGAGAGCTACCGCTTTCTCTACCATCCCACAATATTTGGATAGTGGATTTGTCTAGCAATCAGTTCCGTGGTGCAATTCCACCTTCATTCTTCCAACAAGCTAGAAACTTGACTAGTTTCAACGTCAGCAACAATACCTTCACAGGGTCTGTCCCATCCTCTATTTGTCTCCAATCGTCTCCCTTCGTTAGGCTTTTGGATTTTTCCGCCAATAAATTCAGTGGCAACCTTTCTCCAGGACTAGGGGAGTGTTCCAAACTACAGGTTTTTCGTGCTGGTCACAATAACATCTTAGGATTACTTCCAGAAGATATCTATAATGCTACCAAACTTGAAGAAATTGCATTACCTCAGAATTCACTACATGGAGCCATTAGTGATAAAATTGTCAACCTCACTAACCTTGCCATCCTTGACCTCTTTTTTAATCATTTTGGTGGTGAGCTTCCTCTCAATTTGGGGAAGCTTGCCAAGTTGAAGTTTGTGACCCTTGATTTCAACAATTTAGAAGGTGCTTTGCCCTCATCTTTGATGAATTGCACAAACCTTGTAGAACTACGTTTGGCATCTAACAACTTGGAAGGAGATATCTCCATGCTTGATTTCTCTAGACTTGGTCAACTTACTAAACTTGACCTGTGGTACAATAACTTCACTGGTACGGTTCCAGTAAGCCTTTACTCATGTCGGTCCCTAAAAGCCATTCGATTGACAAGAAATCATCTAGAAGGACAAATACAAACTGAGATTCTTTCATTGAAATCCTTGTCCTTCCTCTCGCTTGGGTACAACCAATTCACCAACCTCACAAGGGCAATGAAGATATTAATGAGTTGCAAAAGTCTCCATGTACTCTTGCTTACTGGTTCCTTTAAAGGTGAGGGAATGCCAACTGATGATGACATGGTTGATTTTGATGGATTCCAAAATCTTCTAGTTTTGAGTTTGGCTCGTTCTGACATCATTGGTCAAATACCTGTATGGTTATCAAAGCTCAAGAATCTAGAGGTCTTGCAACTGGGTTTTAATCAAATCACAGGGCCAATTCCAAGTTGGTTGGGGACTCTTCCTAGACTGTTTTACATCAACTTGTCAGACAACCGAATTTCAGGTGAATTTCCCAAACAGCTTTGTAGACTACCAAGGTTGCTTCATGAACCTAATATTGCATCTCATGTAGACCAATATGAATTTGAATTGCATGTCTTCAACAACGGCATGACCGCAAATCAAACTTTTGAATGGGCTAAATTGAATTTTTTTCCAGCAACGATAGACTTGTCTAAAAATAACATTGTTGGTGATATACCCACTGACATCGGCCACTTGGTCCTCCTCCGCTCGTTGCGTCTTAGCTCCAACAACTTCTCAGGCGTCATTCCAGACCAAATTTCAAACCTAAACTTTTTAGAGGTTTTGGATCTGTCCACGAATCATTTGTCTGGAAATATCCCATTGTCATTGGCGAGCCTTAATTTCTTGAAAGATTTTAATGTCTCATACAATAATCTCCAAGGACCAATACCAACAGGCACCCAACTCCAAAGCTTCAATGAATCTGCCTTTGAGGGGAATCCAAAACTTTGTCTTGCCCCTCTTCCACATAAGTGCGGACGAAATAAGGGCATTGATGCAGACAATAAGAACAACAACAATGTGGTGGACAATGGGCTTCATCAACTTCTATGGTTTCATATTTTCGCTGCGTTGGGGTTCATAGTGGGATTTTGGGGAGTATGTGGTTCTTTAGTTATAAACAAGACATGGAGATTTGTGTATTTTCGATTCATAGACAATCTGCAAAATAGGCTCGATGTGATGATAACAGTCTGCATCAACGCGATGAGAAGAACGCTTAGAGGCTAGATACATATTATTAATATTGTACTTTTTAATTTTCATATTCCGTTTGCTTTTCCCTTTGTTTTTTTTTCTTTCTCTATTGTTCCTCATGTAATAAAGCACAGTTTGTTCTTATAGCTATTTCTTATGTTTCGGATGCTTTTTTCTTCATGCTACCGTTTGCAAGCAACAAATACAACTTCATGCTTCAGTATATTATGCTTTCTATTGGCGAAAACGACTGATTTGGCCATCCAAAATCATGAATACTATATCAACTGAATACAAAAAAAGTGTGTAAAAAGATTAGGATTTTTCACATATAATCCCATTTTTCACATAATTCAATGCTATGTTATTTTTAATTTCTTTTTGGTTGTGATGTTATTTCGATGTTTTCTTGCCCACTCATATACAATGGGACTCACATTTATTAGATGACAACGTGTTCTTCCTAGCACTTCATGTGGGCCTGATGTCTTCAAAATAAAAAATTAAATTCAGTTAAGATCTTCATTTTTCAAATACGGAATCACTTCTTGAAAGTGAAAGCCTGCAACGCATGATCTAATAGACTAATACTATAGACTTTAAAATAACAAGGTCTTCACTATTTAATGATGATTTGTCAATTTTTCTGTTTGCTATTTAATGATGATGTGCCTTCTATCTAACAAAGATATTATTTTCAACAAAATAGATGAACACGGCTAGAGCTATCCTCTTATGTGCCCACAATTGAAGCTCATATCTTCCTTCTATCCTCTTATTTGAGGGGTATATATACCGGTGATTAATGCAAATACAATGTCAAGTTATGCTTAGTTAGGATTTTTTAGCTTCCCTCGACAACTTTGTAATTACACATGCAATCAATCAAGCTCAAAGTGTTTAGCTTCCCTTATGCCGAAGCATCTTAGATAAAGACTGCTTCCCTTATGCCGAAGCATCTTAGATAAAGACTGCCCGAGCTCTTGCCTAGCATTATTCACAGATGAAAATTCCGACTCGATTTGGATTAGAATCCACAGCTTTATCTTCCTTAAAAGGTTGATCAACAAATGCTTTTGGTTTCTAGGGCTCTTTAATTATTTTGAGAAACCTATTTATTAAATTTGGTATCTTTTTAACAGATTGAGAGACATGAATTCTTGCACCATTTGGCTATTTAATTTAACAACCAAACGACCAAAGCTCAGTCTAACACAAGTTCAGCTGGAGCACCGCATGACAAAAATTGAAAATTTGCCTTAAAACAACAGCAAGATTTTCATAGTACATCAGTGAAACTTGAAATCATTACATTTATCATTATTGTCACCAGCAAGACTTTCAAATAAAAAACTCGGCATTTGTCTCCAATTGTCTCCCTTCGTTAGGCTTTTGGATTTTTCCACCAATGAATTCAATGGCAACCTTTCTCCAGGACTAGGGGAGTGTTCCAAACTGCAGGTTTTTCGTGCTGGTCGCAATAACATCTCAAGATTACTTCCAGAAGATATCTATAATATGCTACCAAACTTGAAGAAATTGCATTACCTCAGAATTCACTACATGGAGCCATTAGTGATAAAATTGTCAACCTCACTAACCTTGCCATCCTTGACCTCCATTTTAATCATTTTGGTGGTGAGCTTCCTCTCAATTTGGGGAAGCTCTCCAAGTTGAAGTTTGTGACCCTTGATTTCAACAATTTAAAAGGTTCTTTGCCCCCATCTTTGATGAAATGCACAAATCTTGTAGAACTACGTTTGGTATCTAACAACTTGGAAGGAGATATCTCCATATGCTTGATTTCTCGAGACTTCGTCAACTTACTAAACTTGACCTAAGGATCAATAACTTCTCTGGTACGGTTCTAGTAAGCCTTTACTCATGTAGGTCCCTAAAAGCCATTGGATTGAGTGGAAATCATCTAGAGGGACAAATACAAGCTGAGATTTTTTCATTGAAATCCTTGTCCTTCCTCTCGCTTGGTTACAACCGATTCACCAACCTCACAGGGGCAATGAAGATATTGATGAGTTGTAAAAGTCTTCAAGCATTCTCACTTGCTGGTTCCTTTGAAGGTGAAGTAATGCCATCTGATGATGACATGGTTGATTTTGACGGATTCGAAAATCTTCGGGTATTGAGTTTGGCTAATTCTCGCTTCACTGGTCAAATACCTTTATGGTTATCAACGCTCAAGAATCTAGAGATCTTGGCTCTGGGTAATAATCAAATCATAGGACCAATTCCAAATTGGTTGGGGACTCTTCCTAGACTTCTTTCTCTAAACTTGGCAAGTAACCGAATTTCAGGTGAAATTCCAAAGCAACTTTGTAGACTACCAAGGTTAGTAGTATATGAACCTATTGCATCTCAAGTAGACCAATATGAATTTGAATTGCCTGCCATCAACATAGCCACAAATCACATTCTTCCAATGCAGAAATTGTCTTTTTTATCCAGCAAGGATAGACTTATCTAACAATAACATTGTTGGTAATTTACCTACTGAGATCGGCCAATTGCACCTTCTCCGCCAGTTGGATCTTCACTCCAACAAATTCTCTGGCGTCACTCCAGACCAAATATCTAACCTAAAAAATTTAGAGGTTTTGGATCTCTCCATGAATCATTTGTTTGGAAATATTCCATCGTCATTGGCGATCTTTAATTTCTTGAAAGAATTTAATGTCTCGTACAATAATCTTGAGGGACCAATACCAATAAGCACTCAAATCCAAACCTTCAATACTTCTGCCTTTGAGGGGAATCTAAAACTTTGTGGTGCCCCACTTCCAAATAAGTGCGGATCAAATAAGGACATTGATGAAGATAACAAAAACAACAAAGACATGGACAAAGGGCTTCATCAACTTCCATGGTTATATATTTTCACTGCGTTGGGGTTCATAGTGGGATTTTGGGGAGTATGTGGCTCTTTAGTTGTTAACAAGACATGGAGATATGCATATTTTCGATTCGTCGGCAATGTACAAGATAGGTTGTATGTGATGGTAGCAATGCGCATCAACACGATGAAAAGAAGGTGTAGAGGCTAGACATATTATTGTAGTTTTTATTTTTGCTTTTATTTTTTTATTTTTTTCTTTTGTGTTACTTATGTAATAAGGCATAGTTTGTCCTTATAATTATGTTTTCTTTCTTGGATGCGATTT
Organism: Prunus kanzakura; assembly: GCA_020521455.1. Classification (NCBI taxonomy): domain Eukaryota; kingdom Viridiplantae; phylum Streptophyta; class Magnoliopsida; order Rosales; family Rosaceae; genus Prunus; species Prunus kanzakura. The sequence continues at coordinate 243,674 of BPUM01000869.1, read as the reverse complement.
CTTGACGAAAGGTCTGCAACCACGCATGGTATACTTGACTAATATTATATGCAATCCCATCACATTGACTTTGGACGCCCAATCACTAGAGTCTATAGACTTCAAAATAACAAGGTCTTTGCTTTGTGTTGTGGGGTTATGGTTGTTTGCCAATTTCTCAGTTTGCAAGTGATGTTTGGCCAATGGGCTACCACCACAGTGGTAGTGGCTTCCCCCTTCTCGTTTAAAATCCCGTTGTCCATTTCAAGAATAACCCCAAACCTCTAGAGCTAAAAAGTCGTTTGCCCATACTTTTATATTACAAATGTTGGGCTATACTCGACCCAGTTTTGGCCCAATACGGCAGAAAAAAGCTTATCCTTTGAGACTTTGAATTAGAATGAGCAAAGAATTGGAGGAGAGCTGGAAATGGCAAAGAAAGGAAGCTCAAAGAAACGAAAGAAATTATGCCTTTATTTGCTCATATCATATATAGCTATCCAGACCTGTGGGCAATGTCAACACACGAAAGAACTTGCTAGTACTGCAGCAGCCTTAACCCAATGGCATATGGCTTACTTCTCTTCTTATTTTCCTCTTCCATTATTATGTCCACACATAGTCGTGCATGCAACCAAACTGATCGCAGCTCTCTCCTGTCCTTTACCCTAACTTTATCTTCTCTTCCTTTAAATTGGACCTCTGATAATTGTTTTCATTAGAAGGGCAACACTTGTAATCAAGATGGTTGGGTCAACCATTTGCTCTTGTGCCTTCCAAAGGGCTCAAAGGAGGTATCTCTCATTCTCCACTTGGAAATCTCACACATCTTATCCATTTGAACCTTTGCCACAATTCACTATATGGTTCACTTGAGACCCAATTCTTGTTGTCTTTATTGAATCGTCTTGAGATCCTTGACTTGAGCTATAACCGTCTTTCTGGAGAGCTACCATCCAGCAATATCCGGACATTGGACTTGTCCAACAATCACTTCCATGGAGCAATTCCATCTTCATTCTTCTAGAAAGCTAGCAAATTGACTAGTTTCAATGTTAGCCACAATAACATTACAGGGTATGTCCCATCCTCTATTTGTCTCCATTCTTCTCGCTTCCTTCGGCTATTGGATTTTTCATCCAATGTATTCAATGGCAACCTTGCTCTTGGGCTAGGGAAGTGTTTTTAACTGCAGGTTTTTTGTGCCGATCACAATAACCTCTCAGGATTACTTTAAGAAGATATCTACAATGCTACCGAACTTGAAGAAATTGCATTACCTCTCAATTCACTACATGGAGCCATTAGTGATAAAATTGTTAACCTCGCCAACCTTTCCATCCTTGATCTCTCCTTTAATCATTTTGGTGGCGAGCTTCCTCTCCATTCGGGGAAGCTATCCAAGTTGAAGTTTGTGATCCTTGATTTCAACAATTTAGAAGGTTCTTTGCCCTCATCTTTGATGAAATGCACAAACCTCGTAGAACTACGTTTGGTATCCAACAATTTGGAAGGAGATATCTCCATGCTTGATTTCTCCAAACTTGGTCAACTTACTAAATTTGACCTAAGGATCAATGGCTTCACTGGTACGGTTCCAGTTCGCCTTTACACATGTAGGTCCCTAAAAGCCATTGGATTGAGTAGAAATCATCTAGAGGGACAAATACAAGCTGAGATTCTTTCATTGAAATCCTTATCCTTCCTCTCGCTTGGTTACAGTCGATTCACCAACCTCATAAGCGCAACGAAGATATTGATGCGTTGCGAAAGTCTTAGCACACTCATGCTTGGTGGTTCCTTTAAAGGTGAGGGAATGCCATAGACGATGACATGGTTGATTTTGACAGATTCCAAAATCTTCGGGCATTGAGTTTGTCTAATTCTAACCTCATTGGTGAAATACCTCTATGGTTATCAAAGCTCAAGAATTTAGAGATCTTGCTTCTGGATTCTAATCAAATCACAGGGCCAATTCCAAGTGGGGTTGGACTCTTCCTAGACTGTTTCATATAAGCTTGGGAGACAACCGAATTTCAGGTGAATTTCCAAACAAACTTTGTAGACTACCAAGGTTGCTTTATGAACTTATTGCATCTCAAGTAGACCAATATGAATTTGAATTGTCTATCTTCAGCGGAGTAACTGTAAATCAAACTTTTCGACTGTATAAATTTTCTATTTTCCAGTAATGATAGACTTATCTAACAATAACATTGTTGGTGATATATCTACTGAGATCGGCCAATTGCACTTTCTCCGCCAATTGGCTCTTTACTCCAACAATTTCTCCTTTGTCATTCCAGACCAAATATCTTACCTAAAAAATTTAGAGGTTTTGGATCCCTCCATGAATCATTTGTCTGGAAAAATTCCATTGTCATTGGCGAGCCTGAATTTCTTGAAAGAATTTAATGTCTCATACAATAATCTTGAGGGACCAATACCAATAAGCACTCAAATCCAAACCTTCAGTGCTTCTGCCTTTGAGGGGAATCTAAAACTTTGTGGTGCCCCACTTCCATATAAGTGCAGACCAAATAAAGGCATTGATGAAGATAACAAAAACAACAATGACGTGGACAAAGGGCTTCATCAACTTCCATGGTTTTATATTTTCGCTGTGTTGGGGTGTCACATCCCGGGATCGACTCCGCCGTAGCACGATATTGTCCGCTTTGGGCCCCCCCTCTCTGCCCTCACGGTTTTGTTTCTGGGAGCTCACGAGCAACTTCCCAGTGAGTCACCCATCCTGGGATTGCTCTAGCCCAAACTCGCTTAACTTCGGAGTTTCCATGACTCCGAAGCCAGTAAGTTCCCAAAAGGCCTTGTGCTCGATGGAGGTGGGCATGTATATATAAGGCACATCACCCCCTCTCTGTTGGTCGATGTGGGATGTTACACATGCTATAGGTCCTTGCCTGCCCACCCCACAAGCACGGCACATAGTTCTCTATAAATGAGCTTGTGATACTGGAGATTCAGCTTGAGGCTTACATTGAGGATATGCGTTCTAGCATTGCGTTTTCAAGTTTAAAAGGGATTGGAGATCTTGGAAAAATAAAAGGTTTAGTGTGAGAAAGACAAGTATATCCATTGGTTTACTTGCTTGTAACATTAGCATTGATTTTACTAGTTGCTATTGCCATCGTCGAAAGAGCATTTTCAGCCATGAATGTTTGAAGAATTGATTGCGAAATCGGATGGGAAATTACATGGTTATATATCTATACATATTGAAAGAGACATATTTGATGGCATTGATAATGAAGCCATTATATATTCTACGATTTAAGAACATGAAAACGCGTCGAAGAAGATTGTAATGTATTTCATGTAAAACATTATGGATTAAATATATAAACTTTGTCTTAGGTATGTTATGTTTCATGCCTTTTTGTCTTGTGGTTCATACACCATTGTTGTACTAGAAATCAACTACAGTTGATCTATTTGGTCCGTGACTTGTGGATAGGAGGTCAATAATGTAAAGTTGAGATCAGGCTTGACTAGCAATGTAAAGTTCCAAATTTTCAAGACAAATTGTCAATAATTTGCTCAAGTCCTCTTGTGGTGGCCCCCTCTTAAGACCCGATGAGGTCTTCTCTTTGAATATATAATTTGCATCATGCGGTTGTTGTTTTGCCGACTTCTCAATTTGATTCCATATCTTGGCTTTGACATATTCATCCGATGCGTCTTGTTCATCTTTTTAGTGTTTTTTGCTGTGATTTCTCACTGATTATTTTTGGGAAGTCGAAATTTATGACCCTTGATTTCTTAATACATGAAAGTTATTATATCTAGTCTAATATGAGTTAATAGAAAAGATTTTTATAACATGAATAGGGCATCAACGTATGGCTTGACTGTTATCAATTTCAACATTTTGCTATTCACAGCTCAATGCTCTGTTACTTTTTATGGTGTTAATGAATATGGGCAAAGTGAGACAGAATTGAGTTTCATGGGATAAAGTGTGACAAATTGAGTTTTAGGTGGCGAAGTGAGATTCAAATTGAGTTTCCAAGGCCATACCAATAATTAAGCCTTTTTAATTTTATGTTCTGCTAATTGTGTAGAAAGGGCTTCTTTATGAATGACTGATGCTTGTCTGATACGTGAAATTTTTAATGTAGCTGTCTTCATATGTGGGGCAAACAACTTGGAAAGAATGACTATCCTCCAAATTTTCTTAGAAAAATCGTCAACAAGAAAACAACTTGGAACTTGGACTTTGGGTGATTGAGATGGAAGATGCGCTGGTATCACATATCAGCTGCCTTAAAAATCAAAAATGAAATTTCAGTATAAGAAGATCTTCGCTTGAGGACGAAACTACTTCGGAGTCAATCTCTCTTCAACGTACCAAGGTTCTGCTTCTCCTGTAGTTTAACATGAATAGGACGTCAATGTATAGTTGGATCAGGCTTGACTGACAGTGTCACTCTCAGGCCATATCTATCTGGCAAGAAAAATAACACCATATATCCTCCAAATTCCATGAAAAATTACCACCATATGTGACAGCAAAAACTTTGAGTACTTTGAAGGCGTTGTGGACTTTAACATTGCATCGTTTTCAAGCATGGTTGCTCTTATATATATAAATACCTAATTTGTCGTGAGCAACGACACATACACAAAGCAACATGCTAGTGCAAGCTTATAACCTAATGGCTCGTGGCTTCCTTCTCTTCCTCTTATTCCCTTACATTATATCCACAAATATTCATGCCTGCAAACAAACTGAACGCACCTCCCTCCTGTCCTTTGCCTCTGCTCTATCTTCTCCTCCTTTAAATTGGACAGCCATGGATTGCTGTCATTGGAAGGGCATCACTTGTAATCAAAATGGTTGGGTCATCCATTTGCTCTTGCCTTCCAAAGGGCTCAAAGGTGGCATCTCTCCCACTTCACTTGGAAATCTCACACATCTCATCCACTTGAACCTTTCCCACAATTCACTATATGGTTCACTTCAAACTCAGTTCTTCTTGTCTTTAAATCGACTCAAGATCCTTGATTTGAGCTATAACCTTCTTTCTGAAGAGCTACCGCTTTCTCTACCGTCCAACAATATCCAGAAACTGGATTTGTCTAGCAATCACTTTTATGGTGCAATTCCATCTTCATTCTTCCACCAAGCTAGCAACTTGATTAGTTTCAATGTCAGCAACAATACCTTCACAGGGTATGTCCCATCATCTATTTGTCTCCATGCTTCTCCCTTCCTTAGGATATTGGATTTTTCTTCCAATGAATTCAGTGGCAACCTTGCTCATGGGCTGGGGGAGTGTTCCGAACTGCAAATTTTTCATGCTGGTCATAATAACCTCTCAGGGTTACTTCCAGAAGATATCTATAATGCTACCAAACTTGAAGAAATTTCATTACCTCTCAATTCACTACATGGAGCTGTTAGTGAAAAAATTGTCAACCTCACTGACCTTGCCATCCTTGACCTCGACTTTAATAATTTTGGCGGCGAGCTTCCGCTCAAAATGGGGAAGCTCTCCAAGTTGAAGGTTGTGACCCTTGATTTCAACAACTTTGAAGGCGCTTTGCCCTCATCTTTGATGAATTGCACAGACCTTGTAGAGTTGCATTTGGGATCCAACAACTTGGAAGGAGATATCTCCAAGCTTGATTTCTCCAGACTTAGTCAACTTACTAAACTTGACCTATGGTACAATAACTTCACTGGTACGATTCCAATAAGCCTTTACTCATGTCGGTCCCTAAAAGCCATTCGATTGACAAGAAATCATCTAGAGGGACAAATAGAAGCTGAGATTCTTTCATTGAAATCCTTGTCCTTCCTGTCGCTTGGTTACAACCAATTCACCAACCTCACAGGGGCAATGAAGATATTAATGAGTTGCAAAAGTCTCCACGTACTCTTGCTTACTGGTTCCTTTAAAGGTGAGGGAATGCCAACTGATGATGACATGGTTGATTTTGATGGATTCCAAAATCTTCTGTTTTTGAGTTTGGCTCGTTCTGACCTCATTGGTCAAATACCTGTATGGTTATCAAAGCTCAAGAATCTAGAGGTCTTGCAACTGGGTTTTAATCAAATCACAGGGCCAATTCCAAGTTGGTTAGGGACTCTTCCTAGGCTGTTTTATATAAGCTTGCCCAACAACCGAATTTCAAGTGAATTTCCAAAGCAACTTTGTAGACTACCAAGGTTGCTTTATGAGTCTATTGCATCTCAAGCAAAGCAATATGAAATTGAGTTGCCTGTCTACGGCCACATTGAAACCACAAGAACCTTTCCATCTCAGAAATTGGCTTTTTATCGAGCATGGATAGACGTAGCTAACAATAACATTGTTGGAGATATACCTACTGAAATTGACCAATTGCACCTTCTCCAAGGGTTGGTTCTTGGCTCCAACAACTTCTCCGGCGTCATTCCAGACCAAATATCTAACCTAAAATATTTAGAGATTTTGGACCTCTCCACGAATCACTTATCTGGAATAATCCCATTGTCATTGACAAGCCTTAATTTCTTGAAATATTTTAATGCCTCATACAATAATCTTGAAGGACCAATACCAACAGGCACCCAGCTCCAAAGCTTCAACGCTTCTGCCTTTGAGGGGAATCCAAAACTTTGTGGTGCCCCACTTCCAAAACAGTGCGGACAAAATAAGAGCATTGATGCAGATAACAAGAACAACAAAGACGTGGACAATGGGCTTCATCAACTTCCGTGGTTTTATATTTTTGCTGCGTTGGGGTTCATATTGGGGTTTTGGGGAGTTTGTGGTTCTTTAATTATTAACAAGACATGGAGATATGCGTATTTTCGATTCACAGACAATCTACAAGATAGGCTCTATATGATCGTAACAGTGCGCATCAACATGATGAAAAGAAGACTTAGAAGCTAGATATATATTATTAATATTGTACTTTTTATTTTGCATTTTCAGTTTGCTTTTCTTTTTTTCCTTTTGTGTACCTAATGTAATAAGGCACAGTTTGTTCTTATAATTACGTCTTCTTTTCCGGATGTGATTTCTGCACCCTACCTTTTCAAGTAACAACTTCAGCTACATATCAGCTGGGCAGAGTTCAGTTTTACAATTAGTAACAAGTAATCTGTTTTTCTAACCTCTAATCCATAACAACCAGTAGAACCGATTTGTTCAATATGGGAACTGAGTACAAAAATGTGTATAAAAAGTTCAATGCAGCACCAATTGATGTTCTTTATCTTTGTTAGTAAATTATTGCTTCCATTGTATGCTTTCTGTTTTTATTTTTGGTCGAAAATATGCATTTTGTTCCATGAAAACAACTTTGATTCACATTGAGATCCTTGATTTGAGGTATAACATTCTTTGATTCACATGAAAACTGTGGGAGCAAATATTTTCGGCTCCAATTATAGCATGCCACGTGGAAAAGAAGAATATCCCTTAAATTAATTAATTGAACCAATTTATTTGGCCAATTAATTAATAGGGATAATATCTTAATTATAAGATATTATCTTTATTTAATAATATTATCTTATTAAATAAAGATAATATCATTAATTCAGATATTATCCTAATAAGGAGATTTGGATCTCAATCAAATCACTAATGGACTCAATCTTGGGTAAAGAATAAACTCCTTCCTAATAAGAGTTTTATTCACTACAAAACCTTAGCCTCCAAGGCTCCTATAAATAGATGGCTTCATTCATCATTCAAGGTACTTCTAAAACCCGAGAAAAATACCCAAAGCTCCCTCCATCTCTCTCTCCCTAGCCGCCGGCAACGCCGCCACCGCTGCCGCCGGCCATACATCTCTCCTCATATATTACATACACGGCTCTAGCCACCACACACGGCTCCAGTCGTCCGGTTCACACTATACATACATCTCCATACCCTTTTTTTGGTTATTGTTTCTTCTAGATTCAATCGAACTAACTTAGGCATCGGAGGACCTTTGGTCAACACCCCCGGGTGTGGTCTATTTACTCCGGTCTTTTCTACATGAATCGAGGAAGAGAGAGAAGGAATATCAAAGGTTGAAGAATCACAAAGCGAATATTCTCCCGCGAGGATTTTTGCACAAACAAAAACAACTTTGAACTTTGACTTTTATTCACATCAAAATAGCAAGGTCTCGCTTTGGTTTCATACTGTACGAGTCCTTCTATGGTGAAGGTGCCATATATGGACCATAAATGTGAACCTTCATATTAGCCACATGATTCATTTGAATAGTAACTTCACTTAAGTTTAATGAAATGATCCATATATGACACCCTCACTATAGAATTTTGCCATACTGCAAATATCTCTTCGACATACATAGGGCTTTGGATAATTTGTGTTGTGTGGTTAGGCCATTGATGAGAGTCTCAAATTACATCTTTTTAATATTATTTTGGAGACTTTATGATATAATTTTGGCTTAATAAACATAATTTCACTTGTTGTTACATTTTATTCTAACCAACTGGATTCATGAATTTTCTATATTAATTTGGTGAACATATTAGGTAAATTTATCTTTTATAGGAAGTTGGAAAGCCAAAAGATGAACATACATTTGTCCAAGTTCAAGCCAGGTGTGAAGAGAATTGTTGGTGGATTTTATTGAAGAATTGATTGTGGGATTATTGTGATTATAAAGAAGGAAAAGAGAAGACAAAACCGTTGAAGCTAAAGAGCCTATTTCATGTCATTCATAGCCATTTAACGCCTACTACCTCACCGTTATTTCTTTTCCACCAACTCTCCACCATCATCACATGTTTAATCCAATGAATCTCTCACTTAGACCCTTCATTACCTACCACGAATGTATTAACTTCTCACTCACCTCATTGACTACTATAAATCACCCATCAACTTATTTGGCAAGGCATCTAGACGATAGATTTCTTTATCCATTTCATTCAAAATTTAGTTATGTTTTCCTTTGTAATGAGTTGCTAGAACTCTAGCTAAGGCTAAAGGGAATGTCCTTTGAGTAAGTTTGTGAATTGTTCTTTAATCCAATATACGGTATGAATTGCTAAATTCTTTTATTTTTGGTTGTTCAATATTTTCATATCCTTTTATTTTGATTGATGTTAAGTGCTACTATCTTTTCATGAGTTCAATTATATTTTTCTCATTGTTAAGAACTGACTTAGCATGCTTTTAAATTAAAAGATTAGATATTAAGCAACTACATTTTCTGAACAATCATTAATAAAAGATAACATTGAAAAAGTAAATTGGTTTTAATTTCTTTATCTTCCGGTTAAAGTTTCTCAATGATAATTTTAATCGAGTTTAATTTGGATTAAAGAGCATGAAACATATTTTGCTTAAAGAATTGAACCTTGATGCCTTAGCATTTCCATTATTGATATTTCATTTTTAACTCAATCTCTACAACAATCAAATCAAATTACTTGTCCATTTTGCTTGTCACTTTTATTTTGGTACTTTTAAATTTTTTTTTTTGTGCAGACATTTGCCTACCTGCTCCTTGAGGATACGATACTTGGACTTCCAAGATTTTTACTACATGTGACTACTTGCACTTGTGTAGACGCAACAAGTTTTTGGCGCCGTTTGGGCTCTTAAATTGTAAAGCCCAATGACATGCATTTTGGGCTCTTAAATTGTAAAGCCCGCCGGAGCAATCTCCATATCTATGTACCTGGATAGACCCCCTTGAGCCTGAGCAGACAACACCCATATAAAAGCTGATGCCCGCGTCAGGTTCTGATCCCACTCGCCCAACGCATCTGTTCTTTCTTGCTGTCGGAATACCGTATGATATCAATATGGATTTAGCCTAAATCATGAATACAAACTGCCATGAACCTCTTTTCGGTCCGGACTGACATTACTTCGATACAAGAAATAAATTTAAGATATATTTTACATAACTAAATCTAATCTATAATTTGAAGAGATTTTGCCTGTGGATGGTCTAAAAGCCAAGAAATGTTCTTTAAAGTAGTTTGAAATGTTATGTTGCCAAACTTTCATCCTGACTACATAATGATATGATCTGCCAAACCAATAACCTTGATTGATAGTCCGACAAAAGAATGCTTCTATGAAAACACAAACATAAAAGCTTCAGCTCAATAAGTTCTTCAAGGCTTTCGAAGGAAAAACTGCATCGAGCCGCAACAGATAACTGTATGTAACAGACTGTCAGACTCAAACAATTGACAAAACTATCTCAAAGCAGTTGTAGACATCCCCCTGATTTTTGCGAACCCCATTACCGGAAAACTCATTTTGACAGATTTGTTTAGAAAACGAGTGAAAATTTGAAGAAAACTACCATTACATATCACCTGCATTATGTGAAGGTTGCAGTGCAGAACTCAGTGAAGCGATTGCCTCGTGGGTTTGGCTACGTTATTTGAAGTTAGAAGTTAGAAGCTCCAAGAGATCATGCATAAGCATCCGAGGATAGTTGAAAGGGAGCATGCTGCAAAATCCATGACATAACAGTAGAAAACTAACAAACTCACCGCCACTACAAATCACACGCATATCGCCTATTGTCCTACTAGCACTAGGTTTCAATTTCATTAACAACTTCAGAGCATGCTTGTTTACATACTTGAAGATGGTTTAACATTTAGTCCATCGAGCATCTACACAAATACGTGCACTGACATAAATAAAAATCTTCAAGAGCAAGTTGTTTCCCTAACCAACAAATAAAATAGTGCAATGTATGAATGTCCAAAGTACATAAATAGAAGCATGCATGCTATGGTATTCCAATGGGGAACCACAAGCCACCTTATGCCGAAGCATCTTAGATAAAGACTGCCTGAACTCTTGCCTAGCACTATTCACAAATGACAAATTCACCTCGATTTGGATTAGAATCCACAGCTTTATCTTCCTTAAAAGGTGATCAACAAGTTCAATAGACATATATATTCTAAGATGAAAATCTTCCCAGTACTCACAATAGGCCCCCCTACCTGTACCTTCTTACTCAATAATCATCCTCAAGAAGGCTGCATAGTGCATGAATCAAACTATTAAGTTGAGAGATAATGTCACAAAAGAAGCACAAATGTATAGAAAATCGAAATTCCTCCACAATCACCATTACCAGTGATTAAAATTTTGCACACAGAGCACATCAAACCCACAGAGAGCCTAATCTCAAGATGATTTTTATTTTAATTTTTTTGAGAAAGTTATTTTACTAAATTTGGTATATTGAAATCAATTGAAAGACATGAATTCTTGCACCATTTTCTATACAATTTAACAACCATACAAACTCAAAAAGAAGCCAAAGCTCAAGCTTACTTGCCAAATTCCATGATAAAAATTGAAAATTCGCCTTAAAACAACAGGAAGATTTCATAGTACATCAGTGAAACTTGAAATCATTACATTTATCATTATTGTCACCAGCAAGACTTTCAAATCAAAAACCTGGAGATCACTCAAGGGCATTTGCGGCATTTTCAGGGAGCTGTTGCTGCTGCTGCTGTAAAATTGACTTGTTCTGAAGCTCACGCCATTTATTGATTCCAACAGTGCAAATAACTACCCAGAAAGAAAAAAAAAATTCAGCCAAACATTTGAAAAGGAAAAAGAAGATGAAGAAGAAGACTCTCTCTCTCTCTCTCTCTCAAAAACCAAAGACTTGAAATTGAAATGAAATTTCATGACTTACAGCCAGCGCCGACAAAATAAAGCAGACGGAGGAGCTTTGGGGCTGGGGGGCCCGCTAATTCTTCTCCACTCATTGCTCTTCTCTTCTCTTCTTCAGACTCTTCTGTGCGAGAAGTTGAGAATTGAGAAAAACTACCTCCTGTTTTGGTACTGAAATGGGTCGGATCATGTCAAACTCGGCCCGAACCCAATACTTTTATATTGCAAATGTTGGGCCAGACCCGACTCCGTTTTGGGCCAAGGTAGCGGAAAAAACTTCTCTTTTAAGACTTCGAGTTGGAATTTGCGGAGAATTGCAGACTTTGATTCCATATCTTGGCTTTAACACATTCATCCGATGCATCTTGTGCATTTTTTAGTGTTTTTTGCTGTGATTTCTCACTGATTTCAACAATTTAGAAGGTTCTTTGCCCCCCATCTTTGATGAATTTCACAAACATTGTAGAACTACACTTGGGATCCAATCCAACAACTTGGAAGGAGATATCTGCATGCTTGATTTTTCCAAACTTAGTCAACGAACTAAACTTGACCTGAGGGTTAATAACTTTACCAGGGATGTTTCCAATAAGTCTTTACTCATGTAGGTCCCTGTTTGTACCCAATTTTGGTCAATGGACCAAAAGTGGTTACCTCCCCAGGAAAGGAGCACAACAAAGGCCCAAGCCCAATAGTTGTCTATGGGTTATATTTTTCAGGAAGGCTTTTCTTGTTTAAAATAAACACCAAAGCAAAAATAAAAAACAACAAAGCCCAGAGATAGAGGCCCCAGAACGATTGGACTACTGAAGAATGGGGAATCGGAAGCCGTTCCAAACCCACGAGAAGGTGAAAGGGACCATCAACATTTAATGACGATTTGACTTTTCCCTCTTCTATTAAGTAAAGCCAGCCGCCTAAGAAAGCCACCAAGCCAGGTAAGAAGCCAACTTGCACATCAAATCGCCAAGTACGAAGACGCTTCAGACCAGGAAACCAACTCGAAAAACTGGCGGTTCTCGTCAGAAAGATCGATCTCCCCTCTATGGACCAGTACAGGACGTCAAGTCAGCAAGCTGACTTTGGACAGCAAGCAAATATCCCTGCCCAGGCATCGTCACTTGAGACCTCTTCTGCCTCTATAAATAAAGAGCTTCCAGCACAGAAGAAGAGGACTCTCTCTCCAAAACCAGACGCAACGTCTTGTAAAACATTCAAAAAAACACTCAAGACATTCCAGTCATCTCGTTCAGGCTTCAGAAAACCAGACGATCTCTGTGCTCGTCTTTTTATTTCTCTGCCATTTCCATGGTACGATTAACTTCTGAAAATGTTCAATTTGAATTTGTATAATGTAGCAGGCTATGAACCTTAGATCACAGTGATAATGTATTTTTTAATTTGGAATCAATGAGCATGGACTTCTGTCGCCTTTATCATAAATTTCTGAACTAAGTAAATAAAAATGATGGAATCCATAGCACTCTGTTATGCTTATGCTTGCTTTCATTTCCATATCTGCAGTACTTAAGCTATTTCACCTTCATTTCATTTAAATTACAAATATCACGAAATGGTTTTTTAGCCCGAATCAGGCCACTTAGGTCCAAAGGATACAAACCAATCAGGCCCGAAAGTCATATAGTTGGGCACGAAAGGTAGTTAAATTCAGATTTAGGTTCGTAGACCCGCATGAGGTGTTTGCTGACCAGGAACTCTGTCTTTTTCCCTTGCTTGGATAGGTGTTGCTTGCACCAACCATAGCCGACATATACACGAGAGAAAGAATTGTGAAGTCCTCTTAACTGGGGCATAGAAAAGAACTGATCCAGGCCAGTACCCCACCTGGTGCACAATGGCTTGAACAGAGGTTCAGGAAGAAGGCGCAATCTCCACGACATACTAACCACACTCGCTCACACCAGGTCTGTTGGACTGGTTATATATCCAACAGTGGCACGCCTATAAAGCAGAACTCATGAATCAGAGGAAGCTCGGAGGTTAAGCCCGAGATAGGGCTGGACCGGATCTCTCATCAACCTGATTCAACTTTCAATCTCGTTGAGTATTGAAGTAACATCTGCGTGGGCCAAAAAGATACAATCGGGGCATTGGTGTAGGTCCAACGATTTCTGTGTTCTTCCGAGCAGGCCCAACACGACGTTAGGCGAAAAGGATACCAAACAGGAAAGAAGACCAACAGTCCCTGAAAGCAATTCGATTGAATTTAAAATTTAAATCATCTAGAGGGGCAAATACAACCTGAGATTCTTTTATTAAAATCCTTGTCCTTCCTCTCAATTGGTGGCAATAGATTGACCAATGTCACAGATGCGTTGCAGAAGTCTACGCACACTCTTCCTTTCAGAATTCTTTATAAATGCATCATTTTCAAGCTAGCTAAAGAAAATCAATAAATTATGGATGCCCTTAGGTGCTCCTTTATATATACAAACAAATTAGATGCAACCCGAATCTGCAACTTTCACAGAACTGCCTTTTAGCTTGCAGCTTGCTCGAATTGCAGAATTGTTATCTTCCACTTCAAACGCAATATCGGCATGCCAACATCCAAACACCGTCTCCTAGAATCATTCTCCACAGCTCAATACAATTCACTTGTTCCTGGTTGGGGCTTATTTTATTGCTATCAATATATTTAGCAAGTAGTTGTTAAGTTGTGTAATCTTGTCAAGCTTAATAAAATTATTGATGGGTTATACATTATTGTTCTACCAAGACACGCTACCAAGAAATACTTCTAAGTCTTTTAGTCTTACATCCTGGTATAAATTATCAACACGACAAAGTCGTCGTGGACTGTAAATTAATTAGCAAAGTCTTCTATTTGAATATCAATAACTTGCATCATACGGTTGTTGTTTTCCGACTTCTCAATTTGCAATCGTTTCCAATTAAGCATCCTTGCTCTTATATATACAAACCTGTGAGTGTGAGCAACGGCACATACACAAAACAACATTATAACTTAATGGCTCATGGCTTCCTTCTCTTCCTCTTATTCTCTTACATTATATCTACAAATATTCATGCCTGCAAACAAGCTGAAAGAAGCTCCCTCCTGTCCCTTGCCTCCACTCTATCTTCTCCTCCTTTAAATTGGACATCCATTGATTGCTGTCGTTGGAAGGGCATCACTTGTAATAAAGATGGTTGGGTCACCCATTTGCTCTTACCTTCCAAAGGGCTCAAAGGAGGTCTCTTGCCTTCTTCACTTGCAAATCTCACACATATCACCCACTTGAATCTTTCCCATAATTCACTATATGGTTCACTTGAAACTCAGTTCTTCTTTTCTTTGAATCGACTCCAGATCCTTGATTTGAGCTATAACCTTCTTTCTGGAGAGCTACCACTTTCTCTACCATCCAGCAATATCCAGACACTGGATTTGTCCAGCAATCACTTTCATGGTGCAATTCCATCTTCATTCTTCCAACAAGCAAGCAACTTGACAAGTTTCAATGTCAGCAATAATATCTTCGAAGGGTATGTCCCATCCTTTATTTGTCTCCATTCTTCTCCCTTCCTTAGGCTATTGGATTTTTCTTCCAATGAATTTAGTGGCAACCTTGCTCTTGGGCTGGGGGCGTGTTCTGAACTACAAATTTTTCGAGCCGGTCACAATAACCTCTCAGGATTACTTCCAGAAGATATCTATAATGCTACCAAACTTGAAGAAATTGCATTACCTCTCAATTCACTACGTGGAGCCATTAGTGATAAAATTGTCAACATCACCAAGCTTGCAATCCTTGACCTCTACTTTAATCAATTCAGCGGCGAGCTTCCTTTCAATTTGGGGAAACTCTCCGAGTTGAAGTTTGTGACTCTTGATTTCAACAATTTAAAAGGTTCTTTGCCTCCATCTTTGATGAATTGCACAAACCTTGTAGAATTGCGTTTGGGATCCAACAATTTAGAAGGAGATATCTCCATGCTTGATTTCTCCAGACTTAGTCAACTCACTAAACTTGACCTGAGGCTCAATAACTTCACCGGTATGTTTCCAGTAAGCCTTTACTCATGTAGGTCCCTAAAAGCCATTCGATTGAGTGGAAATCATCTAGAGGGAGAAATACAAACTGAGATTATTTCATTGAAATCCTTGTCCTTCCTGTCGCTTGGTTACAACCGATTCACCAACCTCACAGGCGCAATGAAGATATTGATGAATTGCAAAAGTCTTCATGCACTCATGCTTACTGGTTCCTTTAAAGGTGAGGGAATGCCATCTGATGATGACATGGTTGATTTTGACGGATTCCAAAATCTTCGAGTATTGGTTTTGGTTGATTCTAACCTCACTGGTCAAATACCTGTATGGTTATCAAAGCTCAAGAATCTAGAGATCTTGGGTTTGGGTTTAAATCAAATGACAGGGCCAATTCCAAGTTGGTTGGGGACTCTTCCTAGACTGTTTTATATAAGCTTGGGAGACAACCGAATTTCAGGAGAATTTCCAAAGCAACTTTGTAGACTACCAAGGTTGCTTTATGAACCTATTGCATCTCAAGTAGACCAATTTGAATTTGACTTGCCTATCATTGGTGGCGTAACTGAAAATCACATTTTTCCACCATATAAATTGTCTTTCATTGCAGCAACGATAGACTTATCTAACAATAATATTATTGGTGATATACCTATTGAGATCGGCCAATTGCAACTTCTCCGCTGGCTATTTCTGAACTCCAACAACTTCTCCGGTGTCATTCCAGACCAAATATCAAACCTAAAAAATTTAGAGGTTTTGGATCTCTCCACGAATCATTTGTCTGGAAAAATCCCATTGTCATTGGCGAGCCTTAATTTCTTGAAAGATTTTAATGTCTCATACAATAATCTCCAAGGACCAATACCAACTGGCACCCAGCTCCAAAGCTTCAACGCTTTTGCTTTTGAGGGGAATCCAAAACTTTGTGGTGCCCCACTTCCAAATAAGTGTGGACTAAATAAGGGCATTGATAATGAAGATAACAAGAACAACAAAGATGTGGACAATGGGCTTCATCAACTTCCGTGGTTTTATATTTTCATTGCATTGGGGTTTATAGTGGGATTTTGGGGAGTTTGTGGTTCTTTAATTATTAACAAGACATGGAGATATGAGTATTTTCTATTCATAGACAATTTACAAGATAGGCTCCATGTAATCATAACAGTCTAAACACGATGAACAGAAGGCTTAGAGGCTAGATATATATTATTACTATTAATATTGTACTTTTTATTTTGTATTTTCAGTTTGCTTTTCCTTTTTTTTCTCTTCTTCTTTTCTTTTGTGTTCCTGATGTACGGTACAATTTGTTCTTGCAGCGTGTTTGGTAAAAAGATTAGGGCAATTTGTTCTTCCAGCGTGTACGGTACAATATGTTCTTTCACATATAAACCTGTTTTATCTATACTTTAAAGAAAAACCCCTCGAGTCCAATCCTTTAGAAAAGTTCCATGCTCAACAAGTGGTTTGTTGACGTTTTTCTTCTTTCTCCAATTGGCATCTCCTAAGTGTTTTTTTGTAAAATATAAACAGGGTTCTACGTAGAATTTTTGCAATCTACATTTCATCTATGTCGTCATTTAGCGGACAGATGGCAATGAATTAGTAGAAAATATTTTTATAACATGAATATGGCGCATCAGCGTATGTCTGCCATGACTTTTATCAATTTCAACATTTCAACATTTTTATTTTAAATTTTTAAATCGCCTTGAAGAATGAGTGCCGCGTGTCTGATAGTAGGTAGACACGCAAACAGATGTATATAGTTTAAGTTGCCATCATGTGAGCAAATAACTTGGAAAGAATGGCTATCCTCCAATTTTGTTAGAAAAGTCATCAACAAGAAAATAATTTTAATAAAATCAAAGAT
Source organism: Prunus kanzakura (assembly GCA_020521455.1). Taxonomy (NCBI): domain Eukaryota; kingdom Viridiplantae; phylum Streptophyta; class Magnoliopsida; order Rosales; family Rosaceae; genus Prunus; species Prunus kanzakura. Next base: position 226,147 of record BPUM01000869.1, on the reverse strand, counting down.
GTGCCAATGGCAGCTAGCTCAAAGATGTGAAAACTTTGGCGTTGTAACTCTGGAGGCAATGGCAGCTAGCTCATCATAAACCTGTTATTGCGTGCAATAGTGGGGGCCCTGTAGACACAGTTAAGAATGGTGAAACGGGATTTCTTTGTGATTGTATGTAACCCAAGAAAGTTCTCCTTGGCTAAATTTATGGATGACCCGCAGATGGAGCAGAGAATGGGCATCAAAGCGCGACGGCATGTGACAGATTCATTCTCTGGTCAGCATTTGAATCAATGCCTTGTTGGCGTTGCTCGGATGAAAGAAGACTGAAGACTGCATGAAACTTGCAGTAAGTTGTTCAATTGAGTCAACTCATAGATTAATATATTATTTTGTTGGGTTTAATATATCCATCAATTTACTGAGTGTGTGGCTATTACTAAATTAGTTATGTTTTATGCCTTTCAATTAAATAGGTCAAGTCCTCTCCTGTTTGGATTGAATGTTTGGAGTTTTGCCCTATGTCCCAGAAAATATATATTTATATTTGGGTTTCTTTGTGATCCCAAGTGTTCTAGTCTTACATCCTGGTGGTGGTCTTCTGTTTGGTTTCATTAGTGGGAATATCTCTTCCACGTATTGAGGGGTTTCAACACCAATAATTTGCATAGTGTGGTTCTTGTTTGCCGACTTCTCAATTTGGAGTGATGTTTGCATTGTTTTCAAGCGTGTGTGTATATATATATATACATACAAACCTGGGAGCAACGGGACATACACAAAGCAACATGCTAGTGCAAGCTTACAACCTAATGGCTCATGGCTTCCTTTTGTTCCTCTTATCCTCTTACATTATATCTACAAATATTCATGCCTGCAAACAAATTGAACGCAACTCCCTCCTGTCCTTTGCCTCCACTCTATCTTCTCCTTTTTAAAATTGGATATACCTTGATTGCTGTCATTGGAACCGCATCACTTGTAATCAAGATGATTGGGTCACCCATTTGCTCTTGCCTTCCAAAGGGCTCAAAGGAGGTATCTCTCATTCTTCACTTGGAAATCTTGCACATCTGACCCACTTGAACCTTCCCCACAATTCACTTCATGGTTCACTTGAAACTCAATTCTTCTTGTCTTTGAATCGTCTTGAGATTATTCTTGGTTTGAGCTATAACCTTCTTTATGGGGAGCTACCACTTTCTCTACCATCCATGGAATATCCGGACAGTGGATTTGTCCAGCAATCACTTCTTTGGTGCAATTCCATCTTCATTCTTCCAACAAGCAATCAACTTGACTAGTTTCAATGTTAGGAACAATATGTTCACAGGGGAAATTGCATTACATCTCAATTCACTACATGGAGCCATTAGTGATAAAATTGTCAACCTCACCCACCTTGCCATCCTTGACCTCTTCCTTAATCATTTTGGTGGCGAGCTTCCTCTCAATTTGAGGAAACTCTCCAAGTTGAAGCTTTTGACCCTTGATCTCAACAATTTAGAAGGTTCTTTGCCACCATCTTTGATGAAATGCACAAACCTTGTAGAACTACATTTGGGATCCAACAACTTGTAAGGGGATATCCCCATGCTTTGATTTCTCTAGACTTAGTCAACTTACTAAACTTGACCTAAGGATCAATAACTTCACTGGTACGGTTCCAGTAAGCCTTTACTCATGTCAGTCCCTAAAAGCCCTTCGATTGGTTGGAAATCATCTACATGGACAAATAAAAGCTGAGATTCTTTCATTGAAATCCTTGTCCTTCCCCTCGCTTGGTAACAACTGATTCACCAACCTCACAGGCTCAATGAAGATATTGATGAGTTGCAAAAGTCTTCATGCACTCATGCTTAATGGTGCCTTTGAAGGTGAGGGAATGCCATTTGATGATGACATGGTTGATTTTGACGGATTCCAAAATCTTCGGTTATTGAGTTTGTCTAATTCAGACCTTACTGGTGAAATACCGGTATGGTTATCAAAGCTCAAGAATCTAGAGATGTTGTTTCTAAGTTCTAATGAAATCACAAGGCCAATACCAAGTTGATTGGGGACTCTTCCTAGACTATTTTATATAGTCTTGTCAGACAACCGAATTTCAGGTGAATTTTCAAAACAACTTTGTAGACTACCAAGGTTGCTTTTTGAACCTATTACATCTCAAATAGACCAATTTGAGTTTGAATTGCTTATCTTCGGCGTCGTAACCACAAATTAAAATTTTGAACCACAGAAATGGCCTTTTATCCAGCAACGATAAACTTATCTAACAATAACATTGTTGGTGACATACCTACTGAGGTCGGCCAATTGAAATTTCTCCGCCAGTTGGCTCTTCACTCCAACAACTTATTCGGCGTCATTCCAGACCAAATATCTAACCTAAAAAATTTAGAGCTTTTGAACCTATCCATGAATAATTTGTCTGGACAAATTCCATCATCATTGGCGAGCCTTAATTTCTTGAAAGATTTTGGTGTCTCGTACAATAATCTTGAAGGACCAATACCAACAGGCACCCAACTCTAAAGCTTCGATGTTTCTGCATTTGAGGGGAACCCAAAACTTTGTGGTGCCCCACTTGGAAATAAGTGCGAACCAAATAAGGGCATTGATGCAAAGAACAAGAACAACAAAGACGTGGACAATGTGCTTCATCAACTTCCATGGTTTTATATTTCTTCTGTTGTGCTAGGGTTCATAGTGGGATTTTGGGGGGTATGTGGTTCTTTAATTATTAACAAGACATAGAGATACGCATATTTTTGATTCATATACAATCTACAAGATAGGCTCTATGTCATGATAACAGTGCACATCAACATGATAAAAAACAAGGTCTAAAATATCGATGGTATCGGAAAAATATCGGTAGTTCAAAAACATGGAAATTTCGATGGAAATATCGGGATATTATCGATATCGATACAAATTGAATAAAAACCACGAAAATTGTAAGAAAAACTTGAAATTTTTTATTGAAACTTTAGAGGATAGTCAATTATCTATTAGTTTATCACAAAAAATTGGAAGGAAATTCATTGTATAATGGGTTTAACTCATTTAAGTTGATTATATAGCGAGCTGACAAACACTGTGAGTATATAAAATATGTAGTAATTAATGAAAGAAGATTAAACATACCATAATCATTTATATATAATGATTTACTACAATATTTTACACTTTATACATTGCATGGTAAGATACATGAGTGACTATGAGGTTCAAAATTTTCAGTATCTTCATCATCTCTATGTGTAGAGTAAGTGTATTGTGAGTAGTCATCAAATGATAAATCCCCAAAATAGTTTTCCATGTAATTGTTAACGTGTCACCCATATGGATCCGAGATTGGTTGACGTTGTCCATAAGCAAAATCATTTGAAGATTGGGTCTCGGATTCTTTCCATGAGCCACTCGATTTCATCCCAAAAGGAAAGGTCAAAGACTCACATTCTCATGTGAAAATCTAATTCTTGCAAAAACAGTTCAAAACAAAACAATATAATGTACATATTTTAGCATATTATCATAAAAACATAAGTAACATGGTGGTTAAGGCGTTGGAGGAGTGAAATGGCAAGGGTTTGAATCCATTTTGCGTGTGTGCTTTGTGTGTGTGTGTGTGTGTGTGTTTTTTTTTTTTTTTTTTCCATTACATCGATATTTTCTATATTTTAGCGATATTTTGACAAAATATTGCTGAAGTGTGAGCGAAATTATCGACATCGATATTTTCCGATATTATCGATATTTATACGATATGTGTATGGATACGTTCTGAAATATCCGTGATTCGAAAAAACGATAATATCCTCGATATTTCGTCGATATTTTAGACTATAATAAAAAGAAAGACTTAGAGGCTAATATTGTACTTTTTATTTTAAATGTTTTATTTGTGCTTTTTTTTTTGGTTCTTTTCTTTTGTGTTCTGATGTAATACGGTACAATTGGTCCTTATAATGATGTCTTCTCTTTGGTTTCATTAGTGGGAATATCTCTTCTGCCAAAATATGAATATGGTTTTGAATATGTTAAGTTCTTCTTTTTATTCTTCTCCATAATGAGGTATGTATAATAGTTTACATGAGTGCTTTACAAGGAATTAGATATAGTAAAGGATTAGGAAAGTATCTCCTAATTATACAATGATTTGACAACTATATAAAAATAGGAAAGTAAATCCCTTAATTAACAAAGGAAAGTAAATCCCTTAATTAATCAAGGACATAAATCTCCTTGATTAATTAGGAGACTCACTTCAACACTCCTCCTCAAGTTGGTGCATATACGTCACAAATGCCCAACTTGGTAAGTGAGTCATGAAATTCGTAGCACCCAAGTCGATAATCCATGCAATTCAGGCAGAGTCTTTGGCGATTGGTCGTTTGCTTCGGGCGACCGGTCGTTTGCTTCGGGCGACCGGTCGTTTGCTTCGGGCGACCGATCGTTTGCTTCAGGTGACCGGTCGTTTTGAGTCTGCAATAAGAGGGAGAATCGTAGGGATTCCTGACATCGCAGCGGAAGTAAGATGTGATATGAGAATGTGAGGGATTTTGATTTGAGGAATTTGATTTGAGGAATTTGATGTATGAATTTGATGTAGGAATTGGATTTGAGAGGTATGTGTATAAGATTTGAGGAATTTGATATGATATGATATGATATGATATGATATGATTTGATTTGATTTGATATGATTTGATTTGATTTGATTTGATTTGATTTGATTTGAGTATGAGAAATTTGAGATAAGGCATTTGAGGACTTTAGATTTGAGGGATTTGGATTTGAGAGAATTTGGAAACGATATCCATGGCAGCGGAATGATTGAAGAATAAGATAAAAAAAAGATGTGTTTATGGTTTCAGGATAAGAGTATATGAGGATTCGGGTATGAAGATCTGAATCTGAAACTGGAAATACGAGGAATATGTATGAGGGATGTGATTTTGGGTACGAGGAATACGATATGAGGAATGTAAAGAACACAGAAACCCTATGAACACGGCTAAGAACACAGAAACCCTGTGAATTCAGTTAAAGGACACAGAAACCCTGTGAACATGGCTAAAGGACACAGAAACCCTGTGAACGCGGCTAAAGGACACAGAAACCCTGTGAACGCGGCTAAAGGACACAGAAACCCTGTGAACGCGGCTAAAGGACACAGAAACCCTGTGAACACGGCTAAAGGACACAGAAACCCTGTGAACACGGCTTAAGAACATAGAAACTTCTCTTCAATTCTCTTCTCCCCCTGAAGAGAAGGGTATGTCAGAATCAAGAAAGAGGCAAAATCTCCATGAGAAAGATAAACAGATCATTTTTCACTCCCCCTCCCCCCCTTGAAGAGGAGGGGAGGAGAAATTTTGATATGAGAGTTTAGAGACAACCGAGGATCGATTGCTCTGATACCATGCCAAAATATGAATATGGTTTTGAATATGTTAAGTTCTTCTTTTTATTCTTCTCCATAATGAGGTATGTATAATAGTTTACATGAGTGCTTTACAAGGAATTAGATATAGTAAAGGATTAGGAAAGTATCTCCTAATTATACAATGATTTGACAACTATATAAAAATAGGAAAGTAAATCCCTTAATTAACAAAGGAAAGTAAATCCCTTAATTAATCAAGGACATAAATCTCCTTGATTAATTAGGAGACTCACTTCAACATCTTCGACGTATAGAGGGGTTTCAATACCAATAATTTGCAGTTTGTGGTTATTGTTTGCCGACTTTTCAATTTGAAGTGATGTTTGCATCATTGCTCTTGTTTATATACAAACCTATGACCAACGGCACACACATAAAGAAACAAGCTAGTGCAGCCTCATAACATAATGGCTCATGGACATGACCCCAAGTGATCAATCGTTGACCCCAAGCGATCAATCGCTTTTGCACAGAGAATCAAGTAGCCGAATCTCTTCGATTTAGTTGCCTTTCATTGTGCTATTGTAATCCTATGTAATTATAGGTAGTTGTAACTAAATATGAATATACTTGGAGACCAAGTAGCCACCACTTGTATAAATGTTGTAGTTATATGTGAATACAAATCATCCAATTTCAAACTAAAGCGAATCTTTGACTACGTGGAAACTTTTAGCCCTGTTGTTAAGCATGTTACAGTTCCCATTATTCTTTCTCTCGCTTTCTCTCAGAAATGGCCCATTCGCCAACTTGATGTCATTAATGCTTTTCTTCATGGTTATTTGTCTGAAGAGGTATACATGAAGCAGCCCCGTGGATTTGAAGATCCTAAATTTCCTCATCATGTTGGTCACCTTTGGAAGTTTCTCTATGGTTTCAAGCAATCTCCCCGTGCTTGGTCCTCTTGCTTCTCTACGTTCTTTCTTCACTCGGGCTTCACGGCTTCCAAGAGGGATCCTTTCTTATTCATTTTTCACAAAAGTGGCAACTTTCTCTTTCTTTTGATTTACTTGGATGATATCATTGTTATTGGTAATGCTTTGTCACAGGTTCAAGCTCTTATTCACTCTCTTCACCGTTAGTTTTTCATGAAAGACTTGGGGATCTCCATTAGTTTTTGGGTATTGAGGTAAAGCGTACTCCTCATATGTTATGTTTGACTCAAGCCAAATATGAGGCCGATCTTCTCAAAAAGGCCACCTTACACGAGGCTAATTCTTGCCTCACTCCGGTTGCCACTGGTTCTCAACTAAGTTCTCTTTATATATCACATCTCTCCAATCTCACCGAGTATAGCAGTCTTGTTGGAGCTCTGAAATATCTCACCCTTGCCCATTAGGACATCTCATTTTTCGTCAACCAAGTATGTCAATTTATGGATCAACCTACTGATATTCATTGGAAAGCTGTCAAGCACATTCTCTGTTATGTTCTTGGCACTTCTAATGATAGACTTGTCTTTTGCCCTGGTGATTCTTCCTTGATTGCTTTCTCTAACGCGAACTATGTTGGTATAATCCTGATGATTGTCGTTCTACATGGGGATATTGTATTTTCTTTGGCTCCAATCTTGTCTCATGGAGCTCCACGAAGCAGCCCATCGTCTCCCGTTCTAGTACCGAATTCGAATATCGTCAATTGGCTCTCACCGCTATGGAACTCTCATGGATTCAACAACTCTTACAGGAATTACATGTTTCTTTGCCTTCACCTCCTTTGCTTTGGTGTGACAACACGAGCTCCATTGCTCTTGCTTCTAATCCAATCTTTCATGTGCGCACAAAACACATTGTCGTTGATTATCATTATGTATGTGAACTTGTCATGGCTTTGACGTTGAATATTCATTATGTATCCACCCACACTTAGCTGGCTGACATTTTTACCAAAGGTCTACCTCTTCATCGGTTCACATTTCTCAAATCCAAGCTGCTCGGCTCTTTGCATATCAGCTTGCAGGGGATAGACCTGAGCAAAAGCGATCAATCATCGACCCCAAGTGATTAATCGCTTTTTCAAAGAGATGACACGAGCTCGCTGGAACATGAAGCGATTGATTGCCGGCCTCCAAAGATCGATCGCCCGCGCCGAATCTGCATAGAATCAAGTAGCTCAATCTCTACGATTTAGTTGCATTTTATTGTGCTATTGTAATCCTATGTAATTATAAGTAGTTGTAACTAAATAGGAATATACTTGGAGACCAAGTAGCCACCACTTGTATAAATATTGTAGTTATATGTGAATACAAATCATCAAATTTCAAACCAAAGTGAATCTCTGACTGCTTCCTTGTCTTCCCCGTCCTTTGCAAGCAAACAAAATATATCCATGCATTAAATACACTGAACGGAGCTCTCTCCTGTCCTTTGCAAGCAACAAATATGTCTTCTTTTTCAGATGCGATTTCTTCACGCTACCTTTTGCAAGCGACAAATACTACTGTAACATCTCACATCAACCAACATAGAGTGGGTTATGTGCGTTATATGTACATGCCTACCTCCATCTAGCATGAGGCCTTTTGGGAGTTCACTGACTTTGGATTCATGGGAACTCCGAAGTTAAGGAGTTGGGGCTAGAGCAATCCCAAGATGGGTGACTCACTAGGAAGTTGCTTGTGAGCTCCCAAAAACAAAACTGTGAGGGCAGAGATGGGGACCTAAAGGGACAATATCGTGCTACGGTGGAGCGATCCGGAATGTGACAGAATGGTATCAGAGCCACTATGCCGTGTGGTGCGAGTGTGCTGACAAGGACGTCGGGCCCCTAAGGGTGGATTGTAACATCCCACATCGACTACCGAAGAGGGGGTGATGTGCCTTATATGTACATGCCCACCACCATCTAGCACGAGGCCTTTTGGGATATCACTGGCTTCAAATTCATGGGAACTCCGAAGTTAAGCGAGTTGGGGCTAGAGCAATCCTAGGATAGATAACCCACTAGGAAGTTGCTCGTGAGCTCCCAAAAACAAAACCGTGAGGGCAGAGAGGGGGGGCCAAAGCGGAGAATATCGTGTTACGGCGGAGCGATTCGGGATGTGACATCTCTCTACTTCTCTGAAGGTCCAGATTTGGGTAGGAGGCAATAATTTGGATGTTGGTATGTGTGTGTCTCTCTCACCTCTATGAAAATCCAAAATATTGATGACACACACATCACCAACTTCCAAAATATTGTCTTTTTCATATTAGTGGTTTGATTGTGATGAGGAACATAGCTCCCACTGGTAAGATTTCGTATATCTTGGGATCTTATTTGCATTTCTCTAACGATTTCATTTAGTAAATAAGCCTAAAATTATATTGCATATGACATTTTTCTATATAAACCGTCGTGTTTTTACTCCATACTTGTCATTTTGTTGATCTACCGCCGTAGGCCTACCAAAATCCAGAGAATAAATCTTAAAAAGCAATACAAATTTCAGACAAGGTAGTCACAAAATGACAGTCGTATAAAGGAAATAGAGACGACGGTATTTTGCAATTTTAAGACGTGGAGTCTTATAATATTATACAACGCTCATTGTGAAGAAACCGACGTGGTTAGGTACAAACAACCCGCCACTATATTTTACAATAACGAAGTGGTAAATTACATTTACCACGACCGTTCAATTATACAGACCGTCGTGATGTACTAACTTAATACGTCTTGAAATAGTAAAAATACAACGTGGTAATTTTTACATTTAGACGTCGTTATCTACGATACTAGTGTTGTGGTTCGCTATTACTCTATACGGCAATAATGTTATAAATACCATCGTAGTACATGAGGACGTCATACGTCGAGAAATTTATTTTTATTTTCGTGGTATATGACATTAATACGGTGTTGATTACGAATCTATCAATGTGGATTCCAGTAAAATTAAACAACGTTGATTAAGAAGAGCTTGTCGTGTTTAACTAGAAGTTAACACGGCGACCATTTTGGTAAAACGTCGTCTTTACTTTTTACGTCGGTAGCTTCATACCTACTATCGTTGTTTTTTGGGTTAAGAGTTTACGTCTGGAGAAAACATGTTTAATAAGACGACGCTTTGTAAGTTTGAGGCGTCGTGTTTTAAAAATACCCAAGCGGATCTCGATTTTTGAGATATTTAAGTTACTTATCCACGGTGGTTTTCTATTACCATTGTCTTTCTAAACACAACGACAGTATTTATTTATTATGTCGTTGTTTTCTGGTCATCTTTTTCCATTTTCGTAGTAGTGACTATTTGAGTTTGGAGGGGCAAAGTGGGATTTGACCGAAGTTTCTATTGGTGTAATTAAGCCTAAAAGTAAAACATCTCTCTCCCCCTTAACTTCTCAACCCCAAAATCCCAACCTGCCAACCACCACCTCCCTGTAATCGAACCCTTACCCAGTAGCGGAGGCAGAGTTTAATATTTGGGGGGGGCCACAAGCTTAAAACTATTAGATTTTTTGTGCAGTCTATACTATAGTCTTTACACAATCAAAGAGGTGAGAAGATGGTTGGGGGGCCTAGGCCATCTCAGGCCCATGAATAGCTCCGCTCCTGCCCTTACCCCAGCCAGCCACCACCTTTCCCTGTAAATGGCACTTGCAGGCAGTGACGATGGGAAAATGTAATTATTCTTTGTTCTTCCTCAACATAAAGAGTTTGTTCAATTTCCCATTTGCACTTGCAGGCAGTGACAAAGATTTATTGTAAAGGGGCCTCAAAATTCTTTCTAAATAAAAAGAGTCAAACACAATTGTCTCATGGTCATGGAAGTGCCACTCTCATTCCCGGCACTCTTTGCCAATAGCATACAATAAGTCAAAGTTGCCCCATGGGGTGATTTTGTTGCTTGGGTTACGAGGTTTTTTTTTGGGGGGGTTGGTTAGGTGTTGTGGGAACACACTTCAGCAACTAATCATGAGGCGCCACGTGGACAATGGGAATGTTCCTTAGGTCAACAATTGTGCTCCATTTAATTGGCCAATTGTTTAGACTTAAGATAGGGATATCACCATAAGTTAGGGATTTGATTTTCGTTTAATCTCCCTGATTGATCCAATCTCTCCATTTAAGGGAGAGAATAATTCTCTTCCATATGAGAATTATTCTCTGAAAAACCCAAGAAGACCAAGTTTTTGGCGCCATTGCCGGAGATTCCTAAATTAATTTAGAATTTGGATTCCTAATTTTTGTCTAATTGAGTTTGTTTTTGTTAGTTTTCTTTTCTTTATTATTATTATTATTTTTCTCTCTTAAAGTTATTTTGGTTTCAGGTTATACAAGATTCAAAGAAAAAGGAGGAAGACAATTTTCCCTTGGCAAGTGTTACACGCCACTTTCCAGCTTTATTAAATAAAATAGAAATAAAAGCAAATCAAAAGGAAACAGACAACAGCCAATAGAAGCCAAAGGGAAAGAGAGCGAAGTGCGCTACTTGACAAAAAAGTAACAAGGAAAACTCCATCTTTCTTCACAGCCTCTACACCAAGCTCGCATTCCAGGAAATCAAAGAACGCGTCCAAGAAGAGACGAAAATAGAAGCAAAAGAGGAGGGGCTGTCGACAAAACCAAGAGGGATAACCCCATTCATACAGCTGCTTCTCCCAACACAACGCCCATCCAAAATTTCTCATTCTTCAATTGGGAATCGACTTCCTCTTCCCACTGAACCTTCAACGTACTTTTCATTTTCTTTCTAATTCAATTTGGGTTTTGTTGATTTCCTACAAAAACCTACTTTCTGAAAATTGTATACGGATGAAGATGATGAGACAGATAAAGATGCTTCTACATTTGATAGTGGGAACTCCCCTTTTCACATTGACACATTTAATCAAGATAGTGATCTTATGTCTTTAGCAGGCATCAAAACCTGAGAAATTTGTTAGAACCCACCAAGAAATTTGTTAGAACCAACAAATTTTCCAAATCCTTAAATAATGCTGTCTTGCGAATAATGTATAGTAGTGTAGCCTACTGTGAACAATCTAAACCTAACATGCACGGTAGCGTAGCCTTCTAATAACCCAATGGTTCTTGTCTTCTTCCTTGTCCTCCTATTCTCTTCCATTATATCTCCAAATGTTCATGCATGCAGCCAAACTGAACGCAGCTCTCTCCTGGCCTTCTTCGCCCACACTCTCTCTTCTCCTCCATTTAATTGGAGTTCTTCCATTAACTGCTGCCATTGGAGCGGCATCAGTTGTAATCAGGATGGTTGGGTCACCCATTTGATCCTGCCCTCCAAAGGGATCAAAGGAGGTTTTAAGCCAGCATCACTTGCAAATCTCACACATCTTACCCACATCAATATGTCCCACAACTCACTTTATGGCTCACTTGTTCAAACTGAACTCTTCTTGTCCTTGAAAAGTCTTGAGGTCTTTGATTTGAGCCACAACCTTCTTTCTGGAAAGCTACCATCTTCTTTACCTTCCAGCAACATCCAGACAGTGGATTTGTCCAGCAATCACCTGCATGGTGCAATTCCTCCTACATTCTTCAATGGAGCTTGGCATTTGACTAGTTTCAATGCTAGCAATAATGCCTTCTCAGGGTCTATCCCATCCTCTATTTGTCTCCAACATTCTTCTCCTTTAATAAGGCATTTGGATGTTTCCTCCAATAATTTTAATGGCATCATTTTGCCAGGATTAGGGGACTGTTCTAACCTGCAGGTTTTTCGTGCTCATCACAATAATATCACAGGATTACTTCCGGAAGATATCTACAATGCTACCGAAGTTGAAGAAATTGCATTACATTTCAACTCATTATATGGAGCAATAAGCGACAGAATTGCCAACCTCACCAACTTGGCAATCCTTGATCTCTCCTTTAATGAATTGAGTGGTGTGCTCCCTCTCCAGTTCGGGAAGCTATCCAAGTTGAGCCACGTAATCCTTGAATTCAATAATCTCCAAGGTTCTTTGCCCCCATGTTTGATGAACTGCACAAATCTTATAGAAGTACGTCTGGGATCCAACAACTTGGGAGGGGACATCTCCGCTCTTAATTTCTCCACACTCAGTCAATTAAGAAAACTTGACCTATTTAGGAATAATTTCATTGGTAACTTGCCAACAAGCCTTTACTCATGTCGGTCCCTACAAGCAATTCGATTAAGTTCCAATAATCTACAAGGACAGATACAACCTGAGATTCTTTCATTGAAATCCTTGTCTTTCCTCTCGCTTGCTAAAACCAGATTGACCAATTTAACTGGGGCAATCAAGATATTAATGCGTTGCAAAACTCTTCGAACGCTCTTCCTTTCAGGTTCCTTTATCGGTGAGGGAAACCTAGATGATGATGGCATGGTTGATCATGATGGGTTCCAAAATCTTCGAGTTTTGGGTTTGAGCGGGTGTGAGATCACCGGTCCAATACCTATATGGTTATTAAAGCTCAAGAATCTCCAGAGCTTGACTTTGGACCATAACAGAATCACAGGGTCAATTCCTAGTTGGTTGGGGACTCTTCCAAGACTCTTTCATATGAGATTGCATGACAACCTTATTTCAGGTGAATATCCCAAGCAACTCTGCAGGCTACCAAATTTGGTATATCAACTTCCTGAATCTCAGGTAGACGACCATCGTTATGAATTTGAATTGCCTGTCATCTCTGGATCAAAAGAAAATCCATCTTTTTTACAGCGCGTAGTGTCTTTCCTTCCACCAATGATAGACGTATCTAACAATAACATGAATGGTAGTATACCTACTGAGATCGGCCAATTGATGCTTCTTCACACGTTGAATCTTAGCGGCAACAACTTCTTTGGAAACATTCCAACCCAAATATCCAACCTAAAAAACTTAGAAGCTTTGGATCTGTCCAGGAATGCTTTGTCTGGAAACATCCCATCCTCATTGGCTAGCCTGCATTTCTTGCATGACCTTAATGTCTCGTACAATGATCTCAGAGGACCAATACCAACAAGCACTCAGCTCCAAAGCCTCAATGCTTCTGCATTTGAGGGGAATCCGAAACTTTGTGGAGCCCCAGTTCCGAATGAGTGCGGGCCGATCAAGGGCATTGATGCAGCAGATAAGAAGAACAACCACGATATGGACTGTGGTCACCAACTTCCATGGTTTTATATTTCTGTTGTGCTAGGCTTCATTGTAGGATTTTGGGGAGTGTGTGGTTCTTTGATTATTAAGAGAACGTGGAGACATGCATATTTTCGATTCACAGACAATCTACAAGATAGGGTCTATATGATGATGACAGTGTCCATGAACAGGATGAAGCGAAAGCTCAGAGGCTAGATATTATTGTACTTTATTTGATTTCACGTCTTCAGTTTTTTTTTTTCTTTTCTTCTGTGTTCCTGTCCTGATGTAATAATGCACAGTTTTTTCTTACAATAATGTCTTCCTTTTGCAAGCAACAAATACAACTCGAAAAACTGATCATCTGGTTTTGGCCATAGATCCTGTAAGGAAAACAAGAACAAAAGAAAACAGAGTAATACCCCAATGCCATTCCCCTCGTACGGTCAGTCGAGGTTCTCTCTAAAATACCCCTATTCTTCCTCCAATTAGTAGAAGCGCCCACAAAATAAAGCAGACGAAGGAGCTTTGGGGCTGGGGGGGCCCGCTAATTCTTCTCCACTCATTGCTCTGCTATTCTTCCTCTTACAGACTCTTTTGCGTGAGAACTCAAAGAAGACGACGACCTGTTTTGGTGGAGAGGCTAGAATGAGGAGCTAATTTGAGGAGGCTATTTGAGGAGGTGAAATCTCACCATCAATAACCAAAAACAAAGTACATGGGGGGGGGGGGGGGGGTGCATTGGGGGGTCCACACCCCTTTTGATGGTGAGATGGGCCTCCTCAAATAGCCTCCTCACTATAAACCCTCATTATAGAAGCTCCCCTGTTTTGGTCCGAAACTGAAATGGGTTGGATCATATCGACCTCGGGCGTTTATGTATGCATGTAAAGCCTGTGGCCCGAAGGCCCGAACAAAATACTTTTATCGCATATATTTCAAATGTTGGGCCAGACCCGACCCAATTTTGGCCAAAGATAGCAGAAAAAACTTATCTTTTGAGAATTTGAATTAGAATTTGCAGAGAATTGGAGGAGAGCTGAAAATGGTGAAGAAAGGAAGCTCAAAGTTGAATGTTGCTATTATTTCATCTTGATTTGGGCATAGTTAATTTCTACTTCTTCTTTTTTCTGTTATGTTACACAAGGTGATAAGCAAATGTGATATGCCTAGATTACACTTGCTCTACTCTTTACTCTTTACTCTCTGAGTGGACTCTACTTACAACTACTAATTATTAAGCCCAATAATGACTGTCTACCCTCTCTTTTGATTATTATTTTTTGGTCGAAACCCTCTCTTTTGATTTGTTTACAACTTTGTTATTTATTATTTATTATAATTTAAATTGTAAAATTTTAAAAAAATTGGTCACGTGTCAAGCATGTGAGATTGTGATAGATCGGACGTTATTCGAAAAATTTAATGACAATGACGGAATTGGTTTATATTGAGTTTGAGGATGGCGGGCAAAATAATTCAATGAATTAAGTTGGAATTCTTGGGTAAAACAGTTGAAAATCCCTGTTTTTTTTCTTAGATACGTTGAAGAGAGGTTCCAACTAATGTTCCCAAATTGTAGACGATATTAAGTCTAAAGAGGGGTCCACGATGAGAGCATCAGACCTCCTTATTTCAAAGCCTGCGACGACTCCAAGCACATTGCCCCAGTGGAAGGCAACCACTAGATTGAAAAACTTGGAAGATTGTCATAGGTTACCGTCCTTTTCTTCTTCCCGAAGTGTTAATTTATACCATCAAGTGTTTCTAGATTTTCTTCAGCGTTCTTGTTCTACTTAGATATTAGTGTGTTTGGGTAGTCTTATTTGCGTATTCCCTCTGCACACCAGTTCCCTTTGCACACCATAGACGCTGACAATTTATATCCTACAAGTTATGCACTTGTACCAATAAAATATGATATCACATTCACATTAAAATCACGAATAGTATAGGTTCTCTCATTTTACTTTGAGACAGGATTTAATAGCCTGAACACTGTTCTGAAATTTTTGTTTAAGAAAGACATCTGTAGTGGTAAAATTCTATGGAACAAAACCTGCATTCGGATGGAACCTTGCCGAAAGTTTAATTTCAGAGGCAATTAAAGATAATTGTATTGTCCTCCTTTGAAATTAATTCATTTCACTCAAATATTTGCATCCATAAACATTTGCACTGACCTGGACAGCCAAATCTGTAGCTGAAGGTCAAGGGCGGAACCAGGAATTTTTCAACGGGTGGGCTATCTAAAGTTATTAGCTTAAAACTTAATGATTATTTTTTTTGGTACTTACAATTTCTATAGTCTTTGTAGAAATAAAAGTAAACATTAAATCATATAAACCACGCTAGTTCATAGCTCCATAAACTAATTTTCAATAAGTTTTAACATAAACCAAATAGGGTTTAACACCATAGTGGATTGAACATCTAAGGCTTCATACATTCATATCATACATGAAATTTTTTTTTATGTAAAAATATTGACTAAGTATGAAAAATGGGTTTTCAGAATAATCATTTTTTGAAGATAATTTTTGGCGGCTTTTATTCCTCACACATCAAATAAGAAAACTTGATTTTATGGGATTTTAGTATGAAGTATATATTGACTTAATGAGCCATCATTTGTAGCCTAAATCGTATTTTGTACTAAAACCGATTTTTCATATTTTGATTTGGTGGGAATTTGATTTTCTAGTATTTTTATTTGAATCCAAATGGGGGGTACTTCCTTATTTACATTGTAAACTTAAGTAAATGGAGTAATATAAATATAAATAAAAGTAAAATGACAAAGACATTTACTTAAATGTTGAAAGTGGAAATAAGGTAATCTGTATACCTCCACTGACTGGGCTAATATTGAAAATAAGTTAAATATATAAGTTATATTTTTTTTTCTTAAAAAACCACACTGGGCTACAGCCCACTGTAGCCCTTAGTGTGGTTCCGCCCATGCTGAAGGTGTATTTGTTGCTTGTTTTGCTTTCACATGTATGTGCTGCATTAAATTTTGAATACCCATTTTTGTATTCGTTTGATATAATATTCATGACTTTGGACAGCCAAAATCTGTCTTTATTGTTGCATGCAAAAGGTAGCGTGAAAGAAACTGCATCCGAAAAGAAGACATAATTATATAAGGACAAACTGTGCCGTATTACATCAGGAACGTAAAAGAAAAGAAGAAAAAAAGAAACGCAAATAAGAAGTACAATATATTAGCCTCTAAGGGTTTCTCTTTATCATGTTTATGCGTACTGTTATCATCACATAGAGCCTATCTTGTACATTGTATATGAATCGAAAATATGCGTATCTCCATGTCTTGTTAATAATTAAAGAACCACATACTCCCCAAAATCCCACTATAAACCCTAGCACAACAGAAGAAATATAAAACCATGGAATTTGATGAAGCCCATTGTCCATGTCTTTGTTGTTCTTCTTGTTATCTTCGTCAATGCCTTTATTTGGTCGACTGCACTTATTGGTAAGTGGGGCACCACAAAGTTTTGGATTCCCCTCAAAGGCAGAAGCGTTGAAGCTTTGGAGCTGAGTGCCTGTTGGTATTGGTCCCTGGAGATTATTGTACGAGACATTAAATTCTTTCAAGAAAGTGAGCCTCGCCAATGACGATGGGATTATTCCAGACAAGTGGTTCATGGAGAGGTTCAAAAGCTCTAAATTTTGTAGGTTAGATATTTGGTCTGGAATGACGCCGGAAAAGTTGTTGGAGTTAAGATTCAACTTGCGGAGAAGCTGCAATTGGCCGACCTCAGTAGGTATATCACCACTAATGTTATTGTTAGATAAGTCAATCGCTGGAAAAAACAAAAATAATTTGTGTGGTTCAAAACGTGGATTTGCGATTACACTACCGCCGAAGATAGGCAATTCAAATTCATAATTGTCCACTTCATATGCAGTAGGTTCATAAACCAACCTTGGTAGTCTACAAAGTTGCTTTGGAATTCCACCTGATATTCGGTTACTTGCCAAGTTTAGAGAAAAAAGTCTAGGAAGAGTCCCCAACCAACTCGGAATTGGTCCTGTGATTTGATTTTTATATAGAGCTAAGATCTCTAGATTCTTGAGCTTTGATAACCATAAAGGTATTTGACCATTTAAGTCAGAATCAGCCAAACTCAATAACCGAAGATTTTCAAATCCGTCAAAATCAACCATGTCATCATCAGATGGCATTCCCTCACCTTTAAAGGCACCGGCAAGCGAGAGTGTGTGAAGACTTTTGCAACTCATCAATATCTTCATTGCCCCTGTGACATTGGTGAATCGGTTGTAACCAAGCGAGAGGAAGGACAAGGATTTCAATGAAAGAATCTCAGCTTGTATTTGTCCCTCCATATGATTTCCACTCAATCCAATAGCTTTTAGGGACCTGCACGAGTAAAGCCTTACTGGAATTGTACCAGTGAAGTTATTAACCCTCAGGTCAAGTTTAGTAAGTTGACTAAGTCTGGAGAAATCAAGCATGGAGATATCTCCTTCCAAGTTGTTGGATCCCAAATGTAGTTCTAAAAGGTTTGTGCAATTCATCAAAGAGATGGGCAAAGAACCTTCTAAATTGTTGAAATCAAGGATCACAAACTTCAACTTCGAGAGCCTCCCCAAATTGACAGGAAGCTCACCACTCAATTGATTAAAGTAGAGGTCAAGGATTGCAAGGTTGGTGAGGTTGACAATTTTATCACTAATGGCTCCATATAGTGAATTTAGAGGTAATGCAATTTCTTCAAGTTTAGTAGCATTATAGATATCTTCTGGAAGTAATCCTGAGAGGTTATTATGACCGGCCTGAAAAACCTTCAATTCGGAACAGTACCCTAGTCCAGGAGCAAGGTTGCCACTAAATTCATTGGAAGAAAAATCCAATATCCTAAGGAAGGGAGAAGAATGGAGACAAATAGAGGATGGGACATACCCTGTGAAGGTATTGTTGCTGACATTGAAACTAATCAAGTTGCTAGCTTGGTGGAAGAATGATGATGGAATAGCACCATAGAAGTGATTGCTAGACAAATCCAGTTTCCGGATATTGTTGGATGGTAGAGAAAGTGGTAGCTCTCCAGAAAGAATGTTATAACTCAAATCAAGGATCTGAAGACGATTCAAGTAAACAAAGAATTGAGTTTCAAGGGAACCATAAAGTGAATTGTGGGAGAGATTCAAGTGAGTGAGATGTGTGAGATTTGCAAGTGATGAGGGAAACATACCTCCTTTGAGCCCTTTGGAGGGTAAGAGCAAATGGGTGACCCTACCATCTTGATCACAAGTTATGCCCTTCCAATGACAACAATTATCAGAGGTCCAATTTAAAGGAAGAGAAGATAAAGTTAGGGTAAAGGACAGGAGAGAGCTGCGATCAGTTTGGTTGCATGCATGAGTATGTGTGGACATAATGGAAGAGAAAAATAGGAAGAGAAGGAAGCAATATGCCATTGGGTTATAAGGCCGCTGCAGTACTAGCAAAGTTCTACGTGTATTTACATTGCCTGCAGGCGTGGATATATATAGGAGCAAATAAAGGCATAATTTATTTCTTTTCTTTTATATAGCTTGAGATTATTGACGCAGCATTAAATGGAAAAACATCACTTGCAAACTGAGAAATTGGCAAACAACCATAACCACACAACACAAAGCGAAGACTTTATATTTTGAAATCTATAGACTATAGTGATTGGGATTTGGGACTCCAAAGTCAATGTGATCGGATTTGGGACTCCAAAAGTCAATGTGATGGGACTCCAAAGATTATAGACTTTCATGAAGCGATTCCATATTTGTAAAATGAAGAAGATTGGCTGAAATTTCATCTTTGATTTTGAAGGCATATTCGGAATTTCTTTACCTTGAAAACAATTTATCATTAAAGGCAAAACATCGCTGCAAACTGAGAAATTGGCAAACAACCATAACCATAAAATACAAATTCTTCAAATCCCCTCTATATCTATACATCGAAGAGAGATTATAAAAGGAAAGAAAGACTTCGTCCCTACTCTCAGATAATGAAATCACCAAATGATGCTCCACACTAAGCGCGAGGTTTATTCTAAATAAGTTTTTTTTTCTTGTTCGCAAAACTCAGAATACGAATTTGATCTAGAACCACAATGTCATCATTGTATGGCTTTCAACTAATGTAGCCAAATTGTAGACCACATTAGGCCACGATGAGAGGACCAGACCTCCTTATTTCATATTCAAAATATCTAAGGAAAACAAAATATCTGAGGATGTCAAGTGTTTTACATATTCCAAACACTATTCTCAGATTGAAAAAAAGAAAAAGAAAAAGAAAGAGAAGACAGATTATGAGAACAAACTGTGCCTTACATATGGAAAACAACAAAAACAGACAACAGAGCAAACACAAATGAAACTGTAAAATATAAAGTACAATCTACCCTCTAAAACTAATTTCTAGATCATCTTGAGCGTTCTAGTTCAGTTGTGCAAAATGCAGAATTTATTGCTTCATTGTATTCACAGGTCTTATTTGCATATTGATTTTGCACGCCGGTTATGAGGGATCGCTAACTTTCTTTTCATATAGCCATAGCCGCAGACACTTTTTTATATCCTACAAGTTATGCACTTGTACCAAGACACTATGATATGATATCACATTCACTTTAGAATTACTAATAGCATAGCTGCTCTCATTTTACTTTAAGACAAGATTTAATATCTCAAAATATTGAGTCTGAACTTTTCTGAAATTTTTGTTCAAGAAAGTCAACTGTAGTTGTGCTAAAATTCTGTGGAATACAAAAACCACTACAAGACAAACAGTTACTAGTGGCCAGCTACTTGGTCACAAAAACTACCAATTTTGGTCACCGAATACAATTAGTGTCCAAACATTAGTGGTCATTGGGTGGTCACTAGAAGTTCGTGACAAATTCTATTTAGTGGCCAATGTCAAGCATTGGTCACTAGAACCCAAAGAATTAGTGACTTCCTCTGTGTGGTCATAAAAACGCTATTAGTAACTGCAACTTTAGTCACTAAAGGGCTATAATTTGGTCACCAAAACATGCATTTTAGTCACTGGAAGTGGGTCATGTGCCCACATTGTGACCTACTTGCTCAAGTTTTTCATGCCAGTCACAATAACCTCTCATGATTACTTCTAGAAGATATCTATAATGCTGCCAAACTTGAAGAAATCTCGCTACCTCTCAATTGACTACATGGAGCCATTAGTGATAAAATTTTCAACCTCACCAACCTTGCAATCCTTAACCTCTACATTAATCAATTGAGCGGCGAGCTAATTCCTCTCAATTTGGGGAATTTTTCCAAGCTGAAGTTTGTGTCCTTTGATTTCAACAATTTTGAAAGTGCTTTGCCCCATCTTTCATGAATTGCACAAACCTTGTAGAACTACGTTTGGGATTGGAAGGAAATATCTCCATGGTTGATTTCTCTAGACTTAACCAACTTACTAAACTTGACCTAAGGGTCAACAACTTCACTGGTACGTTTCCAGTAAGCCTTTAGTCATGTAGGTCCCTAAAAGCCATTCGGTTGACTAGACCTCTACGAAACTCTTTTGATTGTAAGGGATGTTCAAAATCGTTGTGAGGCGACTGAAGCCAGAGCATATAGATCCCCCGGATCAATAAACATTTGAACCGAACTCGTAAGGCCATCTCCAGCCATGGGCAATATCCCAAATATAGCCCTAAAATAATGCAAAACCCATCTCCAGCCATGAGCTAAATAAAATTTTGGCCAAATTTGGAGGGCCACATTTGACTCTTTAGCCCTCCAACCAGGCCACATATAGCCCACCTTTAGTCTAGGCCAAATTTGTGTGGGTCCATGCATTTGCTTTTTAAAAGCCAAAAGTAAAGTAAGTTGATGTCATAGGTGGATATATATATAATAAAATATGAATGATCCTAAAATATAACCCTGCATGGCTGGAGATGGAAAAATTTAGCCCTAAACTATTCTTTAAAAAATTAATATTTTGGAGGGCTAAATTTTTAGCCCTAGACTACATTTAGCCCTATAACTGGAGATGGCCTAACTTTCCCAAGTTGGACAAATTAGACTCAAACAAACTCATGCCAATGGAAATAAGTGGTAGATTATGGAAGTGATGGGTTATGCAAGCAAAAAGTAAATTCTTTTCATTTTTTACTCTCGCTGTGTGAGGTGGGGGGCTCATAATCTACAATGTCCAATCCAACATACAGGTGAATAGAAACGTAATGACAATTAAAATAAAATAATTTTTTTTTAATGGTAATTAATAATCTATTTAAAGACTTGCTTTTACGAGGTGTAATTGGAATGAGAACTGGCCTTTGTGGTTATGTTGAACTTCTCCAAATCATAACAAGCTAGAATTCTCATACCTAAGAGCATCCACAATCATGCTCTCTATTTTTTAGTTTAAATTTAGCTAAAAACACACAAAAGCTATTTTAGGAGCTCTGTATAAAATTTGAACTCCAATCATACTCCCTAGGAGTCATAAATACTATAGTTATTTTTTAATTCAATATGATTGGTTCATCTCTATGAAAAATAATATAAAAAATTAGTTAGTATTAATTAAAAGTTTAAACTATGCATAAAAGAAAGCAACATTAAATTATAGGGAGCCACTAGGAGTCCTTTCTCTCTTCTCAGATTTAGGAGCTCCCAAATCATAACCAACTAGAATCCTCAAACCTAAGGCCACTTTTCTTTACTATTTTTTTTTGGTTGATACAAGCGATAATAAGGAATTGGGATATTATGCTCTTAACCACCTGGTCTACAAGCTCCTTGCACATAAGACAATTTTTTACTTTTGATAAAGCGATATTCTAAACTACTCCAATGGGCGAAGAGCATGATCAAACTCTAATGCAAGAGGGAGGGCATATTATCTTAGCACCTTGCCTAACCCATATAGTCTCTTCATTTGACATACAAGTGAATATAATTGTAATGACAATAAAAATATGGGCAAGTGGTTGACCTTGACTTGAAGAAAGTAATGGATATAGTCTTAATAAAGATCAAACACAACACGATACGACCTATAATGGTACTGGTTATGGATTCCATACTTCGAATAAGTGATTCCACGAGCTGGATAATTAACTCCGGTGCAACTTATCATATGACGTTTGATCCTGATGATTTTTTGAATACTACCCAACCTTGGCGAACTTGTATTGCTAACGCCAATGCAGTTACTTATTCTGTGGCCGAGGCCGACACTGTTGCACTCTCACTGTCTAATACCTTACTTGTTCCATCTTTATCCAATAAATTGATGTCAGTTAGTCAGCTTACTGAACAATTGAATTGTTGTGTACTCATTTACCCGAGTTTTGTTTGCTTCAAGATATTCACACTAAGGAGATTCTTGGTCATGGTACTAAAGGAGGGACGCTATATTATGTGGATGACTTCAGTCCCGGCATGACTAACAGTGTGACGCATCCCTCTGATAGCAAACAAAAGCAAATCTGGTTGTGGCAATGTCGGTTGGGACATCCTTCTTTTAGTTATATGAATAATTGTATACCAGATTTATTCTCAAGTTTTAAGGACTTTGACTTCATATGTGGTTCTTGTATTTTGGCCAAGAGTCACCGTGTGCCCTATTCGTTGAGTACAAACAAGTGCACTACTCCGTTTACGTTAATTCACTCTGATGTCTAGGGACCTTCATCTATCACTGCTCCTTCTGGCATTCAGTGGTTTGTCACATTCATAGATGATTGTACACGGATGACATGACTTTATTTGCTGAAGAATAAAAACGAAGTGTTTTTTCCGTTTTCAATTCTTCCACAAAGAGATGAAACTCAATTCCATGCTAAAATACAAATTCTTTGCTCAGACAATGGTGGAGAATTTATCAATCATGACTTTCAAGCTTACTTCCAACAACATGGAATTATCCATGAGACGACTTGTCCTCAGACACCACAACAAAATGGTGTTGCTGAACGAAAGAATCGACATCTTCTTGAAACCGGCCGAGCACTTCTGATTGGCCCTCATGTTCCACGCTATCACTGGGATGATGCTATATTGGCACTGCAGTTCATCTTATCAACCATATGCCTTCTGGTGTATTGACCTTTAAAACTCCCTTACAAGTGCTTGCGCAACATAGACCCCTGCCCTCTGTTTTGGTAATCACACCTCGAATCTTTGAATGTGTGGCCTTCGTTCATCTCCATAAAAATCAACATAGCAAACTTGATCCCTGTGCACTTCGTTGTGTTTTTGTGGGTTATGCCACTCATTAGAAAGGCTATTGCTGTTATCACCCTCCTATCTGACGTACCTATGTCATTTTGGATGAGACCTTTTTGGAATCTGAGATGTTCTTCCATGACCCATCATCCAATTTTATGCTTCATGGGGAGATACGAAGTGAAGAGCAGAATTGGAGCAACTTGAAAAACAAAGAAATTCTCTTCTTTATAGAAATGATCGATTGTCCCATTTACAGCGATTAATCGCTTGACTCGCCTGATCCTTGCGAAGATGTTTCTGATTCAAGTCCTATACCTACAGACAATACAGAACAACGAGATGAAAACCCCCCTCTAACTCAACAGTACCAACGAACCAATCTCCTGAGAATATCCTTGAGGTAACTACTCCTACCAAACTTGTGAATTTAGAGGATAAATCTATTGGATACCAATTACCTTTCAGGCAGAATCGTGAAAAGCCACCAAATCGTTATTCACTT
This sequence comes from Prunus kanzakura, assembly GCA_020521455.1. Classification (NCBI taxonomy): domain Eukaryota; kingdom Viridiplantae; phylum Streptophyta; class Magnoliopsida; order Rosales; family Rosaceae; genus Prunus; species Prunus kanzakura. Next base: position 201,912 of record BPUM01000869.1, on the reverse strand, counting down.
GATATTGGCAATACAACAAAGTATCCAATTGCCAATCATGTATCCACTGAGAAGCTGTCTGAACCACTCAAGGCGTTTGTGCATCAGTTGCCTGCTATTCATATCCCAACCAAAGTTGCTAAAGCATTTAAAAATCACAAGTGGGCTTAAGCTATAAAGGAAGAGATGAAAGCTCTTGAGAAGAATCAGACTTGGACATTGGAAACTTTACCACGAGGAAAAAAGACTATCGGATGTAGATGGGTGTTTACCATAAAATACAACGTTGATGGATCTATTGAGCGATACAAGGCACGACTTGTGGCAAAAGGGTACACATAGACTTATGGTGTAGATTATGAAGAAACTTTTGTACCAGTTGCAAAATTGATCAGAGTCTTCTTGTCCCTCGCAGCTAATTTGGAGGGACCATTACATTAGTTTGATGTAAAGAATGTTTTCCTACATGGAGAACTCATGAAGGAGGTGCTCATGGATAAAATACTACTCAAATTGGAACAGTATGCGAATTACGGAAGGTGTTGTATGGACTGAAACAGTCACCACGTGCATGGTTTGGGTGGTTCACCATGGCAATGAAGAACAATGGTTTCAGACAGAGTAACTCAGATTATACTCTGTTCTTGAAACATCAGAAAGGGAATGTAACAACTTTAATAATCTATGTTGACGACATCATTATTACTGGGAATGATAAACATGAAATATCTTGGCTACAAGACTATTTGGCTACTGAATTTGAGATGAAGAATCTAGGTGGACTCAAATATTTCTTGGGGATTGAGGTGGCTCGATCACAACAAGGCATATTTCTCTCTCAAAGGAAATATGTCTTGGACTTGTTGACATACACAGGAATGCTAGATTGCAAAGTTGTAGACACTCCTATTGTTCAAAATCATCATCTTGGAGAATACTCGGATCAAGTTCCAACTAACAAAGAAAGATACCAAAGGTTAGTAGGAAGATTGATCTACTTGTCTCATACTCGGCCAGACATTGCTTATGCGGTGAGCGTCGTTAGTCAATTTAGGCATACTCTGAGTGAAGACCACATGAATGGAGTTATTCGGATACTTAGATATATGAAGTCTGCACTCGAAAAAGGACTTATGTTCTCTAAACATGGTCATCTGAATATTGATGGTTACACAGATGCATATTAGGTAGGAAGCATAACGAATAGGAAATCCACATCCGGTAACTTCACATTCGTGGGAGGTAATTTGGTTACATGGAGGAGTAAGAAACAGAAGATGGTTACCTTATCCAGTATAGAAGTCGAGTTCAAAGGTATGACTAAAGGAATTTGTGAATTCATTTGGTTAAAGAGTTTGCTTACTGAACTTGGATATAGACCTACATCTGTAATGAATCTCTTTTGTGACAACAAGGCTGCAATAGTTATTGCACAGAATCCAGTTCAACATGAACGCACCAAATATGTTGAGGTAGATCGACACAATATCAAACAGAAGGTCGAAGCTAAAGTGATTCAGTTTCCTTTCATAGAGTCCGAGGATCAATTGGCGGATATTTTGACAAAGGCAATTTCCAGTAAAGCGTTCCACAATTCACTCGACTAGTTGGGCATTGACGACATCCATGCACCAACGTGAGGGGGAGTGTTGGCATGACTTGTGGACCATTGATTTTCTTTCCTTACACACCAACGATTCCTATTATAATTATATTTGATTTACTTTAATTCCTAGTTTCCTACTGTAAATAGAAATAGGAATTTATTATTTACTTGGCCACTAAGGCTCCGTTGTCTTATAAATATGACCTCCTACAAGGAGAAGAAAACACAGAAAATTCTCACAAAATTCTCCCGTAGTTCTCATATTTTAGCAAAAACTTCAAAACCAAAGTTTCATAATTCAATTTACAAGAACACCAATCTCTTTCTCGATGAAAGACTCATGCTTTTGTTTTTCAATTTATAATTTTTCTTTGCTAAAGTTAGAAAAGTATGGGGTGGACTCGCACACATAGGTATCATGGTTACTTGAACTCATGATACCACTTGAGAGCACACCGAAAGTCTTGCCAATCCAACTAACACCTTATTGGTACCTTAATTATTGTTTATGAGACATTCATAAATTGTTGTCGGGTGGGGGAGGGGTTGGGGTTCGGGGGTAATTGTCGGGAGGTGGTGGGGATGACGACTTAGGGATTCCAATGCCTCTATTGGTGCTCTCTCACCAATCACCCAACCCGACCCAATCTCCCTTCTTTTTTTAATTTTTTAATTTTAGGTTTCTATTTTATTCTCCATTGTAAAATGATAAACGATGTAGAATAGATGGCGGAAGGAATTGAAGAGGAGCTGGAGAAACGCATTGTATGAAGCATCTGATGATGGGGAGATTCCTACCTGTCGATTATGAGCAATACCTATATAGGCTCTATCATAATTGCCACCAAGGCAATCAGACTGTTTCTGAGTATACGGATGAATTTTTTGCATTTGGCTAAGCGCAATAATTTGGAGGAAACAAATGGTTAGATGGTCGCAAGGTATATCACTAGGCTGAGAAGCTCTCTGCAGGAGAAAATTAGGCTTAAAGATAGTTCATAAGGCATATAACATGGCATTGAAGGCCGAATTAGTAGAGAAAAAAAAACGTACTAGGTTGAGCGTTAGTGGTATAAAAAAGTGAAGTTATAAATCCTCTGCTACATCCATGTGCAGCAAGTTCCTAGGGAGAGTGATAAGCAAAAGACTTTTACCCCACGCGACGAAGGTAGTAGCAGAAATTGGGAAAAAGATCGTAAACAAAGGAGTAATCCTTATGCTATGCCAACTCGACCAACGAATGATATCTATTATAGGTGTTCCAAACCAGAGCATCGCTCTAATGAGTGCCCAACTCGTAACAAACAGGTCAATATAGCTGAGGTGGCATTTGGTACAGCCCATTTTTCAAAAGCCCATTTTGGTACAGTCCATTTTCAAAAGCCCAACTCAAAAACAACTTTAAAAGCCCCAATTTTAAAAACCAACAAAGTGGGTTTCTCTCTCTCTCTCTCTCTCTCTCTCTCTTGTTAATTTCAAGTTAGGAATCTAGGGTTTCGGATTTTCTAATTTTAATTTCAATATTTTTTAGATCTTAAAAATAGTTTGGAGTTGAATACCAAATAAGTTTTTAGATCTTAAAATCAATATTCAAAAAATCATTTATAGAAAAAAAGAAATCATGATTTTTGAATTCATTTTTTTTTTAGTAGGATACAAAACGGGTCCTCATATTTGATTGAGTTCTAGTTGTGCTTGTTCCTTATGTAAGGCACAGTTTGCTCTCATAATTTGTCTTCCTTTTCTTTCATACCATAGATTATATTCATTCTTCAAGATTTGCTTGCTACCATGAGTTGCGCAATGCAAAATGAATAGGACATCAATAATGTTGAGATGCAACTTGCCGTATGCAACATGCCGTATGCCAGAGTCGACCGCCTCTTTAGACTCAATTATAGTGGTCTACAATTAAGGAGGTCTGATCCCCTCTTTAGACTATAATATGTGGTCTACAATTATAGTGGGTTTGGAGAATTTTTTTAGTCTTGAAAGTGATATTTTGCCGCTTTAATGACGCATTGTTTTCAAGGTAAAAAGCAAGATCAACAAATTACCTTTTAATTCATTCACTATATGATTTTTAGATAAAACCCCACACATCATGGCACAAAAAAGAAGATAAAAACCCCACACATGAATAGGTTCATTGGGGTTTAGACCCAAAAAAAGAAGAGGTTCATTGGGGACGAGTTTTTCTATTCCAAGTCGCTCAAAAGCGACTGCGATCGATCAGAGGCGCTCTCCAGGGCCATCCACGTGTCCTGTGGAATTTCCAAGAATTTTCGAATACAAGTCTTCTCGTCTTCACTAAATCCCACCTAACACATTAATAAACCAATAAACAATCCCACCTAGCATTGTTATTCTATGCAGATCCTTTCTTTTGCCTATAAAGAGCAGTAGGGCACACACTTGATATAGCCTATAGCAAACGGTCATATTGGTTTGGAGCTACATATAGCCTATAGCAAACAAAGTAAGATGACCAGAGACTTTATCAAGGTTGAAATCATTCAGAGGCAAACAGTCAAACCATCATTCCCAACTCCTCATCCCTTGAGAATCCTACAGCTCTCTGTTTTCGATCAGATGATTCCTAGTGAAGATTACCCCCCAACGCTTTTCTTCTATGCCACCAACAATAATGTTACTGGTTCAGAAGGTGGTGCTCCTACTACAGACATGGCGGACATGAGGATGAAGGAGAGAGATTATTGTCAGCATCTAATTCAGTCATTAGCCAAAACTCTCACTCACTTCTACCCGTTAGCAGGAAGATTGAGTAAAGGCCATGACATGATCCAATGCACTGATGATGGAGCTGAGTTCGTGACGGCCCGAGTAAAATGTTCCTTGTCGCAGATCTTTGAACACCCAGATCCCGAGATGCTAACAGGGCTCGTCCCAGCAATTGGTCAACCTGATGGTGATGATGACGGTGATGGTGATGCCACGAGGCTCCCGTTGCTTGCTGTGCAAAGCAACTTGTTTGAGTGTGGAGGAATGGCAATAGGGTTGAAAATGTCACATAAGATTGTTGATGGCACCACATGTGGCGCCTTCATCAGTTGCTGGGCCAAAACAGCCCTTAATGATGGTGACAATGATCAGGTACCCTCCCTGATCCCAAAATTTGATGCTGCGTCTTATTTTCCACCCGTAGATTTCTCAAACTCATCACAGCCATCATCAGCCAAGCTGGTGGGCATCAGTAAACACAAGTACATAACAAAGAGATTTGTGTTTGATGCCTCAAAAATTGCCACCCTCCAATCATATTTGGCCAGCCCTTCACCAGCTCATGCGCCTACACGTGTCCTCGCAGTTTTAGCACTCATTTGGAAATGTGCAATGGAAGCATCATCCAAATCATCAAACATAGCACTGGGGTCAAGACCGTCTTCGTTAAGACTAACTATGGACTTGCGTAGAAGGTTTGAGCCACCCTTGCCACAAAACTTGGCTGGGAACGCTGTTAGTAATGTAATAGTCATCGCTACAGCATCGTTATTAAAAGGTCAAGAAGAGAGTGATGATGAGACGATAGATCTAAAAGACTTGGTTGCCAAACTCAGGAAAGGGTTTGAGCAACAGAAAGAAACTTACTCTATAAAAAAACCATTTGATTCTAATAAGGCATGGCAAAGAGTTCAAGAATATAGAAAGTTGAGAAGGAATGTTGACATGGACCATTTAAGCTGTGCAAGTTGGTGCAGGTTTGCTTTTTATGAAGCTGATTTCGGATGGGGAAAACCGGCATGGGTGAGCATTCCTAGTATTCCACTAAAGGATGTGGTTATTTTGATTGATAAAAGAGATGGCAAGGGAATAGAAGCATTATTGACTGTGAGTGAAGAAATCATGGAGCATTTTGAAAGCAACCCGGAGCTGCTTAAATATGCTTCTGTAAATCCAAGGGTCATGTAGCAGTATGTGGAAAAAGTAATAACTTTGAATTCTGTTGTGAGAATAATCACTTTCAATTCTGTTTGTGAATAATCTTATGGTCTGTTTGGATGAAGTATTCCAAAATCCAAGTATTAGTTTAGTTTACTTAGTATTGTTGTAATGTGAGAATAATCATTTTCACTGTGATGTGAAAAAAAATATATTAAATAAAAATGATCTCCTCCTCTACCTTTGCCTTCCCCAAGACCGAAACCCTGTCTCCAGAAACCCAAGATGAGCCTCCATTATTCTATTCCTCCGATTTTATTATTGCCACTATGCTCCCCCATCTTCATCATCCTCCCCAATCACAGCATCCCCACCCTATGGAAGCCCACACTGTAAGTTTTTCCATGTATTTTGTGAGTTTGCCTTTTCATTATTATGAGGTGTCATATAAATAATAAAGAGTTATATTTAAATTAAGATATTATGAGACTTTTATTCAGATAATGATTAAATGGAATAACTGTTTCAAGAAGTGGATATCATCCATTATCTCCACGTTTTTGGCTAGCAGTTGTCTCTTAATAGGAGAGTCAATTGTAAAGCAACTTGTATAAAAGGCTTGGTCTCTGCTCTCATATTCACACGTTCAGATTCTGTATGCTTGTCCTATTGAAAGCCTTGACATTTTGGAATACTGAGAGGAGAAGATCATCTTGTATATCTGATTATGGCTAATTCAAGTAAGTCTTATCTCTAATCGTTCTATTGTTTAATTGTCAAGTTTCTGCCCTTACACACACCCCATTGATTTGCCCCAACCCAAACCAACGCCAGCCTTTTACAGCCACTTGCAACCGCAGTGATCTCTCTCACCTCGAAACCCCAATAATGACCCCTCATTTCAGCTCCACATATTTGTTGGAATTAATGCACTTCCTTAATTCTCTAGAATATTTCTATTTATTACAGCAGATGTAGTTGTACTTAATTAACTTGGTAGAGTTCCTATGCAATGTCGTTTAGCTCTCTAGGAAGAATTCTCTATAGTATATTCATATTGTTCTCTTTAAAAAGCCTATGAGTTTATCATTGTAACAACACCAACACAAGCTAAGTGAATCAGAATTACAAAAGAGCTCTGTTGAAGTAACTCATATTTCTAGCACCTCAAACTTGTCTCATCGTATAATTTCCAACACCTCATATTCCATTACAAAACCAACAATTGATATCAGAGCAACATTCCTCCATGTGTGGTCGTTAAAATCAACTCTAGAAGTTGCCATCAGGACTGAATGAAGGTCCATCAATTTCCTACACTATTCTCCCAATCTTTGGAGGAGAAAATTATGATTTCTGAAAGGTAAAGCTGAGAACTATACTGTTGTCAGGAGGACTTTGGAGCTTCGTTGAAAGAGGGCATCAAGAGCTAGGGAACCAAGTCAGCTTCCAACAACACAAATAGAGAAGTTTGAAGCAGAAGTCACGAATGAGGTTATTTACCTCACGAACAACTCTTTGTTGTTACGTCGTTCGTGAGGTAAATCGCCTCGTTCCTTAGGTAAATTACTCAACCAATGGGATATTTTACCCCGTGAACATAAGGGGTTCGTCTTTTGAGTAAACGTGATTGTTCCTAGAGTAAATTGACAAAGAAACCTTCTTTACCAATCCAACAATACCTTTTACACTACAAACGGCAAAGAGTCGTTCATGAGGTAAATCTTCTCGTTCCTTAGGTAAATTGCTCATCGAACGAGGTATTTTACCTTGTGAACATAAGGGGTTCGTTCGTTGAGTAAACATGATCGTTGTTAGAGTAAATTGACAAAGAAACCTTCTTTACCAACCCAATGATACCTTTGACACTACAAATGGCAAAGAGTATTTCGTGAGGTAAATCGTCTCGTTCCTTAGGTAAATTACTCAATAAACGGGGTATTTTACTCCTTGAACATAAGAGGTTCATTCATTGAGTAAACGTGATCGTTCCTAGAGTAAATTGACAAAGAAGCCTTCTTTACCAATCCAACGGCACATTTTGCACTACGAATGACAAAGTGTCATTCGTGAGGTAAATCACCTCGTTCCTTAGATAAATTACTCAATGAACGGGGTATTTTACTCCGAGAACGTAAGAGGTTAGTTCTTTGAGTAAACGTGATCATTCCTACAGTAAATTGACAAAGAAACCTTCTTCACAAATCCAATGATACCTTTTACACTACGAATGGCAAAGAGTCGTTCGTGAGGTAAATTACTCACACTAGTAAAAAAAAAACCTTGCGCGACCAAATTTTGCGCGACCAAACACAATTCGTTGCTCAAAGTGACTTTGCGTGACGAAAATTAAACTTCGTCGCTCAAAGTCTTACGCGACTAAATTTTGCGCAACGAAACACAAATCGTCGCACAAAGTCACTTTGCGCGACGACAACACATCGTCACTCAAAATAACTTTGCGCGATGAAACAATAAAATTCGGTGCACAAATTCTTGCGCGACGAAGTGTGGTTCATCTCATAAAGTTTTTACAAAAATAAACAAAATAAAAAATTATTTTTAAAAATCTTTGGATGACTTTGCGCGACGAAAAAATAAAATTCGGTGCACAAAGTCTTGCGCGACGAAGTGTGGTTCGTCTCGTAAAGTCTTTACAAAAATAAAGAAAATAAAAAATTATTTGTAAAAATCTTTGCATGACTTTGCGCGACGAAACAATAAGATTCGGTGCACAAAGTCTTGCGCAACGAAGTGTGTTTCGTCTCGCAAAGACTTTACAAAAATCAATAAAATAATTTTTTTTATAAAAATCTTTGCATGACTTTGCACGACGAATTTCTAAACTTCGTCTCGCAAAGTCTTTACAAAAATTAAAATAAATAAAATTAAAAAATTATTTTGTTAGAAAAATATAATATTTTAAATGTATTATATTTTAAATTGACGATCAAATTGGTTCATTGTATTCATATAGGGTCAAGGAGTGTAGCTGTAAAAAATCATCAAAATTGAAATTGAAATAACCGTTAAATCGTGATTTTTCGTTTATAACCGTCGAAAAGTTTTGTCCTATTACTTGATCTTTGAATGTTTTTTTTTTCCGATTTTTGGCGTATATGATCTCGAAGTATAAAAAAACAAGTTTGACGGTTGGATCTTTGAAACTAATTTCGTAGAATGCGTATGCCATCAAAACAATATATTCACTAACAATTAAGAGTTTATTTATACTTTCATTAAATATAACATAAGATTTTGTGGTATCCACTAGTGTAAATATTTTAAATTGAAGATCAAATTGAGTCATTGTATTCATATAGGTTCAAGGAGTGTAGCTGTAAAAAATCATCAAAATCGGAGTTAAAATAACCGTTAAATCGTGATTTTTGTTTATAACCATCGAAAAGTTTTGTCCCATTACGTGATCTCTGAATGTTTATTTTTTCCTATTTTTAGCGTATACGATCTCAAAGTATAAACAAAAAAGTTTGACAATTGGATCGTTGAAACTATTTTCATAGAATACATATGCCATCAAAACAATATATTCACTAACAATTAAGAGTTTATTTATACTTTCATTAAATATAACATAAGATTTTGTGGTATCCACTAGTGTAAATATTTTAAATTGATGATCGAATGTAGTCATTGTATTCATATAGGGTCAAGGAGTGCAGCTGTAAAAAATCATCAAAATCAGAGTTGAAATAACCGTTAAATCTTGATTTTTCTTTTATAACCGTCAAAATGTTTTGTCCCATTACTTGATCTCTTAATGTTTATTTTTTCCGAATTTTGGCGAATATGATCTCGAAGTATAAACAAACAAGTTTGACAGTTGGATCGTTGAGTAGCTTTAAATTTGTTTATTTTGTACATATAACACTTAAGAAATTGAATAGTATATATATTTATTAGTAGCTTTAAATTTTTTTTAATACTTTGCGCAACCAATATAATAATTCGTCGCGCAAAGTATACTCTAAAAATTTGGGCGGGTACCAAAAATGCGAATTTTTTTATAAATTTTTTTTTACGACTTTGCGCGACTAATATATGGTAGTTCGTCGCGCAAAGTATACTCTAAAAATTTGGCGAGTACCAAAAATGGGAATTTAAAAAAAATAAATAAATTACGACTTTGCGGGACCAATATATAGTCGTTTGTCGCGCAAAGTATACCCGAAAAATTTGGGCGGGTACCAAAAATGCGAATTTTTTTTTTAATTTTTTTTTCCAACTTTGCGTGACCAATATATAGTAGTTTGTCGCGCAAAGTATACTCTAAAAATTTGGCGGGTACCAAAAATGCGAATTTAAAAAAAAATAAATTTACGACTTTGCGGGACTAATATATAGTCGTTCGTCGTGCAAAGTATACTCGAAAAATTTGGGCGGGTACCAAAAATGGGAAGCGGGAATATTGTGGTCGCGCAAAACTTTGAGCGACCAAAATTTCGTCGCGCACCAAAAATTGGGATTTTTTTTATAAAAAAATTTCGAGACTTTGCACGACCAATATATTGTTTCGTCGCGCAAAGTGATACGGTTTTTAAAACCAAAATAACACCTCCACCATTTTCTCAATGTCTTCTACTCTTACCTCTCCTCTCTCTTTCCTTCTCCCCAAATCCTACCCTTTCTCTCACACTCACTCCTCTCACTTAATCTCTCATCTCTCTCTTCACTATCTCTCACTCTCACTCACTCTCTTATCTCTCTTTCATCATCTCTCACTCTCACTCACTCTTTCATCTCTCTCTCTCACTATCTTCTCTATTCTCTCACATTCACTTCTCCCTCTCATTCTCACTCACTCAAAATCTTGCCAAAAGGTATATTCTCTCCAAACTTTAATTTTTTTTTTCATTAATATGTGCTTTTGGAGTTAGTTTTGAGTTTATGCCAATTTTTTGTTATTTTGTTGTTATTTGACAATATTTGTTTTTTTTTTTTTGTAGGGAATCGTCGAGACTTTGACGGCTAAAGTTGAGGATTTGGACGCTATCAAAACATATCCTCCGCCACTACCACCACAATAGGCTTGTAGATTTTATTATTGTACTTTGTTAATTTATGTGTACATTTTGAATATTATATATATTGGATAATTTGACCACTATTTTTCATATGTAATTTTATTTTGAATATGTCAATTTAAATTAAAGTAATTAAAAAAAATAAAATCATACAATTAAATTAAATTTAAAAAGTAAAAATTTGAAAAATTAATATAATGAAATTGATATAAGAGAAATAATAAAACAAAATGTCAAAAACCTTGGGCGACAAAATATTTCGTTGCTCAAACTATTAAACTAGTTTATTTTAATTAAAAAATTTTAAAAAACAAAAATTTAAAAAAATTGAATATTTCGTCGCGTAAAGATTTGCGCGACATTAGGATTCGTCGCGCAAAGTGTATTTGCGCGACGTTAACTTTCGTCGCACAAAATAATATTATTCGTCGCGCAAAGTAGTTATAATTCGTCGCGCAAAGTATCTTTGAGCGACGTTAGTATTCGTCGCGCAAAGTTGTTTTCGTTCGTCGCTCAAAGTATCTTTGCGCGACAAAAAATAATTTTCGTCGCGCAAAATCTTTCTTTACGATCTTTGCGCGACCAAAATTTCTTCGCGCAAACTTTGCGCGACGAAATTGTACTTTGCGCAACAAAATTATTTCGTCACGCAAAGTGTTTTTTTGTAGTAGTGATGAACAAACGGGGTATTTTACTCTGGGAACGTAAGGGGTTCATTTGTTGAATAAAAAGTGATAGTTCCAAGAGTAAATTGACAAAAACACCTTCTTTACCAATCCAACAATATCTTTCACTCATCGAACGAAAACCTTATATTTTCATAGTAAAATATCCCCACATTGCACAATTTACCTAAGGAATGAGCCAATTTACCTCACAGATGACTCATATGATGAGAACTACTAGTTCAGGGATTATAGTAGTGTGTTAAGGTTGGTTTTAGCTTAAAATTTTGAGAATTGTGAGTAGTAGGTCAATTTGATAATTATGGAGCAAAATAAAACTTACTATACTTTTCTTTGAAAATTTGTAAATTAATATTTGTATCAAGGAAACGTAAGATAAGAACAAAATAAAGCTCTCACAAGGAGAGAGGAGACTCTCACAAAGGAGAGAGATTACTCTTGCATTCAAGTCGACCGCTTCTTTTTTAAACATCCACATTATCGGTAATTGCATACAAGGGGTCATTGCATTTAGGGATCAAAAATTGCTTTAAACATACACATTATCGGTAATCGCATACAAGGGGTCAAAAATTGCATAAACTGTATGCAATTGCACAAATGTTATAGCAATGTTAATAATGGTATTAATATCCCGATAGCTAAGAAAGCCCCAGCTCTGAGATTCAGAGAGTAAGAGCAGGCAAAAGCTTTGTCACCAAGTGCTTGGAAGCTCCTCCAAATCTTTTGGATTTGTGTCACAGTTCCAATGCATATCCAAGTCATACTTCCCTTGATACTTCCAATTTCTGAAAATTGACACAAGCCAAATTTTTTTTAAAAACAAATCATAAGTCAACTTTACCAAAACCAATTTAATCCTAAAAACTAAGATTTAAAATCATCAATTTAGCATTATAACAGTACGTATATGTTGCTATTAGTTTTTACGTACCTGCTACTTTCGCAATTGAGGAGTAAAGTGAAGGACATGACTGCAGCAACAATGGAGAGCCACCATAACTGAAAGTTTGGAATTTTAGAGAAGATAATTTGCCAAAAGCCATCATATAAGGGTTGCTGTTTACATGGCATGGTGTTGTGTCACCATTCTTGTAGAAACAGTTAGACCTTTTTATTTCCCTACTTAATCACAATCAACATTCAAAAGAAAAGAAGAAGAAAAAAACCCATTAGCCAAAAGCATAATTTAAATCACTAAATTACATATAAACACCATCACCAAGTTCTTACCCAGGTTTCAACACTCAGACCTACCCATGGCCAATAGCAACTCCAAAAAGGTTCAAGTACTGAACAAACCTATAAATTTTCGCCTCGAACCCACCTGAAAAAAAAAAAAAAAAAGGAAATTAACATAAGAAAGGTTGAGCTTTAAAACTTTTGGAAAAGACTCAAACTTTTTTACATGGACCAAAAGTTAAAATATTAGCATAGAATTTGAATTTGATTTTCAAACAGAGGAGCAGAGAGAATAGTGTACCTGGTGGGTGCGTTGCGAGGAAGCTTGTGATCGGAGGAGTGTTGGCGGGCTGTGAAACGACGCCGTTACTGAACAAGAACCTAGGGCTTAAATTCGCCATCGATTTCGTTGCAGGTAAACCTGTGATGGTTGCTAGCAGTCAGCGGTGGCTGAGGTCACGCCTATTCATTTATCAGAAAAGTGGAGGAGGCGACGCCAGTGTGACTCACGCGTCGCGTGAATCTGGATTTTTATCCTTACCTCAATCACGTGTGGCTCACATGAGGTTAAATAGGGCTGAATAGGTTCTTCAGTCATTCAATCGCAGCCATCCATTTTTAAAATGCAAACTCAGCCCTTGGATCATTGACTTGTCGGTACCATTAATGTACCACATAATTTTTGTTGTTTTAATTGGATTTCAGTTCACATGTCCAATCCTATGTAGTATGTACCATGATTTTATCCCATTGATTGGACATATTGGCCAAGAAATTTTATATATCAACAGAATTATGATTCATGTTATCAAACCTGTGGTAGTTGATTTTGGTTTAATTACAGTTCAAAATCGAACAGTAATACTTTGGTTCAATTGCGATTTTGAGCTTTTGTAAATCAATCTAAATTGAATTCCGTCACTATGATTCATGTTACTATTTGTATTTGTTGTATTTAGTATTACATAATCCTATATGCCTAATCTTGTCATTTCTTCTGTTGCCTGTGCAAATATGATATATTGTACAATATTGCAGGATGTCAGTTTTGCTTTCTTATTGAACGCAATAGTCGGGGAGACAGCAAAGAATGGTGACACGAGATTTCTTGTCTGTAACCTCTCAAGAGAGTTGTTTGTGGCTATGGTTAAACTCATTTTCCACAAAAATATTTGCTGAGCATTTGAATGATCAATAACTTCTTGTCGATGTTTGCTTGGATTAACATGAGACTACATGGCCTTGAATTATGTTGAACTGAAACAAGCAAATAACATCAAATCAGAGGCTGCACCTAATCGCTTAGCAATCTGACACATTTCTTGGCAACAAAGTCATACTTCTACATTCTAACAGATGTTTCGAGGACTGGTTTGGACATCAAATCAGAGAGTTCATCATGATCAGAATTTCAACCGAAGGTTTTTTTTTCCTTTTCGTCAATTTCAACTAAAGGTTAAGCCGACCACATTAGTGTGATGCAATAAATGTATGATATATTATAATCTGAAAGGTTAAATTGAAACAATCAAATTTTGGGAATTAAACATGAAAGATACAATTCATGTTTAATTCATTATCATCAGATTTCACAACTTTAAGTCACTCTTATATGTATAGGTATACAGATGAAGATGATGAGACAGATAAAGATGCTTTTACATTTGATAGTGGGAACTCCCCTTTTCACATTGACACATTTAATCAAGATATAGTGATCTTATGTCTTTAGCAGCAAAACCTGAGAAATTTGTTAGAACACAAATTTTCCAAATCCTAAAATAGTGCTGTCTTGCGAATAAAGTATAATAGTGTAGCCTGCTGTTAACAATCTAAACCTAACATGCATGGTAATGTAGCCTTCTAATAACCCAATGGCTCTTGTCTTCCTCCTCGTCCTCCTATTTTCTTCCATTATATCTCCAAATGTTCATGCATGCAGCCAAACTGAACGCAGCTCTCTCCTGGCCTCCTTCACCCACATTCTCTCTTCTCCTCCATTTAATTGGAGTTCTTCCATTAACTGCTGCCATTGGAGCGGCATCAGTTGTAATTGTAAGTTCTTTCAAGTCTTTGAATCTCAAATACTAACCTTGATCTGTCATTGCGAAAAGGTATCTTCTTGATTGTGAAATAAGGATCTTGCTTCCTGATTGTGAATAAGGATCTTCTTCTCCTATTCGGCTCTTTATCTCTATCTCTGGATGGGGTGAGTTTTTCTGTTGTGAGAGTGTTTTAGCCGATAGGGAAGGGACCTTATTTATAAGCATCTGTTCCAGTACCTTACCCATCAAGGAGTACTTCAACAGATTCTGTTTGCTTAGGAATATGATGTTTTAATCCATATAGAATTAGGAATCCTTAAGATACTCTTATCTCTGTATAATCGCACTGATTTTTGAGTATCCTACTGGTATTAGGATTAATACTTCCTGATCAATTAGAGTTCCTCCAAACCAGATATGATTAGAAGACCACAACTCAGACTAAGACACGGATTTGTCTTACAGTCTCCCTCTTGGTCAAATAATCACTAAGGAAAACTCATATTGATCACTTTAAGGCCTTGTGAAAGTATATCCAGATAAATTCCCACTAAGCCACTGTCAGTGAAGAAAAATTAGAAGAGACTATCGAGACTTATTGATCATACTGTTATCAAAGTCTTTATAATCATACTTAAAACTCTTCAACACCACATAAGGCTTCGATCAAGATTAAAACTGTAGAATGTAGATGACCTTACTGAAAGTGCTTTAAACAAAGGTCATCTAATTCCTTTGTCCCTGTAAATGACTACCAAGGTCTCAATTTGCATAATCAAAATAGCAAACTGTCATGAATATAATCCTCTCATGGCTACCTTAAATGCATGCTGTGCCATCCATATATATTCAAGTAATCACATGTGCAAATAAATGAGATTGCACAAATATACTATAATTGAATCCTTAAAACTGAAAATCATTCAAATTAAAACACCACTGTATGAGTTTAAATATAAAATAGCAAAACTAGTTAAACTACCAAAACTTGATAACAAAACTCCCACTGTTTTAGTCATCCAAATGAATTGTCAATCCCATGCTAACCACATGTCTGTGAAAAACAGCATTTGGTAACCCCTTAGTAAGTGGATCAGCAACCATTTCATTTGTGCCAACGTGCTCCAACACAGTATGCCCATCTCTAATCTTTTCTTTGACAGTAAAGAATTTAACTTCCAGAATTCTTGATGCCTTTGTTCTTTTATTCCCTTTAGCAAAAAGTACTGTTGCACTGTTATCATTCCAAAGCTGTATAGGTCGTTGAATTGATTCAACCACACCCAAACTAGTGATAAAGTTCTTTAACCACATAGCTTGAGTGGTTGCTTCGTAACAAGCCAGAAATTCTGCCAACATAGTCGATGCAACTGTGAGTGGCTGCTTGTTACTTCTCCATGATATTGCTGCTCCAGCAAATAGGAAAACATATCCTGATGTAGATTTCAAGTCATCTTTGCAACCTGCAAAATCCGCATCAGCATAACCTTCTACTTCCAGTCTGTCACTCCTTTTGTAAACCAGTTTATAGTCCTTTGTTCTTTGCAAATATCTCATGACCCTTTTACCAGCAATCCAATGCGCTTGTCCAGGATTTGATTGAAATCTTCCCAATACACTTACTGAAAAGGCAATATCAGGTCTGGTGCATATTTGTGCATACATGAGACTGCCCACTAATGATGCATAGGGTTTGTCTACCATCTCACGCTTCCCTTGATCTGTTTTTGGTGCTTGATCAGTACTAAATTTGTCTCCCTTCGAAATAGGCACATCTGACCCTGCACAGCCTTGCATGTTGAACCTTTTGAGTATCTTTTCTATATAAGTCTTTTGTGATAGTCCCAACAAACCTCTCTTTCTATTTCTGCTAATTTCAATTCCCAAAACATATGAGGCTTCTCCCAAATCTGTCATGTCGAAATGTTTAGCCAAGAATGCCTTGCAATCATGTAACATGGACATGTTGGTGCAAGCAAGCAGAATATCATCTACATAAAGAATCAGAATTATGAAGTGACTCCCACTCATCTTCATGTAAATGCACTCATCTATGACATTCTCTGTAAAACCATATAGTTTGACAACTTCATTGAATCTTATATACCACTGTCTAGATGCTTGTTTTAGACCATATATTGATTTACATAACTTGCAAACCAGGTTTTCTCCCTTCTCTTGAATGAAACCTTCTGGTTGTTGCATATAAATTTCTTCCTCCAAGTTTCCATTCAAGAATGCAGTCTTAACATCCATTTGATGCAAGTGTAAATCAAAATGAGCTACTAGAGCCATGATCACTCGAAAGGAGTCTTTTGTTGAGACAGGTGAATAGGTTTCATTGAAATCAATTCCTTCTTTCTGTGTGAACCCCTTAGCAACCAATCTAGCTTTATACCTATCTATCTGTCCCTTTGAATCTCTTTTGGTTTTGAACACCCACTTGCAACCAATTGGTTTGCACCCTTGTGGTAAAGACACAAGCTCCCAAACTCCATTCTTTTCCATGGAACCTAATTCTGATTTCATAGCAGCCCACCAATTTTCATTTTTGTCACTCATCATTGCTTGCTTAAAGTTCATAGGATCCTCAATGTCATTCACATCATGCTCTGAATCTTGAAGGTAAACATAATAATCATCATGTAAAGCACGTTTCTTTGGTCTTTCTGACCTTCTTAGTCCTGCAATTATCTGATTATTATTGTCTTCTTGTGTTTGAACTGCATCTTGATTTTCAGGTAGTAAAGCCTGATTTTCGTGAGGTTCTTCTTCAATTACCATAGGGTCTGTACCACTTTGCCCTTCTTGGTTGTTTTGATTGCCATTCAAGTCAAAACATGGTAAAACCAAAATGTCAGTTTGAATTGTTTCCCCAGTTTCTGCAATACCTTCATCAAACTCAAAATTTTCATCTTCAATTGTCTCACTTTCAGATTCTATAAACACTGCCCTCTGAGTTTCTACAAATCTGGTAGTGTTTTTAGGACAATAGAATCTGTATCCTTTAGTTCTATCTGGATATCCTATGAAATAACCACTTACAGTTCTTGAATCCAGCTTCTTTTCTATGGGATTATACAGCTTTGCCTCTGCCTTGCAGCCCCATATTTTCAAATGTTTCAAGCTTGGTTTTCTCTTATTCCAAACTTCATAAGGGATATTCTTGATACTCTTGGTTGGTACTCGATTGAGTATATAATTTGCTGTTTTCAAAGCTTCTCCCCACAGAAAAATTGGTAAGTTTGTGCAACACATCATGCTCCTTATCATATCCTTTAGAGTTCTGTTTCTCCTCTCCGCAATTCCATTTTGCTGTGGAGTCCCTGGATTAGTGTATTGAGCAATGATTCCTTCTTGCTGTAGAAACCTTGCAAAGGGACCAGGATTCCTCCCAGTTTCATCAAATCTCCCATAGAACTCCCCTCCTCAGTCAGACCTTACAACTTTTATCTTTAGGTCTAGTTGGTTTCCACTTCAGCTTTATAGATTTTGAACATGTCCAAAGCACTGGATTTTTCTTTAATCAGATAAACATGTCCAAATCTCGAGTAGTCATCTGTAAAAGTGATAAAGTAGTTAAACCCTTCATGAGTTGGAGTTGGGAATGGTCCACATATGTCTGTATGGATTAATTCCAATACACTTTGACTTCCTACAGCACCTTTCTTTCTTAGGTTGGTCAATTTTCCCTTTGTGCATTCTATACATATATCATCTGCATTATCATGATTCAATGGTGGTAGAACTAATTATTTGCATAGTGTACTGATTCTTTCCTTTGAAATATGTCCAAGTCTTTTATGCCACAGTTTAAATGATGATTCTTTGCATGGTTTGGATTGAACTGAGTTGATTTGCATAGTTTCTTTGTAGTTTAATCGAAACATACCATCCACAATACTTGCTTTTCCAACTAAACTTTTATTTCTGAAAATAGAACAACCAAAATCATCAAAGTTCAAAGTGAACTTTGATTTTACAAGCCTAGTAACTGAGATGAGATTCTTCCTCATTGAGGGAACATAAACCACATCTTCTAAATAAAAAACAAAACCAGAATCTAGTTCAATCCTAACTACTCCAATATAATCTACTTGCACTTTTTCTCCATTGCCTACGAACACCTTCACTTCATCCTTGCTTGGCAGCCTCCTTTTTATGAACCCCTGCAAAGAATTAGTCACATGAATAGATGCACCACTGTCTAACCACCATGAATCATCAGTAAAATCAACTAAATTGGATTCAAAGCAAACCAAAACTTGATCACTTTTACCTTTAGTTTTCTGTTTGTCCAACCACTTCTTATACCTTCTGCATTCCTTCTTCATATGCCTAGTTTTCTTACAGAAAAAGCATTTCAATCCCACTGGTTTCAGAGCATTTGGATTGTTATTATCCTTTTCATTTTCTTTCTCTTTTCCAGCAGCAGTACCTTTGTTCCTATATTCCTTATTTTGCTTTGACTGCACCAGATTCACCATTGTAGCACCTCTTTCTCTTATTATATTATGTTCTTGCTGAACACATATGGTGATAAGATCATTCAGTGGCCAACTTTCCTTTTGAGCGATGTAGGTATCTTTGAGAGACTTAAACTCCTTAGGTAGTGAATTCAAGGCAAGATGAACCATCATATCTTCATCTACATTCATTTTTAAATCCTGCAACTTAGTTCCAACGTCAATCATATTCATGATATGAGCTCTCACACATCCTTGTCCATCATATCTCATATTAATTAGCTGATTTAGTAAGGTACTTTTGACAGCTTTCTCAGACTCCTTGAATCTCTGTGCAATAGCTTCATAGTATTGTTTAGCATTCTCAGATTTGGGAATGCTACCTTTCACAGATGATGCCATTGACCTTTGCATAATCAGCATGCTCATACGATTAGCCTTTTCCCACTTGGCATATTTGGTTTTCACTGCTGCAGAAGCATCTGCAGCTGGTGCTTGAACAGGTTCTTCTCTAAGCACATAGTCATAATCAAGAAAACCTAAAGAAATCTCCAGATCTTGCTTCCATTTTTGGTAATTCGATCCAGTCAGTGTTTCAATGGATTGATAGTTTGAAGGATTCACTGTAAACATATAACAAATAATAAATAACTATCCCCATTAAACTTTACTTAAACATTATCAATTCACACCTGTGGGTTGTGATTTGAACATGTTCCTAAATACTGGAGTTAGAGTTTGAACAAACTTCCTGCACAAGTAGGACTTCTCATCTGTGGATTAAGAAGTTTTCTTGTCAGTATGTTCAGTCTCTTCATCCATATTGTACCATCACATCTGTTATCAGTTTGTGTACTTACTATCTGTGGATAGAAGAAATCACAAAAGGCTACCAGTTGTGATGCAAGTATAGATCAATCTATCGATTGAAAATTACTCTTGCAACAATTAAGTAGCTGTGGCTTACTTAATTTAAGCAATAATAATTCACAGTCTTTGATCAATAGCCTTTCAAGCATGATCGAGCAGATATTCTTGATGCCCTTGATCATACCTTATCACATAAGATATGCAATTGGATAAAGTCTACATGCTTCATGACTAATGATCAAAATTTTATTTTAACAGCAATTTTATATAAATCTGTAGGTTAGATTAGAGAACAAGACCTAGTGCTCTGATACCACATGTAAGTTCTTTCAAGTCTTTGAATCTCAAATACTAACCTTGATCTGTCATTGCGAAAAGGTATCTTCTTGATTGTGAAATAAGGATCTTGCTTCCTGATTGTGAATAAGGATCTTCTTCTCCTATTCGGCTCTTTATCTCTATCTCTGGAAGGGGTGAGTTTTTCTGTTGTAAGAGTGTTTTAGCCGATAGGGAAGGGACCTTATTTATAAGCATCTGTTCCAGTACCTTACCCATCAAGGAGTACTCGAACAGATTCTGTTTGCTTAGGAATAGGATGTTTTAATCCATATAGAATTAGGAATCCTTAAGATACTCTTATCTCTGTATAATCGCACTGATTTTTGAGTATCCTACTGGTATTAGGATTAATACTTCCTGATCAATTAGAGTTCCTCCAAACCAGATATGATTAGAAGACCACAACTTAGAATAAGACACGAATTTGTCTTACAGTAATCAGAATGGTTGGGTCACCCATTTGATCCTGCCCTCCAAAGGGATCAAAGGAGGTTTTAAGCCCGCATCCCTTGCAAATCTCACACATCTTACCCACATCAATATGTCTCACAACTCACTTTATGGCTCACTTTTTCAAACTGAACTCTTCTTGTCCTTGAAAAGTCTTGAGGTCCTCGATTTGAGCCACAACCTTCTTTCTGGAAAGCTACTATCTTCTTTACCTTCCAGCAACATCCTGACAGTGGATTTGTCCAGTAACCTGCATGGGGCAATTCCTCCTACATTCTTCCATGGAGCTTGGCATTTGACTATTTTCAATGCTAGCAATAATGCCTTCTCAAGGTCTATCCCATCCTCTATTTGTCTCCAACATTCTTCTCCTTTGGATGTTTCCTCCAATAATTTTAATGGCATTGCCAGGATTAGGGGAGTGTTCTAAACTGCAGGTTTTTCGTGCTCATCACAATAACATCACAGGATTACTTCCGGAAGATATCTACAATGCTACCGAACTTGAAGAAATTGCATTACATTTCAACTCATTATATGGAGCAATCAGTGACAGAATTGCCAACCTCACCAACTTGGCAATCCTTGACCTCTCCTTTAATCAATTGAGTGGTGTGCTCGCTCTCTATTCGGGAAGCTGTCCAAATTGAGCCACGTAATCCTTGATTTCAACAATCTCCAAGGTTCTTTGCCCCAATCTTTGATGAACTGCACAAATCTTATAGAAGTACGTCTGGGAGACAACAACTTGGGAGGGGATATCTCCACTCTTAATTTCTCGATTAAGCAAAACTTGACCTATATTTGGGAATAATTTCATTGGTAACTTGCCAACAAGCCTTTACTCATGTCGGTTCCTACAAGCAATTCGATTAAGTGACAATAATCTACAAGGACAGATACAACCTGAGATTCTTTCATTGAAATCCTTGTCTTTCCTCTCGCTTGTTGAAACCAGATTGACCAATTTAACTGGGGCAATCAAGATATTAATGCGTTGCAAAACTCTATTGAAATCCTTGTCTTTCCTCTCGCTTGTTGAAATTGACCAATTTAACTGGGGCAATCAAGATATTAATGCGTTGCAAAACTCTACGAACGGTCTTCCTCTCGGGTTCCTTTATCGGTGAGGGGAACCTAGATGATGATGGCATGGTTGATCATGGTGGGTTCCAAAATCTTCGAGTTTTGGGTTTGAGTTGGTGTGAGATCACCGGTTCAATACATATATGGTTATCAAAGCTCAAGAATCTCCAGAGCTTGACTTTGGACAGTAACAGAATCACAGGGTCAATTCCTAGTTGGTTGGGGACTCTTCCAAGACTCTTTCATATGAGATTGCATGACAACCTTATTTCAGGTGAATATCCCAAGCAACTCTGCAGGCTACCAACTTTGGTAAGTCAACTTCCTGAATCTCAGGTAGACGACGATCAATATGAATTTGAATTGCCTGCCATCTCTGGATCAAAAGAAAATCCATCTTTTTTACAGCACGTAGTGTCTTCCCTTCCACCAATCATAGACGTATCTAACAATAACATGAATGGTAGTATACCCACTGAGATCGGCCAATTGATGCTTCTTCACGCGTTGAATCTTAGCGGCAACAACTTCTCTGGAAACATTCCAACCCAAATATCCAACCTACAAAACTTAGAAGCTTTGGATCTGTCCAGGAATGCTTTGTCTGGAAACATCCCATCCCCATTGGCTAGCCTGCATTTCTTGCATGCCCTTAATGTCTCGTACAATGATCTCAGAGGACCAATACCAACAAGCACTCAGCTCCAAAGCCTCAATGCTTCTGCATTTGAGGGGAATCCAAAACTTTGTGGAGCCCCAGTTCTGAATGAGTGCGGGCCGATCAAGGGCATTGATGCAGCAGATAAGAAGAACAACCACGATGTGGACAGTGGTCATTAACTTCCATGGTTTTATATTTCTATTGTGCTAGGCTTCATTGTAGGATTTTGGGGAGTGTGTGGTTCTTTAATTATTAAGAGGATGTGGAGACATGCATATTTTCAATTCACAGACAATGTACAAGATAGGGTCTATGTGATAATGACAATGTGCATGAACAGAGGGTGAAGAGAAAGCTCAGAGGCTAGATATTATTGTACTTTTTTGTCGAAACATGAATTCAATCAAAGCCCACAAATGGGCACGGACGAAAGAAAGAAGCTGGGGCAAAAATCAGCCAACCAAACAGAAAGCAAAACAGAGGAAATGCTCAAAACTTGGATTAATGACATCTTCAGTTTGTTTTTCTTTTTCAACTATCAAAAGTTGATTAATTACATTTCTTTGACACAAGAAATAAATTTAAGATAGATATTACTCTTTCTTTGACACCAAATCTAAACCAAGGCATTGGGGTATCCACGCTAATTCTTGTCTACTCATTGCTCTTCTCTTCTCTTCTTCAGACTCTTCTTTGCGACAACTGGAGAACTGAGTAAGACAACGATCGACTTGTTTTTGTCCGAAACAGAAATGGTTCGGATCATATCGAACTGGGCAGCACTCAATAGTTTTATATTACAAATGTTGGGCCAGACCCGACCCAGTTGTGGCCCAAAATAGCAGAAAAAACTTATCTTTTGAGAATTTGAATTTGAATTTGCAGAGAATTGGAGAGAGCTGAAAATGGTGAAGAAATGAAGCTCAAAGTTGAATGTTGCTATTAGTCATCCTGATTTGGGCATAGTTTTCTACTTCTTCTTGTTTCTGTTATGGTACATAAGGTTGTATGCAAATGTGGTATGTCTAGATTAAATTTGCTCTAGTCTCTACTCTATGAGTGCACTAAACTTACAACTACTAATTATTAAGCCCAACAAAGACCGTATACCCTCTCTTTTGATTTTTTTAAAATTTTTTTTTTGTCGAAACCCTCTCTTTTGATTTGTTTACAACTTTGTTATTTATCATTTATTTTAATTTAAATTGTAAATTTTTTTAAAACTTGGTCATGTGTCAAGCATGTGAGGTTGTTACAGATTGAACGGAATTTGGAAAATTCAACGACAATGACGGAATTGGATATTTATAACGAGTTTTGAGGAATAAATGGGCAGAGAAAATAATTCAATGAATTAAGTTGAAAATCCATATTTTTTTGCTTAGATACGTTGAAGAGAGGTTCCAACTAATGTTGCCAAATTGTAGACCACATTAAGTCTAAAGAGGGGTCCACGATGAGAGCATCAGACCTCCTTATTTCAAAGCCTGCGACGACTCCAAGCACTTGACCTCAGTGCCTCAGTGGAATGCAACCACTACATTCAAAAATCTTGGAAGATTGTCATAGGTTAATTAAAGAAGATAATTGCATTGTCCTCCTTTGAAATTAATTCATTTTACTCAAATATTTGCATCCATAAACATTTGCACTGACCTGGACAGCCAAATCATCTGTAGCTGAAGTTGTATTTGTTGCTAGTTTTGCTTTCACAAGTATGTGCTGCCTTACATTTTGACTACCCATTTTTGTATTCATTTGATATAGTATTCATGACTTTGGACAGCCAAAATCTGTCTTTATTGTTGCTTGCAAAAGGTAGCGTGAAAGAAATTGCATCCAAAAAGAAGATAGAATTATAAGGACAAACTGTGCCGTATTACATCAGGAACGCAAAAGAAAAAAAGAAACGCAAATAAAAAATTAAAATAAAAAGTACATATTAGCCTCTCTTTATCATGTTGATGCGCACTGTTATATCACATATAGCCTATTTTGTACATTGTATATGAATCGAAAATACGCATATCTCCAAGTCTTGTTAATAATTAAAGAACCACACTCCCCAAAATCCCACTATGAACCCTAGCACAATAGAAGAAATATAAAACCATGGAAGTTGATGAAGCCCATTGTCCATGTCTTTGTTGTTCTTCTTGTTATCTTCATTAATGCCTTTATTTGGTCGACCACACTTATTAGGAAGTGGTGCACCACAAAGTTTTGGATTCCCCTCAAAGGCAGAAGCGTTGAAGCTTTGGAGCTGAGTGCTTGTTGGTATTGGTCCTTGGAGATTATTGTACGAGACATTAAGGGCATGCAAGAAATGCAGGCTAGCCAATGAGGATGGGATGTTTCCAGACAAAGCATTCTTGGACAGATCCAAAGCTTCTAAGTTTTTTAGGTTGGATATTTGGGTTGGAATGACTCCGGAGAAGTTGTTGGAGTGAAGAACCAACCTACGGAGAAATTAAAGTACTCTCCTCCCAGGGGAGGAGGGGAAGTGAAAAATATATGTTTCTCTTTCTCATGTAGATATTGCCTCTTTCTTGACTTTGACAACCCATTCTCTTCAAGAGGAGAGGAGGATTGAAGAGAAGTTATGTCTGCGTGAATGAGCTAAAGTTGATATGAAAGAATTTGTCGTTGTCGTTTTCTGCTGTTGTTGCTATTACCGTTGCCGCTACTACCGTCGTTAACGTTGCCTTTGCTTGCTTCGCTTTCAGTTGATGGGGTCATTGTCGTTTCTGTTGATGTGGTCGTGCCCTTTGCCTTTTTTTTTGCCTTTATTTGCCTTTGCTTTGCTTTTGTCTTCCCTTACCCTATTTTTAGGAAACCTTGCCTTTGCCGTGCTCACAAGGTATCTGTGTTCTGCCTTATCTACTTCCGTGCTCACATGGTTTTTGTGTTCTGTTTTATCTATTGTCGTACTCACAAGGTTTCTGTGTTCTGCCTTACCTACTGCCGTGCTCACAGGGTTTCTGTGTTATGCTTTTATGTGTTCTTCTATGCGCCCTATTTGTTAGGGTTTTTATGACAAGACATTCTCTACAGTTGTTCGATTGGTCAATGTCGAGTATGATGTTCTATGACTTGCTTGTCAAGTTGGGCATGGGAAATATCTTTGCCTAAACTTGAGGGGGAGTGTTGGCAAATCCTTATTTAGTTAGGATTTTGGTTTCTTATTTAGTTAGAATTTTGGTTACTTACCATTTATTTAGTCCTATTATAAATGAGATTTATTTCATATTGTAATTTAGATATATTTTCTATTTTATTTAGGGTTAACACATCTTTGTACTTGTATAAATATCTCCATATTGGAGAAGAATAATAATATGAGCAAATATGAGCATATCTGAATATTAGCCCTACTTTGTTTGACTATTAAAGCTTGTCTTCATGTACAGTTAAGTCATATTGGGATTCTTATGTGTTTGTCAGTCAGAGGGTTGCCTTTTAGCATATCCATCAATTTACTGAGTGTGTGGCTCTTGGTGAAGGGATTTCTAAATTAGTTATGTTTAATGCCTTCCGTCTTTTGCTCCGTATATGTGTTTGTCAGTCAGAGGGTTGACAGATGCTAGTTGTGAATGAAGAGAGACAAGATTTGCCACCAAGGTTCTGCTTCTCCTGCCGTTTAACATAAATGGGACGTCAATGTAATGTTGAGATGAGGCTTAACTGGCACTGTCACTATCAGGGCCATGTTTGGCTAGAAAAATAACACCATTTATCTTCCAAATTTTCATGAAGAATTATCAACACGGCAACAACTATGAGTAATTTGGCGTTGTAGACTTTAAATTAAGTGGGTCAAGCCCCCTCTTAAGACCCAATGAGGTCTTCTCCTTGGGTTTTAATAGCAATAATTTGCATTGTGTGGTGGTTGTTTGTCGACGTCTCTATTTGCAGTGATGTCACATATCACATATCAGCTGCCCTCAAAATAAAAAATTAAATTTCAGTCAATCTTACTCTTTAAGATCTTCAGTTTTCTAATATGGAATCACTTCTTGAAAGTGAAAGTCTGCAACGGAGGCTCTAATAGACTAATACTATAGACTTTAAAATAACAAGGTCTTCACTATTTAATGATGATGTGCCTTCTATCTAACAAATATATTATTTTCAACAAAATAGATGAACACGGCTAGAGCTATCCTCTTATGTGCCCTCAATTGAGGGGTATATAGTATATATACCGGTGATTAATGCAAATACAATGTTAGGTTATGCTTAGTTATGATTTTTTAGCTTCCCTTGACAACTTTGTAATTACACATGCAATCAATTAAGCTCAAAGTTTTTAGCTTCCCTTATGCCGAAGCATCTTAGATAAAGACTGCTTCCCTTATGCCGAAGCATCTTAGATAAAGACTGCCCTAGCTCTTGCCTAGCATTATTCACAGATGAAAAATTCGCCTCGATTTGGATTAGAATCCACAGCTTTATCTTCCTTAAAAGGTTGATCAACAAATGCTTTTGGTTTCTAGGGCTCTTTAATTATTTTGAGAAACCTATTTATTAAATTTGGTATCTTTTTTACAGATTGAAAGACATGAATTCTTGCACCATTTGGCTATTTAATTTAACAACCAAACGACCAATCTGCTTTGGGGCTGGGGGGCCCGCTAATTCTTCTCCACTCATTTCTCTTCTCTTCTCTTCTTCCTCTTACAGACAATCTGTTTGAGAATGAGAAGTTGAGAACTGTGAAAGACGACGACGACCCGGTTTAGTCCAAAACTGAAATGGGTCGGATCATATGGAACTCGGGTGTTTATTTATGCATTTCCAGCCTGTGCCTCGAAGGTGTTGGGCCAGACCCGACCCAGTTTTGGCCCAAGATAGCAGCAAAAACTTCTCTTTTGAGACTTTGAATTAGAATTTGCAGAGAATTGAAGGAGACTTTGATTCCATATCTTGAGTTTAACATATTCGTCAGCTGTGCATCTTTTTAGTGTTTTTTGTTTTGATTTCTCACTGATTATTTTTGGAAAGTTGAAATTTGTGACCCTTGATTTCTTGATGGGTTATACATGAAAGTTTATATATAGTCTAGTATGAATTAATAGGAAAGATTTGTAACATGAATAGGGCATCAATCGTATGTTTACATCTGGCTTAACTGTTATCAATTTCAACATTTTGCTCTTCACAACTCAATGCTCTGTTTTTTTTTTTATGGACTTAATGAATATGGGCAAAGTGATAAAGTGTGACAAATTGAGTTTTGGGTGACAAAGTGAGATTCAAATTGAGTTTCAAAGGCCATATCAATAATTAAGTCTTTTTAATTTTATGTTATACTATTTGTGTAGAAAGGGCTTCTTTATGAATGACTGATGCTTGTCTGATACGTGATATTTTTAATGTAGCGGCCTTCGTATGTGGGGCAAACAACTTGGAAAAAATGACCATCCTTCAATTTTCTTAGAAAAATCATCAACAAGAAAACAACTAGTAGTCTGTAATTTTCTCACCTAATTAATGACCAAAGAAAAAACAATATCCCCTAGTCTGTGGAATATTGGAATAAAAAATAAAATTAAAAAGATTACACCAGAAAATATTTAAAAAAGAATGTGATCTTAGGTGGCACAAAAGTCAATTAATTTACTGAGTGTGTGGCTCTTGGTGAAGGGATTTCTAAATTAGTTATGTTTAATGCCTTCCGTCTTTTGCTTCGTATATGTGTTCGTCAGTCCCAGGGTTGACAGATGCTAGTTGTGAATGAAGAGAGACAAGATTTGCCACCAAGGTTCTGCTTCTCCTGCCGTTTAACATAAATGGGACGTCAATGTAATGTATTGAGATGAGCCTTGACTGGCACTGTCACTATCAGGGCCATGTTTGGCTAGAAAAATAACACCATTTATCTTCCAAATTTTCATGAAGAATTATCAACACGGCAACAACTATGAGTAATTTGGCGTTGTAGACTTTAAATTAACTGGGTCAAGCCCCCTCTTAAGACCCAACGAGGTCTTCTCTTTGGGTTTTAATAGCAATAATTTGCGTTGTGTGGTGGTTGTTTGTCGACGTCTCTATTTGCAGTGATGTTTGCCAATAACAGCATATATATATACACGAAGCAACATGCTAGTGCAAGCTTATAGCCCAATGGCTCATGGCTTCCATCTCTTTCTCTTATTCTCTTACATTATATCCACAAATATTTATGCATGCAAACACACTGAACGTAGCTCTCTCCTGTCCTTTGCCTCCACTCTATCTTCCCCTCCTTTAAATTGGACATCCGTTGATTGCTGTCGTTGGAAGGGCATCACTTGTAATCAAGATGGTTGGGTCACCCATTTGCTCTTACCTTCCGAAGGTCTCAAAGGAGGTATCTCTTTATCTTCAATTGTAAACCTCACACATCTCACCCACTTGAACCTTTCTCACAATTCACTTCTTGGTTCACTTGAAACCAAACTCTTCTTGTCTTTGAATCGCCTTGAGATCCTTGATTTGAGCTATAACCTTCTTTCTGGAGAGCTACCACTTTCTCTGCCATCCGACAATATTTGGATAGTGGATTTGTCCAGCAATCACCTCCGCGGTGCAATTCCACCTTCATTCTTCCAACAAGCTAGCAACTTGACTAGTTTCAACGTCAGCAACAATACCTTCACAGGGTATGTCCCATCCTCTATTTGTCTCCAATTGTCTCCCTTCGTTAGGCTTTTGGATTTTTCCGCCAATGAATTCAGTGGGAACCTTTCTCCAGGACTAGGGGAGTGTTCCAAACTGCAGGTTTTTCGTGCTGGTCGCAATAACATCTCAGGATTACTTCCAGAAGATATCTATAATGCTACCGAACTTGAAGAAATTGCATTACCTCTGAATTCAATACATGGAGCCATTAGTGATAAAATTGTCAACCTCACTAACCTTGCCATCCTTGACTTCAATTTTAATCATTTTGGTGGTGAGCTTCCTCTCAATTTGGGGAAGCTCTCCAAGTTGAAGTTTGTGACCCTTGATTTCAACAATTTTAAAGGTTCTTTGCCCCCATCTTTGATGAAATGCACAAATCTTGTAGAACTACGTTTGGTATCTAACAACTTGGAAGGAGATATCTCCATGCTTGATTTCTCGAGACTTCGTCAACTTACTAAACTTGACCTAAGGATCAATAACTTCACTGGTACGGTTCCAGTAAGCCTTTACTCATGTAGGTCCCTAAAAGCCATTGGATTGAGTGGAAATCATCTAGAGGGACAAATACAAGCTGAGATTCTTCAATTGAAATCCTTGTCCTTCCTCTCGCTTGGTTACAACCAATTCACCAACCTCACAGGGGCAATGAAGATATTGATGAGTTGTAAAAGTCTTCACGCACTCTCACTTGCTGGTTCCTTTGAAGGTGAGGTAATGCCATATGATGATGACATGGTTGATTTTGACGGATTCGAAAGTCTTCGGGTATTGAGTTTGGCTAATTCTCGCTTCACTGGTCAAATACCTTTATGGTTATCAACGCTCAAGAATCTAGAGATCTTGGCTCTGGGTAATAATCAAATCACAGGACCAATTCCAAATTGGTTGGGGACTCTTCCTAGACTTCTTTCTCTAAACTTGGCAAGTAACCGAATTTCAGGTGAAATTCCAAAGCAACTTTGTAGACTACCAAGGTTAGTAGTATCTGAACCTCTTGCATCTCAAGTAGACCAATATGAATTTGAATTGCCTGCCATCAACGTAGCCACAAATCACATTCTTCCAACGCAAAAATTGTCTTTTTATCCAGCAAGGATAGACTTATCTAACAATAACATTGTTGGTAATTTACCTACTGAGATCGGCCAATTGCACCTTCTCCGCCAGTTGGATCTTCACTCCAACAAATTCTCTGGTGTCATTCCAGACCAAATATCTAACCTAAAAACTTTAGAGGTTTTGGATCTCTCCATGAATCATTTGTCTGGAAATATTCCATCGTCATTGGCGATCCTTAATTTCTTGAAAGAATTTAATGTCTCGTACAATAATCTTGAGGGACCAATACCAATAAGCACTCAAATCCAAACCTTCAATACTTCTGCCTTTGAGGGGAATCTAAAACTTTGTGGTGCCCCACTTCCAAATAAGTGCAGATCAAATAAGGACATTGATGAAGATAACAAAAGCAACAAAGACATGGACAAAGGGCTTCATCAACTTTCATGGTTTTATATTTTCACTGCGTTGGGGTTCATAGTGGGATTTTGGGGAGTATGTGGCTCTTTAGTTGTTAACAAGACATGGAGATATGCATATTTTCGATTCGTCGGCAATGTACAAGATAGGTTGTATGTGATGGTAGCAATGCGCATCAACACGATGAAAAGAAGGTGTAGAGGCTAGACATATTATTGTAGTTTTTATTTTACATTTTTTTTTGCTTTTCTTTTTTTCTTCTTTTCTTTTGTGTTACTCATGTAATAAGGCATCATTTGTCCTTATAATTATGTCTTCTTTCTCGGTTGCGATTTCTTGACGAAAGGTCTGCAACCACGCATGGTATACTTGACTAATATTATATGCAATCCCATCACATTGACTTTGGACGCCCAATCACTATAGTCTATAGACTTCAAAATAACAAGGTCTTTTTTGATAAAAAAAAATAAATAAATAACAAGGTCTTTGCTTTGTGTTGTGGGGTTATGGTTGTTTGCCAATTTCTCAGTTTGCAAGTGATGTTTGGCCCTTTAATGTTGCGTCAATAATCTCAAGCCAATGGGCTACCACCACAGTGGTAGTGGCTTTCCCCTTCTCGCTTAAAATCCCGTTGTCCATTTCAAGAATAACCCCAAACCTCTTGAGCTAAAAAGTCGGTAGCCCATACTTTTATATTACAAATGTTGGGCTAGACTCGACCCAATCTTGGCCCAATACGGCAAAAAAAGCTTATCCTTTATGACTTTGAATTAGAATGAGCAAAGAATTGGAGGAGAGCTGGAAATGGCAAAGAAAGGAAGCTCAAAGAAATGAAAGAAATTATGCCTTTATTTTCTCATATCATATATAGCTATCCAGACCTGTGGGCAATGTCAACACACGAAAGAACTTGCTAGTACTGCAG
This sequence comes from Prunus kanzakura, assembly GCA_020521455.1. Taxonomy (NCBI): domain Eukaryota; kingdom Viridiplantae; phylum Streptophyta; class Magnoliopsida; order Rosales; family Rosaceae; genus Prunus; species Prunus kanzakura. Next base: position 170,521 of record BPUM01000869.1, on the reverse strand, counting down.
CAGCCTTAACCCAATGAAATATGGCTTCCTTCTCTTCTTATTTTCCTCTTCCATTATTATGTCCACACATAGTCGTGCATGCAACCAAACTGATCGCAGCTCTCTCCTGTCCTTTACCCTAACTTTATCTTCTCTTCCTTTAAATTGGACCTCTGATAATTGTTTTAATTAGAAGGGCAACACTTGTAATCAAGATGGTTGGGTCAACCATTTGCTCTTGCCTTCCAAAGGGCTCAAAGGAGGTATCTCTCATTCTCCACTTGGAAATCTCACACATCTCATCCACTTGAACCTTTGCCACAATTCACTATATGGTTCACTTGAGACCCAATTCTTGTTGTCTTTATTGAATCGTCTTGAGATCATTGACTTGAGCTATAACCGTCTTTCTAGAGAGCTACCATCCAACAATATCCGGACATTGGACTTGTCCAGCAATCATTTCCATGGAGCAATTCCATCTTCATTCTTCTAGAAAGCTAGCAAATTGACTAGTTTCAATGTTAGCCACAATACCTTTACAGGGTATGTCCCATCCTCTATTTGTCTCCATTCTTCCCTGCCTTCGGCTATTGGATTTTTCATCCAATGTATTCAATGGCAACCTTGCTCTTGGCAAGGGAAGTGTTTTTAACTACAGGTTTTTTGTGCCGGTCACAATAACCTCTCAGGATTACTTCCAGAAGATATCTACAATGCTACCGAACTTGAAGAAATTGCATTACCTCTCAATTCACTACATGTAGCCATTAGTGATAAAATTGTTAGCCTCGCCAACCTTTCCATCCTTGATCTCTCCTTTAATCATTTTGGTGGCGAGCTTCGTCTCCATTCGGGGAAGCTATCCAAGTTGAAGTTTGTGATCCTTAATTTCAACAATTTAGAAGGTTCTTTGCCCTCATCTTTGATGAAATGCACAAACCTTGTAGAACTACGTTTGGTATCCAACAATTTGGAAGGAGATATCTCCATGCTTGATTTCTTCGAACTTAGTCAACTTATTAAATTTGACCTAAGGATCAATGGCTTCACTGGTACGGTTCCAGTTCGCCTTTACACATGTAGGTCCCTAAAAGCCATTGGATTGAGTAGAAATCATCTAGAGGGACAAATACAAGCCGAGATTCTTTCATTGAGATCCTTATCCTTCCTCTCGCTTGGTTACAGCCGATTCCCCAACCTCATAAGCCCAATGAAGATAAAGTCTTAGCACACTCATGCTTGGTGGTTCCTTTAAAGGTGAGGGAATACCATCAGATGATGACATGGTTGATTTTGACGGATTCCAAAATCTTAGGGCATTGAGTTTGTCTAATTCTAACCTCATTGGTGAAATACCTCTATGGTTATCAAAGCTCAAGAATCTAGAGATCTTGCTTCTGAATTCTAATCAAATCACAGGGTCAATTCCAAGTGGGGTTGGACTCTTCCTAGACTGTTTCATATAAGCTTGGGAGACAACCGAATTTCAGGTGAATTTCCAAACAAACTTTGTAGACTACCAAGGTTGCTTTATGAACTTATTGCATCTCAAGTAGACCAATATGAATTTGAATTGTCTGTCTTCAGCGGAGTAACCGTAAATCAAACTTTTCGACTGTATAAATTTTCTATTTTCCAGTAATGATAGACTTATCTAACAATAACATTGTTGGTGATATATCTACTGAGATCAACCAATGGCACCTTCTCCGCCAATTGGTTCTTTACTCCAACAATTTCTCTTATGTCATTTCAGACCAAATATCTAACCTAAAAAATTTAGAGGTTTTGGATCTCTCCATGAATCATTTGTCTGGAAAAATTTCATCGTCATTGGTGAGCCTTAATTTCTTGAAAGAATTTAGTGTCTCATACAATAATCTTGAGGGACCAATACCAATAAGCACTCAAATCCAAACCTTTAATGCTTCTGCCTTTGAGGGGAATCTAAAACTTTGTGGTGCCCCATTTCCAAATAAGTGCAGACCAAATAAGGGCATTGATGAAGATAACAAAAACAACAAAGACATGGACAAAGGGCTTCATCAACTTCCATGGTTTTATATTTTAGCTGTGTTGGGGTGTCACATCCTGGGATCGGCTCCATCGTAGCACGATATTGTCCACTTTGGGCCCCCCTCTCTGCCCTCACGATTTTGTTTCTGGAAGCTCACAAGCAACTTCCCAGTGGGTCGCCCATCCTGGGATTGCTTTAGCCCCAACTCGCTTAACTTCAGAGTTCCCATGACTCTGAAGCCAGTGAGCTCCCAAAAGGCCTCATGCTAGATGGAGGAGGGCATGCACATATAAGGCACATCACCCCCTTTCCGTTAGTCGATGTGGGATGTTACAATCCACCCCCCTTAGGGGCCCAACGTCCTCGTCGACACACTCGCACCAGACGGCAGAGCGGCTCTGATACCAAATTGTCACATCCCAAGATCGGCTCCGCCATAGCACGATATTGTTCGCTTTGGGCCCCCCTCTCTGCCCTCACGGTTTTGTTTCTGGGAACTCATGAGCAACTTACCAGCTCGCTTAACTTCGGAGTTTCCATGACTTCGAAGCCAGGGAGCTCCCAAAAGGCCTCATGCTAGATGGAGGCGGGCATGTACATATAAGGCACATAATTCTATCTCCGTTTGTCGATGTGGGATGTTACAATCCACCCCCCTTAGGGGCCCGACATCCTCGTTGGCACACTCGCACCACACGGGAGAGTGACTCTGATACCAAATTGTCACATACAGGATCACTTCACCGTAGCACGATATTGTTCGCTTTGGGCCCCCCTCTTTGCCCTCACGGTTTTGTTTCTGGGAACTCACAAGCAACTTCCAAGTGGGTCACCCATCCTAGGATTTCTCTAGCCCCAACTCGCTTAACTTCGAAGTTCCCATGACTCCAAAGCCAGTGAGCTCCCAAAAGGCCTCATGCTAGATGGAGGTGGGCATGTACATATAAGGCACATCACCCACTCTCCGTTGATCGATGTGGGATGTTACACATGATATAGGTCCCTGCCTGCCCACCCCACGAGCACGGCACATAGTTCTTTGTAAATGAGCTTGTGATACTCAAGATTCAGCTTGAGGCTTACATTGAGGATATGCGTTCTAGCATTGCGTTTTCAAGTTTAAAAGGGATTGGAGATCTTGGAAAAATAAAAGGTTTAGTGTGAGAAAGACAAGGTATATCCATTGGTTTACTTGCTTGTAACATTAGCATTGATTTTGCTAGTTGCTATTGCCATCGTCAAAAGAGCATTTTCAGCCATGAATGTTTGAAGAATTGATTGCGAAATCGGATGGGAAATTACATGGTTATATATCTGTACATATTGAAAGAGACATATTTGATGGCATTGATAATGAAGCCATTATATATTCTACGATTTCAGAACATGAAAACGCGTTGAGGAAGATTGTAATGTATTTCATGTAAAACATTATGGATTAAATATATAAACTTTGTCTTAGGTATGTTATGTTTCATGCCTTTTTGTCTTGTGGTTCATACACCATTGTTGTACTAAAAATCAACTACAGTTGATCTATTTGGTCCGTGACTTGTAGATAGGAAGTCAATGTAATGTTGAGATCAGGCTTGACTAGCAATGTAAAGTTCCAAATTTTCAAGACAAATTATCAATATTTTGCTCAAGTCCTTTGAATTAAGAAGCTCAAGTCCTCTTGTGGTGGCCCCCTCTTAAGACCCGATGAGCTCTTCTCTTTGAATATATAATTTGCATCATGCGGTTGTTGTTTTGCCGACTTCTCAATTTGATTCCATATCTTGGCTTTGACATATTCATCCGATGCGTCTTGTTCATCTTTTTAGTGTTTTTTGCTGTGATTTCTCACTGATTATTTTCGGGAAGTCGAAATTTATGACCCTTGATTTCTTAATACATGAAAGTTATTATATATAGTCTAATACGAATTAATAGAAAAGATTTTTATAACATGAATAGGGCATCAACGTATGGCTTGACCGTTATCAATTTCAACATTTTGCTATTCACAACTCAATGCCTTGTTATTTTTTATGGAGTTAATGAATATGGGCGAAGTGAGACGGAGAATTGAGTTTCAAAGGATAAAGTGTGACAAATTGAATTTTTGGTGGCGAAGTGGGATTCAAATTGAGTTTCAAATGCTATATCAATAATTAAGCCTTCTTAATGTTATGTTCTGCTATTTGTGTAGAAAGGGCTTCTTTATGAATGACTGATGCTTGTCTGATACGTGATATTTTTAATGTAGCTGTCTTCATATGTGGGGCAAACAACTTGGAAAGAATGACTACCCTCCAAATTTTCTTAGAAAAATCATCAACAAGAAAACAACTTGGAACTTGGACTTTGGGTGATTGAGATGGAAGATGCGCTGGTATCACATATCAGCTGCCTTAAAAATCAAAAATGAAATTTCAGTATAAGAAGATCTTCGCTTGAGGATGAAACTACTTCGGAGTCAATGTCTCTTCAACGTACCAAGGTTCTGCTTCTCCTGTAGTTTAACATGAATAGGACGTCAATGTATAGTTGGATCAGGCTTGACGGACACTAGTACTCTCAGGCCATATCTATCTGGCAAGAAAAATAACACCATATATCCTCCAAATTCCATGAAAAATTACCACCATGTGTCACAGTAACAACTTTGAGTACTTTGAAGGCGTTGTGGACTTTAACTTTGCATCGTTTTCAAGCATGGTTGCTCTTATATATATAAATACCTGCTTTGTCGTGAGCAACGACACATACACAAAGCAACTGTCTAGTGCAAGCTTATAACCTAATGGCTCGTGGCTTCCTTCTCTTCCTCTTATTCCCTTACATTATATCCACAAATATTCATGCCTGCAAACAAACTGAACGCACCTCCCTCCTGTCCTTTGCCTTTGCTCTATCTTCTCCTCCTTTAAATTGGACAGCCATGGATTGCTGGCATTGGAAGGGCATCACTTGTAATCAAGATGGTTGGGTCATCCATTTGCTCTTGCCTTCCAAAGGGCTCAAAGGTGGCATCTCTCCCACTTCACTTGGAAATCTCACACATCTCACCCACTTGAACCTTTCCCACAATTCACTATATGGTTCACTTCAAACTCAGTTCTTCTTGTCTTTAAATCGACTCAAGATCCTTGATTTGAGCTATAACCATCTTTCTGAAGAGCTACCGCTTTCTCTGCCGTCCAACAATATCCAGAAACTGGATTTGTCTAGCAATCACTTCTATGGTGCAATTCCATCTTCATTCTTCCACCGAGCTAGCAACTTGATTAGTTTCAATGTCAGCAACAATACCTTCACAGGGTATGTCCCATCCTCTATTTGTCTCCATGCTTCTCCCTTCCTTAGGATATTGGATTTTTCTTCCAATAAATTCAGTGGTAACCTTGCTCCTGGGCTGGGGGAGTGTTCCGAACTACAAATTTTTCATGCTGGTCATAATAACCTCTCAGGGTTACTTCCAGAAGATATCTATAATGCTACCAAACTTGAAGAAATTTCATTACCTCTCAATTCACTACATGGAGCTATTAGTGATAAAATTGTCAACCTCACTGACCTTGCCATCCTTGACCTCGACTTTAATAATTTTGGCGGCGAGCTTCCGCTCAAAATGGGGAAGCTCTCCAAGTTGAAGTTTGTGACCCTTGATTTCAACAATTTTGAAGGTGCTTTGCCCTCATCTTTGATGAATTGCACGAACCTTGTAGAACTGCATTTGGGATCCAACAACTTGGAAGGAGATATTTCCAAGCTTGATTTCTCCAGACTTAGTCAACTTACTAAACTTGACCTGTGGTACAATAACTTCATTGGTACGGTTCCAGTAAGCCTTTACTCATGTTGGTCCCTAAAAGCCATTCGATTGACAAGAAATCATCTAGAGGGACAAATACAAGCTGAGATTCTTTCATTGAAATTCTTGTCCTTCCTCTCGCTTGGTTACAACCAATTCACCAACCTCACAGGGGCGATGAAGATATTAATGAGTTGCAAAAGTCTCCACGTACTCTTGCTTACTGGTTCCTTTAAAGGTGAGGGAATGCCAACTGATGATGACATGGTTGATTTTGATGGATTCCAAAATCTTCTGTTTTTGAGTTTGGCTCGTTCTGACCTCATTGGTCAAATACCTGTATGGTTATCAAAGCTCAAGAATCTAGAGGTCTTGCAACTGGGTTTTAATCAAATCACAGGGCCAATTCCAAGTGGGTTAGGGACTCTTCCTAGACTGTTTTATATAAGCTTGCCCAACAACCGAATTTCAGGTGAATTTCCAAAGCAACTTTGTGTTCACCCGTTTTGATTTATCTCCTGAGATGACAGGGCAAAGTTCCCCATTAATTCAGAGACCATATTTTGGTCAGTAAATTAACTTTCTTTATGTGTTGAGCGTGCCACTGTTAGCAATTTTTCAACCCTAACAGACTTATGGTAAAAATAACTTGCGCCCCAAGTTACTGACTTTGAATAAACGACTGTGAATTTGGGTGAGGAATATCTCCCAAGTAAGTTCTTTTCTATGCCTTAGACTGGTAAGGACTTTTACAATTTATCTCAGTGTAAAAACCGGCAGTTCTGGCCAGAACAACTGATAACAGATTGAACTGATTTCAGACAGAACTCCCCTTTACAAGACCCAAAAAGGGAAAACTGACTATATGAAAACAAAAGGAGGGCTGTGCTTCCATTTCTGCGTGGTTAGTTGCCTCTGTTCTGGGCTGGATTGGGTATGTCTGTGCTGGATTGGACTCTGAACAGCTTCCACTGTTAGGCTTCGGCTGCAAATCGATACCAAAGCTTGAGTTTGGCAGAGCTTTAATCTATTTCAAGCCCTGGATGGCTTTTGGATGGGCAGAACTGGGACTTCTCCAGTCTGAAAGGGGCAGAAGTGACTGGACTTGAGCTGAGGATGTACTGCAGTACCTGTGCTGCTTAGTCAGGGCTCTTTATAAATTTGTTGAGGTTTTCATTTTTGAGAAAACTCGAACTCTGCTAAACTTGGCTTTTGCTGAACCAAATTTGTAACGAGAGAAATCTCGTTATTGAGTTGTGAACTGGGATTCAAATCAGAAACAAGGATCTATCTGCCTTTGCTGGGAGAAAATAGGATGATTCTGCAAGCTTGTCTGAAAAGCTTTTGAATTTGAAGTACCTCTGGCTCTGAATCTGTTGGAGCTTGTTTTGGGATTCTTGTGATCAGGTGATCATTTGAGTGTTTGTCTTTTGACTGAGTTTTTGGTTGTGGTTGATTGATTGTTGTTTGCTCTGTTCACCCTCTCTTGTATATATAGGAAACGTTTTTCTGAGAGTGGGCGGCAAGTAATCAAAAGATCTTTCAATTTTTAATTGAAACAAAACAAGGGTTCCATCCAATTTCTGGCAAATAAATACTCAACGATCAGTTCTTGAGGTGACTGCTTCTGTATTTTGATGGGGTGCCATGCTTGTTCTTTCATTTCAACTGCTTTTGTAAAAGTCTGTAATTTTGAGATGGCAAGTTTTCAGCTTTTGAACAGCTCCCTGTTTCCTGCTCATCTTCTTTTCTCAGAGGCAGAGTCTGCTTATCTCTTGGAAATGGCGTTTTCTCTGGAACAGAAAATATCTTCTGAATACTAAAACGGGGTTTGATCTCCTGGTCACTGAATTTTCCTCAGAGACGCTCTTCTTTTATACCTGCCCCTGTTCAATCTTTTAACTCAGCCGTTTTTATTGACTTTTCTAAGTCAGGGATCACGTGGGACTGTTTTAAAAGATCAGCTGGGTTTAGTTCACTTTTGGGCCCAATTCTAGTTTTTTCCGAGGCCCAGGTCTTTTCTAGACTTCTACTGTTCCTCAGCCCTCAATGCTTTGGGTCGAGTTTATTGTTCCGGGCCTGTCTTTTTGGAAACGATGTGGGCCTTTGTTCTCGAACTGGGCGCACCAAATTGTAGCCCAAACACTTTGTAGACTACCAAGGTTGCTTTATGAGTCTATTGCATCTCAAGCAGAGCAATATGAAATTGAATTGCCTGTCTACAGCCACATTGAAACCACAAGAACCTTTCCATTGCAGAAATTGGCTTTTTATCGAGCATGGATAGACGTAGCTAACAATAACATTGTTGGAGATATACCTACTGAAATCGACCAATTGCACCTTCTCCAAGGGTTGGTTCTTAGCTCCAACAACTTCTCCGGCATCATTCCAGACCAAATATCTAACCTAAAATATTTAGAGATTTTGGACCTCTCCACAAATCACTTATCTGGAATAATCCCATCGTCATTGACTAGCCTTAATTTCTTGAAATATTTTAATGCCTCATACAATAATCTTGAAGGACCAATACCAACAGGCACCCAGCTCCAAAGCTTCAACGCTTCTGCCTTTGAGGGGAATCCAAAACTTTGTGGTGCCACACTTCCAAAAAAGTGCGGACAAAATAAGATCATTGATGCAGATAACAAGAACAACAGAGACGTGGGCAATGGGCTTCATCAACTTCCGTGGTTTTATATTTTTGCAGCGTTGGGGTTCATATTGGGATTTTGGGGAGTTTGTGGTTCTTTAATTATTAACAAGACGTGGAGATATGGGTATTTTCGATTCACAGACAATCTACAAGATAGGCTCTATATGATGGTAATAGTGCGCATCAACATGATGAAAAGAAGACTTAGAAGCTAGATATATATTATTAATATTGTACTTTTTATTTTGCATTTTCAGTTTGCTTTTCCTTTTTTTCATTTTGTGTACCTAATATAATGTAATAAGGCACAGTTTGTTCTTATAATTACGTCTTCTTTTCCGGATGTGATTTCTGCACCCTACCTTTTCAAGTAACAACTTCAGCTACATATCAGCTGCCAAAAATGATGTACATATCAGCTGGGCAGAGTTCAGTTTTACAAAGAGTAGCACCGATTTGTTCAATATGGGAACTGAGTACAAAAATGTGTATAAAAAGTTCGATGTAGCACCAATTGATCTTCTTTATCTTTGTTAGTAAATTATTGCTTCCATTGTATGCATTCTGTTTTTATTTTTGGTCGAAAATATGCATTTTGTTCCAAGAAAACAACTTTGATTCACATTGAGATCCTTGATTTAAGCTATAACATTCTTTGATTCACATGAAAACAGTGGAAGCAAATATTTTCGTCTCCAATTATAGCATGCCACGTGGAAAGAAGAATATTCCTTAAATTAATTAATTGAACCAATTTATTTGGCCAATTAATTAATAGGGATAATATCTTAATTATAGGATATTATCTTTATTTAATAATATTATCTTATTAAATAAAGATAATATCATTAATTCAGATATTATCCTAATAAGGAGATATAGTCATCATCAAATTAGGAGATTTGGATCCCAATCAAATCCCTAATGGACTCAATCTCTACAATTTGGGTAAAGAATAAACTTCTTCCTAATAAGAATTTTATTCTCTACGAAACCCTAGCCTCTGAGGCTCCTATAAATAGATGGCTTCATTCATCAATCAAGGTACTTCTAAAACTCGAGAAAATACCCAAAGCTCCCTCCATCTCTCTCTCCTTAGCCGCCGAAGACGCCACCACCGCTGCCGACCATACATCTCTCCTCATATATTACATACACGGCTTTGGCCACCACATACGGCTCCAGCTGCCTGATTCACACCATATATACATCTCTGCACTCTTTTTTAGCTATTATTTCTCATAGATTTAATCGAACTAACTTAGGCATCGGAGGGCCTTTGGCCAACATTGTGGTCTATTTACTCCGGTCTTTTCTACAGAAATCGAGGAAGAGAGAGAAAGAAGATCAAAGGTTGAAGAATCACAAAGCGAATATTCTCCCACGAGGATTTTTGCACAAACAAAAATAACTTTGAATTTGGACTTTTATTCACATCAAAATAAACTTGGACTTTTATTCACATCAAAATAACAAGGTCTCGCTTTGGTTTCATATTGTACGAGTCGTTCTATGGTTAGGGTGTTATATATAGACCTTAAATGTGAACATTCATATTAGCCACATGATTCATTTGAATAGTAACTTCACTTAAGTTTAATGAAATGATCTTATGGCTAATATGAAGGTTCACGTGAAGGGTCCATATATGACACCCTCACTATAGAATTTTGCCATACTGCAAATCTCTATTTGACGTAGGGCTTTGGATAATTTGTGTTGTGTGGTTAGGTCATCCCCACCACGAGGCTCTTAAATTGTAAAGCCCAATGACATGCATTTTGGGCTCTTAAATTGTAAAGCCCGCCGGAGCAATATACATATCTATGTACCTGGATAGAGCCCCTTTAGCCTGAGCAGACAACACCCATTTAAAAGCTGATGCCCGCGTCAGGTTCTGATCCCACTCGCCCAACGCATCTGTTCTTTCTTGCTGTCGGAATACCGTATGATATCAATATGGATTTAGCCTAAATCATGAATACAAACTGCCATGAACCTCTTTTCGGTCCGGACTGACATTACTTCGATACAAGAAATAAATTTAAGATATATTTTACATAACTAAATCTAATCTATAATTTGAAGAGATTTTGCCTGTGGATGGTCTAAAAGCCAAGAAACGTTCTTTAAAGTAGATTGAAATGTTATGTTGCCAAACTTTCATCCTGACTACATAATGATATGATCTGCCAAACCAATAACCTTGATTGATAGTCCGACAAAAGAATGCTTCTATGAAAAAACAAACATAAAGGCTTCAGCTCAATAAGTTCTTCAAGGCTTTCATAGGAAAAACTGCATCGAGCCGCAACAGATATCTGTATGTAACTGTCAGACTCAAACAATTGACAAAACTATGTCAAAGCAATTGTAGACATCCCCCTGATTTTTGCGAACCCCATTACCAGAAAACTCATTTTGACAGATTTGTTTAGAGAACGAGTGAAATATTTGAAGAAAACTACCATTACATATCACCTGCATTATGTGAAGGTTGCAGTGCAGAACTCAGTGAAGCGATTGCCTCGTGGTTTTGGCTACGTTATTTGAAGTTAGAAGTTAGAAGCTCCAAGAGATCATGCATAAGCATCCGAGGATAGTTGAAAGGGAGCATGCTGCAAAATCCATGACATAACAGTAGAAAACTATCAAACCCACCACCACTACAAATCACACGCATATCGCCTATTGCCCACTAGCACTAGGTTTCAATTTCATTAACAACTTCAGAGCATGCTTGTTTACATACTTGAAGATGGTTTAACATTTAGTCCATCAAGCATCTACACAAATACGTGCACTGACATAAATAAAAATCTTCAAGAGCAAGTTGTTTCCCTAACCAACAAATAAAATAGTGCAATGTATGAATGTCCAAAGTATATAAATAGAAGCATGCATGCTATGGTATTCCAATGGGGAACCACAAGCCACCTTATGCCGAAGCATCTTAGATAAAGACTGCCTGAACTGTTGCCTAGCACTATTCACAAATGACAAATTCACCTCGATTTGGATTAGAATCCACAGCTTTATCTTCCTTAAAAGGTTGATCAACAAGTTCAATAGACATAATACATTCTAAGATGAAAATCTTCCCAGTACTCACAATAGGTCCCCCTACACACACACCTTCTTACTCAATAATCATCCTCAAGAAGGCTGCATAGTGCATGAATCACACTATAAAGTTGAGAGAAAATGTCACAAAAGAAGCACAAATGCATAGACAATCGAAATTCCTCCACAATCCCCATTACCAGTGACTAAAATTTTGCACACGGAGCACATCAAACCCACAGAGAGCCTAATCTCAAGATGATTTTTATTTTAATTTTTTTGAGAAAGTTATTTGACTAAATTTGGTATATTGAAATTGATTGAAAGACATGAATTCTTGCACCATTTTCTATACAATTTAACAACCATACAAACTCAAAAAGAAGCCAAAGCTCAAGCTTACTTGCCAAATTCCATCATAAAAATTGAAAATTCGCCTTAAAACAACAGGAAGATTTCATAGTACATCAGTGAAACTTGAAATCATTACATTTATGATTTATCATTATTGTCACCAGCAAGACTTTCAAATAAAAAACCTGGAGATCACTCAAGGGCATTTGCGGCATTTTCAGGGAGCTGTTGCTGCTGCTGCTGTAAAATTGACTTGTTCTGAAGCTCACGCCATTTATTGATTCCAACAGTGCAAATAACTACCCACAAAGAAAAAAAAAATTCCGCCAAACATTTAAAAAGGAAAAAGAAGATGAAGAAGAAGACTCTCTCTCTCTCTCTCTCTCTCTCAAAAACCAAAGACTTGAAATTGAAATGAAATTTCATGACTTACAGCCAGCGCCGACAAAATAAAGCAGACGGAGGAGCTTTGGAGCTGGGGGGCCCGCTAATTCTTCTCCACTCATTGCTCTTCTCTTCTCTTCTTCAGACTCTTCTGTGCGAGAAGTTGAGAACTGAGAAAGACTGCGTCCTGTTTTGGTGCAAAACTTAAATGGGTCGGATCATATCAAACTCGGCCCGAACCCAATGCTTTTATATTACAAATGTTGGGCCAGACCCGACCCCGTTTTGGGCTAAGATAGCAGAATAAACTTTCTTTTTGAGACTTCAAATTAGAATTTGCATAGAATTGGAGACTTTGATTCCATATCTTGGCTTTAACGTATTCATCTGATGTGTCTTGTCCATTTTTTAAGCGTTTTTTTGCTGTGATTTCTCACTGATTATTTTTGGGAAGCTCTCCAAGTTGAAATTTGTGACCCTTGATTTCAACAATTTAGAAGGTTCTTTGCCCCCATCTTTGATGAATTTCACAAACATTGGGAAGCTCTACACTTGGGATCCAATCCAACAACTTGGAAGGAGATATCCGCATGCTTGATTTTTCCAAACTTAGTCAACGAACTAAACTTGACCTGAGGGTTAATAACTTTACCGGGATGTTTCCAATAAGTCTTTACTCATGTAGGTCCCTGAAAGCAATTCGATTGAATTTAAAATTTAAATCATCTAGAGGGGAAAATACAACCTGAGATTCTTTTATTAAAATCCTTGTCCTTCCTCTCAATTGGTGGCAATAGATTGACCAATGTCACAATTGCGTTGCAGAAGTCTACGCACACTCTTCCTTTCAGAATCCTTTATAAATGCATCATTTTCAACCTAGCTAAAGAAAATCAATAAATTATGGATGCCTTTAGGTGCTCCTTTATATATACCAGTGTTTTCAAAGGCATGCCTTCGCGCGCTTCGGAGCGCGCGTCGGAGCGAGGCGGCAGGAAAACGCCCGAGGCGGTCGACTGTTTAGCGAGTTGCACGTTTAGCGCGGGGAAGGCGTAAGGAGGCGTTGCAAGGCGTTGCAAGGCGTAGTGAGGCGGAGCAAGGCGCTCTTGATCTGAACCGGAAGAAATTTTGAGCGTCTGCAATTTGGCTGCGGCGCTGCGAGGAAGAGGACTTCGCGAGGAAGACGACTCAGTTTTTATTTTATTTTAGGTTATTGTAACGAAACGACGTCGTTTCGATTGAAGTGTTTTATAAAAAAACTTAAAAGTGAAACGACGTAGTGTTTTGAAAAAATGCAAAACGCTAGTTTCTGTTTTTTTTTTTCCTTCCCTTTATTGTAAACATGCTATCCCTTTATTGTATTAAACTTAAGGCAAGATTAATTCTTGCCTTTTATATCTCCAGCCGTAGCTTTTCTACTTACCCTTTTTTTTTATTTATTTTTTTTATTCTCTTAAATTAATATATTAACACATGGAATTATATATATATTGTACAACCCTAATTCTTAACATTATCATATAATCTCCATTAATTTCAAGAATTCTCTTCATCTTTCGACTGCAAGTAAGTTATTTTATTTTTCTCTCTAATTCTTCGCAACTGTAATTTGAAGTTTCGTATAATTTTTTTTCAATTTTTTTTAAAAATATATTAGTTATCTTATTCGTTTATGTGATATAGTAGAAATTTGACGTACATGCATCATACTTGTATCTTAGAAATATTAATGGTGTTGTTTTATAGCTATGAATCGAAAAGATCCTGCGTGGAAGTATGCAAAAGAAATAGAGGAGGAAAAATACTTGAGATGCGCATTTTGTGATCAAAGATGCAGTGGAGGAATTTCTAGACTTAAGCATCATTTGGGTCAAACTCATCATGGTATGCAACCATGTAAGAAAGTTCCTGAGCATGTGCAAAAAGAGTGTGCTGCAACTTTGAAAAATTTGCAACTTGAAAAAAGAAAGAAAAATGAAATGCTTAGAGAGATTGGGGATGGTCCAGGAGGAGGGGCTCAGAGTATGGAAACTTCATTGGATGAAGAATATGGAATCCCTGGTACTAGGAGTGCTGCAGTTGATGAGGCTCTTGGACCACAACCTAAATCAAAAGGACCAATGGATAGATTTGTCACTTTAGAAGCTCGGCAAAGTGAATTATGTTTAGTTTTGATGTTAAATAACTATTTTATGTTTTGGGATTGATTATTATGCTTTGAAAGACAATTAGTACTTATATTTAAAAGATTGCTATGGTTCAATAAGAATTAGTTGTACAATTTAATTGTATTGTATTATTTATAAATTTTTCTTATTAAAATAAATTAATGTCCAAAAGGCTTACGCCTCAACGCTTCAAGGCTTACGCCTTGCATAGCGCTACTAAAAACGCCTCGCCTATACGCCTCGCCTTTGAAAACATTGATATATACAAACAAATTAGATGCAACCCGAATCTGCAACTTTCACAGAACTGCCTTTTAGCTTGCATCTTGCTCGAATTGCAGAATTGTTTTCTTCCACTTCAAACGCAATGTCGGCATGCCAACATCCAAACACCGTCTCCTAGAATCATTCTCCACAGCTCAATACAATTCACTTGTTCCTGGTTGGGGGTTATTTTATTGCTATCAATATATTTAGCAAGTAGTTGTTAAGTTGGGTAATCTTGTCAAGCTTAATAAAATTATTGATGGGTTATACATGATGACAGCTTATTGTTACCAAGAAACGCTACCAAGAAATACTTCTAGATGGGATATTTTTTTTATGGGTTATACATGATGACGGCTTATTTGTCATCCTAAGTATTTTAGTCTTACATCCTCGTATAAATTATCAACACGACAAAGTCGTCGTGGACTGTAAATTAATTAGCAAAGTCTTCTATTTGAATATCCATACGGTTGTTGTTTGCCGACTTCTCAATTTGCAATCGTTTCCAAGCATCTTTGCTCTTATATATACAAACCTGTGAGTGTGAGCAACGGCACATACACAAAACAACATTATAACTTAATGGATCATGGCTTCCTTCTCTTCCTCTTATTCTCTTACATTATATCTACAAATATTCATGCCTGCAAACAAGCTGAAAGAAGCTCCCTCTTGTCCTTTGCCTCCACTCTATCTTCTCCTCCTTTAAATTGGACATCCATTGATTGCTGTCGTTGGAAGGGCATCACTTGTAATAAAGATGGTTGGGTCACCCATTTGCTCTTACCTTCCAAAGGGCTCAAAGGAGGTCTCTTGCCTTCTTCACTTGCAAATCTCACACATATCACCCACTTGAATCTTTCTCATAATTCACTATATCGTTCACTTGAAACTCAATTCTTCTTGTCTTTGAATCGACTCCAGATCCTTGATTTGAGCTATAACCTTCTTTCTGGAGAGCTACCACTTTCTCTACCATCCAGCAATATCCAGACATTGGATTTGTCCAGCAATCACTTTCATGGTGTAATTCCATCTTCATTCTTCCAACAAGCATGTGAAATTAGAGATTGTGTTGAGAAGAATAATTCTAGGGTATCATTGATAGAGCCAAAAGGCTAAGTATTTATAGAGATATTACAAGCTTAACTAGGAAAACTAGGTTACTTGGAGACTACTCCAAATCAATTACAATCAACTAATAAAAGGAAACTAAATAACAATAAATAACATTCCTAATTTCCAACACTCCCCCTCAAGTTGGAGGGTGGATATCAAAAACGTCCAACTTGCACAAGAGATTGTGAAAGGTGTTACTCCCAAAGGTTGCTGATAATGAGGCAGTGGTGTCACTGCTGTAAAGGGGGCAGCTGTGTCGCTGCTGTAATGGAGGCAAATATAAGGGCAAATGGGGCAGCGGTGTGCTGCTGTAAAGGGGGTTGTTGCTCCTCTCAAATCCGACGATGTATGAGAGTCGTGAGTTGAAGGAAGCAGCACCCAAATAAAGTTGTGCTGATGTTCAGCGTATGTTGCATGTATGGAGGCTGTTGTTGATGTTGCTGATGTGCAACGATGGTGATTTTGTTGCTGATGTGCAACAAATGTTGTTGATGATGCCTTGATGCTGAATAATGATGCTGCTGGGGCAGCTGAATGATGGTGTTGCTAGTGCAACTGATTGATAATGTTGCTGGTGCAGTTGTGCGGAAGCTATTGATGATGGTGTGCTGCCTGTGTGACAATGTGTCTATCTCCCATATCTGCCCCTCAAATCCGAAGCTTGTAGAGGGACGAGATTTGGAAAAAGAGAAGAGTGAATGAAAAATAATGATGAAAGAGAGATTAAAAAAACAAAACAGAAAAGGAGCAAAGCCAAGAAGATGGCGTGAAAGTGAATTTTTTTTTTTGTTTGAAAAATGACCCACCGAAAAAAGGATATGACCCATCGAAAAAGTTGACCAAAAAAAAGAAGAAGAATTGGGTGATGTGGAGACAGAAAGAAAATAGCAAACTTGGCCAAGAAAAAAGTTAGGTAGAGAAAGAAAACAAAAAATTGGGTCTGATGTGAAGCCTCAAAGAGAGAAATTGATATATCAACAAAGGAGAGAAAGTGAAAGCTCATGTTGGGTTGTCGTGTGCAGAGAAGCGATGGCAACACAGAGAGAAAAAGGACCAGCAGTTGTGCAAAGGTGCTCTCAGGAAGATTACGATCGATGGCTTGGATATGAGCGATCGATTGTTTCTAGGCAGGGGCAAAGAATCAATGAACACAGTGGCTGGTCAACAGCGGTGGTGCTAGTGTTAGTGTAGAGCCTCCTGCATTTGTTGGAGATGTCGTGGGTTGTCCAAAGACATGATGGCTCGGTGAGCATTGATGAGGCTCACGGAGGAAATAAACTGCTCAGTGAGCAGTGACGAGGCTCACGGAGGAACCGCAATGAAGGAGGAATGGTAAGAAAATGATGGATAAGCTCGATGAAGGCCGAAGATGGCGCAGTTTTGGCAAGCGTAGTCGACATGAAAACATGGGATCAATCTGATTGCAACAGAGAGCATGACTGGATATGGCTCAATATGATTTGTATAGAGAGCATTACTTGGAGGTATGAAAAACATAAGGAAATTGCAGCACCAAAGAAGGGTGCGACTGCTGGTTTAGTTAGATGTTGGAACTGTGGGATAGTATGGCTTTGGTAGCGGGAATAAAATATTGATCATTGAGGAGAGGGTGAACAAGATGACTGTACAAGATGAATACCCATCATGGGTGAAGGATGAAAAGCGCCAACGACTCTCAATTTGGCAGAGGATTTCAAAGATTAGCAACTAGGGTTGTGAAACATCGTGAAGAAAATGAGGTTTGTAAAAAGTTTCAAGAGACGCCCTAGAATCGGTGCTCTGATACCATGTGAAATTAGAGATTGTGTTGAGAAGAATAATTCTAGGGTATCATTGATAGAGCCAAAAGGCTAAGTATTTATAGAGATATTACAAGCTTAACTAGGAAAACTAGGTTACTTGGAGACTACTCCAAATCAATTACAATCAACTAATAAAAGGAAAGCAACTTGACAAGTTTCAATGTTAGCAACAATATCTTCGAAGGGTATGTCCCATCCTTTATTTGTCTCCATTCTTCTCCCTTCCTTAGGCTATTGGATTTTTCTTCCAATGAATTTAGTGGCAACCTTGCTCCTGGGCTGGGGGCGTGTTCTGAACTGCAGATTTTTCGAGCCGGTCACAATAACCTCTCAGGATTACTTCCAGAAGATATCTATAATGCTACCAAACTTGAAGAAATTGCATTACCTCTCAATTCACTACGTGGAGCCATTAGTGATAAAATTGTCAACATCACCAACCTTGCAATCCTTGACCTTTACTTTAATCAATTCAGCGGCGAGCTTCCTTTCAATTTGGGGAAACTCTCCGAGTTGAAGTTTGTGACCCTTGATTTCAACAATTTAAAAGGTGCTTTGCCTCCATCTTTGATGAATTGCACAAACCTTGTAGAATTGCGTTTGGGATCCAACAATTTAGAAGGAGATATCTCCATGCTTGATTTCTCCAGACTTAGTCAACTCACTAAACTTGACCTGAGGCTCAATAACTTCATCGGTATGTTTCCTATAAGCCTTTACTCATGTAGGTCCCTAAAAGCCATTCGATTGAGTTGAAATCATCTAGAGGGAGAAATACAAACTAAGATTATTTCATTGAAATCCTTGTCCTTCCTGTCGCTTGGTTACAATCGATTCACCAACCTCACAGGCACAATGAAGATATTGATGAGTTGCAAAAGTCTTCAAGCACTCATGCTTACTGGTTCCTTTAAAGGTGAGGGAATGACATCTGATGATGACATGGTTGATTTTGACGGATTCCAAAATCTTCGGGTATTGGGTTTGGTTGATTCTAACCTCACTGGTCAAATACCTGTATGGTTATCAAAGCTCAAGAATCTAGAGATCTTGGGTCTGGGTTTAAATCAAATGACAGGGCCAATTCCAAATTGGTTGGGGACTCTTCCTAGACTGTTTTATATAAGCTTGGGAGACAACCGAATTTCAGGAGAATTTCCAAAGCAACTTTGTAGACTACCAAGGTTGCTTAATGAACCTATTGCATCTCAAGTAGACCAATTTGAATTTGACTTGCCTATCATTGGTGGCGTAACTGAAGATCACATTTTTCCACCGTATAAATTGTCTTTCATTGCAGCAACGATAGACTTATCTAACAATAATATTATTGGTGATATACCTATTGAGATCGGCCAATTGCAGCTTCTCCGCTAGCTATTTCTGAACTCCAACAACTTCTCCGGTGTCATTCCAGACCAAATATCAAACCTAAAAAATTTAGAGGTTTTGGATCTCTCCACGAATCATTTGTCTGGAAAAATCCCATTGTCATTGGTGAGCCTTAATTTCTTGAAAGATTTTAATGTCTCATACAATAATTTCCAAGGACCAATACCAACTGGCACCCAGCTCCAGAGCTTCAACGCTTTTGCCTTTGAGGGGAATCCAAAACTTTGTGGTGCCCCACTTCCAAATAAATATTGTGGACTAAATAAGGGCATTGATGAAGATAACAAGAACAACAAAGATGTGGACAATGGGCTTCATCAACTTCCGTGGTTTTATATTTTCACTGTATTGGGGTTTATAGTGGGATTTTGGGGAGTTTGTGGTTCTTTAATTATCAACAAGACATGGAGATATGAGTATTTTCGATTCATAGACAATTTACAAGATAGGCTCCATGTAATCATAACAGTCTACATCAACACGATGAACAGAAGGCTTAGAGGCCAGATATATATTATTAATATTAATATTGTACTTTTTATTTTGTATTTTCAGTTTGCTTTTCCTTTTTTTTTTTCTTCTTCTTTTCTTTTGTGTTCCTGATGTACGGTGCAATTTGTTCTTGCAGCGTGTTTGGTAAAAAGATTAGGGCAATTTGTTCTTCCAGCGTGTACGGTACAATATGTTCTTTCACATATAAACCTGTTTTATCTATACTTTAAAGAAAAACCCCTCGAGTCCAATCCTTTAGAAAAGTTCCATGCTCAACAAGTGGTTTGTTGACGTTTTTCTTCTTCTCCAATTGGCATCGCCTAAGTGTTTTTTTGTAAAATATATACTGGGTTCTACGTAGAATTTTTGCAATCTACATTTCATCTATGTCGTCATTTAGCGGACAGATGGCAATGAATTAGTAGAAAATATTTTTATAACATGGATATGGCGCATCAGCGGATGTCTGCCATGACTTTTATCAATTTCAACATTTCAACATTTTTATTTTAAATTTTTAAATCGCCTTGAAGGATGAGTGCCGCGTGTCTGATAGTAGGTAGACACGCAAACAGATGTATATATGTTTAAGTTGCCATCAGGTGAGCAAATAACTTGGAAAGAATGGCTATCCTCCAATTTTGTTAGAAAAGTCATCAACAAGAAAACAATTTTAATAAAATCAAAGATGTGCCAAAGGTGAAAATTAAATTGTCCAAAGGTGAACACTTTGGCGCTGTACCTCTGGAGGCAATGGCAGCTAGCTCATCATAAACCTGTTATTGCATGCAATAGTGGGGGCCCTGTAGACACAGTTAAGAACGGTGAAACGGGATTTCTTTGTGATTGTATGTAACCCAAGAGAGTTCTCCTTGGCTATATGGCTAAACTTATGGATGACCCGCAGATGGAGCAGAGAATGGGCATCAAAGCGCGACGGCATGTGACAGATTCATTCTCTGGTCAGCATTTGAATCAATGCCTTGTTGGCGTTGCTCGGATGAAAGAAGACTGAAGACTGCATGAACTTGCAGTAAGTTGTTCAATTGAGTCAACTCATAGATTAATATATTATTTTGTTGGGTTTAATATATCCATCAATTTACTGAGTTATGTTTTATGCCTTTAAATTAAGTAGGTCAAGTCCTCTCCTGTTTGGATTCAATGTTTAGAGTAATTGCCCTATGTCCCAGAAAATATATATTTATATTTGGGTTTCTTTGTGATCCCAAGTGTTCTAGTCTTACATCCTGGTGGTGGTCTTCTGTTTGGTTTCATTAGTGGGAATATCTCTTCCATGTATTGAGGGGTTTCAACACCAATAATTTGCATAGTGTGGTTCTTGTTTGCCGACTTCTCAATTTGGAGTGATGTTTGCATTGTTTTCAAGCGTGTGTATATATATATATATATATATATATATATATATATATATATACATACAAACCTGGGAGCAACGGGACATACACAAAGCAACATGCTAGTGCAAGCTTACAACCTAATGGCTCATGGCTTCCTTTTGTTCCTCTTATCCTCTTACATTATATCTACAAATATTCATGCCTGCAAACAAATTGAACGCAACTCCCTCATGTCGTTTGCCTCCACTCTATCTTCTCCTTTTTAAAATTGGACATCCCTTGATTGCTGTCATTGGAACGGAATCACTTGTAATCAAGATGATTGGGTCACCCATTTGCTCTTGCCTTCCAAAGGGCTCAAAGGAGGTATCTCTCATTCTTCACTTGGAAATCTCACACATCTGACCCAATTGAACCTTCCCCACAATTCACTTCATGGTTCACTTGAAACTCAATTCTTCTTGTCTTTGAATCGTCTTGAGATTCTTGATTTGAGTTATAACCTTCTTTATGGAGAGCTACCACTTTCTCTACCATCCATGGAATATTCGGACAATGGATTTGTCCAGCAATCACGTCTTTGGTGCAATTCCATCTTCATTCTTCCAACAAGCAATCAACTTGACTAGTTTCAATGTCAGGAACAATACGTACACAGGGTGTGTCCCATCCTCTATTTTTCTCCATTCTTTTCCCTTCCTTAGGCCATTGGAATTTTCTTCCAATGTATTCAATGGAAACCTTGCTCTTGGGCTAGGGAAGTGTTCCGAACTGCAGGTTTTTCGTGCTAGTCACAAAACCTCTCAGGATTACTTCTAGAAGATATCTATAATGCTACCAAACTTGAAGAAATTGTATTACATCTCAATTCACTACATAACTTCACTGGTACGGTTCCAGTAAGCCTTTACTCATGTCAGTCCCTAAAAGCCCTTCGATTGGTTGGAAATCATCTACATGGACAAATAAAAGCTTAGATTCTTTCATTGAAATCCTTGTCCTTCCTCTCGCTTGGTAACAACTGATTCACCAACCTCATAGGATCAATGAAGATATTGATGAGTTGCAAAAGTCTTCATGCACTCATGCTTAATGGTGCCTTTGAAGGTGAGGGAATGCCATTTGATGATGACATGGTTGATTTTGACGGATTCCAAAATCTTCGGTTATTGAGTTTGTCTAATTCAGACCTTACTGGTGAAATACCGGTATGGTTATCAAAGCTCAAGAATCTAGAGATGTTGTTTCTAAGTTCTAATGAAATCACAAGGCCAATACCAAGTTTGTTGGGGACTCTCTCTAGACTATTTTATATAGTCTTGTCAGACAACCGAATTTTAGGTGAATTTTCAAAACAACTTTGTAGACTATCAAGGTTGCTTTTTGAACCTATTGCATCTCAAATAGACCAATTTGAGTTTGAATTGCTTATCTTCGGGGTCGTAACCGCAAATTAAAATTTTGAACCACAGAAATGGCCTTTTATCCAGCAACGATAAACTTATCTAACAATAACATTGTTGGTGACATACCTACTGAGATCGGCCAATTGCAATTTCTCGGCCAGTTGGCTTTTCACTCCAACAACTTATTCGGGGTCATTCCAGACCAAATATCTAACCTAAAAAATTTAGAGCTTTTGAACCTATCCATGAATAATTTGTCTAGACAAATTCCATCATCATTGGCGAGCCTTAATTTCTTGAAAGATTTTGGTGTCTCGTACAATAATCTTGAAGGACCAATACCAACAGGCACCCAACTCTAAAGCTTCGATGTTTCTGCATTTGAGGGGAACCCAAAACTTTGTGGTGCCCCACTTGGAAATAAGTGTGAACCAAATAAGGGCATTGATGCAGAGAACAAGAACAACAAAGACGTGGACAATGTGCTTCATCAACTTCCATGGTTTATATTTCTTCTGTTGTGCTAGGGTTCATAGTGGGATTTTGGGGGGTATGTGGTTCTTTAATTATTAACAAGACATAGAGATACGCATATTTTTTATTCATATACAATCTACAAGATAGGCTCTATGTCATGATAACAGTGCACATCAACATGATAAAAAACAAGGTCTAAAATATCGATGGTATCGGAAAAATATCGGTAGTCCAAAAACACGGAAATTTCGATGTAAATATCGGGATATTATCAATATCGATACAAATTGAATAAAAACCACGAAACTTGTAAGAAAAACTTGGAAATTTTTATTGAAACTTTAGAGGATAGTCAATTATCTATTAGTTTATCACAAAAAATTGGAAGGAAATTCATTGTATGATGGGTTTAACTCATTTAAGTTGATTATATAGCGAGCTGACAAACACTGTGAGTGTATAAAATATGTAGTAATTGTTGCGTCGATTCAGCTGCACCAAAATGGATTCAGCTGCATCCTCAACTTATGATACTCGCAAGTGCACGAGCTATTCGGTAGTATAGCATATGTAAGTGCGAGATCGATTCCACAGGGATTGGTGATTGAATAATCCAATTCAGTTTTCCTACACAAAACAGAAAAACAAGAAAGAAAATAAATAAAACAAGAAAGAAAGAAAAGAAAATAACTCAAGCAGATAAGTTCCCAAGTTCAATTAGATTAACAGATTGATTCTAGCTAAAGTATGATTAAGCCATGGTGTCTGGTCCTAACCTTGTATTTCTAATTCCCTAATTTGATCATCTGTTGTCTAACCTAAACTAAGCATTAGGAATCCAATAAGCATAGATGAACATTTTAAACAACCAAGTATGTATCTAGTCCTTGTTGTCGAATGTCCATACATACTCTTCCTATTCATAGTTCAATTCGAATTAAAGCATGGTGTCTACTCTTAATTCAAACCAAGATAGCTAACATGCAAGCCTAAATGGTGATCAATCATTCAAACTAGCATATTAACTTATAAGCATAATGAATAAGAACAAAAACCATAATTGAAACTTGGAAACTAATCAAACTTGAAACTAAAGAAAAGAATTTACATAATAATGAAAATTAAAGTGGAACTAAGAAAAACTTAAGGAGAATTTCAGCACAAAGATTTCATTACAACAATTGAAAACTAGAAAGAGAAACTAAGAGAATTTGAGGGAGAGAAGGGAGGGGAGCTCTAGAGAAGTGTTTGAGAGCTCCCCCCTTTGGGGGCATTTTATAAAGCTTGACGACTTCTCTATTTATAGGGCTAAGAGGGAGGAGCATCATGATGAATTTCAACACCACCATTCCTCTTTTAATACAATCCATAACTCCCACTTCATCTTGTCTATGTTAGTGTGGTTGGAATCAATTCCATCCCATACTTCTTTTGCTGCACCTCAAGCTTTCTTCACATGGGTTTTTAAAGGTGTTCAATTGTGGCTGCCTTTTGCTGCCAACCCATGTGGGTTTTCTTTTGGTTGCTGGAAAAAAAAGATTCTTCTGAACCAGGCTTGATGTAGGAAGGTCTGAGGTTCCAATATGTATCCAATAGGGCTCAAATTTGGAAATGTCATAATAGACACCCATTGGAACAACTTTTATGAAGAATGTATTCCCATATGAGCAGTAAAAGTGTACGTTTTGGGCCTTGCAAGTTGATTGCCGAAAATAGACTGGAATTGACTCATGGTGTGCATTTTGATGGGCCCACGGATTGGGCTTGGCTTCATCAATTGATACGTTTGAGCAATCCATCTTGCAGTTCAGAATCTCTTCTTTCCAACCACATATTAATTGGGCCAATGAATGGGAGGAGGAAGTTAAGGCCGAAACAAATTGCTAACTCAGTCTGCTCATTTTTTGCACCATTTTGCATCTTTTCTTATCCAAAGCCACCATTGCTACCTAAGGCCCAATGAATTGAATGATAAACAGAAAAAGGGATTAAAAGCACAAGTTTAACTCAATAACATAACCAAAGCCAAGAAGTTGACCTACGAAAATGAGCTAAAAATGCATTCCCATAATTGACAAACAGAAAGTTGGTTTTCGCAAACTGTGAATGCAATTGCATGTTGTGTTTGCAATTACCTAGTTACTGTTTGGCAATTTGAATGTTGTGTTTTGTTCTCAAAATATAGGCAATTTAAAAGCACAAATTTAACTCAATAACATAACCAAATCATAAGCTAGAGGGGTACAAAATGATATACAATTATGAACTGATCAGTAATTAATGAAAGAAGATTAAACACACCATAATCATTTATATATAATGATTTACTACAATATTTTACACTTTATACATTGCATGGTAAGATACATGAGTGACTATGAGGTTCAAAATTTTCAGTATCTTCATCATCTCCATGTGTAGAGTAAGTGTATTGTGAGTAGTCATCAAATAATAAATCCCCAAAATAGTTTTCCATGTAATTGTTAACGTGCCACCCATATGGATCCAAGATTGGTTGACGTTGTCCATAAACAAAATCATTTGAAGATTGGGTCTCGGATTCTTTCCATGAGCCACTCGATTCCATTCCAAAAGGAAAGGTCAAAGACTCAGATTCTCTTGTGAAAATCTAATTCTTGCAAAAACAGTTCAAAACAAAACAATATAATGTACATATTTTAGCATATTATCATAAAAACATAAGTAACATGGTGGTTAAGGCATTGGAGGAGTGAAATGGCAAGGGTTTGAATCCCTTTTGCGTGTGTGCTTTGTGTGTGTGTGTGTGTGTGTGTGTTTTTTTTTTTTATTTCATTGATCGATATTTTCGATATTTTCAATATTATAGCGATATTTTGACAAAATATTGCTGAAGTGTGAACGAAATTATCGACATCGATATTTTCCGATATTATCGATATTTATATGATATGTGTATGGATACGTTCCGAAATATCTGTGACTCGAAAAAACGATAATATCCTCTATATTTCGTCGATATTTTAGACTATGATTAAAAGAAAGACTTAGAGGCTAATATTGTTGTCTACCACGCAAATCTCACGGCCTGGAGTTCCGAGCCGAGGGGATATGCGTTAACACGCGATTTCCTGCTTTTGGACGGGGTGCGTTTGTGCGCGGGCGTGCCAGCACGGTCTACCGTGCGTCGAGTTGGTTGAAGTGGGTGAAAGTGTTTACGTGGTGCGCCTGTTTGGACTCGTCTTCTAATCAAACGATTGTAGCCGAGAGAGGAACTAGTCTCGGCTGTTAGGTTCACGGCCTGAACTACAAGGCCGTTGAGTGGTGGTGCTGGTGGTTTTAGAGTGGTGCTCCGGCGCGCTGCTCAGTGAGCGGCGGTCGTATGATATATGGGGTGAATGAGCGAATAACAGAGATGGTGCTCCGGCGCCTTGAAGAACAAGGGTCGTATGATATATTAATGAATGGATTTTCCTTACAAACTAACACTACTCCTAGGAAAGCAAGTAAAATATTGAAGGTGCATTACAAGAAAATATAAGTTGCTCCGTGGGAGGCTTTTGTTTGGTGTTTGAACCCTTTGAAAGTAGTCCTGAATCTTGTATTTATAGGCAGAGCTCCTGGAGGGGTAATCGAGGCTGAAAATCTGCATAGTGGAGCCTGATTAACGCAAGTGGGCAGTCTAATCGACATTTGGGGTCGTGAAGCATGGTGGTGTGACCCCATGAATCCCGGTGAATCTCGGCCGCCGCCCTGATCGTGGGTTCTGCGCTTCTGGCCATGGAGACGCATTTATTGCTCTGATAGCTAGTGACCTAATCTCTCAAGCTGCAAGAATTCTTGTGAGAATGTTCACGTCTAATCACTCTGCCTTCTGTCGCCAGAACCTGACTTCAGTCACTTCCCACCTTCCCTCATGCATTGAATGCTTATTCTTGGCCAGTGGGTTTGCTGCATTTAAACAGGCACTACTTCATTAAATGAAGCAAGGGACCCTGCCATCACGTGGTGGTATGACTTTAATGCCTTTGGCGGTGACTTTGCTCTATCTCGGCCTCGGCCTTTAATCGAAGCCGAGATAATCGTGCCTTAGCAATTTTTCTTTTGTTTCTCTGGAAGGCCAAACACCCTGACAAAACGCTGCGTTTCAGTTTGAGGCCGAGAAGAGGGGTTCCCTCGGCCAATTCGTGGCCGTAATTTACCAGGCACAAACAATTGTACTTTTTATTTTAAATGTTTTATCTGTGCTTTTTTTTGTGTGGTTCTTTTCTTTTGTGTTCTGATGTAATACGGTACAATTGGTCCTTATAATGATGTCTTCTCTTTGGTTTCATTAGTGGGAATATCTCTTCGACGTATAGAGGGGTTTCAATACCAATAATTTGCAGCGTGTGGTTATTGTTTGCCGACTTTTCAATTTGAAGTGATGTTTGCATCGTTGCTCTTGTTTATATACAAACCTATGAGCAACGACACACACATAAAGAAACAAGCTAGTGCAGCCTCATAACATAATGGCTCATGGACATGACCCCAAGCGATCAATCGCTTTTGCACAGAGAATCAAGTAGCCCAATCTCTTCGATTTAGTTGCCTTTTATTGTGCTATTGTAATCCTATGTAATTATAGGTGGTAGTTGTAACTAAATAGGAATATACTTGGAGACCAAGTAGCCACCACTTGTATAAATGTTGTAGTTATATGTGAATACAAATCATCCAATTTCAAACTAAAGCGAATCTTTGACTACGTGGAAACTTTTAGCCCTGTTGTTAAGCATGTTACAGTTCGCATTATTCTTTCTCTCACTTTCTATCGGAAATGGCCCATTCGCCAACTTGATGTCATTAATGCTTTTCTTCATGGTTATTTGTCTGAAGAGGTATACATGAAGCAGCCCCGTGGATTTGAAGATCCTAAATTTCCTTATCATGTTGGTCACCTTCGGAAGTTTCTCTATGGTTTCAAGCAATCTCCCCGTGCTTGGTCCTCTTGCTTCTCTACGTTCTTTCTTCACTCGGGCTTCACGGCTTCCAGGAGGTATCCTTCCTTATTCATTTTTCACAAAAGTGGCAACTTTCTCTTTCTTTTGATTTACTTGGATGATATCATTGTTATTGGTAATGCTTTGTCACAGGTTCAAGCTCTTATTCACTCTCTTCACCGTTAGTTTGTCATAAAAGACTTGGGGATCTCCATTAGTTTTTAGGTATTGAGGTAAAGCATACTCCTCATATGTTATGTTTGACTCAAGCCAAATATGAGGCTGATCTTCTCAAAAAGGCCATCTTACATGAGGCTAATTCTTGCCTCACTTCGGTTGCCACTGGTTCTCAACTAAGTTCTCTTTATATATCACATCTCTCCAATCTCACCGAGTATCGTAGTCTTGTTGGAGCTTTGAAATATCTCACCCTTGCCCATTAGGACATCTCATTTTTCGTCAACCAAGTATGTCAATTTATGGATCAACCTACTGATATTCATTGGAAAGCTGTCAAGCGCATTCTCTGTTATGTTCTTGGCACTTCTAATGATAGATTTGTCTTTCGCCCTGGTGATTCTTCCTTGATTGCTTTCTTTGACGCGAACTATGTTGGTATAATCCTGATGATTGTCGTTCTACATGGGGATATTATGTTTTCTTTGTTTCCAATCTTGTCTCATGGAGCTCCACGAAGCAGCCCACCGTCTCCTGTTCTAGTACCGAATTCGAATATCGTCAATTGGCTCTCACCGCTATGGAACTCTCATGGATTCAACAACTCTTACAGGAATTACATGTTTCTTTGCCTTCACCTCCTTTGCTTTGGTGTGACAACACAAGCTCCATTGCTCTTGCTTCTAATCCGATCTTTCATGCACGCACAAAACACATTGTTGTTGATTATCATTATGTTTGTGAACTTATCATGGCTTTGACGTTGAATATTCATTATGTATCCACCCACACTTAGCTGGCTGACATTTTTCCCAAAGGTCTACCTCTTCATCGGTTCGTATTTCTCAAATCCAAGCTGCTCGGCTCTTTGCATATCAGCTTGCAGGGGATAGACCTGAGCAAAAGTGATCAATCATCGACCCCAAGTGATTAATCGCTTTTTCAAAGAGATGACACGAGCTCGTTGGAACATGAAGCGATTGATTGCCAGCCTCCAAAGATCGATCCCCCGTGTCGAATCTGCATAGAATCTAGCAGCTCAATCTCTGTGATTTGGTTGCATTTTATTGTGCTATTGTAATCCTATGAAATTATAAGTAGTTGTAACTAAATAGGAATATACTTGGAGACCAAGTAGCCACCACTTGTATAAATATTGTAGTTATATGTGAATACAAATCATCCAATTTCAAACCAAAGTGAATCTGTGACGGCTTCCTTGTCTTCTGTTCGGTTCATTTTTACACATGATTTATCATGTTATTCACCTAATATCTTGAGTTAGTTCTTGACATTTTATAGCTTTTTACTTTCTTTTTGTGTTTTCATAGGTTTTACCTTGGTTAGAATGAAAATGAGCTAAAAGTGCATTATTGGTTATAACTTCTGATTTTGTTCATTTTCGTAGGTCAACTTCTTGGCTTTGGATCAGCATGCTCTGGTGCTCGGATGAGGTGAAGATCTTCATGAAACTTGTTTCAATGGATGTTAACTATAACATATCCAAATTTGAGCTCCATTGGACAAGTATAGCCTATCCAACTGATCCTACATGTTACAGTAGCTCTAGAGATTTGTTTTGCTCCAGTTTTTATCTCCATAAGTGTCATCTTGATTCTTCTTGTTACCATACCATTTGGTAATAAGAAATTACTTTGGTTGAGAGATATTATCTGAAACAAAGAGCATATTTGAGAAGACAAGAACAAAAGAACCCCATCATGGCAAGGAGACAAAGTTTGAAGCTTTAACAAAAGGTGGAGTTTTATATATTAAAAGTGAGCTGGAAATGATGGGCAAAGGAGAATGAATGTGCAATCTGCAATTCATTCTATCATTCTACAATTTTGCAGAGATTTTTGGGAGGTTAGAGCTAGGGAGCTCGAGGAGGAAGACAGGGGCAACAAAGCAAGAAGTGGAAGAAATTTCCACCATTGAAGACCTTGAGCTCCCATTTTCACAAAATATGTAAACTCTTTCTAGTTTTATTTTGAGTTTGTATTTGAAATAAGTATGAGGAACTAAACTCCATAGCTAGGGCTTAGGTTGAAGCCCTAAACATGATTACTCTATTGTTTTGATGCTTGAGTGTATGAATTTCTAGATTTTGTTGATGAATTTCAATTCACTATTTTAATCTATCCTTGATGTATGTTTTTCCTTGGTTGGCCATCTTTGAAAGTATGCTTTTTGAGGTTGTTGAGATTGTGTGTATCTTCATATTTTCATAAGCAACAAATGGATGAAGTAAGAACCATCCATGTGAATTGGTTTCTTGAATGCCTAATGTAAACACCATGCTATGAGGATTCTTGTGATGTTCATATTCTCTTTGAACTTAATGGGTTTTCCTTGTAATTGAATCGAAGTAATAAACACACCTAGGTTCGGTTATGGGGATGGCACGAGTATTGTAGCACTAACCCTGCACTCTACTTATTTTAGAGAGAATCATGTATCTTAAGCCACTAAACCCGGTCTTGATTGCGAACATCTTCATCAACATGTTTAGAGTTCATCATTTGAGTATTCACGAACTTCAGTATGATTGTTTAGGGTGGATTCCGAAACCCTAGTGTTTGTTACTTTGTATTTTCACACTTTGATAACTCATCTCTGCCATTCTCATTTAAATTCAAAGTTCATTTACTTTCATGCATTAGAAGTAGGTCACTTGAACCAAACCAAACCACACCCCCCCCCCCCCCCCCCCCCCCCCAAAAAAAAAATTGTGTTTGTGTGTTTACATTGTTTGAAACGTGGTGTGTTTTTGTCATCGCTTTTTGTCTATTTTTGTAACTAGACAGAGGTCGTCACCATTAACCGACCGGTCGTCGAAGAATCTGTTAAAAAATGACCGGTCGTCGCTATTAACTGACCGGTCGTCACTGTTCATTTCACTGTTCGCATCACTATTCATCACTGTTTATAGGTGATAAACAGGCGATACAGTGGTGATACAAGGGTGATAAAAGGGTGATAGAAGGGTGTTTTTCCTTGGTTTTTTATTTTGTCTCTTTTCTTTTACCTTTCTTTACTCATTTTTAGTTTCCAATTTGCATTTGTGCATGTGTGGTGTGTTAAATTAGTGTTCTTTACGTACTCAAATTAGAACTTATAGGAAGCCGACAGTTCTTCGTGGGATCGACCAAGTACTTACATAATCTATACCTCAATAGATTTATGCACTTGCGAGTATTTTTAATTGGTTTTTGGCATATTAATTTGTGTCAGTTAACAATAGAACATCTTCCTCGTCCTTTGCAAGCAAACAAAACATATTCATGCATTAAATACACTGAACGAAGCTCTCTCCTGTCCTTTGCAAGCAACGAATATGTCTTCTTTTTCGGATGCGATTTCTTCACGCTACCTTTTGCAAGCGACAAATACTACTGTAACATCTCACATCGACCAACATAGAGTGGGTTATGTGCCTTATATGTACATGCCCAGCTCCATCTAGCATGAGGCCTTTTGGGAGCTCACTGGCTTTGGATTCATGGGAACTCCGAAGTTAAGCGAGTTGGGGCTAGAGCAATCCGAAGATGGGTGACTAACTGGGAAGTTGCTTGTGAGCTCCCAAAAACAAAACCGTGAGAGCAAAGATGGGGGCCCAAAGGGGACAATATCGTGCTACGGCGAAGCGATCTGGAATGTGACAGAATGGTATCAGTGCCACTATGTCGTGTGGTGTGAGTGTGCCGACGAGGACATCGGGCCCCTAAGGGTGGATTGTAACATCCTACATCGACCACCGGAGAGGGGGTGATGTGCCTTATATGTACATGCCCACCACCATCTAGCACGAGGCCTTTTGGGATCTCATTGGCTTCGAATTCATGGGAACTCCGAAGTTAAGCGAGTTGGGGCTAGAGCAATCCTATGATAGATAACCCACTGGGAAGTTGCTCGTGAGCTCCCAGAAACAAAACCGTGAGGGCAGAGAGGGGGGCCCAAAACGGACAATATCGTGTTACGGCGGAGAGATTCGGGATGTGACATCTCTCTACTTCTCTGAAGATCCAGATTTGGGTAAGAGGCAATAATTTGGATGTTGGTATGTGTGTGTCTCTCTCACCTCTATGAAGATCCAAAATATTGATGACACACACATCACCAACTTCCAAAATATTGTCTTTTTCATATTAGTGGTTTGATTGTGATGAGGAACATAGCTCCCACTGGTAAAATTTCGTATATCTTGGGATCTCATTTGCATTTCTCTAACGATTTCATTTAGTAAATAAGCCTAAAATTATATTGCATATGACATTTTTCTATATAAACCGTTATGTTTTTACTCCATACTTGTCATTTGGTTGATCTATCGTCGTAGGCCTACCAAAATCCAGAAAATAAATCTTAAAAAGCAATACAAATTTCAGACGATGGTAGTCACAAAATGACAGTCGTATGAAGGAAATAGAGACAAATTTTGAAATTTTACGACGTGGATTCTTATAATATTATACAACGCTCATTGTGAAGAAACCGACGTGGTTAGGTACAAACAACCCGCCACTATATTTTACAATAACGAAGTTGTAAATTACATTTACCCCGACCGTTCAATTATACAGACCGTCGTGGTGTACTAATTTAATACATCTTGAAATAGTAAAAATACGACGTGGTAATTTTTACATTTAGACGTCGTTATCTACGCTACTAGTGTCGTGGTTCGCTATTACTTTATACGGCAATAATGTTATAAATACCATCGTAGTACACGAGGACGTCATACGTCGAGAAATTTATTTTTATTGTCGTGGTATATGACATTAATACGGTGCTGATTACGAATCTATCAATGTGGATTCCAGTAAAATTATACAACGTTGATTAAGAAGAGCTTGTCGTGTTTAACTAGAAGTTAACACGGCGACCATTTTGGAAAAACGTCGTCTTTACTTTTTACGTCGGTAGCTTCTTACCTACTGTCATTGTTTTTTGGGTTAAGAGTTTACGTCTGGAGAAAACATGTTTAATAAGACGACGCTTTGTAAGTTTGAGGCATCATGTTTTAAAAATACCCAAGCGGATCTTGATTTTTGAGATATTTAAGTTACTTATCCACGGTGGTTTTCTATTACCGTTGTCTTTCTAAACACAACGACGGTATTTATTTTTTCTGTCGTTGTTTTCTGGTCATCTTTTTCCATTTTCGTAGTAGTGACTATTTGAGTTTGGAGGGGCAAAGTGGGATTTGACCGAAGTTTCTAGGGGCATTGGTGTAATTAAGCCTAAAAGTAAAACATCTCTCTCCCCTTTAACTTCTCAACCCCAAAATCCCCACCAGCCAACCCCTGCCAGCCACCACCTCCCTGTAATCGAACCCTTACACCAGCCAGCCACCACCTTTCCCTGTAAATGGCACTTGCAGGCAATGACGATGGGAAAATGTAATTATTCTTTATTCTTCCTCAACATAAAGAGTTTGTTCAATTTCCCATTTGCACTTGTAGGCAGTGACAATGATTAATTGTAAAGGGGCCTCAAAATTCTTTCTAAAATAAAAGAGTCAAACACAACTGTCTCATGGTCATGGAAGTGCCACTCTCATTCCCGGCACTCTTTGCCAATAGAATACAATAAGTCAAAGTTGCCCCATGGGGTGATTTTGTTGCTTGGGTTACGAGGGTTTTTTTTTGCGGGGGTTGGTTAGGTGTTGTGGGAACACACACTTCAACAACTAATCATGAGGCGCCACGTGGACAATGGGAATGTTCCTTAGGTCAACAATTGTGCTTCATTTAATTGGCCAATTGTTTAGACTTAAGATAGGGATATCACCATAAGT
The DNA here is from genome assembly GCA_020521455.1 of Prunus kanzakura. Lineage (NCBI taxonomy): Eukaryota > Viridiplantae > Streptophyta > Magnoliopsida > Rosales > Rosaceae > Prunus > Prunus kanzakura. Next base: position 136,835 of record BPUM01000869.1, on the reverse strand, counting down.
TAGGGATTTGATTTTCGTTTAATCTCCCTGATTGATCCAATCTCTCCATTTAAGGGAGAGAATATAATTCCCTTCCATATGAGAATTATTCTATGAAAAACCCAAGTAGAGCAACTTTTTGGCGCCATTGCCGGAGATTCCTAAATTAATTTAGAATTTGGATTCCTAATTTTCGTCTAATTGAGTTGTTTTTGTTAGTTTTCTTTTCTTTATTATTATTATTATTTTTCTCTCTTAAAGTTATTTTGGTTTCAGGTTATACAAGATTCAAAGAAAAAGGAGGAAGACAATTTTCCCTTGGCAAGTGTTACACGCCACTTTCCGGTTTTATTAAATAAAATAGAAAAAAAAGCAAATCAAAAGGAAACATACAACAGCCAATAGAAGCCAAAGGGAAAGAGAGTGAAGTGCGCTACTTGACAAAAAAGGTAACAAGGAAAACTCCATCTTTCTTCACAGCCGCTACACCAAGCTCGCATTCCAGGAAATCAAAGAAAAGGGACGCACACATCCAAGAAGAGACGAAAATATTTCGCTGACTTTCTGCTGTCAACTAGAAAGTTTCCTTTTTCAAATTGGAATCTTTTGTTCCAATTCCAATTGAAGCAAAAGAGGAGGGGCTGTCGACAAAACCAAAACGGAGAACCCCATTCATAGCCGCTTCTCCCAACACAACGCGCAGCCAAAATTTATCATTCTTCTACATGTGAAGATGATGACACATATAAAGATGCTTCTACATGTGATAGTGGGAACTCCCCTTTTCACATTGATACATTTAATCAAGATAGAAATTGGTTAGAACCCACCGAGAAATTTGTTAGAATAACCCACAAATTTTCCAAATCCTTAAATAATGCTGTCTTGTGAATAAAGTATAATAGTGTAGCCTGCTGTAAACAATCTAAACCTAACATGCACGGTAGTGGAGCCTTCTAATAACCCAATGGCTCTTGTCTTCTTCCTCGTCCTCCTATTCTCTTCCATTATATCTCCAACAGTTCATGCATGCAGCCAAACTGAACGCAGCTCTCTCCTGGCCTCCTTCACCCACACTCTCTCATCTCCACCATTTAATTGGAGTTCTTCCATTAACTGCTGCCATTGGAACGGCATCAGTTGTAACCAGGATGGTTGGGTCACCCATTTGATCCTGCCCTCCAAAGGGATCAAGGGAGGTTTTAAGCTCGCATCACTTGCAAATCTCACACATCTTATCCACATCAATCTGTCCCACAACTCACTTTATGGCTCACTTGTTCAAACTGAACTCTTCTTGTCCTTGAAAAGTCTTGAGGTCCTCGATTTGAGCCACAACCTTCTTTCTGGAAAGCTACCATCTTCTTTACCTTCCAGCAACATCCTGACAGTGGATTTGTCCAGCAATCACTTGCATGGTGCAATTCCTCCAACATTCTTCCATGGAGCTTGGCATTTGACTAGTTTCAATGCTAGCAATAATTCCTTCTCAGGGTCTATCCCATCCTCTATTTGTCTCCAACATTCTTCTCCTTTAATAAGGCATTTGGATGTTTCCTCCAATAATTTTAATGGTACCATTTTGCCAGGATTAGGGGACTGTTCTAAACTGCAGGTTTTTCGTGCTCATCACAATAACATCACAGGATTACTACCGGAAGATATCTACAATGCTACCGAACTTGAAGAAATTGCATTACATTTCAACTCATTATATGGAGCAATAAGTGACAGAATTGTCAACCTCACCAACTTGGCAATCCTTGACCTCTCCTTTAATCATTTGAGTGGTGTGCTCCCTCTCCAGTTAGGGAAGCAGTCCAAGTTGAGCCACGTAATCCTTGATTTCAACTATCTCCGAGGTTCTTTGCCCCCATCTTCGATGAACTGCACAAATCTTATAGAAGTACGTATGGGAGCCAACAACTTGGGAGGGGATATCTCCACTCTTAATTTCTCCACACTCAGTCGATTAAGAAAACTTGACCTATTTAGGAGTAATTTCATTGGTAACTTGCCAACAAGCCTTTACTCATGTTGGTCCCTACAAGCAATTCGATTAAGTGTCAATAATGTACAAGGACAGATACATCCTGAGATTCTTTCATTGAAATCCTTGTCCTTCCTCTCGCTTGGTGAAATCAGATTGACCAATTTAGCTGGGGCAATCAAGATATTAATGCGTTGCAAAACTCTTCGAACTCTCTGCCTTTCGGGTTCCTTTATCAGTGGGGCAAACCTAGATGATAATGGCATGGTTGATCATGATGGATTCCAAAATCTTCGAGCTTTGAGTTTGAGTTGGTGTGAGATCACCGGTCCAATACCTATATGGTTATCAAAGCTCAAGAATCTCCAGAGCTTGACTTTGGACCATAACAGAATCACAGGTTCAATTCCTAGTTGGTTGGGGACTCTTCCAAGACTCTTTCATATGAGATTGCATGACAACCTTATTTCAGGTGAATATCCCAAGCAACTCTGCAAGCTACCAAGTTTGGTATATCAACTTCCTGAATCTCAGGTAGACGACGATCATTATGAATTTGAATTGCCTGTCATCTTTGGATCAAAAGAAAATCCATCTTGTTTACAGCACGTAGTGTCATTCCTTCCACCAATGATAGATGTATCTAACAATAACATGAATGGTAGTATACCTACTGAGATCGGCCAATTGATGCTTCTTCACACGTTGAATCTTAGCAGCAACAACTTCTCTGGAAACATTCCAACCCAAATATCCAACCTAAAAAACTTAGAAGCTTTGGATCTGTCTAGGAATGCTTTGTCTGGAAACATCCCATCCTCATTGGCTAGCCTGCATTTCTTGCATGCCCTTAATGTCTCGTACAATGATCTCGGAGGACCAATACCAACAAGCACTCAGCTCCAAAGCCTCAATGCTTCTGCATTTGAGAGGAATCTGAAACTTTGTGGAGCCCCAATTCCGGATGAGTGCGAGCCGATCAAGGGCATTGATGCAGCAGATAAGAAGAACAACCACGATGTGGACAGTGGTCACCAACTTCCATGGTTTTATATTTTTGTTGTGCTAGGCTTCATTGTAGGATTTTGGGGAGTGTGTGGTTCTTTAATTATTAAGAGAACGTGGAGACATGCATATTTTCGATTCACAGACAATGTACAAGATTGGGTCTATATGATGATGATAGTGTCCATGAACAGGATGAAGCGAAAGCTCAGAGGCTAGATATTATTGTACTTTATTTGATTTCACGTCTTCAGTTTTTTTTTCTTTTCTTCTGTGTTCCTGTCCTGATGTAATAATGCACAGTTTGTTCTTATAATAACGTCTTCCTTTTGCAAGCAACAAAATACAACTCGAAAAACTGATCATCTGGTTTTGGCCATAGAGCCTGTTCGGAAACAAGAACAAAAGAAAACAGAGTAATACCCCAATGCCATTCCCCTCGTACGGTCCGTCGAGGTTTTCTCTAAAATACCCCTATTCTTCCTGCAATTAGAAGAAGCGCCCACAAAATAAAGCAGACGAAGGAGCTTTGGGGCTGGGTGAGCCCGCTAATTCTTCTCCACTCATTGCTCTGCTATTCTTCCTCTTACAGACTCTTTTGCGTGAGAACTCAGAAAAGACGACGGCCTGTTTTGGTACGAAACTGAAATGGGTGGGATCATATCGACCTCGGGCGTTTATGTATTCATGTAAAGCCTGTGGCCCGAAGGCCCGAACAAACTTTTATCGCATATATTTCAAATGTTGGGCCAGATCCGACCCAGTTTTGGCCCAAGATAGCAGAAAAAACTTATCTTTTGAGAATTTGAATTTGCAGAGAATTGGAGTAGAGCTGAAAATGGCGAAGAAAGGAAGCTCAAAGTTGAATGCTGCTATTATTCATCCTGATTTGGGCATAGCTAATTTCTACTTCTTCTTCTTTCTGTTATGATATACAAGGTGGTATGCAAATGTGATATGCCTAGATTACACTTGCTCTACTCTCTACTCTCTCAATGGACTCAACTTACAACTACTAATTATTAAGCTAAACAATGACTGTCTACCCTCTGTTTTGATTTTGTTTTTTGGTCGAACCCTCTCTTTTGATTTGTAACTTTGTTATTTATCATTTATTTTAATTTTAATTTTAAAATTTTAAAAAAATTGATCACGTGTCAAGCATGTGAGGTTGTGACAGATTGGACGGAATTCAAAAAATTTAACGACAATGACGAAATTGGATATTTATAATGAGTTTGAGGAATAAATTGACGGACAAAATAATTCAAGGAATTAAGTTGAAAATCCATATTTTTTTTTGTTTTAATACGTTGAAGAGAGGTTCCAACTAATGTTGCCAAATTGTAGATCACATTAAGTCTAAAGAGGGGTCCACGATGAGAGCATCAGACCTCCTTATTTCAAAGCCTGCGACGACTCCAAGCACTTGACCTCAGTGCCTCAGTGGAATGCAACCACTACATTCAAAAATCTTGGAAGATTGTCATAGGTTAATTAAAGAAGATAATTGCATTGTCCTCCTTTGAAATTAATTCATTTTACTCAAATATTTGCATCCATAAACATTTGCACTGACCTGGACAGCCAAATCATCTGTAGCTGAAGTTGTATTTGTTGCTAGTTTTGCTTTCACAAGTATGTGCTGCCTTACATTTTGACTACCCATTTTTGTATTCATTTGATATAGTATTCATGACTTTGGACAGCCAAAATCTGTCTTTATTGTTGCTTGCAAAAGGTAGCGTGAAAGAAATTGCATCCAAAAAGAAGATATAATTATAAGGACAAACTGTGCCGTATTACATCAGGAACGCAAAAGAAAAAAAGAAACGTAAATAAAAAATTTAAAATAAAAAGTACATATTAGCCTCTCTTTATCATGTTGATGCGCACTGTTATCATCACATAGAGCCTATTTTGTACATTGTATATGAATCGAAAATATGCATATCTCCATGTCTTGTTAATAATTAAAGAACCACATACTCCCCAAAATCCCACTATGAACCCTAGCACAATAGAAGAAATATAAAACCATGGAAGTTGATGAAGCCCATTGTCCATGTCTTTGTTGTTCTTCTTGTTATCTTCATCAATGCCTTTATTTGGTCGACCGCACTTATTTGGAAGTGGTGCACCACAAAGTTTTGGATTCCCCTCGAAGGCAGAAGCGTTGAAGCTTTGGAGCTGAGTGCTTGTTGGTATTGGTCCTTGGAGATTATTGTATGAGACATTAAATTCTTTCAAGAAAGTAAGGCTCGTCAATGACGATGGGATTATTCCAGACAAGTGATTCATGGAGAGGTTCAAAACCTCTAAATTTTTTAGGTTAGATATTTGGTCTGGAATGATGCCGGAGAAGTTGTTGGCGTGAAGAACCAACCCAAGCAGAAGCTGCAATTGACCGACCTCAATAGGTATGTCACCAATAACGTTATTGTTAGACAAGTCTATCGTTGATGGATATGAAGAAATTTTGGATGACAAATAATAAATTGGGTTTCTGGCGACTGGGCCAAAATAGAAAGGCAATTCAAATTCATAATTGGTGTAGTCTACTTGAGATGTAATATTAGGTTCATATAACAACCTTGGTAGTCTACAAAGTTGCTTTGGAAATTCACCTGAAAATCGATTTTCTGACAAGTTGATATAAAACAGTCTAGGAAGAGTCCCCAACCAACTTGGAATTGGCCCTGTTATTTCATTACCACTTAGAAGCAAAATCTCTAGATTATGGAGCTCTGATAACCACACAGGTAGTTTACCAGTGAGGCGACTTTCAACCAAACACAATACCCGAAGATTTTGGAATCCGTCAAAATCAACCATGTCATTATCAACTGGCATTCCCTCACCTTTAAAGGAACCACTAAGCATGAGTGCGTGAAGACTTTTGCAACTCATCATTATCTTCATTGCCCCCGTGAGATTGGTGAATTGGTTGAAACCAAGCGAGAGGAAGGACAAGGATTTCAATGAAAGAATCTGAGCTTGTATTTGTCCCACTAGATTATTTCCAGTCAACCGAATGGCTTTTAGGGACCTACATGAGTAAAGGCTTACTGGAAACGTACCAGTGAAGTTGTTGACCCTTAGGTCAAGTTTAGCAAGTTGGTTAAGTCTAGAGAAATCAAGCATGGAGATATCTCCTTCCAAGTTGTTCGATCCCAAACGTAGTTCTACAAGGTTTGTGCAATTCATCAAAGATGGGGGCAAAGCTCCTTCTAAATGGTTGAAATCAAGGGTCACAAACTTCAACTTGGAAAGCTTCCCCAAATTGAGAGGAAGCTTGCCGCTCAATTGATTAATGTAGAGATCAAGGATTGCAAGGTTGGTGAGGTTGACAATTTTGTCACTAATTGATCCATGAAGTGAATTGAGAGGTAATGAAATTTCTTCCAGTTTGGTAGCATTATAAATATCTTCTGGAAGTAATCCTGAGAGGTTATTGTGACCTGTACGAAAAACCTGCAGTTCGGAACACTTCCCTAGTCCAGGAGCAAGGTTGCCATTGAATAGATTGGAAGAAAAATCCAATAGCCTAAGGAAGGGAGAAGAATGGAGACAAATAGAGGATGGGACATACCCTGTGAAGGTATTGTTGTTGACATTGAAACTAGTCAAGTTGCTTGCTTGTTGGAAGAATGAAGATGGAATTGCACCAAAGAAGTGATTGCTGGACAAATCTATTGTCCTGATATTTCTAGATGGTAGAGAAAGTGGTAACTCTCCAGAAAGAAGGTTATAGCTCAAATCAAGGATCTCAAGATGATTCAACGACAAGAAGAGTTTGGTTTCAAGTGAACCAAGAAGTGAATTGTGGGAAAGGTTCAAGTGGATGAGATGTGTGAGATTTCCAAGTGAAGATGGAGAGAGACCTCCTTTGAGCCCTTTGGAAGGCAAGAGCAAATGGGTAACCCAACCATCTTGATTACAAGTGACGCCCTTCCAACGACAGCAATCAAGGGATGTCCAATTTAAAGGAGGAGAAGATATAGTGGAGGCAAATGACAGGAGGGAGCTGCGTTCAGTGTGTTTGCATGCATGAATATTCGTAGATGTAATGCAAGAGAATAGGAGGAAGAGAAGGAAGGCAGGAGCCATTAGGCTGTAAGGCTGCACTTGCATGTTGCTTTCTGTATGTGCCGTTGCTCACAGATTTGTATATATATATATGTAAACATCAATGCAAATTGAGAAGTCAGCAAACAACAACCACACAATGCAAATTATTGATATCGAAGAGAGATTTGCATTAATGAAACCAAAGAGAATACCTCATTGAGTCTTAAGAGGGGGTCGACCAGGACTACAAAGTACTCAAAAGTCTTCGGATGTTATTTAATACGGCATGTATGCCATATAACTGTAAATGGTCATATTGGTAAAAGGCAACCTCATACAACCCTCTAAGTGATGAACACGTAAGAATCCCAAATTATATATATACTAAAACTGAATCCACGATTTCACTGTTCCTAGACTGTAGCTTAGCAATAGTAAAATGGCGGTTTTGTCCCTCTCTTTTTACTGTTTTGCACACTCATTTTTCCCATCATCACAGTGAAATCACGGTTTTGTCCTTGATTAATTAGTTTCAGCTCTTTCCCGTTTTGCCCCCCTCTCCTTCGATGCCTACATCTGGAATGTTCGAGGTTTTTGCAGAACCATCTGCCCAAGCCTTCAGTTTTCGTTTCCATCGTTCACCCCCTTCGTTGCCTTCTTCTTTCCATCCGCTTCCATTGTTCACCTGTTTCCTTGCCTTCTTCTCTTTTGATTCGAAAATCGATCTCTATCTAAAAGCTGTGCGCAAGGGTAACGCCGCCGTCGGCGTACGTGGCACCGACACCATCGTTCTCGACGTAAAAAAGAAGTCCACTGCCAAGCTCCAGGACTCCAGGTCCATCTCTCTCTCTCAAACAATGTTTTTCTGTGCTTTGATCTAACATAATGAAAATGATGTTGGGTTTAGGGTTAGGGTGCCAGAAAAAAACAGAGTAATTAATTTTGATGATTCAGAAAAAACATAGTAATTAATTTTGTATTTTATATTTTGATTTGTATTTGTGACTATTTGATTACGCAGGCATACTTACTAACCATTTGTTTGTTTGTCCTTGAATTGCGAATCGTCAAGTGATTTAAAGGGCCTGTCTGGAATTGAAAGGAAAATTGAGCAAATTGAGCAAATTGAGTCATTATTACGCTTGGATTCAACAGGTGTTTTTCTCTCATTTCCCCACAATTTTTATTTCCCTTTTTCAATCTTTTTGATTCTTATTATTGGATGGGTGGGTGAGTAATGTTGGGTTCAGATTGTACATAATGTGTTTATTGATTTTGTAACGGTGGATTTGATTTGATTTGGAAAGGAAAGAGAGCATCTTTGTCAACAGCAGACAGTCTATGTGTTCTTTTCTTACTATGATGACTTCTAATGATGTTGATGACTGATGGATAGGGAAAAACAGAGGAGAATAGTATGTGTATAGAGTTGTTTTTTTCATTGAAATTATGATTTGGGTATGTGGTAGGATTGATTTTTGATTGAATTGAAGAACTGCGTATGTGTTCTATTAAAAATTTCATTATGGTTATGAACCAGACATCTTCAAACTTTAGTAATTTTTTTTAAAGAAAATTTATGAATTTAATTCTTATATACTATCATGGCTGAATGTTGAGAATAGTATCTGTATAGAGTACTTTTTCCCATTGAAATTATGATTTCGATATTTGGTAAGATTGATTTTTGATTGAATCGATGAACTGAGTATGTGTACTATCATGGCTAAATGTTAAACGATTTACTCTGTTTCATACATTGGGATTGCCCGTTTTATCATATAGTTGTGAAATGTTAAATGTAAGTTATAGCCTCCTTCCCCAATCTTATAACCCACTGAGAAATCATTTGTTGCAGTTTCAATCTCCTCAATTGTGTATTTCCTGTACCTGAGGTCATATGCGTTTGATTCTAACGCTGTCTTCCTGTGTTCAGCTTCTCTAAGGGCTTTCAATTCTACATTTCTCCTTTTTTGTGTTTCCAATTCAGCAATCCGTTGAGCTGCTTCTGCTGCCTCCATGGCAGCCCTACACTTTGCTTTCTCCTTCCCTACAAGTGACAATGTAGCTTCCTCAACTATTTGTACCTCTTCTAATCTCAGTTCTTCTTCCAATTTCCGTCGGTTGACTTCCTTTGCCTGTGATGATATGTCAATAAAATTTGAAAATATATATACATATTATATATCAACAAATAATTGTTCTCACTACTCACAATTCAGTTTACCTAAAATTTGGGAGTCTTGGACTCTAGGTAGGAAATGCGGGTATCTATATGGTCTTGCACTCTGTTAGATTCCTGAAATTTAAGTATTTGCTTCAAGTTGGTTGGTTGGTTGTATTTTGAGGCTATGTAATTACGTGGTTGTTGTACTTCATTCTAATTACTGTTTATTTCTTTTTTTCAGTATGAATCACAGTTAGGCAGTCATCCAATTGCTTCAGGTATTACTTATGAAAATTAAAAAGCTATTCAAATCTACATGTCTTATTGAAACTTTGGAATTTTATCTCAAAAGATTCAATGGTCTCTCACCTCTCTGACGTATAAGCAATCACTGAAGCAAAGAAGCGAAGATAACTTTCAGGTTAATGTTTCTTCATTTTGATTTATTGACATTTTTTTTTCTTTTGTGTTGCCTCAAAATTCCTTCACATAATTCGACTTGGCTCTACTACTACGTGTTTTCTTGGTCTAGGGAATCTTATTCAAGTATTTTAACTTCACTGCAGATTCAAATGTAAGTTTGCTCTCTTTCATTGAATACAGGAACATAACTTTATTTCAATTTACAATTTCTGCAATTTATTGTTGCTCAGAGGTGAAACTGTTTGCTTTGGTGAAACTGGTTATGTTCAAGATTTAGTATTTTATAAATCAAATTTATGAACTTCACATCTATTATTCTTTTTTTTGTTAACCAAAATTTTGTAATGTGCATTGTCGGATGACACTGATACTTAACAAGATAAGAAAAGTTAATTTAGGTTGTCTCTTATGAATTCTTTATCTCCAATGATATGATGGGCAACAAGATTTGATTAGGATGACTCTACATATCCATACTTCTTTCTTTATGTTTCATGTGGCCTTCGGCTGCAGGTGGTAACCCTTCCAATTTAAGCTAAGTAGTTTCATGTAGTGCTATGCCCCCCGGATTCTTAGATGATTTGATAGGAAACACGATTTGTTCAGGATGACTTGCATATACATTTTTCCTGATTAATTAAGGATCGAGATAATGAATGAGGACTCTGTAATGAGTTTTTGAAATTCTCTGTTTTTTACTTTACAGGAAAAAATGGAAAGTTGTTATTGATTCTATTAGTATAATTTGTTTAGGCACTGTCTTTCTGGGATTTTGTTGCTTGCTGAGTTTATTTTCTATGTTTTTCGTTTTGAATCATTATAATTGAGGTACTTTAGCTATCTTAGCCTTTGATTGGTGCTTTTGATTGAACTGGTTGATGATTTTGCTTTAGATTTGGATTGTTTGGAGGCTTTTTGTCATGTTTTATTTTAAATTAAAAAGTTTTGGGCTCCAAACAAGGAATTGATTTTTAATACATGAGGTTGATCAACAAGAAGATAATTTCTCAGAATCTCTGTTGGTAAATGAGTAATTGTTGATAACCTATCTTTTCTTTTTGTTTCTTTTGTTGCATCAATTATAATAAAACTTAAATCCAATTTAAGCAAATGCACAAATTGGTTAATCAGATTCCACGAATTTTGCTCTTTTGATTGTTCCTTGATTTCATTTTTTCGGTTGCATTTGTTATAGGTGCTGTCTAACTGCTTTTTGGACTGTTTGATAGCTCTTTCCATTGCTGTTAGGAAACAGGTTAGTTTTCTCTTCGTCTTTTGAAGAGGTCGTGCATATCAACTGTGGCAAATTGGTTTTTGGATATCGTGTCATTTGAAAATTGTTATTTATGTGGTTGTGATGTTATTGCTCATATCTGGTTTGTTTGGTTGGGCTATAGAAATTGTATTAATTCGTTTTCAGATGTTGTGTTGTTTGAAAATTCTTATTTTTATATCTACAGTACTGTTGATGTGTGTCCATTTAGCTTGATTAGGCTATAGATGTAATAAAAATATTATAATTTAACTCATGCATGTTTTTTTTTTCTTTTCCAGCTATCAATCTATTGGTTGTAATTTGTAATTTTTGAATATCATGTCTAAAAGGATTGGAAAAACCAGAGAAAGCTTGAGGACACAGGAAACCCATATTTCTGCCACTTAGAGTGGTAAACAAATCTGTCATGAAAATATTCGTTGCACTAATACTAAGCATAACCATCAAGCCAAAAAAAACCAGAGTTTACAATAAAGCTTTCATAGTGCAGCAAGCCTGTAGTTCTGGTAGTTCAGCTGGTATAGAATGTTATCGCAAAAATGTATGTCATCCTAACAACGAAAATAAGCATCGAGACAAAAAAAATTCCAAGACGAGCCATAAAAAAGCCTTTCAAACTGAGAACAAGAGACGAAAATGTGTTCAGAATATATGCTATCATCACACAAACACAAATCAAACAACCAGAGAAGAGATTTCATTTGACACTTCTGATCAGATGAATGGGTCAAGCATTTTATCAGAGTTATTGAAGCAAAAATACTCACTGGCAGCCACATTGGCCACAAAGTGTTTATACCTAGGATCATTCTTTCAGCAACAGAAAACAAATGGCCTTTAATTTTTAAAAGGCGCCAATTCCCAGTTAGGCCATGCTATGCTATGACAATAAATAAAAGTCAAGGTCAATCTTTAAAACAAGTTGGGTTATACCTTCCCCAGCCTGTTTTCACTCATGGACAGCTCTATGTCGCGTTATCTAGAGCTACATCTAGAGAAGGCCTCAAAATCATAATAGATAATAATAATGAAGTGCCAAATAAATACACTAAAAACAAAGTGTACAAAGATGTTCTTCAAAATTTACTATCAGGTTTCAGCTTCTATTCATACATGATTAAACATTCCTCTATTTCATGAAATAATTTTTTATGCATCTTTATACTAACTAAGGGCATATACTTTTTTTGTTCAGATTGATGGCACAATGAACACTGTTCCGATCCACAATTTGCTCCCCTTTCAATCCGGTATGAAAATTGGAGTGCGTGTGTGCAAAACCTGGAGACCAAAGGTGTTTAGAACTAATGATCAATTTGCTGGTATGCAATGCGTCTCGGTTGATGCAATGGTGAGAAAATCAGTCCTTTACACTATTTCAACTTAAACAGTAATTGGATATATATGAATTGTTTATTTGTTTGAACATTAATATCTCATTGTTGACACATGTCTTATTAATAAACTCTTATTGTTAATTTTGCAATCTAAACCCTTGCCATTTGCCATAATTTTGGTCTTTCATCTACATTTAGAATATTCACTGCATATACATACAAATATTTGTTTTTTTTATGTCATTTTCAGTATTTCAGGTTTTACACATTCTAATAATCTTATGATGCTACATCATTTTTGTAACTGAACGTTTGGGAATATTATTAAATTGTTATATTTACAGGTGAATTTTTTTAGGAAATATTCGTTTTTCAGGAGAGACTGCCCGTATTCCGGCAGAAATGTTGAACCCTTAAGTAATTTTAACTTGAAATAAGGACAAAAGACATTTTAGTCATATGTGCCTAACACATAAAAGAATTAGAAGCTAAGGATTATATTTACATCCTTTTCTTCAATTTTTCTTCAATACATCCAACCATAATTATTTTACCGTTTTTCAACTTTTCCTTTACATGAACACATAATTTAAAATATGTTTACTTTGTGTTACTTCAATTGGAAAACCATCTACAATTCACTCATCTTATTAAAATACATATTACATACATAATATTCAAGTATTCATATCTTAAAAGAAAAGAAAAACATTGAGTTCTTATTTAATTTCGTTACTTTGTGTTTCTTCGATTGGAAAACCATTTACAACTTTCTTATTAGATAGTTAAATTATATTATTCCTATTTATACATAATTAGATATTTATGATTATTGCCCTAACTCAATTTTCCCCATTCATCTACATTAACACTTGCTATTTTCCCTTTTTTTTTATTTTTATAATAGAGTCAAGACCTACATCAAAGAGAAGAAAAGTCATGAAGAAATTGCAAAACAAAGCACAACCCATTAAACAACATGCTGCTCAGAACTATCCAAGTTTTGCTATTTTAATAGCTGCTTCCCACTGTTAACATCTCAATGTATATACAAACATGTCTACTATTTTAACATGACAAGTAGCCTGTAAAATATGTTATTACTTCCTTTTTGGCTACTTATACTTCCTTAGTTAAGCATAATGATACAAGTTAAATTTCATTGTATATATAAACAATTTTATTTTGTCTGTGTAATTTCAAAACCCGCAGCATCGCGCGGGCCTTTTTGCTAGTATGACCTAATGCCTGATGTTTAGTCAAAATGTTTAGTCACATCCAATTCATAATGCCTGATGTTTCTCGGTATCTACCAATGCCCAATTCATATAATGCCTGATGTTTCACGGTATCCACCTACGCTAGAGGTCACATCCAATTCATAAATACAGCTTAAACACAAAACAACTCCTATACTACAACCTTCAGCAACAATAGAAAGAATAAGAAGAAGTAGAAAGTTCTACTTCTTCTTCTTTCTGTTGTTTTTGAATGTTCTAAAGAAGTTGTTTTGGGATTAAGTTATCGTTGCGAATCTGATGATGACATGGTTGAATGTGCTTTATATTTTGTCAGAGGAACTAGTTTCCAGAGGGTAGAATGTACTTTATATTTTGTCTTTTTGATGTTTTCCATATGTAAGGCACACAGTTTGTTCTCATAATCTGTCTTCTCTTTCTTTTTCTTTTTTTGTCAATCTGAGAATAGTGTTTGGAATATGTAAGACACTTGATATTTTCCTTAGATAATTTGAATAGTAAGACACTTGATGATATTTTCCTTGGATAATTTGAATAGCAAGACACTTGATAGTAACTCTATGAAATAAGGGGGTCTGGTCCTCTCATCGTGGCCCTCTTTAGACTAATTAATGCGGTTTACAATTTAGCTACATTAGTTGAAAGCCATGTACTACAATTGGCCATACAATGATGGCATTGTGCTAGATCAAATTCGTATTCAAGTTTTGTGGACGAAAAAAAACCTTTTTTTTATAATAAATCTCACACTCAGTGTGGAGCAGCTAGCATTTGGTGATTTCATTATCCGAAAGTGGGATGAAGTCTTTATTTCCTCTTAAAATATCTCTTCAACGCATTGAATGATGTTTCATTATCCGAAAGTGGGATGAAGTCTTTATTTCCTCTTCATTATCCGAAAGTGGGATGAAGAATTTGTATCGTATATATGGTTACAGTTGTTTGCCAATTTCTCAGTTTGCTGTGATGTTTTGCCTTTAATGATAAATCATTTTCAAGCTAAAAGAAATTCCGAATGCCTTTAAAATCAAAGATGAAATTTCAGCCAATCTTCTTCATTTTTGAAATACGGAATCGCTTCATGAAAGTGAAACGTCTGCAACCCCGCATGGTATACTTGACTAATCTTATATCACTACAAGACAAAAACCCGACATATGATTTGCATCATGGAAGACGTTTAATGATGCGGACGAGACGTCATAACATACGTCATCGAAAGGGGGGGTCATGGAATTTTTTTAAAAAACATGGCATCTGTTACGCGTCATAGAATGATGTTTCAACGACGCGGTCCGTGTGTCTTCCTATACTTTCCATGACACATCCACGATGTCATGGATGATGTTTTAATGACGTCAATTAGGCATCATGAAGAATATGACATTCCTTTTAACGCCATCTATTAGCAGTTTATATGACGCAACATGCACGTCATTGAACTTAACGACGTTCCTGAGATGTCATTGAAATATTTTTCATGACACAAAGTTAGACGTTGTTGAAATTTTTAAAAAATAAAATAAATAAAATAAAATTATAATATATAGAAGCAAAATGGAAGACATAAAGGCTAATATACTTTAAATTAATATTACTCAATATGATTCTAGTACATCATGGCAAGTTTAAAAATTGTCTTTAACTAATCCCACAAAGCCAATCCTATGAAGTATCAGAAGATTTGATACTTGCACTGTAAAAAATAAAATAGACATCCAAAAAGATGAGCTCCATGATAGTTTGAGAGGATGTGATGCTTCATGTCCAAAAGAAGGTGCAAATGGTACTAAAATAATTACAACCACTACTACCTGTTGAGAGTACGTCCCACATTGAAAAGTTAAGGGACCAAGCCTGGGTTTATAAGGAGTTGGGCTACTCCCCCCATTGCCAATTGGTTTTGGGGTGGAACCTCAACTTCCTTCATGGTATTAGAGCAAGGTTTCACGTGTTGGGCCCAACGGCCACACATGCTCCCACGTCACCCAATATGTGTTGTTCACGTGTTAGGCTTTCAAGTTCGCCACACGTGCGGGGGCGTGTTGAGAGTACGTCCCACATTGAAAAGTTAAGGGACCAAGCCTGGGTTTATAAGGAGTTGGGCTACTCCCCCCATTGCCAATTGGTTTTGGGGTGGAACCTCAACTTCCTTCATTAAAACAAAAGATCAGAAAATGAGAATGAAGGTCCAGAAATTACAAGCACGCATGAATGAAAATGATCCAGGTCTGTAAATTCTTGGTCCAAATGGGAAATTTCATTACATAGAAATGTCTTGCGAAATAAAACAAGAGAATAAGAGAATCCAACAAAACTAATTTAAAGGACCAAAAATTCACGAATGAAGTTAACTGACCAAGAACCCAAAAAAAAAAAAGATAAGAAAAAGGTTTAAGCACAGGGAGGGATGACAAGAGACTAAACAGTGAGTTCATAAAGAATATATCTAACTTGCCCCTTCTTCACAATTCTCTGTTTGTTTTTGTGGTAACCTTTTTCTCACCTGTCAAAGATAGACTTCCAAAGCTCAACATATAACAGTATATAAAAAACTATATAGATTCTTAATTACCCCTCAAGTGTCCATGGCAGCTCATAAACCTGGTTGAAAAATAATGTTCATTTGTATTGTACACAATTCTAGAAGAATCATGAATATAAGGATGGTCCTAGAGTTGTGGAAAACATTATCAAGGCTATGTCAACTAGACAATGATAATTGAAGATGGAAGAACTCCCTAGAATAAGAAGACTCATGCTGCTAGACTATGGTGGTGGAGGATGATGGCTAAACAATAGCCACAAAAATAAAATTGTACATATAGAAGTTTCTAGTAAAAGTCACAACAAAAGTGACTAGAAGAAGAAGGCCAAGTCGGTGGACTTGGTGATGTCGGCAATCAAAACCTACAAATAGGCATGCAACTAATAATGAAATGTGGAGTTAACCAATAAACTCCCAATCTATACGCGAGCTACCCAAAACTAGTTTAAGGGAGCCAACAACAGTCTCCCAAACTAAGCCAATGAGAGAGAAAGAAGGCTAATCGGCCTTCTTCAACTAGAATTAGGGACCCTAACCCTCTAACTATGTTGAGGAGCCAGTAAGAGCATTCACAATGGGCTCCCTAAACCACCTACTTAGACAAATTTTAGGGGGGAATTGAAAAAATACAACTCCAACTATGTTCCCTATTCACCTCCTAAAATAGGGAGACCTCTAGGAGCTCCTAAAATGACTCCTAGTGGCTCCCTATAATTTAATGCTGCTTTATTTAATGAGTATTTCAAACCTTTAATTAATGCTAACTATTTTTTATATTATTTTTTAATAGAGATTGACCAATTAAAAAAGAGTTATTGCATTATCACTCTCTAAACTAGAGAGCATGATTGAAGTATAAATTTTATAAAGAGCTCTTAAAATAATATTTATATATTTTTTGCTAAAATTTAACTAAAAAATAGATAGCATGATTGTGGATGCTCTAAGCTCACCAATCTAAGTGAAGGGCCAAATAGCCCAAACTAATCTAAATCAAGTGTAGTGGTCAATAGCCATGTAAAGACCAATTAGGCTCAGGTTTTATGTACACAAAGTCATGTATTATTCTCCTCCAAATTAATAAAATCACTTTATTTCCACTATTATCCTATCTTTCCTATACCTCTTCACCACATAAACCAACAACAGTATCATACATCGCTCACTCTTAAAATCTAAAAAGTGATATCAGAGGAACAATACACACCTATAAACCAAGGATGGAGCCAGCGTAGACTCATTGGTGCAGATGCCCCCCACTCATTTTTTGTTGGGAAAAGAAACTCTACATGCATTTTTAGCCATGAATGTTTTGAAGAATTGATTGGGAGATTACACGGTTATATATATATATATATATATATATATATATATATATATATATATATATATATATATTGAGAGAGACATATTTAATTGCATTGATAATGAAGCCATTATATATGCTTCGGTTTCAGAACATGAAAATGCGTCGAGGAAAATTATAATGTATTTTAATTAAAATATTATGGATTAAATATATAAACTTTGTCTTCGGTATGTTATGTTTCATGCCTTTTTGTCTTGTGGTTCATATGCCATTGTTGTACTAAAAATTAACTACAGTTGATCTGTTTGGTCCGTGACTTGTGAATAGGAAGTCAATGTAATGTTGAGATCAGACTTGACTAGCAATGTAACGTTCCAAATTTTCAAGACAAATCAAGTCCAATACTTTAGAAAAGTTCCATGCTATATTTATAAAGAAAAAAAATGGAAATGTATTAAGAACCAATCTAAAAATAACAAGTGGCATCTCTCAGTGTTCTTGTATAAAATATATACAGGTTTTTTTTTTTTTTTTCCTAATTTACTTTGCAGGGGGTGATGGGTTCTACGTAGAATTTTCGCAATCTACATTTCATCTATGTCGTCATTTAGCGGACAGATGGCAATGAATTAGTAGAAAATATTTTTATAACATTTTTCTCTGCCATGACTTTTATCAATTTCAACATTTTAATTTTAAATTTTTAAATCGCCTTGTAGAATGAGTGCCGCGTGTCTGATAGTAGGTAGACACGCAAACAGATGTATCTGCTGAATCTCTCTCTCTCTTCTTTCTTCTCAGCACTGTTCTCTCTTCCATGCTCCCTCAAGTCCAGGTTTTTTTTCGCTCCTCCCCCCACCCACAAACTCATACCCATTCGACAAAAAAACTCCCCATACCAATCAAATAATCAGGCTGATCATTGGACAAAAGGTTCCATTGAGAGCCATGGCTATGAAAATTGTGAATTCGAATTGTTCTCCGACTCCTGGAGCTTTGGGTTTCTTTATAAGATGTTTAGGTAGTGTAGAGTTGGTTCAAGAAGCTGACTTTTTGTTTGAAAAAGTTAAAGTGAAGGGTCTTTGTGTTCCAAATAATTATAGCTATAAATGTTTGTTGGAGGCTACATCTAAATCTAAGTCAAGTTCAATTGAATTGCTTCAAATAAGATTGCAAGAAATGTGAGATTCTGGGTGGGAATTTAGTAAGCACACGCTGACTCTGGCCTTGCAGGTTTATTGCAATACAGGGAAGTTCGAAAAGGCTTTAAATGATTTCAATGAAATGTATGAGAAGGGGTGGGTTGATGTCTATGATCTATCTTGGGTATGGGTTTGTGGTTGGGGGGACGTGCAAAAAAAAACCTGGACTTGAGGGAGCAGGGAAGAGAGAACAGAGCTGAGAGGAAAGAAGAGAGAGAGAAACGAGGAGAGAAGGAAAAATAATAAATAAAGAAAGAGAGACGAGGACAAATAATATAAAAGAGAGAGGGAACAAACGAAAAGAAAGAGAGAGAAGAGGAAATAGAATTTAAAAAAAAAGTGAGATATTAAACAAACGGTGCAGATCCGACCATCAAAACACAAATCCGTAATAGATTCGCATTCTTCAACTCTGTGATGGATAAGGACCCTATATATACAAGAAAACAACTTTAATGAAAGTCGTTTTTTTAATAGTAAATTGAGCTTAGATCCATAAAATTCATTTTTAATCATCTACAACTCTTTTCTTTATTTTTCTATTTAAAATACCCATTTTTTTCAAATAAAACCCGATGACTAGGATCCAAGTAAGGAAATTACCTTATCTAGCTTAAAATATGATTTATTCTATTTTTCGCATTCCGAAACTACCCCTATTTACAAGGTAATGTGTTATGTGTGGGTGTTACTAATGACATACGTTAAATTTGGAAAGATTTTCAAATGGTTGTAATGGATGTAGGAAATAATTTAGAAACTTATTTGAAATTAAATATTAAATTCAACATTAACGTATTAGTAATCTACATGTGATTAACGTATTAGTTTATTTAATAAAAAAATTATGTTGTTTTTCTTTTATGAATTATATTACTAATAATCTATTTTATTATAGTGTTATGAATAATAGTGTACATTCTAATTGGACAAGCCCTTTTTTAAAAAACTTTTTTAGTGAAAGTCTATCTTTCAGGGCGTGCACATTTTACGCCGTGCATATTTCTCACGCCATTAGTAGAACTATCTTTCACGGCATTCACATTTTAGACGCCGTTAATGGAGTTCTCTTTTACGGCCTGCAGTATTAGCACGCCATTATTGACTGAACACTACGGCATGCACTGAAAGCATACCATTAAACAAGGAAGAAAAAATGAATTTAAGGCGCGCTCTTAAGCATACCAGTAGTGAAATAATTTGCTCAAGTCCTTTGAATTAAGTAGCTCAAGTCCTCCCCTGGTGGCCCCCTCTTAAGACCCGATCAGGTCTTCTCTTTGAATGCGCTGTTGTTTGCCGACTTCTCAATTTCCAGTGATGCCTACATATCGTTTTCAAGCATCGTACGTTGCTCTTATATATATACAAACCTGTGAGCAACGACACTACAGAAATCAACATGCTAGTGCAGCCTTGTAACTTAATGGCTCATGGCTTCCTTCTCTTCCTCTTATTCTCTTACATTATATCTACAAATATTCATGCATGCAAACAAACGGAACGCAGCTCCCTCCTGTCCTTTGCCTCCACTCTATCTTCTCCTCCTTTAAATTGGACATCCGTTGATTGCTGTCATTGGAAGGGCATCACTTGTAATCAAGATGGTTGGGTCACCCATTTGCTCTTGCCTTTCAAAGGGATCAAAGGAGGTATTTCTGCTTCACTTGGAAATCTCACACATCTCACCCACTTGAACCTTTCCCACAATTCACTATATGGTTCATTGGAAACTCAGTTCTTCTTGTCTTTGAAACGACTCGAGTTCCTTGATTTGAGCTATAATCTTCTTTTTGGAGAGCTACAATTTTCTCTACCATCCAGCAATATCCGGACAGTTGATTTGTCCAGCAATCACTTTCATGGTGCAATTCCATCTTCATTCTTCCAACTAGCAAGCAACTTGACTAGTTTCAATGTCAGCAACAATACCTTCACGGGGTATGTCCCATCCTTTATTTGTCTCCATTCTTCTCCCTTTGTTAGGCTATTGGATTATTCTTCCAATGATTTTAGTGGCAACCTTGCTCTTGGGCTAGGGGGGTGTTCTGAACTTGAGGTTTTTCGTGCTGGTCACAATAACCTTTCGGGGTTACTTCCAGAAGATATCTACAATGCTACCAAACTTGAAGAAGTTGCAATACCTCTCAATTCACTACGTGGATCCCTTAGTGATAAAATTGTCAACCTCACCAACCTTGCAATCCTTGACTTCTACATTAATCAATTGAGCGGGGAGCTTCCTATCAATTTGGGGAAGCTCTCCAAGTTGAAGTTTGTGAACCTTGATTTCAACAATTTAGAAGGTGCTTTGCCCCCATCTTTGATGAATTGTACAAACCTCGTAGAACTTCATTTGGCATTCAACAACTTGGAAGAAGATATCTCCATACTTGATTTCTCAAGACTTAGTCAACTTACAAAACTTGACTTAAGGGGGAATAACTTCACTGGTACGTTGCCAGTAAGCCTTTACTCATGTAGGTCTCTAAAAGCCATTGGATTGACTGGAAATCATCTAGAAGGACAAATACAATTCGAGATTCTTTCATTGAAATCCTTGTCCTTCCTCTCGATTGGTTACAACCAATTCACCAACCTCACAGGAGCAATGAAGATACTAATGAGTAGCAAAAGTCTTCACATACTCTTTCTTACTGGATCTTTTGTAGGTGAGGGAATGCCATCTGATGATGACATGGTTGATTTTGATGGATTCCAAAATCTTTGGATGTTGAGTTTGGCCTATTGTAACCTCACTGGTCAAATACCTGTGTGGTTATCAAAGCTAAAAAATCTAGAGCTCTTGAGTCTAAATTATAATCAAATCACAGGGCGAATTCCAAGTTGGCTAGGAACTCTTCCGAGACTGTTTTATATCAACTTGTCACACAATCGAATTTCAGGTGAATTTCCAAAGCAACTTTGTAGGCTACCAAGTTTGGTTTCTAAACCTATCGCATCTCAAGTAGACCAATATGAATTTGAATTGCCTCTCATCACAATCGCAGATAGACAAACTTATCCACCGCGCAGATTGTCTTACTTTCCAGCGTTGATAGACCTATCTGACAATAACATTGATGGAGATATACCTACTGAGATCCGCCAATTGCAGCTTCTCCGCAGATTGTATCTTAACTCCAACAATTTCACCGGCATCATTCCAGACCAAATATCTAACCTAAAAGATTTAGAGGTTTTAAACCTCTCCATGAATCATTTGTCTGGTAAAATCACATCATCTTTGCTGAGCCTTAATTTTTTGAGAAGCTTTGATGTCTCATACAATAATCTCCAAGGCCCAATACCAACAAGCACTCAGATCCAAAGCTTCAACGCTTCTTCCTTTGAGGGGAATCCAAAACTTTGTGGTGACCCGCTTCCAAACAAGTGCGGACCAAGTAAGGGCATTGATGAAGATAACAAGAACAACAAAGACGTGGACAATGGGCTTCATCAACTTCCATGGTTTTATATTTTCTCTGCATTGGGGTTCATAGTGGGATTTTGGGGAGTCTGTGGTTCTTTAGTTATTAACAAGACATGGAGATACGCATATTTTCGATTCATCGACAATGTACAAGATAGGGTGCATGTGATGGTAACAATGCGCATCAACACAATCAAAAGAAGGCTTAGAGGCTAGGCATATTATTGTAGTTTTTATTTTACATTTGTCGTTTGCTTTTCTTTTCTGTTCCGGATGTAATAAAGCACAGTTTGTTCTTATAGTTATGTCTTCTTTTCGGACGCGATTTCTTCACTCTACCTTTTGCAAGTAACAAAATACAACTTAAGCTATATTGCGCATTCAAGAGGTTCTGTTTTCTAGATAAAAGTGAAGGATTATGTTGAAAATACTGCACATTTGTGTTAAAGAAATATGGAAAAATCTAGAAGCTTGGAGAAAAAGCTAATGTCGGCTTGAAGTAGAAAATATGCTAGAAGGATATTGAGAATTCTGAAATGGGAAGTCGGCAGCCACTGCAACTTGGATAATTATCTAGAGAAAGCCACACATATGTGGCTGGGGTTAATCTTCCTGAGTCGGTGGACCAAGGTATGCTCGGTTGATCAAGACTATAAATAGACATACATGTGATCCAAGAGAACTCCCAACGGAGCCAAGAGCTAACCCACCATTGTGGAGGCTCACTAATCTAAATCCAGTGTGGTGGTCAATAGCCACGTGAAGGCCAATTAGCCTTCGGTTCTGTGTATACAAAACAATGTACTATTCTCCTCCAAATTAATAAACACTTTGTTTCAACTCTAAAACTATGTACATAAAGCACTTTAGGTAATGATCTGCATATGTACTTCATGTGTCCATTCAAAATACCATTGATTAGGTTGATCACATCTCTAGTGATTCTATTGACTAATACTGTTTCTGAAGTTATATTTATATGAAAAATGACTTTTAAAAAAATAAAGAAGAAAAAAGGCACAACCGAATTCGATTTAGCATGCAGAATTTGAACT
This sequence comes from Prunus kanzakura, assembly GCA_020521455.1. NCBI lineage: Eukaryota > Viridiplantae > Streptophyta > Magnoliopsida > Rosales > Rosaceae > Prunus > Prunus kanzakura. The sequence goes on along the minus strand of BPUM01000869.1, from coordinate 113,784 downwards.
CCACCGGCTTTGTCAACTGGTTAGAACGAATTTCAGAATGCTACGAAAAATACTACTAGGTATGAAGGCATTTTGATTTGAGGGGGCAGTTCAAAAATACTACGTGTATCCCATGACAAAAATCTATGCTTTGAGGAGGCCATTTTTGGTGTGTGTGCTTTCTCTACTTCAATTTTACATAAAATTGAATCATCGTCTCTCTGTAAAATGCTAATGGGGTTTACTTGAGGTTGGAGTGTGTATGTCACAAAGCATCACACGCGAGTAACTCTTTTTTTGTTTTTTTCGTCAACCATAAAAACTCATGCCCCTGTAAAATCTTTTCCTTTTCTTATCATGCTTTCCTTATTCATATAGGTTGTAATTCTGTTTGAAAGTTGAATGAAAGATTTACGTGATGATCCAGTTTACATATAAAAGAAAATAATATTTTTGATATATCGTTTTTAGGGAGGAAAAAAAAAGCCACAAGTGGTCTTGGTGTGTGTACACTGTACAGACCTGCCATATGAACATCAAACAGGGTTCTACATATGCAGATGGATCTTTCTGTCCAGGTTTTGTTTTATTGTCATTTTCCAGATTTATTGCTAGCTCAAACACAACACACAACTATTTTGAGGAGGATTTATAGAAAACCTATATACTTCATAGAAGAAATGACAACTGGTCTGCTTCGTATCCTTGAAAGACATTCTCGATGTGGAAGGACATTCTTTTGTTTTTTTTTTCTCAGTAAATTATTAACCTATAGATGTTATATCCAGAATTATAGAGATGTGGAAGGACATGCTTAGTTGTTTCCAAAATATTAGTGCTTAGTTGTGTGAGACAAATGTCAAGATATATAGGGTTAGTTTAGAATTGCCGTCACTTTTTTAAAAAGCAGCTTCTTCTGTACTTTGAAAATAATCAGTTATAAAGTAAAGCAGTTTCATGTTTTATAAACAATATTTTTTAAGAGCTGTTAGTATAAATAGCCGTGTCAAAACCATTTGGTAAATTTTAATATAAAACTCTTGTAACTGTGAATAATGATTAAAATAGACATAATGTTGAAGTGTTATGTGCGCTAATCATGTAGTGGTGGTGATGGTGGTGGTAGTAGTGGTGGTAGTGGTAGTGGTGGTGGTGAAGGTGGAGGCGGCGGCGGCGGCGGTGGTGGTAGTGATGGGGGTGGTGGTCATGAAGGTGGAGGTGGAGATGGAGGAGGAGGAGAGTCAAACTAAACACAAGATTGAATAATTGTGATTGATATTATATTTCTCCAAGAGGAGGATATATATACAAGTACAAGTTGACTTTTCCTACTAGGAAAAGTAATTAGCTAATTACAAGGAATCCTAACTAGGTAATGATTCTAATTAGGTAAGGTGAATTACATCAGGAAATCAGAGATCCTTGAATTTTGGCTCATGCCAACACTCCCCTTCAAGTTGGTGCGTAGATATCTCCTATGCCCAACTTGTCAAGTGAGTCATGAAAAACCTTTGCTGACACCGCATGCATTAAGACATCACCCATCAGTTCTTCTGACTTTACAAATGGTATATCGATTAGCTTATCTACAAGCTTCTCCTTGATATAATGCCTATCCATTTCAACATGCTTAGTTCTATTATGTCGAACTGGATTATTTGCTATCTCTCTCGCAGCTTGATTGTCACAGTAAAGCTCCATGAGTTTCTTTGGTGGAAAACCAATTTTAGACATGAGTATCCTTAGCCAAAGAAGCGCACAAACTCCCTGTGCTATGCCCTTATATTCTGCCTTAGTTGAAGATCAAGGCATTATATTCTGCTTCTTACTTCGCCATGTAACCAAATTACCCCCATGAAAGTTAGGTAACCTGATGTAGAACGTTTATTTATTATATTGCCTGCCCAATTTGCATATGTATAACCCTTGACATCCAAATGTCCCAGTTTTCTGAATATCAAGCCTCAGCCTGGAGTTTTCTTCAAATAACTCAAAATCCTCATAACTGCCGCTAAGTGATCCTCACTAGGAGAATGCATGAACTGGCTAACAACACTAATTGCATATGTGATATCTAGTCTAGTGTGCGAAAGATAAATTTGTCTTCCCACTAACCTCTGATATCTCTCCTTATTGGTTGGTACTTGATCAGGATAGATTGCTAGGTGATGATTCTGTACAACAAGGGTTTCGGCTGGTGCACACCCTAAAATACCAATTTCTCTAAACAGGTCTAGAACATACTTCCTTTGAGAGACACAAATACTAGTAGCAAAGCGAGTTACTTCAATTCCTAGAAAATACTTCAAAGCCCCTAAGTCCTTCATCTAAAACTTTGAGGCTAAGTAATTCTGTAATTTATCCATTTCAACAACATCATCACTAGTAACTACCATATTATCAACATAGATTATCAGCAAAGTAATCTTACAATCCCTACGTTTGATAAATAGGGTATGATTCGAATTACCTTGATGATATCCATACTTCTTCATTACTTCAGTGAACTGCCAAACCCTGCTTGTGGAGACTGCTTCAATCCAAAAAGGGTCTTTCAAAGCCTACACACCTGACCACTGTTATTAGACAACCCATAACCAAGTGGTATGACCATGTACATTTCTTCTTCTAGATCTCCATGCAGAAAGGCATTCTTCACATCAAATTGCTTGAGAGGCCAATCTAAATTAGCTGCTAAGGACAATAGAACTCGCACCGTATTCATTTTTGCCACTTGTGCAAACGTATCCTGATAATCAACTCCATACGTCTGCGTATACCTTTTGGCCACAAGTCTTACTTTATATCTGTCTGTTGTGGGATCAGCTTTGTGCTTAACTGTGTACACCCATTCACATCCAATAGGTTTCTTTCCTTCATGTTGCGGAACTATTTCCCATGTTCCATTATTCTATAAGGCCTTCATCTCCACATTCATTACTTCCACCCATTTTGGGTCTTGCAAAGCTTTTTCCAATCTATTAGGAATTTTAATTCCACCCATTTGACTGACAAATGCTTTAGCTTGAGGAGACAATCTGTGTGTGGAGACATAATCAGCAATGTCATATTTCACCTTGCCTTATGGTGAGAATTTTTCTGGTGGCATTCCCCTGTTTTCTTGTGCAGGTAAATTTTTTTCACAATTTCAACAATATTTTGAGAAGCACTGGGATCTGAAGGACTTACCTCAGGGATGTTTAGTGGAGAATGAGTAGGTATGGTCAAGAGAGTGGGATCGCTGCTGTCCAATTCAGGATCGCTGATGTCCAGTTCGGCTGGATTGATCGGCAGCCTGCTTGGCTCAGCTCTGTTGAGCTAAGTGGCTCAGGTTTTAGCGCACTATTTTTTACTTCTTTCCCTCGTATTTCTATCACAAACCAATTATGTGCTTTTTTTTATTGTGTTCTCCCCCTGAAGGTCATGATTGGGCACCTCTAATAGAAAAAACTTCTCGTTCTAAACAAAACATCCATGGTTACATAAAAGTGGCGACTAGAGGGATGGTAACACCAGTACCTCTTTGGTTGAGGTGCAAAACCCACAAAGACACAGCGGATGGAACACAGATCCAACTTGGTCCTATGAGATTTATTGAGATTGACATACGCCACACAACCAAAAATGCGCAGAGTGAGATTAAGATGGGAACAAACAGGAACATAAGGAGCCAATGTTTGAAGTGGAGTTGTGTTTTAAAACCCAAAACACATGAAGGCATACAATTAAGAAGGTAGATAGCATATTGAATAGTTGTGGTCCAAAGGGTTTGGGGAACACGCACCCCCATAAGGAGAGCTCAAGCAGTCTCAAGAATATGGCGATTTTTGCGTTTAGCCACACCATTCTGTTATGGAGTATATGGACACATAGTTTCATGGAGAATGCCTTTTTTAGTGAGGAAGTCTGCGAGTGTGTGGTTAACAAATTCCCCTCCATTATTTGAACGAACAACTTTAATTGAACAAGAATATTGAGTTTGAATCATCTCGTAAAAATTCTTGAATAAATAACCAACTTCACTTTTATTCTTCATAACATAAAGCCAAGTTAACCAAGTGCAATCAATGAAGATCACAAACCACTGAACACCAAAGACAGTAGTAATCGAAGATGGACCCCAAATATCTGAATGGATTAAATTAAAAGTAGATATGCTTTTATTCAAACTAGGTGGATGATTTTTTGCAAGAATACAAGTCTCACACTGAAAATCAGAAATTTTTACTCCACTAAATAGAGATGGAATCAAAGACTACAAATAACCAAAGGAAACATGACCCAATCTCTGATGCCATAACCAAATCTTTTTATGCTTCTCATTGACAACACCCCGAACCTGATGAACACGACTCGGTGTAATGTCATCCACATAGTAAAACCCCATTGTCTTAGTACCACGCCCAATGATTTCCTTGGTTTGAACATCCTGAAGCAAACAAAAGGAAGAAAACATGAGCACGTAACAATTTAACTGTTTGGTAACTTGCCCAACAGATAATAAATTATGGGACAAAGCAAGAACAAGCAAAGTTTTATGTAAATGATAGGGTAGGAGTAAGAGTGATGGAACCACCCCTAGTGACTGAGTTAGATACGTTGTTGGCAGTAACCACACTTGTTCTGGTAGGAGCAGTCACAAAATGAAAAAAGGATTTGTCATAGGTCATATGATCAGTAGCACCCAAATCGATAGGTCGAAAGCACCAAAGCTTTTGCCTAATTACCTTCACAGTCAGCATGCTTTGGAATGGATAACTGAGAGAGAACAATAAGAGAATCATAAACTGAAGAAGTTGTCGTGGGAGAGAGTGAGACACCCGAGGTAGCATCAGTGACCGGGCTGATGAAAGACTAGTAGGCGGGCTCCCACCACTCTTTTTCTTCGCATGCGCCACCTTTCATTGTTTCTAGCATTCAAGGAACCACTTTGGAAACACATTCTTGTGAAAACATGTGGCCTCTGTATGACGGTTCCCATTACAGTAAGTGCAATGCATGTTTTATTTTTCCTTAGGGGTTGGACGGGGAAAAGAAAAACTAGCAGCACGAGCTTTGAAAACCATGACAACAAAGGATTTAATCTTTCCATCCTTCTTGAGCATCGTCTCTCGGCATTGGGCATGTTTACGAACAAAAGCAAACAACTCCTCTAATTTTTGCAATGGACTCAACCTCAACAAATCTCCTCTAATTTTATCGAACTCATGATCTAGACCTGCAAGAAAATCATAAATACAATCTTTCTGTATCTCATCTTGTTGAATCTTCACATCATATTAGCACTTGTGGACAACAAAGGTCTAGTTCCAACCAAATACTCTCCCAGACATCTTTAGCTTTTGGTAGATTTAAGAAAAATTCTACCAAATCAGGTTCCATGGTTTTTATCAAACATCCTTTATCAATGGAGTCCTCAATACACCACGAATCAAAGCCCGGAGCATCTTCCTCCACTTGAGTCACCTTCCCTGTCAGATAACCCTTTTTTCCCCTAGCTTGACACATGAAGCAATATCATCTTTGACCAAGTGCTATAGTTCTTTTCATTCAACCGTATGGTGAATGGGGCAGCGGAAGTATCATTGTGAATTGTAACAATTGGTTGCTCCATGTTAAGAATTTTGCGGGTCTCTGAAGCACTGGATTTTGCGGTTGCAGTGGGGTTGTCTAGGGTATCTTCAAAAGCCATGGAGGAGAGAGAACAAGTTTGGATGGGTTGGTGTTGTAGGAGTCTTTTGCCGCACTAGGTTTGTGATGACAAGGGCTTAGCCGTTGTTTTGTGGCAGCTGGGTTTGTATATATACACTTTCTTTTTTTTGTATTCCGCGCTAGAGGATGCTGATAAGTATTTTTGTTTGAGAGACCGGGGTTAACCAGCTCTGATACCAACTCAAACTAAGCACATGACTGAATAATTGTGATTGATATTATATTTCTCCAAGAGAAGGATATATATATACAAGTACAAGTTGACTTTTCCTACAAGGAAAAGTAATTATCTAATTACAAGGAATCCCAACTAGGTAATGATTCTAGTTAGGAAACATGAATTGCACTAGGAAATAAGGGATCACGAGATCCCTAAATTATGGCTCACGCCAACATGAAGGTGGTGGTGGTGGTGGTTGTTGTGGAGGTGAAGGTGAAGGTGGTGATGGTGGAAGGTGGAGGTGGAGATGGCGGTGGAGGTGGTGGTGGTGAAGATGAAGGTGGTGGAGGTGAAGCTGGTCGTGGAGGTGGTGATGGTGGTAGAGGTAGACGATGTTTATTTTAAAAATTAATGATGGTATTATGGGAATTGAAAAAATTTAGTAAAGGTTCATCTCTCCTTCTCTTGAAAGTAACTTTGAAAAGCAACCTCGACTAGAGACTGCTTTTAAAAGCTGCTGTCAAAATACCATTGTTTTTAAAATAATCAGGATATTTTATTTTTAACAAACACCTTAAATGCTTAACTTTAAAGTGAAGCAGGTTTTTGGCCAAAAAAAGCAATTCCAAACGGGACCATATAAAGATGTGACCTGTAGGTTTTAGATGTTGGGAAACATTAGACATTATATGTCAAGATATATGGAGATAATATCAATTTTTTTTTTTACCGTATTAGTCTAAACATTAATTACTTCTCCACATATGGGAAATTCGGGAATGATAAATCCAAAACATGTCCAACGTTTTAGATGGCTTCAGTAAGCGGTTGAGAGAAAATGTTGAGTACTTGGAGGAGCTAAGAAGTTTAGCAAAAAAAGGAAAAAGTGTTCAATCCCAATCAGGTAATCACATCTTGCTCAACAGCTGAAAGATATGAGATATAGGTTTGTTCCATTTGATGGATATAGGTTGGAAAATGAAATTGATATGAGATAATCAACAATGGATGATGAACAATTTGGCATTTAACTTCTGGAGGCCATGACAGCTCATAAACCTTGTTGAAAAGTAATGCTCATTTGTGTTCTACACAATTCTAGAAGAATCATGAATACAAGGATGGTCCTAGAGTTGTGGATAATTGTTTGTACCATAATCAACCAAGCACATTCAGCACTGGGAGACTAGTGCGTAGACAAACACATTGACTGCCGAAGGAAAAATACTTTCAGGGCAATCTCTAAAACACTGATGACGTCATCACGATCCCTACCTGCTGAAGAGATACCTTCCTCCGAAGCGGAAATTGCCTACCGAAGGCAGTTGCCGAAGCTCTCAACTATAGAACCTAAAGTCATGGACACATATCATCACCACAGTGATTTACACAAAGTCCCACATTGAAACTTTGTCCAAACTCCCACTTTCACTTCTTTATAAAAGAGGAATAGTGCCCCAGTAAAAGGGGTAGCTACTTTTTACCTTTACTGTTACTCTGCCAAAATTACTGCATACCCCAAACTTGCTAACTTAAGTATCAAAGAGCCTTCGGCGGGTACCACACCGGTACCCAAAGCTTGACGATTGCTTCATCCATCTTTGTTTTGCAGGATCGCTTTGTGGCCGAAGGCCCCTCCTTGCCGAAGCTCCACAACCCCTTTGTCCTGTTGAACACTCCACACTTCTATCTATCTAGATTGACACCCAATTTTGGATATCAACAAGAATATTATCAAGACTATGTCAGCTAGACAATGATAATTGAAGATGGAAGAACTCTCTAAAGCAAGAACACTCATGCTGCTAGCCTATGATGATGGCTAGACAATAGCCACAAAAATAATATTGTACATACAGAAGTTTCTAGTAATAACCACAACACAAGTGACTAGAAGAAGAAGGCCAAGTCGGTGGACTTGGTAATGTCGACAATCAAAGCCTATAAATAGGCATGCAACTAATAATGAAATGTGTAGTTTACCAATAAATTCCGAAACCGTATGGGAGCTATAAGAGCTACCTAAAACTAGTTTAAGGGAGCCAACAAGAGTCTCCCAAACTAAGCCAATGAGAGAGAAAGAAGGCTAATTGGCCTTCTTCAACTAGAATTAGGGAGCCTAACTCTCAAATTACGTTGAGGAGTCAGTAAGCTCACCAATCTAAGTGAATGCCAAATAGCCCAAATTAATTTAACTCAAGTGTGGTGGTCAATAGCCATATAAACCATGTAAACCATGTAAAGGCCAATTAGCCTCGGGCTCTATGTACAAAAATTCATGTACTATTCTCCTCCAAATTAATAAAATCACTTTGTTTCAACCATTGTCTTATCTTTCCTAAATCGCTTAACCGCATAAACCAACAACGATATCACACATCACTCACTTCTAAAATCTAACAAATGGTATCATAGCAACATTAGGCCATCTCCAATCATAGGGCTAAATGTAGTCTAGGGCTATAAATTTAGCCCTTCAAAATATTAATTTTTTAAAGAATAGTGTATGATTAAATTTTTTCCTCTCCAACCATGCAGGACTATATTTTAGGGCCCTCCATATTTTATTATTTTGAGAAAAAATTATGGTACATCACTCATACATTTTACTACTATGTATTGTTTAATTTAATTAAACTACTATTTAGAGACAATATTCCACATTTATTTGGTTTGATGAAGAAATTTTGAGATACTTATAGACATATTTAGGTTTTTTAAAATTTAAAAAATAAAGCGAACAAAGGCAATTTTGAAAAGGCAATATTAGCCTCATGAATTTTAAATACATGAGATGTTCTGTGCTCTCACTTACTCACGATACTTTCTCTTTTTGGAAAGCACATGCACTAGGCTCACAAAAATATTTGGCATAGGCTATAGCTGGACTACAAGTGGCCTAGTTGGAGGGCTAAAGGGCTAAATGTGGCCCTTCAAATATGGCCAATTTTTTTTTAGCCCATGATTGGAGATGAGTTTTACATTATTTTAGGGCTATATTTGACCTATGACCCATGTCTAGAGATGGCCTTACCCACCTTTAAACCAACAAACGTGTTATTGCGTGCAATAGTGGTGGGGCTATGTAGACAAGGATGGAGCGAGCATAGGCTCACTGCGTGCGGATTCCTCCGCTCATATTTTATTGGGAAAAGAAAATCTACATGCCGTATATAGACAGTCAACCAGAAACACTCCACCAAAACCCACTCAAATTAATAAAAGAATCATTTACACTCCACCCAACCATGTCCACTCAAATTAACCATTTAGATTTGTCTTTTCTTTCTTAATCTTATTTTTTGTCAAAAGCACTACAACACCCCACCCTACATCACCCACCCCACGGGCACGGCACATATTTCTCTGTAAATGAGCTTGTAATACTTAAGATTCAGCTTTAGACTTACATTGAGGATTTGCGTTCTAGCATTGCGTTCTCAATTTTACAAAGGATTGGAGATCTTGAAAAAAAAAGGTTTAGGGTGAGAAACACAAGGTATCCACTGGTTTACTTGCTATTGTAAAATATTAGCATTGATTTTACTAGTTGCCATCGTCGAAAGAACATTTTTAGCCATGATTGTTTTGAAGAATTGATTGCGAAATCGGATGGGAGATTACATGTTTATATATATTTGATGGCATTGATAATGAAGCCATTATATATGCTACGGTTTCATAACATGAAAACATGTCGAGGTAGATTGTAATCTATTTCATGTAAAACATTATGGATTAAATATATAAACTTTGTCTTAGGTATGTTATGTTTCATGCCTTTTTGTCTTGTGGTCCATATACCATTGTTGTACTAAAAATCAACTACAGTTGATCTGTTTGGTCTTTGACTTGTGAATTGAAGGTCAAAGTAATGTTGAGATCAGGCCTGACTAGCAATGCAACGTTCCAAATTTTCAAGACAAATTATCAATAATTTGCTCAAGTCCTCTCCTGGTGGCCCCCTCTTAAGACCCGATCCAGGTCTTCTCTTTGAATGCGCTGTTGTTTGCCGACTTCTCAATTTCCAGTGATGCTTACATATCGTTTTCAAGCTTCGTACGCTGCTCTTATATATATATATACAAACCTGTGAGCAACGGCACTACACAAATCAACATGCTAGTGCAGCCTTATAACTTAATGGCTCATGGCTTCCTTCTCTTCCTCTTATTCTCTTACATTATATCTACAAATATTCATGCATGCAAACAAACTGAACGCAGCTCCCTCCTGTCCTTTGCCTCCACTATATCTTCTCCTCCTTTAAATTGGACATCCATTGATTGCTGTCATTGGAAGGGCATCACTTGTAATCAAGATGGTTGGGTCACCCATTTGCTCTTGCCTTTCAAAGGGATCAAAGGAGGTATCTCTCCTTCACTTGGAAATCTCACACATCTCACCCACTTAAACCTTTCCCACAATTCACTATATGGTTCACTTGAAACTCAATTCTTCTTGTCTTTGAATCGACTCGAGTTCCTTGACCTGAGCTATAATCTTCTTTCTGGAGAGCTACAATTTTCTCTACCATCCAACAATATCCGGACAGTCGATTTGTCCAGCAATCACTTTCATGGTGCAATTCCATCTTCAATCTTCCAACGAGCAAGCAACTTGACTAGTTTCAATGTCAGCAACAATACCTTCACAGGTTATGTCCCATCCTCTATTTGTCTCCATTCTTCTCCCTTTGTTAGGCTATTGGACTTTTCTTCCAATGAATTCAGTGGCAACCTTGCTCTTGGGCTAGGGGAGTGTTCCGAACTTGAGGTTTTTCGTGCTGGTCACAATAACCTTTCAGGGTTACTTCCAGAAGATATCTATAATGCTACCAAACTTGAAGAAATTGCAATACCTCTAAATTCACTACGTGGAGCCATTAGTGATAAAATTGTCAGCCTCACCAACCTTGTAATCCTTGACCTCTACATTAATCAATTGAGCAGGGAGCTTCCTTTCAATTTGGGGAAGCTCTCCAAGTTGAAGTTTGTGAACCTTGATTTCAACAATTTAGAAGGTGCTTTGCCCCCATCTTTGATGAATTGCACAAACCTTGTAGAACTACATTTGGGATTCAACAACTTGGAAGGAGATATCTCCATGCTTGATTTCTCCAGACTTAGTCAACTCACAAAACTTGACTTAAGGGTGAATAACTTCACTGGTACGTTGCCAACAAGCCTTTACTCGTGTAGGTCCCTAAAAGCCATTGGATTGACTAGAAATCATCTACAAGGACAAATACAAGCTGAGATTCTTTCATTGAAATCCTTGTCCTTCCTCTCGCTTGGTTACAACCGATTCACCAACCTCACAGGGGCAATGAAGATATTAATGAGTAGCAAAAGTCTTCACACACTCTTGCTTACTGGTTCCTTTGTAGGTGAGGGAATGCCATCTGATGATGACATGGTTGATTTTGATGGATTCCAAAATCTTTGGATGTTGAGTTTGGCCTATTGTAACCTCACTGGTCAAATACCCGTGTGGTTATCAAAGCTAAAAAATCTAGAGCTCTTGAGTCTGAATGTTAATCAAATCACAGGGCGAATTCCAAGTTGGTTGGGGACTCTTCCTAGACTGTTTTATATCAACTTGTCATACAATCGAATTTCAGGTGAATTTCCAAAGCAACTTTGTAGACTACCAAGTTTGGTTTGTGGACCTATTGCATCTCAAGTAGACAAATATGAATTTGAATTGCCTCTCTTCAAAATCTCAGATAGAGGACAAACTTATCCACCGCGCAGATTGTCTTACTTTCCAGGATTCATAGACCTATCTCACAATAACATTTGTGGAGATATACCTACCGAGATCCGCCAATTGCAGCTTCTCCGCGAATTGTATCTTAACTCCAACAACTTCGCCGGCGTCATTCCAGACCAAATATCTAACCTAAAAGATTTAGAGGTTTTGAACCTCTCCATGAATCATTTGTCTGGAAAAATCCCATTATCTTTGGTGAGCCTTAATTTTTTGAAAAGGTTTGATGTCTCATACAATAATCTCCAAGGACCAATACCAACAAGCACTCAGATCCAAAGCTTCAACGCTTCTTCCTTTGAGGGGAATCCAAAACTTTGTGGTGACCCGCTTCCAAACAAGTGCGGACCAAATAAGGGCATTGATGAAGATAACAAGAACAAAGACAGTGACAATGGGCTTCATCAACTTCCATGGTTTTATATTTTCTCTGCATTGGGGTTCATAGTGGGATTTTGGGGAGTCTGTGGTTCTTTAGTTATTAACAAGACATGGAGATACACATATTTTCAATTCATCGACACGATGAACAGAAGGCTTAGAGGCTAAATATATATTATTGTACTTTTTGTTTTACATTTTGTTTGCTTCTGTTTCTTTCTTTTCTTTTGTGTTACTGATGTAGTAAGGCACAGTTTGTCCTTATAATTATGTCCTCTTTTTCTGATGCGATCTCTTCACGCTACCTTCTGCAAGCAACAAAAACGACAGGTTTTGGATTTCCAATATCATGAATACTATATCAACTGAATAGTATGTTTATGAGAGCAAAGCAAGGAACAAATACAACTTCAGCTACATATGTTTATGGATGCAAAGAATTGAGTGAAACGAACTTATTAATTTGGCAGGAGGACAATACAATAATATTTTCTTTATCTCTGAAATTAAACTTTCGGCAAGGTTCCATCCGAATGCTGTTTTTTGTATTTCACAGAATTTTAGCACAACTACAGATGACTTTCTTAAACAAAAATTTCAGAACAGTTCAGCCTAAATATTTTGAGATTTTAAATCTTGTCTCAAAGTAAAATGAGAGAAACTATACTATCGGTAATTCTAACGTGAATGTGATATCATATCATATTTTTTTGGTACAAGTGCATAACCTGTATAGGGTATAAAAAAGTGTCTGCGGATACGGCTATATGAAAAAAATAAAAAATAAAAAGAAGTTAATTTAGCGATCCCTCATAACCAGTGTGCAAAGTCAATATGCAAATAAGACTTGTGGATACAATGAAGCAATATAGTCAGCATTGTGCACAATCAAAGACTAGTACTAGCCAAACACACTAAGTCGAACAACGCTCAAGATGATCTAGAAACTAATGTTGCAAAGAAACTAGTTTCCAGAGGGTAGATTTACTTTATATTTTACAGTTCCATTTGTGTTTGCTCTGTTGTCTTTTTTTTTTTTGTTTTCCTTGTGTAAGGCACAGTTTGTTCTCATAATCTATTTTCTCTTTCTTTTTCCTTTTTTGTCAATTAGAGAATAGTTTTTGGAATATGTAACACTTGATAGTAACAGCTATGAAATAAGGAGGTCTGGTCCTCTCATCGTGGCCCTCTTTAGACCTGATGCGGTCTTCAATTTAGCTACATTAGTTGAAAGCCATGTACTACTATTGCCCACACAATGATGGCATTGTTCTAGATCAAATTCGCATTCAAGTTTTATGGGCGAAAAAAAAACTTCATTAGAATAAACCTCACGCTCGGGACCAGCATTTTGTTGATTTTATTATCCGAGAGTGGGACAAAGTCTTTATTTCCTTTTAAAATCTTTCTTTGACGTATAGATATAGAGGGGATTTGAAGAATTTGTTTTGTACGGCTATGGTTGTTTGCCAATTTCTCAGTTGACAGTGATAAATCATCATTTTCAAACTAAAATAAATTCCGAATGCCTTCAAAATGAAAGATGAAATTTCAATCTTCTTCATTTTTCAAATATGGAATCGTTTCATGAAAGTGAAAGGTCTGCAATCACTTATGGTCTACTTGACTAATACTATATGCAATCAAATCACATTGACTTTGGACGCCCAATCATGGTTATCTATTGACTTCAAAATAACGAGGTCTTTGCTTTGTTATGGTTGTTTGCCAATTTCTCAGTTTGCAAGTGATGTTTGGCCGTTTAATGCTACGTCAATAATCTCAAGCCAATGGGTCCCCCCATGCCACCAAACACAATAAAAGCTTGGAAGACCAAACAGCATAAATATATCTTTTGGGTTTTTGTTTTACAAATATTATTTATATTGTTCTAGAGAGAATTTTTATTTTTTTTATTTTTACACATAAGCATAAAAGTGGGGATCGCTCCTGCCACTTCATTAATTTAACAAAAGACCAAACAATCAAACCGACGCAATATGTAAATTACTTGAATTTTAAAATGTTGGGACGTAAATTGACAAAATTAAAATTCAGTTGCCCATTTCGAGAATGACCCCAAATCAAACCTCCAGAGCTAAAAAGTGGTTAGCCCATACTTTTATATTACAAATGTTGGCCTAACCCTGACCCAGTTTTGGTCCAATATGGCAGAAAAAGCTTCTCCTCTAAGACTTTGCATTAGAATTTGCAGAGAATTGGAGAAGAGCTGAAAATGGCAAAGAAAGGAAGCTCAAAGTTGAATGTTGCTATTATTCATCCTGATCTGGGCATACGTAATTTCTACTTCTTCTTTCTATTGTTGTTGAAATTTGTAAAGGAGTTGTTTTGGGTTTAAGCTGTCTTTGTGAATTTGATGTGTAGTTGGAGCTGAGAGACTAAAATTGTTGATGTGGCTGTTGAACTTGTATCCAATGGGCATAAAGTTCGCATTTTCACCACATACCATGACAAAAATCGATGCTTTGAGGAGACCGTTTCTCCTGTGTGTGCTTTCTCGTGGTTGTGACTTGTAAATCAAGAGAGAAAAATAAGATTTGCTATGAACGTTCTGCTTCTCCGGCAGTTTTAACATGAATGGGACGTCAATGTAACGTTGAGATAAGGCATGACTAGCACTGTAACTCTCATGCCATGTCTTAACATTCTGGCTTCACTGTTATCAATTTTAACATTCCCTTCACAACTCAATTCTCTGTTATTCTTTTTTTAATTGCCGTGTAGAAAAGGCTTCTCTCGAATGAGTGCTGCATGTCTGCTAATGTAGATGTAGTTGCCTTCATGTGGGGCAAACAACTTGGAAAAAATGCCCAACTTTTCTTATAAAACAACTTGGCACTTGGACTTTAATTCACACGAAACATGGTCGGTATGAACCCTTCAAAATCAAAGATGAAATTTAAGCCCATCTTCTTCATTTTTTAAATATGGAATTGCTTCATGAAAGTGAAAGGACTGCAACCATGCATGGTCTACTTGACATTGACTTTGGAGTCCCAATCACTATAGACTTCAAAATATTCGCTTTGTGTTGTGTCGTTTAATGCAGGGTCAATAATCTCAAGCTAAAAGAAAAGAAAGAAATTATGTCTTTATTTGCTCCTATATATCTATCAAACCTGTGGGTAATGTAAATACACTGAAAGACTTGCTAGTACTGCAGCAGCCTTATAACCCAATGGCATATGGCTTCCTTCTCTTCTTATTTTTCTCTTCCATTATGTCCACACATATTCATGCTTGCAACCAAACTGATCGCAACTCTCTCATGTCCTTTATCCTAGCTTTATCTTCTCTTTCTTTCAATTGGACCTCTGATAATTGTTGTCAATGGAAGGGCATCACTTGTGATCAAGATAGTAGGGTCACCCATTTGCTCCTACCCTCCAAAGGGCTCAAAGGAGGTATGTTTCCCTCATCACTTGCAAACCTCACACATCTCACCCACTTGAATCTCTCACACAATTCACTTTTTGGTTCACTTGAAACTCAATTCTTTGTGACCTTGAATCGTCTTGAGATCCTTGATTTGAGTTATAACCTTCTTTTTGGAGAGCTACCATTTTCTCTACCATCCAGCAATATCCAGAAACTGGATTTGTCTAGCAATCACTTCCATGGTGCAATTCCATCTTCATTCTTCCACCAAGCTAGCAACTTGACTAGTTTCAATGTCAGCAACAATACCTTCATAGGGCATGTCCCATCCTCGATTTGTTTCAAACATTCTTCTCCCTTCCTTAGGCTATTGGATTTTTCTTCCAATGAATTCAGTGGCAACCTTGCTCCTGGACTAGGGGACTGTTCTGAACTGCTGGTTTTTCGGGCCGGTCGCAATAACCTCTCAGGACTACTTCCAGAAGATATCTATAATGCTACTAAACTTGAAGAAATTTCATTACCTCTCAATTCGCTATATGGAGCCATTAGTGATAAAATTGTCAACCTCACCAACCTTGCAATCTTTGACCTCCTCTATAATCATCTTGGTAGCAAGCTTCCTCTCAATTTTGGGAAGCTCTCCAAGTTGAAATATGTGAACCTTGATTTCAACAATTTAGAAGGTTCTTTGCCCCCATCTTTGATGAATTGTACAAACCTTGTAGAACTTCATGTGCAATCCAACAACTTGGAAGGAGATATCTCCATGCTTGATTTCTCCAGACTTAGTCAACTTACTAAACTTGACATAAGACTCAATAACTTCACTGGTACGTTCCCAATAAGCCTGTACTCATGTCGGTCCCTAAAAGCCATTCGATTGAGCAACAATCATCTAGAGGGACAAATACAAGCTGATATTCTTTCATTAAAATCTTTGTCCTTCCTCTCGCTTGGTTTCAATCGATTCACCAACATCACAGGGGCAATGAAGATATTAATGAGTTGCAAAAGTCTTCACACACTCCTACTTACTAGTTCCTTTAAAGGTGAGGGAATGCCAGGTGATGATGACATGGCTGATATTGATGGATTCCAAAATCTTCGGGCTTTGAGTTTCGCTGAATGCCAGCTCACAGGTCAAATACCTATATGGTTGTCAAAGCTCAACAAGCTAGAGATCTTGCTTCTGGGTAGTAATCAAATCACAGGGCCAATTCCAAGCTGGTTGGGGGCTCTTCCTAGACTGTATCATGTAAGCTTGCCAAAGAATCGAATTTCTGGTGAATTTCCAAAGCAACTTTGCAGACTACCAAGGTTGGTTTCAGAAGCATCTCAAGACGACACTAGTTATGAATTTGAATTGCCTTTCTACTTGGGCCCTATAATCACAAACCCAAGTTACTATCTATCGTCGAAATTGTCTTCCTATCCAGCAATGATAGACCTATCTGAAAATAACATTGGTGGTGAGATACCTAATGAGATCGGCCAACTACAGTATCTCCGCTTGTTGCATCTTGGCCACAACAACTTCTCCAGCGTCATTCCAGATCAAATATCAAATCTAAAAAATTTAGAGGTTTTGAACCTCTCAATGAATCACTTGTCTGGAATAATCCCATCGTCATTGGAGAGCCTTAATTTTTTGAAAGAATTTAATGTCTCATACAATAATCTCCAAGGACCAATACCAACAAGCACCCAGCTCCAAAGCTTTGATGCTTCTGCCTTTGAGGGTAATCCCAATCTTTGTGGTGCCCCACTTCCAAATGAGTGTGGTCAACCAAATAAGGTCATTGATGAAGATAAAGACAAGGGGAATGGGCATCAACTTCCATGGTTTTATATTTCTTCTGTTGTGCTAGGGTTCACAGTGGGATTTTGGGGAGTTTTTGGTTATTTAATAATTTTTATAGAAAAGTTGATATAGATCCAATTTCTCATCTAGAAGTTGGGTTTAATCCTCGGATTTGGTGACTTTGATACAAGTCCTTTGACTTTTGTGCCACATAGGATTACATTCCTTTTTTAATATTGTCTGATGTAATCTTTTTATTTTATATATTTAAAATAATTTTTTGTTCCAATATTGCCCATTATCTTAGATTATTACTTACCTTAATGAGATAATTAGCCAATATTATATTTCTTTCCTTATCCAATTTACCCTTGAGCACATAAAACGTAAGGAATAATGAAGTTATTAATTGCAAGCAAATTTTATGGTGGTTTTATAATAAATTACTAAATTTATGGTAAGTAAAGCACCTAATTAGGAAGACTTTTTTTTTTCTTTTTTAAATGTTGGACATTGACATATATATAAGAAAGAAATAATGGAGTGAGTTTAGTGCTCGAAGGAAGCCAAACACTCGTTAAAATAGATGAGAAAATAATGGAGATTCAGACTTGGGGTTCATCCCAAGGCACAAATGACTCACTGAAGCATGGTCTAATATCTATTTGCTATGCAGTCATAGTATCGACTTCTTCTTCTTCTTCTTCTGCTACTTCTTTTATTATTATTATTATTTTATGTTGAATATATGCTCAACTTTTAATCAGGTTCAGTTATTTTGTTCTTTATATTCCTTTAACAAAAAAAAAAGTTATTAATTGACTTGTGTTTTGACATACATGAGAACCACACTTTTTTGTCTTTTTGTGTTATGAATCTAAGTTATAGGTAACATACGATTTACTACTTATCTTTTTTATGTACCGGAGATATAGGTAGCATATATTGTTCGACTTATGTTTTTATGCACCTAAGTTATAGGTAATTTAATATTCTCCTTGTTTATTTTTCCACCTTACATTTAGGTAAGATGTTTTGTGGTTTGTTCAGCCTATGATGTAGATATATTATCCTATGGTATAGATATATTGTCCTATTGTCCATTGCATAGGTATAATATGTCATATTATCTATTGCCTATTGCATAGGTATATATATGTTTTTTCCTATTTTCGACAATGTGTAATAGTATTTTATCTACCTCTTTTTTAGGTAACATACAATTTTATTTTGTCTATATTTTTATCTGGCTTATAGGTAGTCTTCTAATTTATGTTCCTAACTTATAGGCAACATGATTTATCACTAAGTATTTTTCGTTACTAATAATAACACTATTTACTTGTATGTCAGGTATATAATCTAATGTGGGTGCTTGTCTGATCGATTGGTATAATTTGTGGGCCTTTACTTTGTATTGATTAAATTGTATTTTATCCATATATTAGGAATATTATCAAGGAAAGAATTCAAAATTTAAATTATGGAATTCAATTACAAGGAAATAATGTATTAAATTTAGATTTTCAATGTGTTTTCCTTATTTACCTCAAAGGGTAAAATTGACACAACAAAAAAAGTAATAAATGTCAAAAGACGTACATCTAAAACTAAAACCGCGAGGACTAAACCCAATTATAGCTAATCGTTTTGGACCTAGATCTAAGAAGCCCTAATTTTTAACAAGAGATGGAGGCATGCATAGTTTTGATTCATAGACAATGTACAAAATTGGCTCCATGCGATATAACTTTGAGCATCCCCACGATAAAAAGAAGGTTTAGAGGCTGGATATATATATTATTGTACTTTTTATTTTACATTTTCAGTTTGCTTTTCTTTTGTGTTCGTGATGTAATAATAAGGTACAGTTGGTTCATATAATTCTTCTTTTTTGGATGTGATTTCTGCACGCTACCTTTGCAAGTAACAAAGTCAACTTCACCAAATGTCCATTATCATTTTCAAAGAAAAATCATCAACATGAAGACAACTTAAAAGTCTGTTCTTTGGTGGCCCCCTCTTCAAACTCACTAATGGAAATCTCTCTTGAACGTGTGAAGGACCTTTTTTTCTACTGACCATCCATTTCAGCAACACCAAACTACATATCTATCACTTTTCTACCACAAATATGTATAAGTCCCTACGGCTAGATATGGCTCGACTCTTACATTTTTCTCGTCACAACTGAATGCTCTACTATTTTTAATTTTATGTTCTACATTTATTATTATTTTTCAAATCGCCGAGTAGAAAAGCCTTCTTTTTGATTGAGTGTTGCTTGTCTGATATGTGATGTAGAATTCTATAGTGAGGTTCTTACCCTTGGATGAGGCCCTATTTTTTAATCGTTGGATCAAATTGATTAGTTTGATCAAATGATAAAGAAATAGAGCCTTAGATAAACCTTCACAATAGAATGACTAAATACGTGATATGCGTAGTCTATAGGAATTTTATATCTTCCCCGCATTAGGTTCATAGTGAGATTTTTGGTATTAAGTTTCTTTGTGGTCCAATTCTTCAATCTGGAGATCGACAAAAGTCTGAGCCCATTTGTCTTTATTTCTTTTTAAACCCATGACATGGGGGCAAATCAGTTTTGGCCCAAACACAACTAAAGCTACAAATTATGCATATGCGATTGGCAAAAACAACAGATTTGGCCAAATTCATGAAATATTGCCACGAACCTCTTTTTTATTGAAATTCAGTGATGGAGTCTGCATTGCGACGACTTTCAGGTGCTAAAGCCAAACTAATATTTTAGTGCGAATTTGATCATCTGGTTTTAGTCATAGGGCCTGCAAGGAATACGAACAAGGGAAAGATATTCTCGTACCTCTGCCATTATCATATTATCTTCCTGCGCAATTAGAAGCATTTTATATAACTCAAACCCTATAAGCATTTAAAAACAGATATTATTCTAAGTACCTTTAAGTGTGTTTGGGCATGAAGGCATATATATCCTGCAAAAATTTAAAGGAGATTTACTATTATACCCAATATGGGAGCCAAAATTATTATAAAACAAATCCTATATGAAATGGACTTTAGAAACACACCCAAAGCTCATTTACAACATAACAAAAAGACTTTTAACTTCTTTTAAATTACAAAACAGCCATTGATTTTTTAAAACAAACCCAACCCTAAAACCTCATAAAAAGACCCAAAACACTCAATAGGGCATCAAATTAATTTAATAATCAAAATTAAATTCAATAGGGCCAGCTGTCATTTTTGGGGGTTTTTATTTTTTGGTTTGTTTATAGAAATTAAATAATGTAGGATTTATCTATATTATTAGTGTTAAGAATGGGTATATGACTAAATATCTCAAAATTTAATGTCTTCATGTATGATAAAACACTTTTAAAGTTTATTATCAATTTATCATGGTCAAGCATACGCCATGTATGTTATTGATTACCGATTTAAGTTTCAATAGTCCTTTTATATATATATTATCAATGGCGTTACTCTTGGTGAAGAGCGCCCCGTGAGACCAATCAGGTGGAAATCTACATATATGCACTAGTGCTGTAGATTATCTACCAGACTTAACACTAATGTTGGTGTTTTTAGGTGACTTAGATAATATGCTGTCGAGGGAAAATGTTGGATTAATCATGTTTCTGGAGGGTTCATTTCACTGGCATCCATGCATATATATTTGAAATTAGTTGTTCAGTTGAGTCAGCTTAGAAAGTTAAACATAATATACGTCTTTTCCGAGCAAGAAAAGTTTATTATCCGGTCCATGATTTAGTTGTCAGGCACATGATTTAGTATGCGACACTTGATAGTAGTAATTAAATAACACTTGTGAAAATCTTCCATCATTTTCAATGTGATTGCCTTCCTTCCGTTGCGGCGAAGTGCTTGGAGTCGTCGGAGACTTTAAAATAATACAGAGGTTTTGTCCTCTCAACTCCGCCTCCTCTTTAGACCTAATGATTTTCCTTTTCTTTTTATTATAAAATCCCGTGTAAAAGAGGCTAGGTTCTTTTTGAATGAGTCGTGCGTTATATTTTAATGTAGCTGCCCTGGAAAGAACGACTATCACTATCCTAGCTCCAATTTTTCCAAGAAAAATCATCAACAAAAAACAACTTGGAACTTCGACTTTGACTCATATGAAAGATGCGCTGGTATCACATATCAGCTACATGCTAGAAAGATAGGAAACAAGTTACATTTTTTTAATTGCTCCTATGTCTATATATATATCCAAACCTGTGAGCAATGTAAATACAAGAAGAAACAAATGCTAGACATGCAGCCGCAGAATCCAATGGCTCATATCTTCCATCTCATCCTCTTATTCTCTTCCATTATAACTACAAATATTCATGCATGCAAACAACTTGAGCGCACCTCTCTCCTGTCCTTCACCATCACTCTATCTTCTCCTACTTTAAACTGGACTTCGGTTAACTGTTGTCACTGGAAAGGCATCACTTGTAATGAGGATGGTTGGGTTACCCATTTGCTCTTACCCTCCAAGGGGCTCAAAGGAGGTATGTTTCCTTCATCACTTGGAAATCTCACACATCTCACCCACTTGAACCTCTCAAACAATTCTCTTTATGGTTCACTTGAACCTCGATTCTTCAAGTCCTTAAATCGTCTTCAGATCCTTGATTTGAGCTATAACCTTCTTTCTGGTGAGCTACCACTTTATCTAGGATCCAACAATTATATCCGGAAACTTGATTTCTCAAGCAATCGCTTCCATGGTGCAATCCCATCTTCATTCTTCCAACAAGCTAGGAATTTGACTAGTTTCAATGTCAGCAACAATAACTTCTCTGGGCCTATTCCATCCTCTATTTGTCTCAAACATTCTTCTCCATTGACTAGGCTTTTGGATGTTTCCTCCAATAAATTTCATGGCAGCATTTCCCAAGGACTCCCTAGTGTTCTGAACTGCAGGTTTTTCGTGCTGGCCACAACAACCTCTCAGGGTTTCTTCCCATGGATATCTATAATGCTAGCAAACTTGAAGAACTGGCATTGCCTCTCAATTCAATATATGGACCCATTAGTGATAGAATTGTTAACCTCACAAACCTTGCAATCCTTGACCTCTCCATTAATCAAATGAGTGGTGTGCTCCCTCTCAATATTGGGAAGCTCTCCAAGTTGAAACTTTTGACTCTTGGTTATAACCACTTAGAAGGTGCTTTGCCCCCATCTTTAATGAATTGCACAAACCTTATTGAAATACATCTCGGAGCCAACAACTTGGAAGGAGATATCACTGCACTTAAGTTCTCCAAACTTAGTCAACTTAGTAAAATTGATCTATTGGCGAATGAATTCACGGGTATCTTTCCAACTAGCCTTTACTCATGTTGGTCCCTAAAAGCCATTCGATTGACTAGAAATCATCTAGAGGGACAAATACAGCATGATATTCTTTCATTGAAACCCTTGTCCTATCTCTCGCTTGGTTATAACCGGTTTACCAACCTCACAAGGGCAAAGAAGATATTGATGAGTTGCAAAAGTCTTCGTTCACTCATGCTTACGGGTTCTTTCGTAGGTGAGGGAATGCCTACTGATGATGACATGGTTGGTTTTGATGGATTACAAAATCTTCAATTCTTGAGTTTTGCCGATTCTCAGCTCACTGGTCTAATACCTGTATGGTTATCAAAGCTAAAAATTCTAGAGGTCTTGTTTTTGGGTGGTAATCAAATCACAGGGCCAGTTCCAAGTTGGTTGGGGGCTCTTCCTAGACTGCTTTATATAAGATTGGCACACAACCGACTTTCAGGTGAATTCCCAAAGCAACTTTGTAAACTACCAAGGTTGTTTTATGAACGTAATATTGCACCTCAAGTAGACAGTTATGAATTTGAATTGCCTCTTTTTGGCACGGTTATCACATATCCAAGTTTTCTGCCGCGCAAATTGTCTTTTTTTGGAGCATCGATAAACCTATCCAACAATAACCTAGAAGGTGATATACCTAATGAGATCGGCCAATTGCAGCTTCTCCGCGAGTTGCGTCTTGACTCCAACAACTTCTCCGGCATCATTCCAAACCAAATATCTAATCTCAAGAACTTAGAGAATTTGAATTTCTCTCTCAATCATTTGTCTGGAAAAATCTCATCCTCATTGGTGAGCCTTCATTTCTTGAAACAATTTAATGTCTCATACAATAGTCTCCAGGGACCAATACCAATAAGCACTCAAATCCAAAGCTTCGATGCTTCTGCATTTGAGGGGAATCCAAATCTTTGTGGTGCCCCACTGACAAATAAATGCAGACCAAATAAGGGCATTGATGAAGATAATAAGAACAACAAAGATGTGGACATTGGGCATCAACTTCCATGGTTTTATATTTCCTCCGCATTTGGATTCATAATGGGATTTTGGGGAGTTTGTGGTTCTTTAATTATCAAGAAGAGATGGAGATATGCATACTTTGGATTCATAGACAATGTACAAGATAGACTCTATGGGATGATAACTGTGCGCATCAACATGATGAAAAGAAGGAATATTAGAGACTAGATATATTAATGTACTAGTATTTTTTGTTTTACATTTTCAGTTTGCTTTTCTTTTTTCCTTCTTTGCTTTTGTGTTCCTGATGTAATAAGCACAGTTGGTTCTTATAATCATGTCTTCTTTTTTTAATGTGATTTCTGCAGGCTACCTTTTGCAAGTAAGTGGAAAAGAAAGAGGAATGAGGTATGAACCTGGAATAGCCAAGTTTTCCTCCTCCTCATCAGTGCACCCTTTTTTTTTTTCTTGGGTGACATGCAGATTAGAAAGCTAAAGTAGTATGCAACGTACATACCTTTTTTTTTCTTTCTTAGGTCGAGCTCCAACTCGACTGTAACTAGCTGCTAATGCTCATTGTGAAAATTCGGTGCCCATAATCTAGAGAAGTCTTTCTAAGATATTTTATTCCTAACCCCCTCACACAAACTAAAACTACGCTAAGAACTTTTGGTTCTTTGATTTGAAGTTTGAGATGCAGATTTCCCATATGAATTAATACAATCTTGTTTCAGGCTCGGAATAATTACTAAGTGTGATTGTCACATATAGCTACGTGGTATTATTAATTCATTCACATTATAATATTAATGTGTATTAGGCACAAATAAGTCACCTTTATGCTCTTTTCGTATAAAACACAAATGATTTTGCTAAATACTAACGTAGGGCACATGAAATTGTGCCAAAGTAATTATATAGGTACTATCTGGCTAACACGTCCTTTAGATAAAGTAAGTGGTATTATTTTGACATATACAAAAAATTTGTGTCTTTGTCCCACATATGTGACATACTAGACACAAAAACCATTTTGTGCCCAATAATTTAGGGGTTTAAGCCTTTTATCCTTTAAACTATCACATTAATCGAATTTAACTCCCCGAATTAAAAAAATCAGCTAATTTAGCCTTTGAATTCATTAAAACATCCAATTTAGCCCTTATTGTCAATTTTTCAAGTTTCATCCATTTATCCATCCAAAAAGTCACATGACATAGTTACTATTTGAGTTTCTTATTATTATTATTATTATTATTATTATTAACAACTATAATATTTGGAAAATAAAAAAATGAAAAATGAAAAAGAATGAAAAAAACCTCGCAATGAACAGATTTGAAGAACTCAATGTTGCCATTCAACCCAGTTGCTTCCCCTCCTCTATCGGGAGGGCCAACAACCGCAGCCGATGTCACCGGCTGCCTGCCCAGGCTTGACAAACAAAAGGAAACATATCCCCATCAAAATCATATCATACTCGAGTATAGTTGGGTATCAATAATTAATGAGCATTTGGGAGAAGGTTCTACACAATTTCATAAAGAAAACATTCTAGAAGGATATTGTGGATATTCTATATATGAAAAGTCAGTGCCCATGATATAGAGCATAGTCTTACCAAGATATTTTATTAGAATACTTAGAGATTTTAGAATGATGCATATAAAATGGTGGCCGGAGTGAAACAGCCAAGTCGGTGGCGGCTGCTCCTCTATAAAAATACTTGAAGTCTTCTATATGCAATGAAGTAAATATCTCCAAGGGAGGGAGTATGTAAAAGAAGTAGGTAACATTATACTTTAACAACTTAGGTAGTATGTTCCTTATGGTTCGAATACGCCTATTACTTATCATGCAATATCATATTTTTTCACAAAATAAAATAAAACAGATGAGAAAATATTCCTATTTCTTTCCAAGTAAGCAACATTGGTTACATAAAGCGCATATGTAAGTTTTTCCCTATGTTGCACGGACACAGGTATGGGGACACGAGAACGCGACACGGCGACACGGAAAATCTCAAAAAATTAGGACACGGACACGGCAATTAAAATAATAATTCATACTCAATACTTCAATGTCACATAATTCCATAAAACAAAACAAATAACTCGTGTTCATCATCCATACATTATAATTAATACACCACAAAATAAAACATAAATGATCTGACTTTCAATCTTCTTCAAGCATCTATGTCTTCATTGTTGTTGTTATTAGAAAACAACACGCCCTGTAATTTCGGTTCATCAAGTGAAAGGTTTGCAATTTCAAGCACACCTGCATTTTCCAAGTTCATAGTATCAAAAGTTGTAAAGCCTAACCTGAGTTTGCAAGAAAGAATCATCCTTCTTGGCCACGATTTCTTTTTATTATTTATTGTAGTTGGCTTTCTATTAATAAAATTGTGTTTCTCTTTTTTTTAAAAAACATAAGAAAGAATCGTCACTTCACCACCAAGTCCAACTCTTCTACTGCTGTGGAGGGAGATAAGAAAAGAAAATAGAGAAAATAAATTAATGCATTTGAAAACAGAGGAAAAAAAATTGCAAAGAGACTTACCTTGTACAAAACCTGGAGATGGGGAGAAGAGATGTGTGCTGTGAAGGGGAAAATGAAATGTGGCTGCTGAAAAGGTGAGCTTTAGGTTTAAAAGTCTTTCTCCACTTTTAACCCCTCTTTTTAAAAATATTTCAAATCAGTTCACCAAAGTTTCAAACATCACGTTTAGACCCCTGCTTTTATTTACAAAATTTCAAAATGGTCCTTGCCGTGTCTTGACCGTGTCGAAGCATTGTCTTGACCGTGTCCCAGCCATTGACCGTGTCCAATGCATTTCGGGGGGGTGTCGAAGCCGTGTCGGTGTGTTCGACACTCCAGCAGTTTGGAGTATTCGTGCAACATAGGTTTTTCCTACTTGAATGTCTACTTTCTTGAAATATGAAAAGGCTTATGTACGAACTCCTCCTAAGTTGCTCTAAATATATAGCTACTTCTATACCCAAAAGTCCTATAGCGAGATGTGTACTCTTCCTCGGCCAATCTAATAAAACACTTTGTTCCTAAATCAAAATCTTCTCATTCTATTTCTAACTCTTCTCTTACCATACTAAACACCAACTATTCCTAACCCCCTCACACAAGGAACACTTATTTTTTGTTCTTTGAAGTGCGAGATGCAGATTTCCCATATGGATACAATCTACTTTCAAGCTTGGAACTTATGGCAAGAAGGTGCACGACTATAAGTATTGGATCCAATAATAGGACGGACTCATATATTAGAGTAATTAGTTAGTGTGATTGTCACATAACTATATGGTATTATCAATTCATTCATATTATGATATGTATATTACAAATTAATTTGTAAGATGCATTGAAGTTGGTGTTGCCGTGAGTCCTATCTAGGATAGGATTGATACGTTGACTAATTTGTAATTAATTACCAATTGTAATTAGGTTTTGTCGTATAATTTTGTCCTTGTAAGAAAATATTCTTTACTTGGAAGAGAAGTCTTTATACCCTATATGTAGACCTCCCTTTGAAGAAGAATAAACACTATGAAATTTACCCAAGAACTCTCTTTGTCTAATATTTTTTCTGATATTATTTTCATCTTGGTATCAAAGCAATGATCCTAGGACCGCTGCATGATTTTCTTCCTTCGTACTTGCACCACCTTCATTAGGTATTGCAACCGACTGTACTTGATCGGCCACACCTTAATTGGGTCTTGTTGCGGATCCGACCGACTGACCAACTGGCCACAACTTGACTAGGTGTTGCCTATGACCCGACTGACCGACCAACGACACCTTGATTGGGTGTCTACTGACCAACCGACCAACCACATCTTGACTAGGTGTTGTCAATGACCTGACTGACCGACCTTGTAATCTAGTGTCATCGACCAACCACCAGACCAAGCGGCTCTAGATTTAGTGTCGCACCTACCTTGACTTGGCCGGCTTCTCTTCTTTAGTGTTGCCATTACTTGATTTCTGGAGATGAAAGACAAAACCCTGCCTTCACCAAAGATTACTAGTGTTTTCTCCTCAATGACTCAGATGGGTGTTCCTGTGGTGAACATCTAGAACTACTCTTTTGCTATATATGCTCTCATTGGTACCTAGGTGAATGGTACCACTTACTCCTATATCACCCATACTATGGGTGAACCTGCTTAGGCTAACTGTGGCCATACTTTGTCTCTACTATCTAAGGTTAACCTTTTTGATTCACTGACTGACATTGATCCAGGTAACCTAGGGTGTGCTTTAGTTGCATCCAATGTAGGTCATGATACATGATGGATTTTGGAATCTAAAGCAACGGATCACATGACATTTGATTTGGCCAATTTACAAAGTATGACTACACCTCATCTGACTAGTGTAGATACTGCTAATGGGTTGATTTCTCATGTGACTGGTGAGGGAATAGTGGCTCTCAGAACCTCTAGTCTCAGCACCATGGCTTACTTGTTCCATCATTGTTAAATAATTTGTTGTCTATGGCACAAATTACTGAACAATTGAATTGTTTTGTATTAATCTATCATTTCTTTTGTTTGCTTCAGGATATCCATGCACATGAGATCATTGGGCGTGTTACTAAGAGATGAGGATTGTACTATGTGAATGATGTTAGTCCCAGAAAAGCAAACTATGTTCGTGGATGAGTGACTGACAAGAAGAACGAAGTGTGGTTATGGCAATGTCGCTTAGACTATGCCTCTTTTAGTTATTTATGACGTTTGTTACCGTATTTGTTTTCAAGTTTTAGTGACTCTGAATTCAAGTGTGACCCTTGAATTTAAGCCAAGCGTCATCGTGTTTCTTATTGAAATTGGCACTTAGGTGACGAAGGGTAAATTAAATGACACTCAAACAAAAACACAACAAACTTCACACACTTTAGACCTTGACCAATACTCTTATGACTAGTAAACTGTCAAACATGAATAATCACAACCAAGAACATACATAGAGCATATCAATATGTACCTGCAAGCCTGAAGAATTACTAGTGACAACCTAGGCACTAAGAAGGACCTGTCAATCTAGGCATCCCCTGTGCTAGCAACAACTATGGTGGAAGTGTGTGAAATCATTATAATCAAGTAAACACCAAACAGCAGATAATGATGACTAGTCAACCACCAAGAACACAAACCCAGAAAAATTACAGATATGCAAACCAGATTTTGTTCACCCAGAAACCCACCATTGGGAAAAACTGGGGGTCATCAACCGACCAGGCAATCCACTAAGTAGAAAAAGATTCTTACAAAGGAACACAAGCAAACTCAAGAAAAACCTAGATCTATTTAGGAAGATGAGCTATACCTCCTTTGTGCAATCTTCTTCTCCAACTTAGCAAAGCTTCAAGCTCAGTTCTTCATGGCAATGGTAGCTCCTTCTCCAGCTCTTTCATCCCATGGCACTAGCTTGCAAGCTCTAACTCAGACTGAAACCAAAATTTGGATTCAAAGGAGAATGACCAATTTCTTCAAGAAACCATACTCTTGAAGAAATCAATCTTGAATCTGACCTAGATATAAATGAGAGAGTGTTTTAATTAGCTAGATGCAGATTTTTATTTTTCAAATGCAGTTTTCAAAAAGAAACAATTTGGAAAACTCAAAGATGAAAAATATGAAGATGGCTCTTGAGGAAGAAGAGAAAGTTTACAAAGAAACTTTCCAAAACTTGCCTACAAAAGTGATGGCTGCCAAATGAATAAATGGTTTCCTTTTACACCAAAATTCCTAGGTTAGAATCGACACATGGCAGCAAAGAGAGAAGAGAGAATAGGACAAAAAGATTTGTTATCTAGCTGGAAATCCTACAGAGCAAGGATGACTAGTCACACGAGAAACAGATTACTAGTCATTATTTTATGAAATCAATTTAATGCAATGATGCAATGCACAATTTACCTTTGTCAAATTGCATGAGCCTCCATAGGATAGATGTTAGTTAAGAACACCTAGAGAAGCTATTCTTAATCTAAACTTGAGCTTGATAAAAACAATAAAAATCCTATTACAAAATTGTCAAGGGAAGCCAAAAGAAATACTCAAAATGCATACATTAACACTTACCCTTTAGGCATGCATAGAAGTCAAGTTCCTTTTGAGTTAGTTCATTCTGATGTGTGGGGACCTTTCCAGTTGCCACTTTTAGTGGCATTCAATGGTATGTTACCTTCGTTGATGACAAGGATGACTTAGTTGTTTCTAATGAAAAGCAAAAGTGAAGTGGACGCATTTTTCAAAACATTCCATCGGATAATACAAACCTAATTCTCTCTGACTGTCAAGGTACTTTCTTCATATACTTTAACAAAATGGGTTTGCCGAGCAGAAAAATATACATATTTTGGAGACACCCATAGCTCTATTGATTGGGGGACTATCATAGCCCATTCTCTTAGGAAGATATTGTATGTTTTGGGCTTGGGCCCTCATAGTTTTATTTATGGGCTCAAGCTTGTGCTATCTTGCCCAAAACGATGAGTCTAACTAAGTGATATGGCAACTGCTCTTATAATGCATATCACATTTCCCTCCCCGAGCGATATGGGATTGCTCACCTATCTTGCTTCTTATCAAGCTGACGGGTCTTACACGGACACGTTCCACAGATTTATTGGACTGATGTTGTGACATTTGCAATTTATATAATGAATTGCATGCCATCTCGATCCATATCTTAAGAAGAACCAATGGACTTTGGAACCATGTGTCTTACGATGTGTGTTTATTGGCTATGCCCTTAACCAAAAGGGATATCGGTGTTATCATCCTCCCTCTTGTCGCACCTATGTTACTATGCACATGACTTTTCTAGAGACTAAAATGTATTTTGGTGGAGCAGTATGGTGTTTAGGAGGAGATGAAAACTTTAGAAGAGCTAAGTTGGATGACTGCTAAGGTTGATTGACCATACTAATTGACAAACTCGAGGTCGAATCAACTGAAATGATCGAATGAATTGAAAATTCCGAATGAACTGAATCTGTCAACTATATTGAACCAACTGATTATCTTGAAACAACTAAACTAACAAAACCAGCTGAATTGACTCAACTGGCTGAACTGACTGAACATGTCGAACTAATTGAATTAGTCAAGCTGACTAAAATGGCCCAACTAACTAGAGAGGTGGACTCTATTGAACTGGCTGACTCTGCCAAACTATCCACATGTCCCATTGAAGCGTCTCCCTTCTCACACTCGATAGTACCCACTCAAACTCTTGAGGATATTCCTAAGGTAAGTACAACTTCTCAAATTAATACATTAAATGATTCTAACATTGTGGATAAGGTTTACCAATTGCCACAAAGACATAACTGTGGGAAGCCACCAGACAGATTTTCTCCGAACGTAAAGATAACCAAATGCCCTATTACTAATCATGTGTCTTCGCACAGACTGTCTTTATCCTTAAATGATTTTGTGTATCATATGGGTTATGTGTTTATTTCAACTAATAAGGTTCAAGATGCCTTGGCTGATCCTAAGTGGACTAATTCAATGAATGAAGAAATGGACGCACGTCATAAGAATCGTACGTGGGATGTAGTGTCTTTGCTAGAAGGACAAGAACATGTTGGTTGTAGGTGAGGGTTTAAACACAAAGATGATGGAACTATTGAGCGGTACAAGACAAGATTGGTGGCAAAAGGGTATACCCAGACTCGTGAAGTTGATTATCAGGAAATTTTCACTTCGGTTGCTAAAATCAATACTATTTAGGTGTTGTTGTCTTTAGCAGCAAATTTGGATTGGCCTTTAGAGATTAGTTACTTGAATGAAGAAGTGTATATGAGTTTGCCTCCAGGATATGGAGCATTTGGTATGACCTATCTGGTGTGTCCACTTAAATAAAAAAAAGCCTTGTATGGCTCAAAGAAATCTCCTCGAGCATGGTTTGGGAGGTTCAACCTAGCTATGAGGAAATATGAGTATCGATAAAGTAATTTTGATCATACAATGTTTCTGAAGCATATAGCTAGTAAGTGGACATCTTTGATCATTGATGTGGACGATATGATTGTCACATGGGATGATGAAGAAGAAATTCAGAAGCTTAATGAATATTTGGCTTTTGAGTTTAAGATGAAAGATCTTGGCAGGTTGAAATATTTTCTTGGAATTGAATTGTCTCGTTCTAAATGTGGTATTTTCTTGTCACAAAGGAAATATATTATGGAGTTGTTAACTGAGACATGAATACTTGGCTGTAAACTGGCTGATACACCTATTCTCCAGATCCACCATCTAGGGGAGATCATGTTCAAGTGCCAACAAATAAGAAGACATAATAACGGCTGGCAGGAAGATTGATTTATCTGTCATATACTCGTCCAGATATTGCATATGTCATAAGAGTTGTGAGTCAATTTATGCATTGTCCTATCATAGATCGGATTCTGATGTAGTTGAAGTTTGCTCCAAGAAAAGGGTTGTTATTTCTAAGACACAACCATTTGAATATAAAAGGGTATACTTATGCAGATTTGGCTGGGAATATTATATAGGGTTCAGGGCAGGTTACTTCACTTTTGTGAGCGGTAACCTTGTTACATAGAGGAGCAAGAAGTAGAAGGTTGTTTCTCAATCTACTACTAATGCCGAGTATAGAGGGATGGCGCATGGTGTGTGTGAATTTCTTTGGTTACATATGTTATTGACCGAACTTGGGTTTTCTCCTAAAACTGCAATGAAATTATTATGCGACAATAAAGCGGCCATATAAATTTCTCACAATCCAATTCAACATGAACGCCAAAAACATGTTGAGGTGGATTGACACTTTCTTAAGGACAAGTTAAAGACTGAATTAGTGACCATGCCTTTCGTGAATTCTGAAAATCAACTAGCTGATATTCTTAGTAAAGCAGTTTCAAGTAAGGTGTTTATGACAGCATTTGAGATATCTATGCGCCAACTTAAAGGAGAGTGTTGACGTGAGTTTTATTTAGGATAGGATTGATACATTGACTAATTTGTAGTTAATTATTAATTACAAGGTTTTATTGTATAATTCTTTTCTTGGAAGATAAGTCTTTGTACCGTATATAGACCTCCATTTGAAAGAGTAAACACTCAGAAATTTACCCAAGAACTCTTTTTGTCTGATATTTTATATGATATTCTTTTCTTCTGTTGGTCTTTTATGCGCGAAAGAAAATGCAGCCAAACGTCCTATTATGTCTGATGTTATATTTATGGGTTTTGTAGACAACGTACGGAACATTACTTCAGCTTGGACTTGCTATGCATATGCCTCCGAATTTTTATTTATTATTTATTTTAAATTCACAATATGTAAAGATTTACCACGTTTTTCCTAACACGGATTGAAGATGAAAGAGATTTTTTTTTTCTTATCGTTTTTGTTGACCAGAAAAGTTTTCTTTCTAATTCTATGATATGGTCAGAAATAACACGTTTCATATTTTAAATGTTTCTATTTACACGTTTATATCATTGGAATAAAAAGAGAATTAATTAACCTAATTGTAGTATTATATGTTAGCGGCTACTTTCCTTCTATTCCACCTTTTTTAATGAGTGCTGCTATTTCCACCCACTTGTCCTATTTCCCCACCCACCTTATCTTCAAAATTTAAAAACAAATTTATCCATTTGTAAAATGACTTTTAAGGACTTTAGATTAAAAAAAACACCTATTCTCCTTCATCCTTGTCAAACCCCAACCCCACCCTCTCTCCCTCATCCCGACCAAACCCAAATCAAAATTCCAATAAAGCTTCAAAATTTCCAGCTGGGTCCAATCCAATTCCATCATATTTCTCCTTAGTTTCTGAACCCAAGGGCACAGGCTTTCTGTTCCATGTGCTCAGTTTGCTCTTCGTCTTCTTTCTAATTCTGGCATTTCTCTCCGTTATTGTTTTCGTTTGGTGGAGAGATGATGAACATTGAGAGCAATTTTATTTATTTTTAAAATTTTTTAATAATACTTTACAGAGGATCCGAAGCGTTTTGATTGACAGGGGTTGAAGGTTTAAAGCATGCTTTGAATGAAAGTAAGGAGAATTTGCTTGAATTAATAATTAAAAGGTATTTTAGGAATAATGGTGGGTGTAAAAATAGGATTATGTTTTTTCAAATTTACATGGTGGGTGGGAAGATAAGGTGGGTGGGGAAATAGGACTAGGGGGTGGAAATAGCAGCACTCTTTTTAATTTATGTGGAAACTTGAAATCGTTGAATATTATGCTAATACAGATGGTAGAATCCTACGTGAGTATTAAGCCACACTCCTGGGCTTTTTTTTTTTTTTTTTTTTTTTTCGAGTGAAATTGAAAGACAGGAATTTTTTTAATTTTTTTATTATAAGCGATAGTTTAAATTTTAACCACATAGGAGGGGGATTTCTCACACACACAACTATAATGTCATGGGGATTTAAACCTAAAAGACATGAATTTTACAAATTAAGGCCCTTTTTTACTGGGCTAGACTCCGTTGATGAAAGACATGAAGGTTAAACACAAAACTCTGAGTGCAAGTCCCTTACACACTCACAAGGCAGAAACTGATAATTTTATTCAGTAAGGATCAATATCAGAAACAAGTAATTAT
Organism: Prunus kanzakura; assembly: GCA_020521455.1. Classification (NCBI taxonomy): domain Eukaryota; kingdom Viridiplantae; phylum Streptophyta; class Magnoliopsida; order Rosales; family Rosaceae; genus Prunus; species Prunus kanzakura. Next base: position 79,634 of record BPUM01000869.1, on the reverse strand, counting down.
GTTCATTTAAATATTATATCACCCTTGACAAAATGCTGCCGTCATTATTTCTAAAGTTTCCTGGTGCTCTATCTTAGCTCCATAACTAACTTGATTGTCCAAGGATTCTTTATTATTAGAAGACACCATAATCCAGTATCCACGATTAGTCACTCTTTTCTTCTTTTCGTAATCACTGTTGTTTATGGTCTATTATTTTATGTGCGCACACAAAATAGTATCATGTTTAGTACGTACATTCAAGCCTAACTTTTCATTATTTCACATTCTCCACCAGGCTTGACTCTTTGTATATATTATTTGAGGGACACCCTTGTAGGGCTCACTCCGCATTGTATTTCTCTAATTCAAATTGTCTATTTTATAGATATTCATTCAAAGATCATCTCTACAAAAAAATCACTTGAATCCGATATCATTTGACCACTCAATTAAATTTTTGAAATTTAAGTACTTTCTTCAAGCACCGTGTTCATTGATTTTGTTGGTCTCAATTAGATGCCTTAATGATTTTCAATTTCCATGAATTTTTTCAAGGATGATTTATGAATGAAGATGTGAAAAATATATATTTTGGATTGTTGAAAAAAATTTAGTCTAGTATTACTTTTCTTTCCAATGTGTTTGAAGAGGTGTCAAGTTGGAATCCATCTGTCACGCCCCAGTGCGTGAGAAAATAAAAAGTAAAATAAAAAGAAGCCGGAACATAAAATAAACTCTCTTATAAAAATAGCTCCCAAAATCTTACAACTTTACAATAAATAAATCAAGCTCTATCACTCTTATCTAATTCAGTCTTAGCTGGTTTAGTCCTTGACTTGCCCTCTAGTTCCTCTGAAAAATTAAATAGAGTGAGGGATGAGCAACCACCGCTCAGTAGGGACATGAGACCTTACCACAGGAGATTGATATAACTAAATTAAGTGACATCCAATCACACAGCCAAATATCACATTAATAATAATACATGAATGAATGCTCTTCATCTACTCTCGTTAATTCATATAACTGGACAAGCAAACCTGCACGTCCCATACCATGCTTATACCACTTGGTCCCGAATGCCCATTTATATGAACTAACACTCATTTCAATCATCCCATAATTCCCCTTTTATTAGTCGTCTTGTCTAACTCCCTTTCGCCAGTCCCGAATCACCCAATAAAAATCATGTGCACTGTGGGATCCCTGAGACCTGGTACCTGCCAAGAGTTAAACTCAACTACATAAAAGACTATTCTATTACCCTCTTTTCCATCATTATTTTCTCCATCCAACAATTCTAGCCAAATTCCATGACATGATATATGCACAACAATGTAGCCATTTAAAACGTCACCAATGCATATATAATTATGCCAACATTGTTCAAATAGTTAAGAGTACGTAAACACCCAATACAAGGAACGTCAATCAAACTGTACCACGCATAATATAATGCTCACAAAATTTAATCAAATCAATATCTGAAAAAGGCCCCCAAGAAACCCCTACCTTGATTCCAATGTTTTTACAACGTATAACTCTACAATCCAACACCTTGAGTTCCTCCAAAGTCTTTCTTGTTCTACCAACACTTTCTAATATTTTTCCTCTTCTTTCTTCTCTCTATTTCTTTCTCTCTTCGCATTCATTTCTATGCAAGTTCTTAATGTAGAAAATTTCCTATTTAAAGAACAAGAGAGGCGGCAAACCAATGTTCACTTATTGGCTAGCAACAAACTTGTTATCCCAGTTTTGAATAACTACATCAAACCAATGACGGTCAAAATATCTTCCATATTCTAATATTTATGATAGCCACTTGTAAGTCAATTACTATATTAGCATGTGCTAAAGCCACCTCTTATATATATATATATATATATATATATATATATATATTTAAATATGGTACTTCACACCATCTACTTGGTTTATTAAAAAGAAAAATAGAACGAGAAAGGTATATCTTAAATTAAAAATTCTTAAAACTTTGTTGGTATCCTGGCGGCAGGAAATTAATTTATTAGAATAAACGACCAAATTTGGTTCAAAGGTCAAAAGTAATGTTCAAAAGTAATAAGAGTTTTTAATTCATTCTGGGTTGTCATCTAAGATATTTTATATAATTTACTTTTTCTAATTTATGCCATATTTGGTTCAAAGGTCATGCTGTTGTCACTCACTAGTAAGCGCGCAAAGTTAAAAACATGCTGAGGCTTGTGTTTTAGCTTATAATATGTTCATACTTGTACTCAATTATTTTCGAAAAATAACTTATTAGGGTTTTACTTTCGTTCTTGGACAGAGGTGGGGATGATAAAGCCCAGGTCGGCTCCAGAACAAGTGTTGTGGCTATAATGTTTTTCTTTTTTTGAAGAAAAGCAAAAGACAAAGTAACTTATATATGTGGGCACAAAGGAAACCTTGAAGAGTTAAGAATGGTGCGGGGAGACATTCGAGATCAAAAGTAACATAAGGTTTAACAGGCTGCTGCCAAGACAACGTAAAATTATATATTGTATATATACTACCAACAAAACTCAAACAGAAAACGTAGTACGACTAGGTAGGCAGAAGTAAAAATATAAATAAAACTATTGATGTACGCGGATCCACGTTAGATTTGAACCACGAAGTGGTGAGTTTCATCAAATAAGCAAATCTGACTAGGATTCAACAGTCTCGACTGATCCCGATACAAGTCTCAGCAGCAGTGATTGTCTGGGCACTTGTTTGAGCTCTTGTGACTGTATTGGAGTCAGCTCTCTATTTGATAATGAGACTGGATGCAAGTTTTGGAGTGGAAACTGGAAGTTCATTGAAGACTATCTCTCTGATAATACTACAAGGGTTTTTGTACAAACACCAGAGGCAACCCGTTCTGGTAAGTAACATTAATTTTTCTCAGATAATCATCATTACAATATTGTGCCCTATGTAACTTACATGAATTTTATTTCAGGCAGAAAAATACTTGAATCATTACACATAATGAATTATTCCTTCTTAATTATCACAAATCACAGTGTATGCATACTACTTTACTTAAATTTGGACGGTTAATATAAAACCAGCGTCTTCGAACAAAATACATATAGCTAATTAAATGTTACGATCTCTAGATGCAGCACATGATAAGTGGTTATGGATTGGCTGGCAGTACTGCAGCCGTGCTTTGGATCGTGTGCTATTTACTATAAGGAGAAGAAAATTACTACGTTCCGGTATACATTCTGTTACATCCCGGATCGGCTCCGCCGTAGCACGATATTGTCCGCTTTGGGCCCCCCTCTCCGGCCCTCACAGTTTTGTTTCTGGGAGCTCACTACCAACTTCCCAGTGGGTCACCCATCCTGGGATTGCTCTGGCCCCCAACTCGCTTAACTTTGGAGTTCCTACGACTCTGAAGCCAGTGAGCTCCCAAAAGGCCTCGTGCTAGATGGATGTGGGTGTGTACATATAAGGCACATCACCCCCTCTCCGTTGGTCGATGTGGGATCTTACACATTCTTTAAACTTAATGTGCAGCCGATTATACAGAACATGTACATATTAACATAATATTGATAGAATGATTCTCATCTCTGACAAACAAAAAGGGACAGTGGTTGAGAATGTATTGGTCGACTTGACGGACACCAATGTCAACGGGCTTCAAAATCATGGAGTGATGGAACATGATTTAAGAGTATTTAGCTATGCATCTGTCATGGCTGCCACAGACAACTTCTCCATTAAAAACAAGCTTGGTGAGGGGGGATTTGGACCTGTTTATAAGGTAAGTCTATGATTACTATTGAAAGTATTTTTAAATCGATTTCCAAGAAACACCTGATATATTTTGTACCATTAATTCAGGGAACATTGGAATCAAGACAAGAAATAGCTGTGAAAACGTTTTCAAGATGTTCAGGGCAAGGGAACATTCGAGTTTAAGAATGAATTGATACTCATATATGAACTTCAACATACGAATCTTGTTCGTCTGTTTGGATTTTGCATTCATAACGAAGAGAGGATGTTAATATATGAGAATATGCCAAACAAAAGTTTGGACTACCTTTTATTTGGTTGAGAACATACTATTACTTTAATCTTATACACACACATATATTTGTTATTTATTCTAAAGTACGTACGTATTGTGATATATATTACTCATCCTTCTAACTCTATTTCAGGTACCGATCCAACAAGAGGCCTGTTACTAGATTGGAAGGCGCGTTTCGACATAATTGAAGGATTCGCTCAAGGATTACTTTACCTTCACAAATACTCAAGATTGAGAGTAATTCGTAGAGATCTAAAAGGTCAAAAGTCAAAAGTAATGTTCAAAAGTAATAAGAATTTTGGAATTTTGGAATCATTATGGGTTGTCATCTAAGATATATATATATTATAATTTACTTAGGCACAAAGTAAACAAAAGACAAAGTATGTTATATATGTGGGCACAAAGGCCAAATTTGGTTGTCGTCTAAGATATATATATATTTTATATAATTTACTTTTTCTAATTTATGCCATATTTGGTTCAAAGGTCATGCTGTTGTCACTCACTAATAAGCGCGCAAAGTTAAAAACATGCTGAGGCTTGTGTTTTAGCTTATAATACGTTCATACTTGTACTCAATTATCTTCGAAAAATAACTTATTAGGGTTTTCCTTTCGTTCTTGGACAGAGGTGGGGATGACAGATCCTAGGTGTAAAATTATTGACAACATCGATCCTAGGTGTAACCAAACGTGCCCAACCCCACGACAGCATCTGCACTCAACCCACAGACAGCATTTGGAGGGGAGAAAAGAGAAAGCTCATGAAACATTGAGCAATTTAGAATTTAGTTGTACATAGTCCAATTTAACTATATTTTGGCATGGCACGCGCCCCATGACTTTCTTGCATTCCATTCTGGTCGATTGGATAAGCCTCTTCAGTGGGAAGAAAAGGTCTAATGCAGATCAACATTACTAATTAAAGTCTGCCTTAGGAGCCGAAATATCCGGATTTCGTTTAGAAATCTAATCAAAGTTTACATCTGCAGTTCGTACGTAATTACATAGAAAATTACTTTACATCGGAAAGAAAGGTTGAGGCTTAGAACCCTTTTTCTAAAGTAATTTTGGTCGGCATTGGCTTGACTTTTTCTAAAGTAATCTTATTCGCAAGTTGAGAGTTCTTGATATCCACTCTTCAACTTGAGGGGGAGTGTTAGGAATTAAGTTTGTATATAATATTAATTAATATCAATACTGTTGTAATTAGGATTTACTTTCCTAGTAGGTTTCCTAGATTGGAGGACTCGTTTCCTTGTACACTACAGGCCCGTTCGGTAACGTTTTCTTAGAATATTTTCAGAGAAGGAAAACAAGAAAACAAATTTGCATTTTTAGGAAATGAAAATGCGTCTAGTAGATTAATTAGAAAACATCTTCAAAAAACAAAAACAATGAAAACGTCTCTAGTAGTACAATTTGAAATAATAAATGTGAGTTATTTTTATGAAAACATTTCCCATGAGAATGAAAACAACTTTTTTCTGTTTTCTACAATTACACATGAACTTGTTTTCATTTTATGAAAACATTCTCAGTGTTTTCTGTTTTTGGGCCACTAAACGTGTTTTTGCCTCATTTTTGTTCTCTGAAAATGAAAACAACCCCTTAAAACGTTACCGAACAGGCCCTAAGACACTCTTGTATAAACCAATTGTACCTATCAATTAAAATGATTCTCTTCCAATATCAAATTCACATTGAAGAGGTTTTGATGGTTAAAAGTCATACAAAAACCAGTCATTTCTTTGGAAGCTTTGAGGTTTTGTCAGGTACTAAAGTATAGAAGCCGAAATATTTGGAGGGTGTTTACACATGCTATGCAGTCCGAACGTAATTTCGCAGAAGATTACTTTAAGGTTAAGGTCTTGAACCCTATTTTTAAAAAAGTAATTTTGGCTTGACTTAGTGCAGGGTGATCCGCCCACAGACTACTTAATTAATTATCAAATATATGTGGGATCTCACTGGACTTGGACTACTTAATCCCATCTAATTAGAGAGTAATTACAATAATCTCATCGTTTTCCCTCTTAGTTAGAGGTTCATTAATTTGCTTTCAGAACCTCAAACAGTAATTATACAGAACTCCCATGCATATGCTTTGAGGTACGGTTAGAGGTTATGTTCATTTGAATCATTTGAGGCTCATAGACCCTTCTAAAGTTTGCAGATTTTGGTCCGCATGCTTCTATTTGATTTTTGTGTAGAAGATTCTTAAGGCTTGACCTTTCTGCATTTACCTAAAAACACACAATTATCAAATTGAAACAACCTCTTTTTCTACTCCCTAGCACTCTCTTTTTCTGCTATGCATTACTCACTTGCACCCTTTTTCTCTGATCAAGTCAGGTTTTTCTTTTTTACCCTAAAGTTGTACGTTTCTACCACAACATCCATACACTAACTGTGCGATTTTGATGGGCAAAGTTCGTCAGTTTTCTTTGTGGTTTTATTAAAACAACCAATCAATAATCAAGTCTTCTAACCCTAACTGTGCAATTATTGCCCAATCCATTGTTTATTTGTGGCTGATTTGTGGGTTGTTTATTGATAATTTTTATATATATTGAGAAATATATATTTGATTATGAAAATTTCAAACTATGACAACTAGTTGATGTCGTTTGTAAGTGTCTTGGAATTAATGATTTATGAGTCAACACTAAGGATTTATGAGTCAATATTTAAGCGAGCTCAATATTTATGAGTCAATACTAAGCGAGCTCAATATTTATGAGTCAATACTAAGCATGTGTTAATTGCTAAATTGTACAGTATAAGTCTGAATAACACGATGGACAAGTGCGACCTTAGAGCCAAAATCCATTTTTGTTAGAGACAGAGATGAAGAACGGTGTAGGGAATGAAAATTAAAAACAATATTAAGTTGTTTTAGTTTTTTCATTCGTTCTCCTTCATTTCTCCTTAATCCCTTCTTCATCTCGCTTTTCCTTCATCCATTTCCTCTTATGTCTAACAAACGAGCCCTTAATTTATCTGAGAAAATTTTTGGTATTATATTATACAAAGATGTGTTAGTAGTACTTTCATTGCATGAATTTTTTTAAATGTTAGTAAACATATCAGAGAGGCAATACATCTCCTGTATTAATGTATGAAGGCGTCCATTGCCTTACAGACGTTAGTTATCTTTTCCTTTGCACACAGGTACCTTGGCCAGAATAATTTGCAGAAGTACACCAGCAGAAGCCCATTTGAGGCTTTCAGCCAGCTTTTAGTCTTTATTTGGATCAGAAAGTACACCTTGTGGCTGCGGTACTGAATCATGGCTAGGTGCAGTCTCACCTTAACTGTCTTCATCATTTTTTCAATCTTAATATGGAGTACCTGTACTTGTGGTGCAAGTGGCACGGACACACTTAAACCAGGTGAGACTCTAGATTACTCCAGCTTCTTAGTTTCTGCGAACGGGAAGTTCACTTTGGGTTTCTATGTAAGTGATCACAACAATTCGAAGTATTCCAGATACCTAGCTATCTGGAGCAAGCATAATTACATGAATTACGCATGGATTGCCAACCGAGACAAACCTATTCCATACCCTTTTGTGGCAGTTCTTGCTTTGGAAAAAACCAATTCAACCCTCAAAATTACACTCAATAATGGTACTGGAAGCCCTATCCAGCTTTACACTGCTCCAAAAGCCTCTACCGACATCAACACTAGTAATGTTGTGGCTACCCTTTTGGATTCTGGCAATTTTGTCCTGCAAGAAGTCAACTCTGAGTCTCTTAATGGATCAACGGTGAAGAGGGTGTTGTGGCAAAGTTTTGACTATCCGACCGACATCCTTTTGCCAGGTATGAAATTAGGTATTGACCATCGAAATGGTCACATTTGGTCACTTACATCTTGGCTTACCGAGTACAGCGGAGAGCCGGGTCCTTTCACTCTTGATTGGGATCCCAGCGAACGCCAATTGAAGATTAGGCGACGTGGGGTGGTCTACTGGACTAGTGGAGCCTTCATCAACAATAACAGATTTAAATTCATATTACCAGATGATGAATCCATTCTGAGATATAATTTCACAATTGTTTCAAATGAGAATGAAGACTATTTCACTTTCGCAAGTGCTAATGCGGCATCAGAATGGATGTTGACCACAACGGGGAGACTAATTGACCTTGATGGAGGAGTTGATATTGCACAATCAGGTAACTGCCATGGCCAAAACACTGATGGAGGATGCCAAAGATGGGATTGTACGCTGATCCACGTTAGATTTGAACCACGAAGTGGTGAGTTTCATCAAATAAGCAAATCTGACTCGGATTCAACAATCTCGACTGATCCTGATACAAGTCTCAGCAGCAGTGATTGTATGGGCACTTGTATGAGCTCTTGTGACTGTATTGGATTCAGCTCTCTATTTGATAATGAGACTGGATGCAAGTTTTGGAGTGGAAACTGGAAGTTCATTGAAGACTATCTCTCTGATAATACTACAAGGGTTTTTGTACAAACACCAGAGGCAACCCGTTCGGGTAAGTAACATTAATTTTTCTCAGATAATCATCATTACAATATTGTGCCCTATGTAACTTACATGAATTTTATTTCAGGCAGAAAAATACTTGAATCATTACACATATAATGAGTTATTCCTTCTTAATTTGAGGCATACATGCAAAAAAATTTCTTTGTTTTCTTTTCAATAGTCTTTTCTTTTTTTGGTCATTTGTGTGGCAGACTATACTTTACTTAAATTTGGACGGTTAATACAAAACCAGCGTCTTCGAACAAAATACATATAGCTAATTAAATGTTACGATCTCTAGATGCAGCACATGCTAAGTGGTTATGGATTGGCTCTGGCAGTATTGCAGCCGTGCTTTGGATCGTGTGCTATTTACTGAGGCGAAGAAAATTACTACGCTCCGGTATACATTCTTTAAACTTAATGTGCAGCCGTTTATACAGAACATGTACATATTAACATAGTATTGATTGAATGATTCTCATTTCTGATAAACAAAAAGGGACAGTGATTGAGAATGCATTGGTCGACTTGACGGACACTAATGTCAACGGGCTTCAAAATCATGGAGTGATGGAACATGATTTAAGAGTATTTAGCTATGCATCTGTCATGGCTGCCACAGACAACTTCTCCATTGAAAACAAGCTTGGTGAGGGGGGATTTGGACCTGTTTATAAGGTAAGTCTATGATTACTTTTGAAAGTATTTTTATATCAATTTCCAAGAAATACCTTATATATTTTGTACCATTAATTCAGGGAACATTGGAATCGGGACAAGAAATAGCCGTGAAAACGCTTTCAAGATGTTCAGGGCAGGGAACATTCGAGTTTAAGAATGAATTGATACTCATATCTGAACTTCAACATACGAATCTTGTTCGTCTGTTTGGATTTTGCATTCATAACGAAGAGAGGATGTTAATATATGAGAATATGCCAAACAAAAGTTTGGACTACCTTTTATTTGGTTGAGAACACACAACCACATCTATTTGTTATTTATTCTGAAGTACGTACGTAGTGTGATATATATTACTTATCCTTCTAACTTTATTTTAGGTACTGATCCAACCAGAGGCCTGTTACTAGATTGGAAGGCGCGTTTCGACATAATTGAAGGAATCGCTCAAGGATTGCTTTACCTTCACAAATACTCAAGATTGAGAGTAATTCATAGAGATCTAAAAGCTAGTAATATACTACTTGATGAAAATATGAACCCTAAAATCTCTGATTTTGGTATGGCAAGGGCATTTGTCCATAATGAACTGGAAGCAAATACAGATAGGATCGTTGGGACATTGTAAGTAAACAATACACTTTCTTAATTAACATGCATATATATATTTTCACTTTTGGTTGTTAATCATGCATATAGTACTAATTTTTTATTTTTTATTTTTTATTTATCCATTTGGAGTAGAGGTTACATGTCTCCTGAGTATGCTATGGAGGGAATTTTCTCCCCAAAATCCGATGTCTACAGTTTTGGAGTACTAATGCTTGAAATCATATGTGGAAGAAAAAACAGCAGCTTCTACAATGATGGTCGTGTGATCAGTATAGTGGGTTATGTACGTCGAACACATATATACCATGTTTGTTTAAATTTTTCCGGCGTGAGATTATGATAAATGAATTAATATGATGATCTTGTTACATCAGGCATGGGAGTTATGGAAAGAAGGTGCAGGGCTAGAACTTATGGATCCAACACTAGTCCAGTCATGTGTTAGGGATCAATTGTTGAGATGCGTCCATGTTAGTCTGTTATGTGTCGAGGAATATGCCGACGATCGACCGACGATGTCAGATGTCATAGCTATGTTGACAAATGAAGGTGTGCCATTACCTATACCTACAAAGCCAGCATTTTTCACAAAAAGAAGGGTGGTCGGCCGGAGTGGCGTGGGTGGAAATGATTTGGAACTTACATCAATAAATGGCTTGTCTAATTCGGATTTGGAGGGACGTTAAAAGAACTAATATATATTTGGTGTGCCTCAGTTATACTACTTTATAAAATTGTAAAGAATAAAGATATGATGATATGTTCGAAGCTTGATCTTCATCAGGTGATGCTGGCTATATGTGGATTTCCAAAATTATTTATTTTAAAAACTATGTTATTAAGACAAATCCGTGTCTTAGTCTAAGTTGTGGTCTTCTAATCTTATCTGGTTTGGAGGAACTCTAATTGATCAGGAAGTATTAATCCTAATACCAGTAGGATACTCAAAGAATCAGTGCGATTGTACAGGGATAAGAGTATCTTAAGGACTCCTAATTCTATATGGATTAAAACATCCTATTCCTAAGCAAACAGAATCTGTTCGAGTACTCCTTGATGGGTAAGGTACTGGAACAGATGCTTATAAATAAGGTCCCTTCCCTATCGGCTAAAATACTCTCACAACAGAAAACTCACCCCATCCAGAGATAGAGATAAAGAGCCGAATAGGAGAAGAAGATCCTTATTCACAATCAGGAAGCAAGATCCTTATTTCACAATCAAGAAGATACCTTTTCACAATGACAGATCAAGGTTAGTATTTGAGATTCAAAGACATGAAAGAACTTACATGTGGTATCAGAGCACTAGGTCTTGTTCTCTAATCTAACCTACAGATTTATATAAAATTGCTGTTAAAATAAAATTTTGATCATTAGTCATGAAGCATGTAGACTTTATCCAATTGCATATCTTATGTGATAAGGTATGATCAAGGGCATCAAGAATATCTGCTCGATCATGCTTGAAAGGCTATTGATCAAAGACTGTGAATTATTATTGCTTAAATTAAGTAAGCCATAGCTACTTAATTGTTGCAAGAGTAATTTTCAATCGAAAGATTGATCTATACTTGCATCACAACTGGTAGCCTTTTGTGATTTCTTCTATCCACAGATAGTAAGTACACAAACTGATAACAGATGTGATGGTACAATATGGATGAAGAGACTGAACAGACTAACAAGAAAACTTCTTCATCCACAGATGAGAAGTCCTACTTGTGCAGGAAGTTTGTTCAAACTCTAACTCCAGTATTTAGGAACATGTTCAAATCAAAACCCACAGGTGTGAATTGATAATGTTTAAGTAAAGTTTAATGGGGATAGTTATTTATTATTTGTTATATGTTTACAGTGAATCCTTCAAACTATCAATCCATTGAAACACTGACTGGATCGAATTACCAAAAATGGAAGCAAGATCTGGAGATTTCTTTAGGTTTTCTTGATTATGACTATGTGCTTAGAGAAGAACCTGTTCAAGCACCAGCTGCAGATGCTTCTGCAGCAGTGAAAACCAAATATGCCAAGTGGGAAAAGGCTAATCGTATGAGCATGCTGATTATGCAAAGGTCAATGGCATCATCTGTGAAAGGTAGCATTCCCAAATCTGAGAATGCTAAACAATACTATGAAGCTATTGCACAGAGATTCAAGGAGTCTGAGAAAGCTGTCAAAAGTACCTTACTAAATCAGCTAATTAATATGAGATATGATGGACAAGGATGTGTGAGAGCTCATATCATGAATATGATTGACGTTGGAACTAAGTTGCAGGATTTAAAAATGAATGTAGATGAAGATATGATGGTTCATCTTGCCTTGAATTCACTACCTAAGGAGTTTAAGTCTCTCAAAGATACCTACATCGCTCAAAAGGAAAGTTGGACACTGAATGATCTTATCATCATATGTGTTCAGCAAGAACATAATATAATAAGAGAAAGAGGTGCTAAAATGGTGAATCTGGTGCAGTCAAAGCAAAATAAGGAATATAGGAACAAAGGTACTGCTGCTGGAAAAGAGAAAGAAAAGGAAAAGGATAATAACAATCTGAATGCTCTGAAACCAGTGGGATTGAAATGCTTTTTCTGTAAGAAAACTGGGCATATGAAGAAGGAATGCAGAAGGTATAAGAAGTGGTTGGACAAACAGAAAACTAAAGGTAAAAGTGATCAAGTTTTGGTTTGCTTTGAATCCAATTTAGTTGATTTTACTGATGATTCATGGTGGTTAGACAGTGGTGCATCTATTCATGTGACTAATTCTTTGCAGGGGTTCATAAAGAGGAGGCTGCCAAGCAAGGATGAAGTGAAGGTGTTCGTAGGCAATGGAGAAAAAGTGCAAGTAGATTATATTGGAGTAGTTAGGATTGAACTAGATTCTGGTTTTGTTTTTGATTTAGAAGATGTGGTTTATGTTCCCTCAATGAGGAAGAATCTCATCTCAGTTACTAGGCTTGTAAAATCAAAGTTCACTTTGAACTTTGATGATTTTGGTTGTTCTATTTTCAGAAATAAAAGTTTAGTTGGAAAAGCAAGTATTGTGGATGGTATGTTTCGATTAAACTACAAAGAAACTATGCAAATCAACTCAGTTCAATCCAAACCATGCAAAGAATCATCATTTAAACTGTGGCATAAAAGACTTGGACATATTTCAAAGGAAAGAATCAGTACACTATGCAAAGAATTAGTTCTACCACCATTGAATCATGATAATGCAGATGATATATGTATAGAATGCACAAAGGGAAAATTGACCAACCTAAGAAAGAAAGGTGCTGTGGGAAGTCAAAGTGTATTGGAATTAATCCATACAGACATATGTGGACCATTCCCAACTCCAACTCATGAAGGGTTTAACTACTTCATCACTTTTACAGATGACTACTCGAGATTTGGACATGTTTATCTGATTAAAGAAAAATCCAGTGCTTTGGACATGTTCAAAATTTATAAAGCTGAAGTGGAAAACCAACTAGACCTAAAGATAAAAGTTGTAAGGTCTGACAGAGGAGGGGAGTTCTATGGGAGATTTGATGAAACTGGGAGGAATCCTGGTCCCTTTGCAAGGTTTCTACAGCAAGAAGGAATCATTGCTCAATACACTAATCCAGGGACTCCACAGCAAAATGGAATTGCGGAGAGGAGAAACAGAACTCTAAAGGATATGATAAGGAGCATGATGTGTTGCACAAACTTACCAATTTTTCTGTGGGGAGAAGCTTTGAAAACAGCAAATTATATACTCAATCGAGTACCAACCAAGAGTATCAACAATATCCCTTATGAAGTTTGGAATAAGAGAAAACCAAGCTTGAAACATTTGAAAATATGGGGCTGCAAGGCAGAGGCAAAGCTGTATAATCCCATAGAAAAGAAGCTGGATTCAAGAACTGTAAGTGGTTTTTTCATAGGATATCCAGATAGAACTAAAGGATACATATTCTATTGTCCTAAAAACACTACCAGATTTGTAGAAACTCAGAGGGCAGTGTTTATAGAATCTGAAAGTGAGACAATTGAAGATGAAAATTTTGAGTTTGATGAAGGTATTGCAGAAACTGGGGAAACAATTCAAACTGACATTTTGGTTTTACCATGTTTTGACTTGAATGGCAATCAAAACAACCAAGAAGGGCAAAGTGGTACAGATCCTATGGTAACTGAAGAAGAACCTCACGAAAATCAGGTTTTACTACCTGAAAATCAAGATGCAGTTCAAACACAAGAAGGCAACAATAATCAGACAATTCCAGGACTAAGAAGGTCAGAAAGACCAAAGAAACGTGCTTTACATGATGATTATTTTGTTTACCTTCAAGACTCAGAGCATGATGTGAATGACATTGAGGATCCTATGAACTTTAAGCAAGCAATGATGAGTGACATAAATGAAAATTGGTGGGCTGCTATGAAATCAGAATTAGGTTCCATGGAAAAGAATGGAGTTTGGGAGCTTGTGTCTTTACCACAAGGGTGCAAACCAATTGGCTGCAAGTGGGTGTTCAAAACCAAAAGAGATTCAAAGGGACAGATAGATAGGTATAAAGCTAGATTGGTTGCTAAGGGGTTCACACAGAAAGAAGGAATTGATTTCAATGAAACCTATTCACCTGTCTCAACAAAAGACTCCTTTCGAGTGATCATGGCTCTAGTAGCTCATTTTGATTTACACTTGCATCAAATGGATGTTAAGACTGCATTCTTGAATGGAAACTTGGAGGAAGAAATTTATATGCAACAACCAGAAGGTTTCATTCAAGAGAAGGGAGAAAATCTGGTTTGCAAGTTGTGTAAATCAATCTATGGTCTAAAACAAGCATCTAGACAGTGGTATATAAGATTCAATGAAGTTGTCAAACTATATGGTTTTACAGAGAATGTCTTAGATGAGTGCATTTACATGAAGATGAGTGGGAGTCACTTCATAATTCTGATTCTTTATGTAGATGACATTCTGCTAGCTTGCACCAACATGTCCATGTTACATGATTGCAAGGCATTCTTGGCTAAACATTTTGACATGACAGATTTGGGAGAAGCCTCATATGTTTTGGGAATTGAAATTAGCAGAAATAGAAAGAGAGGTTTGTTGGGACTATCACAGAAGACTTATATAGAAAAGATACTTAAAAGGTTTAACATGCAAGGCTGTGCAGGATCAGATGTGCCTATTTCGAAGGGAGACAAATTTAGTACTGATCAAGCACCAAAAACAGATCAAGGAAAGCGTGAGATGGCAGACAAACCTTATGCATCATTAGTAGGGAGTCTCATGTATGCACAAGTATGCACCAGACCTGATATTGCTTTTTCAGTAAGTGTATTGGGAAGATTTCAGTCAAATCCTGGACAAGCACATTGGATTGCTGGTAAAAGGGTCATGAGATATTTGCAAAGAACAAAGGACTATAAACTGGTTTACAAAAGGAGTGACAGATTGGAAGTAGAAGGTTATGCTGATGCAGATTTTGCAGGTTGCAAAGATGACTTGAAATCTACATCAGGATATGTTTTCCTATTTGCTGGAGCAGCAATATCATGGAGAAGTAACAAGCAGCCACTCACAGTTGCATCGACTATGTTGGCAGAATTTCTGGCTTGTTACGAAGCAACCACTCAAGCTATGTGGTTAAAGAACTTTATCACTAGTTTGGGTGTGGTTGAATCAATTCAACGACCTATACAGCTTTGGAATGATAACAGTGCAACAGTACTTTTTGCTAAAGGGAATAAAAGAACAAAGGCATCAAGAATTCTGGAAGTTAAATTCTTTACTGTCAAAGAAAAGATTAGAGATGGGCATACTGTGTTGGAGCACATTGGCACAAATGACATGGTTACTGATCCACTTACTAAGGGGTTACCAAATGCTGTTTTTCACAGACATGTGGTTAGCATGGGATTGATAGTTCATTTGGATGACTAAAACAGTGGGAGTTTTGTTATCAAGTTTTGGTAGTTTAACTAGTTTTGATAATTTATATTTAAACTCATACAGTGGTGTTTTAATTTGATTGATTTTCAGTTTTAAGGATTCAATTATAGTATATTTATGCAATCTCGTTTATTTGCACATGTGATTACTTGAATATATATGGATGGGACAGCATGCATTTAAGGTAGCCATGAGAGGATTATATTCATGACAGTTTGCTATTTTTATTATGCAAATTGAGACCTTGGTAGTCATTTACAGGGACAAAGGAATTAGATGAGCTTTGTTTAAAGCACTTTCAGTAAGGTCATCTACATTCTACAGTTTTAATCTTGATCGAAGCCTTATGTGGTGTTGAAGAGTTTTAAGTATGATTATAAAGACTTTGATAACAGTATGATCAATAAGTCTCGATAGTCTCTTCTAATTTTTCTTCACTGACAGTGGCTTAGTAGGAATTTATCTGGATATACTTTCACAAGGCCTTAAAGTGATCAATATGAGTTTTCCTTAGTGATTATTTGACCAAGTGGGAGACTGTAAGACAAATCCGTGTCTTAGTCTAAGTTGTGGTCTTCTAATCTTATCTGGTTTGGAGGAACTCTAATTGATCAGGAAGTATTAATCCTAATACCAGTAGGATACTCAAAGAATCAGTGCGATTGTACAGGGATAAGAGTATCTTAAGGACTCCTAATTCTATATGGATTAAAACATCCTATTCCTAAGCAAACAGAATCTGTTCGAGTACTCCTTGATGGGTAAGGTACTGGAACAGATGCTTATAAATAAGGTCCCTTCCCTATCGGCTAAAATACTCTCACAACAGAAAACTCACCCCATCCAGAGATAGAGATAAAGAGCCGAATAGGAGAAGAAGATCCTTATTCACAATCAGGAAGCAAGATCCTTATTTCACAATCAAGAAGATACCTTTTCACAATGACAGATCAAGGTTAGTATTTGAGATTCAAAGACATGAAAGAACTTACAGGCACTAGTGTCAATATCGTAATGTCAGCTTCTATATTTTCCATGTAGGTTATCATACATGGTTTATCCCTAATCTCTTTTTTTTGTTGGGGTTTATTATCCCTAATGTCTGAATTAAGTAAAAGAGATGAGAGAACCAATGCCACCATTGCGAGTAACGTTTAGGGATGAATATTTCAACTTAAAAATTATTCCACATGTGTCACAATCACACGTTATTACAAAGATTACAGATGGCAACATCTCATATATGGTCCAATAAAAAATAACTGACATTTATACACGAGCAAAAGGAGCTGTACCCATAAAAACAATCAAGGCAACCAAGCTCCTGCAAGAGGACCGCTCACGAGACCACCGACATGAGGACAGCTCAGAGGACAGCTCATCATGAGGTTTAGGAATAAACCTTTTGAATTTTTTTATATTCTATATCATTCTGTAAAGGTGGATGGATATATACATACGGGCTCAAATTGTAAATACATTGAAATTCCCTGGAATGGCCAACTGATCTGTTTTTTAATACTTAAACACCACAGCAAGATTGAAATACTGTAACAAGTAAGCATAATTCCAGAATACGTATCAGCAATAAATTCAAACAAAAACACAAATAATCACACAAGGGACACAAGATATGTTGACGGAGTAAAAAACCTCAAGATGAGGAAAACAAATGCGGACACTATGCAGGAAAACAAATCACTATGAGAAAGAATACAAAAAGGTCTTACAAATCTCAACTCACAAGACTAATGCTCACAAGGCAGACTTGCCTACTCGCCTTTTCTACTCAACCCAATCAGCAATCTTGTCTTCCTTCATCGTCAAGAGATGGCACAACGCTGGTCTCGGCTGCTCACACCTCAAGACACGATTGTTGATCACCAACATGCATAATGCTCATGAACGCACACATATATGAAAAGATGATGATTTAATCACTCATGGAGGCTCACAAGGAACAGCGAAATGAGTTTTTAATATAAACTCTCAAAAAACTCTCTGCCAGAATATTTTGTCGTTCTTTTCTTTTCAACGTTGCAGCAAACAAAACGGCTAAGTTCCTTTCTTATTTTACAAGCTTAAAACTGGGTCAAAGACCAAAAAAGGCTTTTAGCAAAAATGGACTTTTTAATAAATAAATTATTTCTTTAAAACAAATAAAGCCACTTAACTAAAAACTCAACTGAAAAGACAAAAGAACCCTTTTGCTTAAATAAACACCAAACTAAAGAGTATAAAACCATCGTTAAAAACTCACTGATGTCTGGCACTGGACTATGCAAGATTGAAACCATATATCAGTCCTATACATCTGACAGCTACTTTTGATGAACTTTCAAATATGCAAATATGAATGCATGGATGCAAAACATACCTTGGCATTGTCTCTCAAAGACCTACTCTATATTTTTGCAACAAAAAATTGCCAATATACCAAAAATTGGTCCTAACATACATAGAGAGAATAGGATATGTAAAACTTAGCCGTTTTGAATGCTCACAATAGAAACCTAAAGCAGCTCCTTTTTTTCT
The DNA here is from genome assembly GCA_020521455.1 of Prunus kanzakura. Classification (NCBI taxonomy): domain Eukaryota; kingdom Viridiplantae; phylum Streptophyta; class Magnoliopsida; order Rosales; family Rosaceae; genus Prunus; species Prunus kanzakura. The sequence goes on along the minus strand of BPUM01000869.1, from coordinate 61,313 downwards.
TCAGAAATGGTTCTTTCCATTTTCATGTAATCTCATCACGTATATACGAAAGTAGAGAGTTGTTTAAAGAACACATTCAATAAATATATCTGTTTATGTCCATTTTATTACGAAGTTGAACTTACATGTAATAAAGTAATAAATGAGCTTTTAATCTCATATATGTTTTTCACAGTCTCGTTCCCCTAGTCCATGGGGACCAAGGAGTTTCTTGGTCAACAGCTTTTGGATTAAATCCAAGGGTGAGCAGCTATAATTTCAATTAATAATATTTAATGTCAGTTTTTTCTGTAAATAATTTGAAATCCACCTGTATGTTTTCAACCGTAGAATGATAAAGTATCTAAAGGTTAAGAAGATGTGTCAAAACTTGTATGTTTTTTGTGTGTCCCCAATCCTAGCCCACCCAAAAAGACCAAGTCTTATAAAGACCTCCATGACATTCTAACTTCTCCAAGTTGAACAAATTAGACTCAAACAAACTCTATAACCAACAAAGCTTAATTAGGAATTTTCTTTTGTTGTGAAATTGCGTGGAATTTCCTTTTAGAAAGTTTCTTAGCCATTATGCTTCTTCAACAACTTTATTTAAAGCTATATATAAACTCTGATATCATTGTAGACCGTGCTATACACATCTTATAAGGAGTAGAAACTTTCTTTACTTTTCCAATGTGGGACTAATTTCATGGCAAACTCATTTTTCTCAAACATGAGCATACTTTAAAACATCAATTCCAGCCATCCCTCAAGGGAATATATAACACCAACCCCAAACTAAGAGCATATCCAACCAACCGAGAAGTTAAAATGTCATGTGGAACTCCAATGCTTAAAAATGACAGCACAATTTTTTCCTGGCAATCAACCTTCTTCTCTTTAGTAGAATGTTGCTTATGTCCCTCTCAAGGTATTGCCAATTAAACTTTGCTGACACCATATGTTGACCTCACCTACCCCTTAAGTAAATCCCACCAATTAAGGGATAACACTTGCTTGTCATATGTGACATCCCACCAAACAAGGAGTAGCTAGCCATGCCCTCTCCTATGCCTTCTCAATGCCCAAGACCCTAAATTAAGGGGGGCCATGCAAAGGACCCAGCCATCAATCAACCTTGTCTACTCCAACTTGGACTATAAAAGGGAGCTCACCACCTCCAAGCAAAGGATCAGCCGCTACTTCCTCACTTCTCCAAGAGTTGTCGAAAGCTCTCTCAAGCTTTCTATTTCTGTTCTACTAGAGCTCTCAAGCCTCTCTCCCCATATCTCTCTTATTACAATGTAATTTCCATATTCAAATACAAATACAAAGCTATAAGCTATAGTGGATGTAGCCCCATTATGGGTGAACCACTCAAACACTTGTGTTATGTGTGATTGTCTTAATCCGTTAGGTACAAATTCACCCGTTAACAACTTTAATCTTTACTAACCAACTTCTCAACTCTCTCACATCCCATTTTTTCACTCTAACTTTCTCTCTTGTAGCAACAAGCTAGTGTAATGGTACTTTTGTTCTAAATATTGGAAGAGGTCTCAAGTTTGAATCCTTGTACTCGATTGATGAAAAAAAAAAAAAAAACCTTCAGGACAGTAGCTTCTGTCATTCACAATTGCATAATATGTATACGGTTGGCAATTTTGGAGAAGACATTATAACACCACTTGAAAACGACTTAAAGTAACTTCTCTCATTCACCACATGCATAGCTTATAGGGAGTGTCAATTTCGAACAAGGAATGATAACACGATTTGAAAACCACAAGAAATAAATGCATTCGATTTAGGTATAATCGTTAGTACCATAATCGTGTCAATCCTTCCTAACCCACAAATGATACGAACACGTTGGATAATTGTGTAGTGTAAGTGTTGATATATTTACCAATCACATCATCATATACTACATAATAACACAACACACACGAACACGAATTGTCACCCTTATTAGCATGTGCGAAAATTTCTTATATACGTATTTGAAATATCTAGTATATTGCATCTTTTAAACAATGAATACATATTTTGATTACTTTGAAATAGTGAATGCATATCAAAGTAGTGCTTGTTATATCTCAAATATATATATGGGTCAGGATCGGGGGACACATTTTTTAACACAAATTTTGGCACACATTCTAAGCCATTAGATGAAGGCACTTTCAATTGCTGAGATTAATGACAAATTGGTTTTTATTTCTTTAATTAATGTGCACTGGGAACATTAGTTAATAACTTCTCTGGTTTCTTCTATTTTCCTGTGAAAATCCTTCTTGTGGCCTTCCTTCTGCAAACGATGAAGATGATGCTCTGCTCTCACACCCCCACCAAAATACACAATTGTAATTCTATTTTCTTTTAATTAACAAGTTTTCAAAACTTCTTAAAAGTCCTGAAGTTGTAGAAATTTACTTATATCGATGATTAGATTGAATAATCATTCATTTTTTACTGAACCAAGTCCTCCAGCTACGTAGCTATAAGGTGGGAGAATAGTGCATGGATTGCTTGTGGAGTTGTTTCGTTTGCACCACGGTGAAGGAGGTGACCTTCTGCATCTTTACTCTGCTAGTATAATTACCAAATATAGTAACACTAGTGTTGTAGCTACGTACGTATCCTGTCGGTAGGAAATTAATTTATTAGAATAAATGACCAAATTTGGTCTTGTTCATCATGATTCATGGTTAGCCGCGTACGACGCAAAGGCGGGGCCGGTGAACCAATGGACGCTAGTTCAACGTCGTGGGGTGGTCTATTGGATTGTGGAATGTTCAAAAGTAGTAAGAGATTCTGAGTTGTCATCTAATTTTGTATTTGTATTTGGTCCAAAGGTCTTGCTGTCACTCACGCGCTCAAAATAGTGCCCTTAACTTTTTTCTTAAACAAAAAAAACATGTTGAGGCTTGTTTTTTAGCTTATAATATGTTCATACTTGTACTCAATTATTAGGGTTTTCCTTATGTTCTTGGACAGAGGTGGGGATGTTCATACTTGTACTTGTTTATATATATATACATGTGGGCACAAAGGAAACCTTGCAGAGTCAAGAATGGTGCGGCGAGACATTCGAGATCAAAAGTAACATAAGGTCTAACAGGCTGCTGCCGGTAATTAAGGTTTATACTACTAGCAAAACAAAAACAGAAAACGTAGTACGACTTGGTAGGCAAAAGAAAAAATATAAATAAAATTATTGACAACATCGATCCTAGGTAAAACCAAACGTGCCCAACCCCCCGACAGCATCTGCACTCAGCCCACAGACAGCATTTGGACTGGGAGAAAAGAGAAAGCTCATGGAACATTGAGCAATTTAGAATTTAGTTGTACATAGTGCAATTTAACTATATTTTGGCTCGCGCCCCATGACTTTCTTGCATTCCATTCTGGTCGATTGGATAAGCCTCTTCAGTGGGAACAAAAGGTCTAATGCAGATCAACATTACTAATTAAAGTCCCGTTTGGAGCCGAAATATCCGGAGTTCATTTACATCTGCAATCCGCACGTAATTACATAGAAAATGACTACAAATAGAAAGGTTGATAGTGAAAAAAAAAAGTGCCAACAGTTACCATTATTTGGTGACATTTGGTAATTGTTGTGGGGGTTACTAAAGGCTTTAGTCACTAAAAAAAAGCAAAAAAGGTGACTAAAAGCCTTTTTAGTCACCAAAAAAGTCAAAAAAAGTGACTAAGCCATTTGATGACATAATGGTAACTGTTGCCACTTTTTTTTTATAGTGTGAGGCTTAGAACCCATTTTTCTAAAGTAATTTTGTTGGGCACCGGCTTGATTGTTACTTGAAGAGGTTTGGATGGTTAAAAGTCATACAAAAATCAGTCATTTCTTTGGTGATTCTCAATCATCCCTGCTACAGCACTCAGTTTGATTAACGAACGGGTCCATTAATTGGCTAAGTCTTTTCAATTAATGGGAAAAAATGGTCTATTTGCAGCTCATCAACGTACTAAAATATAAGAAGCCGAAATATTTGGAGGGCGTTTACACATGCTATGCAAATTTTAAAAGGAGTTCTTAGATCTAGGTCCAAAACGATTAGCTGTCCTTGAGTTTAGTCTACGTGTTTTTGGTTTTAGATATAGGTCCTTTGACTTTTATTACTTTTTTGTAGTATCGATTTTACCCATTTGGATAAATAAGGAAAACACATTGAAAATCTAAACTTAATGCATTATTTCCTCGTAATTGAATTTCAGAATTTAAATTTTGAATTCTTTCCTTGATAATATTTACCTAATATATGGATAAAATACAATTTAATTAATGATAGTAAAAACCCACATATTATACCAATTATTCAGGCAACACCCACATGAAATTATGTACATTAACATACAGGTAAATAGTGTTATTATTAGCAATGGAAAAAACTTAGTGATGTGTTACTTATAAGTTAGGAACATAAATTAAAAGACTACCTATAAGTTAGGAACATAAATTAGAAGACTAGCTATAAGTTAGATTGTAATTGATACTTAGGTGACGAGGGGTAAATTTAACTAAACAAACAAGACACAACAACTCAACAATCAAGAGAACACACAGAGTATGCCACAAAGTACCTGCAGTCCTAGAAGATTACTAGTGACAACCTAGGCACTCAGAACGACCCATCAATCTAGGCATCCCCTGTGCTAGCAACAACTATGATGAAAGTGTGTGAAGTCATCAATATCAAGTAAACAGCAAACAGCAGATATAGATGACTAGTCAACCACCAAGAACAGAAACCCAGATAAATTTACAGATATGCAAAACAGGTTTTGTTTACCCAGAAACCCACCATTGGGAAAAACTGGGAGTCATCAACCGACTAGGCAATCCACTAAGTAGAAAAAGATTCTTACAAAGGAATACAAGCAAAACCTAGATCTATTTAGGAAGATGAGCTTTACCTCCTTTGTGCAATCTTCTTCTCCAACTTTGCAAAGCTTGAAGCTCAGTTCTTCATGGTAATGGCAGCTCCTTTTCCAGCTCGATCATCCCATGGCACTAGCTTGCAAGATCCAACTCAAACCGAAACCAAACTTTGGATTCAAGGGAGAAAGACCAATTTCTTCAAGAAACCATACTCTTGAAGAAATCAGTCACGAATCCGATCTAGATCTATATGAGAGAATGATTTAAAAAGCTAGATGCAGATTCATATTTCAAAAGCAGTTTTTCAAAAAGAAATCAATTAGAAAAACTCATAGATGAAATATATGGTTTACTCTTGAGGAAGAAGAAGAGAAAGATGGCAAGCCAATCTTTCCAAAACTTCCACACAAAAGAGACGGCTTCCAAATGAGGGATTTACTTGCTTTTACAGACAAAAGAATCCCTTAGGTCAGACTGACACATGGCAGCAGAGAGAGAAAATAGAATATGACAAAACAGATGGTTAACCAGCTGGAAATCGCACTGAGCAAAGATGACTAGTCATCTTTTATGAAAACAGTTTTAATGCATGATATGCAATGCATGATTTACCTTTGTCAAATTGCTTGAACCTCCATAGGATAGATGAGAGTTAAGAACACTTAGAGATGCTAAACTTAATCTATCCTTGAGCTTGATAAATACATTTAAAAGTCCTATTACAAAAATGTCAAGGGAAGCCAAAAGAAATAATCAAAATTCATACATTAACATAGATAAAAAAAATAGACAAATAAAAATTGTATGTTACCTATTAAAAAAAAGGTACATAAAATACTATTATACATTGTTGAAAATATGAAAAACACATATATATACCTATGCAATAGGCAATAGAACAATATACTTACACCATAGGATAATATATCTACAAGACTATGTAATATACCTCTACCATAGGGCAAACAAAAATAAAAATTGTTACCTATAACTCATGTGCTAAACGATGTGTTGTTGTATTTGCTTCCCCAAAAACATGTAAATAGAGGCTCGAGCAAATTGAGCCAAAATAGACATGCAGTCACCACCAAGCACCCTGCTGTGCCAAATAAATATGTTTGAAGAGGTGTCAAGTTGGAATCCCTTTACTTGGTTTATTAAAAAGGAAAATAGAACGAGAAATGTATATCTTAAATCAAAACTTCTTAAAAGTCCTGAAGTTGTAGAAATATACTTATATCGATGATTAATTAGAAGGAATAATCATTCATTTTTACTGAACCAAGTCCAGCTATTTAGCTATAAGGTGGGAAAATAGTGCATGGATTGCTTGTGGAGTTGTTTCGTTTGCACCACGGTGAAGGAGGTGACCTTCTGCATCTTTACTCTGCTAGTATAATTACCAAATATAGTAACAGTAGTGTTGTAGCTACGTACGTATCCTGTCGGCAGGAAATTAATTTATTAGAATAAATGACCAAATTTGGTCTTGTTCATCATGATTCATGGTTAGCCGCGTACGACGCAAAGGCGGGGCCGGTGAACCAATGGACGCTAGTTCAACGTCGTGGGGTGGTCTATTGGATTGTGGAATGTTCAAAAGTAGTAAGAGATTCTGAGTTGTCATCTAATTAAGATATATTTATTTATTTTTTCTATATAATATACTTTTTGTATTTGGTCCAAAGGTTTTGCTGTCACTCACGCTCTCAAAATAGAGCCCCTTTAACTTTTTTTTTCTTGAACAAAAAAAAAAATTCTGAGGCTTGTACTCAATTATTAGGGTTTTCCTTATGTTCTTGGACAGAGGTGGGGATGACAAAGCTCAGGTCGGCTCTAGAAACTACAGATATGATGAACAGAACAAGTGTTGTGGCTTCCAGCCTCCGGCTTCCCTACTGGGTTCTGATCATACAACTGCCTAGATTAATGTTTTTATATAGTATAAATAATTCTAAATAATTCTAATTTAAAAAGAGGCAAATTCAAACTTGGGTACATACAGGAGGGGCTCCTTGACCAACGTACATCTGCAAATGGAATAATTTTTAAGTTGAAATATTCGTCCCTAAACGTTACTCACAATGGTGGCATTGGTTCTTTCATCTTTTACCCACTTCAGACATTAGGGATAATAAATCCTAAAAAAAAAAGACATTCGGGATAAACCATGTATGATAACCTACGTGGAAAATATAGAAGCTGACATTACGATATTGACACTAGTGCCTTGTTAATAACATAGTTTTTAAAAGAAATAATATTCACATCAAGCTTCGAACATATCATCATATCTTTATTCTTTACAATTTTATGAAACAAGCCATTTATTGTTAGTTCTTTTAACGTCCCTCCAAATCCGAATTAGACAAGCCATTTATTGATATAAGTTCCAAATCATTTCCACCCCGGCCGACCACCCTTCTTTTCGTGAAAAATGCTGGCTTTGTAGGTATGGGTAATGGCACACCTTCATTGGTCAACATAGATATGACATCTGACATGCTCGGTCGATCGGCGGCATTTTTCTCCACGCATAATAGACTAACATGGACGCATCTCAACAATTGATCCCTAACACATAACTCGCCTAGTGTTGGATCCATAAGTTCTAGCCCTGCCCCTTCTTTCCATAACTCCCATGCCTGATGCAACAAGATCATCAAATTCATTCATTTAGGATATCATAATCTCACACCTAAAATTTTTATCAAACATGGTATATATGTGTTTGACGTACATAACCTACTATACTGATCACACGATCATCATTGTAGAAGCTACTGTTTTTTCTACCACATATGATTTCAAGCATTAGTACTCCAAAACTGTAGACATCGGATTTTGGGGAGAAAATTCCCTCCATGGCATACTCAGGAGACATGTAACCTCTATTCCAAATGGATAAAAACAAAAAAGTTTTCAGTACGTATAAATATACATGAATGCATAATTAACAACCAAAAGTGAAATTATATATATGCATGTTAATTAAGAATATGTACTGTTTACTTACAATGTCCCAACGATCCTATCTGTATTTGCTTCCAGTTCATTATGGACAAATGCCCTTGCCATACCAAAATCAGAGATTTTAGGGTTCATATTCTCATCAAGTAGTATATTACTAGCTTTTAGATCTCTATGAATTACTCTCAATCTTGAGTATTTGTGAAGGTAAAGCAATCCTTGAGCGATTCCTTCAATTATGCCGAAACGAGTCTTCCAATCTAGTAACATGCCTTCGGTTGGATCAGTACCTAAAATAGAGTTAGAAGGATGAGTAATATATATCACAATATGTACATACTTCAGAATAAATAACAAATAGATGTGTTTGTATGTGTATAAGATTAAAGTAATAGTATGTTCTCAACCAAATAAAAGGTAGTCCAAACTTTTGTTTGGCATATTCTCATATATTAACATCCTCTCTTCGTTATGAATGCAAAATCCAAACAGACGAACAAGATTCGTATGTTGAAGTTCAGATATGAGTATCAATTCATTCTTAAACTCGAATGTTCCCTGCCCTGAACATCTTGAAAGCGTTTTCACGGCTATTTCTTGTCCCGATTCCAATGTTCCCTGAATTAATGGTACAAAATATATCAGGTATTTCTTGGAAATCGATACAAAAATACTTTCAAAAGTAATCATAGACTTACCTTATAAACAGGTCCAAATCCCCCCTCACCAAGCTTGTTTTCAATGGAGAAGTTGTCTGTGGCAGCCATGACAGATGCATAGCTAAATACTCTTAAATCATGTTCCATCACTCCATGATTTTGAAGCCCGTTTGAAATTGATACTTAGGTGACGAGGGGTAAATTTAACTAAACAAACAAGACACAACAACTCAACAATCAAGAGAACACACAGAGCATGCCACAAAGTACCTGCAGCCCTAGAAGATTACTAGTGACAACCTAGGCACTCAGAAGGACCCATCAATCTAGGCATCCCCTGTGCTAGCAACAACTATGGTGAAAGTGTGTGAAGTCATCATTATCAAGTAAACAGCAAACAGCAAACAGCAGATATAGATGACTAGTCAACCACCAAGAACAGAAACCCAGAAAAATTACAGATATGCAAACCAGATTTTGTTCACCCAGAAACCCACCATTGGGAAAAACTGGAGGTCATCAACCGACCAGGCATCCACTAAGTAGAAAAAGATTCTTACAAAGGAATACAAGCAAGCTCAAGCAAAACCTAGATCTATTTAGGAAGATGAGCTATACCTCCTTTGTGCAATCTTCTTCTCCAACTTAGCAAAGCTTGAAGCTTAGTTCTTCATGGCAATGGCAGCTCCTTCTTCAGCTCGTTCATCCCATGGCACTAGCTTGCAAGCTCCAACTCAAATCGAAACCAAATTTGGATTCAAAGGAGAATGACCAATTTCTTCAAGAAACCATACTCTTGAAGAAATCAATCTTGAATCTGACCTAGATATAAATATGAGAGAGTGTTTGATCTAGCAAGATGAGGTTTTCATATTTCAAATGCAGTTTTCGAAAAATCAATTTGGAAAACTCAAAGATGAAAAATATGAAGATGGCTCTTGAGGAAGAAGCAAAAGTTTCCAAAGAAACTTTCCAAAACTTGCCTACAAAAGTGACGGCCCCCAAAAAGGAATCAGAGGTATTTACACCAAATTCCTTAGGTCAGAAACGTCCAATGACAGCTGGGTATTTTGCAGAATAAGACAAAAACATATGGGTAGGATCCAGCTGGAACAGTGAGCTGGAATTCCTACTGAGGCAGAGGTTGACTAGTCATAATCTTCAGAAGTTGGAAAATGCAATGTAATGCAATGCAAATTTACCTTTGTCAATTTTCTTGAACCTCCATAGGATAGTTGATAGTTAAGAACACCTAGAGAAGCTATTCTTAATCTAAACTTGAGCTTGATAAAAACAATAAAAATCCTATTGCAAAATTGTCAAGGGAAGCCAAAAGAAATACTCAAAATTCATACATTAACAATCTCCCCCTTTTTGGCTTTCCTTGACAACACACTCTCTAAAAACACTCAACCCAAAACCAAACCTAAGGAGATGATGAAATGAAGTACCTGCAAAACAGCAACCAAACTCCCAAGCACAAGACAAGCATATTATATCACAGAAATTTTAATTTTAAGCAATATGCAATATATGCAATAAGGGGGTTGAGAGTGTTCTCCCCCTTGTTGATAAGGAAAGTGCAAAAAGGCAAATATGCAGAATCAACACACAGTGGGATTAAACACAAAGTACATAATCTAATTTGAACAAAGTTACAAGCACATAGCACATGATGATTACACAGCAAATAACACTTCTTCAAAACAGTACAAAACAACTCCCCCTATCCAAGTGCACAAACTACCCAAAATAAAAAAAATCCCCACAATGTGATTACAAAATATACCGCCCAAACAGTCCAAAAATGCTCCCCCTAAATGCGATAGAAGCAGAATAGGCGAGACAAGAGATAAGAGACCAGAGGATGCAAGTTACAATGCATAAGACCTTTCATTTATAAATAAGAAATCTACTCCCCCCCTTAAGGTCAACAATCACAAAAGTGCATTAGGCTAAAGAAAATATGAAACGTAGCACAAGATGCAAAGAATTATAGCCAAAGCAATGAGAATCATGTGAATGGAATTGAATTCAATGTGTGGACATTACACAAAAAGAAACTCCACCTAAATCAAAGTGCCCCTTTAGAAAACATACTCCCCTTGAGTATAGTATAACATAAAGGAATTAACCTTTGACGTACTAACCCATCAAACTCTCCATAAATAGCCAACAAACACAAAAGTGCATCAGGCTAGAGAGAATAAGAACTGGAGCACAAGTTGCAAGGAATCATACCCTAAGGAATTAAAATCAAGTGGCTGAATTTAATTTCAATGTGTACACAACACACATAAAGAAACTCCCCCAAAAAGACAGAGTTTAAGCAACATAATTATCAAAACAAGGGACAACCAATGAATTTTTCTTTACACACCATAGTGCAAAATCAAGACAGAGCACCAAGATTTCCAAATTTAAGGCATCAATCATTGTCAAATTTGAAGAAAGCACCAAGCAAGATGAACTCTAAATTTTTGCTTAAAATTGAGGACATGTGATAAAGAACACAAGACATAAGTCTCTAAGTTGTCCAAAAAACACAATATAGCTTCTCAAAAATCCCAAGAGGAAGAGAGTGGACTAGTGAAATGAACTAGTCACGCATATATAAATTTGAGGTGGCATCAAAAGACCAACAACCTCATAGACACAGCCAAGAACAACAGAGAGCAAATCAATTGAGATAAGGCTTAGGAAGGCAACATTGATGTATGAAAATGATAGAAACAACCAGCAAGAATGTTGTCAAAACACATGCATCTCAAAGAAACTCCCCCAACAAAATAGATTAGCCAACAATCCAAAACTGATATAGCACAGCAGACTCATAAGGATTTCAAGAATTATGTTAGGCTAAATCATTGAATGTGGGAACACAGCTTATTAAGATGACTGGTCATAGAGCATACCGAAATCTCATTATTCTGGACAAGCAGTGCACACAATAAAGAAGACATTCCAGGGTAAAAACACTGTACAAAACCTTTGACACCAAGAATGATGTGAAAATAACCGAGAGCAATGCTAAAAAGATGTAAGTAGTTCACAACATAACAAAGTGTTCCAAGGATAAGTAAACGACAAGCTCCTTTTAATGGAAAAATCACAAAGTGCAATAGACCTATAAATTCAAAACATGAGATTGCAGCTAAGACAATCATCATTCGAGTTGCATAAAGCAACAACATCCATAGAAGTCTACTCAAAAGTGACTTAAGGAAACCACAAGAGACTCACGGACAACCATGTCACATGTGGTAACATAGGTCAAATCCAAGAAGGACTAAATACCTTAAGACCAAGCCAATACTAATGACCAATGGCTAGTATATATGACTTGTCATATGGGCTCAAAAAGCAATCTCCAAAATTACTTAGACAAGCAAACTCACAGATTTCTCAATTGTGTGACCAAACCCATGACAAACTACAATCATGACATGTCAATGAAAAAGCTTCATTGAAGCAAAGTATGGACTATCATAGCCAAAGAGATACACGAGATGTAACATCCCGGTCCGAAAAAGAAATAAATAATTAAATTAAGAGGAAATAAATTGAAATGAGAAAATAAATTGAAATAAACAATAAAAAAATAAAATGATTTGAATTAATTAAGGGTTTTGGAAAATAATAAATATTTACTTAATTTTTAAAAGGGGCAAAAAGGTCATTTTAAGTTCGGGGAGGAATTTGGGACTTCCGGTTATACCGTTGCGTAGAGCACGTCGAAACGAGTCCGTAGACACGTAACGGACTCGAATCCGAGTTATAACGAGAGAGATACGAGGAAAATTCAAGTAGGGACAAAATTGTAATTTTGCAAAACTGGGTTTAAAACCAGAATCTCTCTCTCTCTCTCAGCCTGCGAGCAGCCCTCCCCCTCTCATATTTTTCTACACAGCCGGTGGCTCCAAGGAGCCACCACCGTCGCTACAGGCCACGGCTGGCCTCGAGATCAGACCCAAATGGACCGGCTCAGCCTTGCCGTCACATCCCGGTCCTTCCCCGTCGACAACAGCCGCTTCAGCTGCCGGAAAATCGTCGGAAATGCAGAAAATCGCGGCTGGTTTTGACAGAATTTCCCATCGCTTGTTCTCCCTCAATTCTCCACCAAATCGGACGAATGAGGTATGGAATTTCGACTACTTTTCATGATCTAGCTGCTGGTTGGATAGGAATTGAGAAATTTCTAGCGTAGGCAAGTCGATTTTCGAATTGAAAAATCTGCCGGTTTCGACCTCCGTTTTCAGCCACTTCCGGTTGGTTTTTGGGGTATGACCAAGAACAAAAGTGACTCCAAATTAGGTGTATTACCTAGGGTAGGAGTTTGGAGCCAAGATGTTAAGTTTTTCCGGCGAGCGGTTATCGCTTTGGACACCCACGCGCTGCCGGCGCGTGTGGCTGCGCGTGGGCACTGTAGCAGAGGGGTATTAAGTCCCAATGCGATCCCCTGGTCCTCACGAGCGCGTAGGATTTTACGGATCTCAATTTGGATACCGTATGAGTCTCGAACGGATATTGCCTATTACGCGTTATCCGGGTTCGACAGGTTTGGACCGTTGGATGGTCTTGAATTTATTATATGTTAACCTGGGCATCCTTAGGATTGAGTAGGATTCGACGGATCGTAAAACGGAGTCTCGGATACTCCGGAAATGCCAACCCTAGGGCTAGGATTTCAGTAACCGTCCGATCGTACGATCGTGAGTGATCCGGCCGTCCGATCTGAACCAAACTTGCAGGATGTGTGTCCGAAGCCTTGTAGGACACGTAGGAACTTTTGGATCGGAGTTTGGAGGTCGTGGGCCCCGTGGGCCCGGTTGACCAAGTTTGGGCAGTTTGACCCTCGGTTGACCGTGAGTCTTCCGATGTAGTTTTCACTCTTCAAGGAGTACTAGAACGACTCTTTTGGACGAGTCTTGACCGTCATTTGATTTATGTAGGTCTTTGAGATTATTTTCGTGGTTTTGTGATGGAAATCTCATGTTTTTGATTTTAATGATTTATTTAAATACTTTATATATTTAATAGTTGAATTCCTTATTCTTGTAAAGTAATTGTGATACATATGAGTTTGACCTATTCGAGTGTCTTGAGTTTTTATATAATATTTGAGAAAGTACTATCCCTGTTGATTTTGTGTTGGGTACTTAGAATGTTAATTTGAATGCTATTAGCACTACCTTAGGTACCTCCCCGGTTATGGGTTTAATGTTAGAAAGGTTTTTGGTCTCTACTGTGAATATGTCACACGTGTCGTTGGAGTTTTCCGGCGTGTGACGGACCCCATACGTGGCTGTGGATGTTCCGGCGTATGGGGTGGATTATGTGATTGTATGTCACACGTGTCGTTGGAGTTTTCCGGCGTGTGACGGACCCCATACGTGGCTGTGGATGTTCCGGCGTATGGGGTGGATTATGTGATTATTATGTCACACGTGTCGTTGGAGTTTTCCGGCGTGTGACGGACCCCATACGTGGCTGTGGATGTTCCGGCGTATGGGGTGGATTATATGATTGTTATGTCACACGTGTCGTTGGAGTTTTCCGGCGTGTGACGGACCCCATACGTGGCAGTGGATGTTCCGGCGTATGGGGTGGATTATGTGATTATTATGTCACACGTGTCGTTGGAGTTTTCCGGCGTGTGACGGACCCCATACGTGGCTGTGGATGTTCCGGCGTATGGGGTGGATTATATGATTGTTATGTCACACGTGTCGTTGGAGTTTTCCGGCGTGTGACGGACCCCATACGTGGCTGTGGATGTTCCGGCGTATGGGGTGGATTATATGATTGTTATGTCACACGTGTCGTTGGAGTTTTCCGGCGTGTGACGGATCCCATACGTGGCTGTGGATGTTCCGGCGTATGGGGTGGATTATGTGATTTATTTTGACCAGGCCCGTCGGAGTTTGTCCAAGCCTTTCGGATAATTTATTTTGCCCAGGCCCGTCGGAGTTTGTCCAAGCCCGTGATGTCTTCTTATTACGATGTAGTGATAATGTTTCATTGTCTATTATCGGAGTTGTGACTATTGATGATGAGAACTACGTGTGGCTTGATCCCTTGTCCAAGGGTACGTAGGCAGCCTGGGGTCTCACCAGGTGCAGCCGCGGAATATTATTGCATTTAAAAGGTTGGATCGATTCTGAATGTGTGATCGGGTTTTCAATGTGATTGTTGGATTTAAATCCGGTTTAATGATTTCTGTGGTACTTCAACCCCCGACGTCCATCTTTAAATCCATTTGTCACGACCCGACTCCCCTAGCACGATATTGTCCGCTTTGGGCCTCCCTCTCTGCCCTCACGGTTTTGTTTCTGGGAGCTCACGAGCAACTTCCCAGTGGGTCACCCATCCTGGGATTGCTCTGGCCCCCAACTCGCTTAACTTCGGAGTTCCTAAGAATCCGAAGCCAGTGAGCTCCCAAAAGGCCTCGTGCTAGGAAGAGAAGTGCCCACACATTTAAGCACTTCACCTTTCCCTCCCCGAGCGATGTGGGATTGCTCACCGTTCTTGTTTCCCCAAGACACGGGTCTTACAATCCACCCCCCTTGGGGCCCAGCGTCCTCGCTGGCACATTTCCGGTCGGGGTCCGGCTCTGATACCATTTGTCACGACCCGACTCCCCTAGCACGATATTGTCCGCTTTGGGCCTCCCTCTCTGCCCTCACGGTTTTGTTTCTGGGAGCTCACGAGCAACTTCCCAGTGGGTCACCCATCCTGGGATTGCTCTGGCCCCCAACTCGCTTAACTTCGGAGTTCCTAAGAATCCGAAGCCAGTGAGCTCCCAAAAGGCCTCGTGCTAGGAAGAGAAGTGCCCACACATTTAAGCACTTCACCTTTCCCTCCCCGAGCGATGTGGGATTGCTCACCGTTCTTGTTTCCCCAAGACACGGGTCTTACACGAGAGACAACCAAGTAGTCAACAACACCAAAGTATGCACACAAATGCATACAATAAGACTCAAAACAGTCCATAACACATCAAAAGAAAGAAGCTCAAATGACATAAAGTGTTGAGTCCCCTTAAGCACACAAATGACATAACCAAAATGCAACCAATAATGCATCAATGGGACACAAAAAAAAATGCTAGATTGGATGATTAGTCATGTGAGGTAGAAATGATTTCCAGAAAGCTAGCATGACACACATTGACCCAAAACATAGCTTACAAAGAGATATCCAAGCATAATAAGTCATATTGAGATGGAAGCAACTAGAATTTGAATTAGAAAAACATCATGCAATAGAATAACATGCATCTCCAAAACATGTGCTTAGGTTATTTTGAAAAACACAAATGAGAAATAGTTGAACTATAAAGATTGACATGCCAAAGCAATGTATGCACTCAATTCCCAAAATCAATGAGACCCATTAGTTAGAACCTCTCATGAAGCATAGAGTAAAGAGTTTGGGAAAGGAAGGTCTAATTCAATAAGAGCTTCAATAATGATTTCCAAGAGTTGCATGAGACTTTCCAAGCATCAAATCTAATATAAGTTCTAGAAATCAAGGCATAAACCCGACCAAGAAATGTGATCCAAAACTTGACATTTATCAATATTTTAGAAAGGCATAGCACACTTGCTTGTACATTGCTTTTTCTATTTGTTGGTGTACAATGCTCTTCCAAGCGCTTTTACCTTTGAGAAAAAATGAAGTACAACACACTTGCTTGTCCGAAAATGCTTTTTCTATATTTGTGGACAATGCTTTTCCAAGGCTTTTACTCCAACATCTTATTTGCATTTTGTTTTTCAAATGGATCAAAAGATCAAGGTAGAAAGACAACTACAAGTGATCTTAGACGCTTTATAGATAGCTCAAAGCATATCATGCAACACAAGTATATTCAACAAAAAAGCTCAAAATTGTAGACAAGAATAGGGACAACTCTTTCACACCCACAATATCATGAAAAGGCTCCCACTCATAAGAATCATGCATTCGAGAGAAGAAAGCAAATGCTTACATGCAATAATTTTTTTTTTTTTTTTTTTTAAACACAAACAAAATGGAGATTCATATTATAAGCACATGAAATTGAAAACACAAGTTAATCCATTTTGCACAACCCAATAGATCTTTGAAGGAAATCAATACCTTCAAGTATCTAGCGGTTAAAAAAAAATAGCTAGTTGTTTCTCAATATGCACAAATTTCAAGTCATTGTTTTTCACCAAGATCTCTTATGTAAGAAAATACCTTAAGTCAATTAGTCAAATATCTACAAGATCTCACACATCATGAAGTTTGAATGAACATGATATCCAAAGTGAAACTATGAGACCAAAATAGATGATAAGACCCATGTAAACCCAAAGAAGTCATCTACAATGATTAGGATGTATTCCTTACCATCAAGAGAAAAGGTATAGACAAGACCAACAAGATAAATGTGAACAAGTTCAAAAGAACATGAAATTGTGTTGATCACCCAATGGTTCAAAGCACTGTGAGAGAGATGGTTGAAAGACATGCATGCAATGACCACATTAAAAAAAATGAAACCTAATTAAACAAAAGAACAAGTAAGGTGCATATGCATGACAATGTATCTAGACCCCATGAAGCACACACAAACAAGAGATCGGTCTAGATACATAAGATAAAGAAACTAGTCACCAACATGAGGAAGAACATGGTCTTCCTTCTTGATCCAAACTTGCATCACTTTTGAAACTTTATGAGGCAAAGAGATCACCTTAGAAATTTTGACAGCTTTATAAAGAAGATCATTCACTTGAGTTTGAAGTGAGTCATCATTTACTTTCTTGAAATGAACAAAAGGCTTTTGCTCAAAATTCCTAAGCTCAAAACACTTTGGTCTAATATGTCCTAATGTGCCACACTGATGGCATGTAGGAATGAACCTTTTTGGTTGTTGGAAACCAAATTTTTCAAGTGAAGAGTGTTTATCTCTTGTACAAATCATAGACTTTACAGCTGCATACCCTTTAAAAGATGACAAATGAGTCTTAAACTCACTTTCTTTGGAAACTCGAGACTCAATCCTAAGGATATGACACCTAGGTCGAATGTGTCCTTTCACACCACAATGGTGGCAAGTAGGCACAAATTTGGATGGTGGAGGAGACAACTTTCCCTTAGAAACAATATTCATGGAATCAAAACCCAAGTTGAGATCATGAACAAATTTTGGAGCTTCTTGAGTTGACACATCTTTGACAAAGATTGTCTCAAATGATGAAGGTGTAGAAGACTCATCTATGTATCCTAAACCTCTCTTATCACCAAACAATTTTTGCAAATTGAGCATTTTATCAATCTTTCCAGCACCAATGGTTAAACCTTGAATCTTTTCTTCTTCCAACTTAAGTTCATGTTCCAATCTTATATTTTCAAATTGTAAAGCATAAAAGGATTCAGATTGTTTAACCGTGTCGTTTTCAAGTGATTTAACCATCTCTAACAAGTTTTGCAACTCAATGTCTTTCTCAAATAACATGCGTTGCAAAATAGAATTTTCAGCCACAAAATTATCATGCACGACTACATTTTCATGCTCAACTAATGACTTGTCAAACTCAAACAAAGTTAGTCTATGAAGAAACAAGGATTTGTCATTTTCAAGCATATTCAACTTCTCAATCAAAACAGAATTTTCTTTTTCAAGAGTGCTAACTTTATGATACAATTCATACATGTCAACTTCATTCTCATACAAGATATCACTTAACTTCTTTTCGGCCATTTTGAGAGTTTCATTCAATTCATCAAGTTCTTTGATCTTTTGTTCTAGCATGTGATTATGTTGTTTGAAATTACAGGTTTCATTGAAAAGCATATCATACTTTCCATCATTAACTACATGAACTCTAACAAGGCTAGAGTTATGAACAGAAGCAACAAGGGCAAGATTATTTGTCTCTTCATAAGATGAAGTGATATACTTTGGAGAAACATCATTATCATTATCACTCCATCGAGCATTAATTGACTCTTGTCTCACTTTAGACTCTTTTATGTGGTTATTTGCACATTCCAAATCAATGTGTCCAACACCACCACATGTATAGCACTTTACAAAACCCTTCAAACTTTTGTCCTCCCTAAGGCCACAAGAATCCAAAAAATTCATCTCCTCAAGAACATTGTCTTGAGACACACATGTAGACAAACTAGGAGGATTTTGACAATTCCTAGTGACTTTGATTTTATCTTTGACAACCCTTCTAAATTTATTGACAAACAAAGCGAGCTCATTATGAATGCAAAGAGCAATTTGATCAATTTCCATATCAACACACCTAATACCAATTAGCGCCCAAAGGATCTCTCTATTTATGTTAAGAGTTGACGCTCTGATACCAATTGAAATTGATACTTAGGTGACGAGGGGTAAATTTAACTAAACAAACAAGACACAACAACTCAACAATCAAGAGAACACACAGAGCATGCCACAAAGTACCTGCAGCCCTAGAAGATTACTAGTGACAACCTAGGCACTCAGAAGGACCCATCAATCTAGGCATCCCCTGTGCTAGCAACAACTATGGTGAAAGTGTGTGAAGTCATCATTATCAAGTAAACAGCAAACAGCAAACAGCAGATATAGATGACTAGTCAACCACCAAGAACAGAAACCCAGAAAAATTACAGATATGCAAACCAGATTTTGTTCACCCAGAAACCCACCATTGGGAAAAACTGGAGGTCATCAACCGACCAGGCATCCACTAAGTAGAAAAAGATTCTTACAAAGGAATACAAGCAAGCTCAAGCAAAACCTAGATCTATTTAGGAAGATGAGCTATACCTCCTTTGTGCAATCTTCTTCTCCAACTTAGCAAAGCTTGAAGCTTAGTTCTTCATGGCAATGGCAGCTCCTTCTTCAGCTCGTTCATCCCATGGCACTAGCTTGCAAGCTCCAACTCAAATCGAAACCAAATTTGGATTCAAAGGAGAATGACCAATTTCTTCAAGAAACCATACTCTTGAAGAAATCAATCTTGAATCTGACCTAGATATAAATATGAGAGAGTGTTTGATCTAGCAAGATGAGGTTTTCATATTTCAAATGCAGTTTTCGAAAAATCAATTTGGAAAACTCAAAGATGAAAAATATGAAGATGGCTCTTGAGGAAGAAGCAAAAGTTTCCAAAGAAACTTTTCAAAACTTGCCTACAAAAGTGACGGCCCCCAAAAAGGAATCAGAGGTATTTACACCAAATTCCTTAGGTCAGAAACGTCCAATGACAGCTGGGTATTTTGCAGAATAAGACAAAAACATATGGGTAGGATCCAGCTGGAACAGTGAGCTGGAATTCCTACTGAGGCAGAGGTTGACTAGTCATAATCTTCAGAAGTTGGAAAATGCAATGTAATGCAATGCAAATTTACCTTTGTCAATTTTCTTGAACCTCCATAGGATAGTTGATAGTTAAGAACACCTAGAGAAGCTATTCTTAATCTAAACTTGAGCTTGATAAAAACAATAAAAATCCTATTGCAAAATTGTCAAGGGAAGCCAAAAGAAATACTCAAAATTCATACATTAACACCGTTGACATTAGTGTCCGTCAAGTCGACCAATACATTCTCAATCACTGTCCCTTTTTGTTTGTCAGAGATGAGAATCATTCAATCAATACTATGTTAATATGTAAATGTTCTGTACAAACGGCTGCACATTAAGTTTAAAGAATGTATACCAGAGCGTAGTAATTTTCTTCTCCTTAGTAAATAGCACACGAAACAAAGCACGGCTGCAATACTGCCAGAGCCAATCCATAACCACTTATGATGTGCTGCATCTAGAGATCGTAACATTTAATTAGCTATATGTATTTTGTTCGAAGACGCTGGTTTTATATTAACCCTCCAAATTTAAGTAAAGTATAATCTGCCACACAAATGACCAAAAAAAGAAAAGACTATTGAAAACAAAACAAAGAAAAATTCTTGCATGTATGCCTGAAATTAAGAAGAAATAACTCATTATGTGTAATGATTCAAGTATTTTTCTGCCTGAAATAAAATTCATGTAAGTTACATAGGGCACAATATTGTAATGATGATTATCTGAGAAAAATTAAAGTTACTTACCAGAACGGGTTGCCTCTGGTGTTTGTACAAAAACCCTTGTAGTATTATCAGAGAGATAGTCTTCAATGAACTTCCAGTTTCCACTCCAAAACTTGCATCCAGTCTCATTATCAAATAGAGAGCTGAATCCAATACAGTCACAAGAGCCCATACAAGTGCCCATACAATCACTGCTGCTGAGACTTGTATCGGGATCAGTCGAGACTGTTGAATCCAAGTCAGATTTGCTTATTTGATGAAACTCACCACTTCGTGGTTCAAATCTAACCTGGATCAGCGTACAATCCCATCTTTGGCATCCTCCATCAGTGTTTTGGCCATGGCAGTTACCTGATTGTGCAATATCAACTCCTCCATCAAGGTCAATTAGTCTCCCCGTTGTGGTCAACATCCATTCTGATGCCGCATTAGCACTTGCGAAAGTGAAATAGTCTTCCTTCTCATTTGAAACAATTGTGAAATTATATCTCAGAATGGATTCATCATCTGGTAATATGAATTTAAATCTGTTATTGTTGATGAAGGCTCCACTAGTCCAGTAGACCACCCCACGTCGCCTAATCTTCAATTGGCGTTCGCTGGGATCCCAATCAAGAGTGAAAGGACCCGGCTCTCCGCTGTACTCGGTAAGCCAAGATGTAAGTGACCAAATGTGACCATTTCGATGGTCAATACCTAATTTCATACCTGGCAAAAGAATGTCGGTCGGATAGTCAAAACTTTGCCACAACACCCTCTTCACCGTTGATCCATTAAGAGACTCAGAGTTGACTTCTTGCAGGACAAAATTGCCAGAATCCGAAAGGGTAGCCACAACATTACTAGTGTTGATGTTGGTAGAGGCTTTTGGAGCAGTGTAAAGCTGGATAGGGCTTCCAGTACCATTATTGAGTGTAATTTTGAGGGTTGAATTGGTTTTTTCCAAAGCAAGAACTGCCACAAAAGGGTATGGAATAGGTTTGTCTCGGTTCGCAATCCATGGGTAATTCATATAATTTTGCTTGCACCAGATACCTAGGTATCTGGAATACTTCGAATTGTTATGATCACTTACATAGAAACCCAAAGTGAACTTCCCGTTCGCAGAAACTAAGAAGCTGGAGTAATCTAGAGTCTCACCTGGTTTAAGTGTATTCGTGGCGCTTGCACCACAAGTACAAGTACTCCATGTTAAGATCGAAAAAATGATGAAGACAGTTAAGGTGAGACTGTACCTAGCCATGATTCAGTACCGCAGCCACAAGATGTACTTTCTGATCCAAACAAAGACTTAAACCTGGCTGAAAAACTCAAATGGGCTTCTGCTGGTGTACTTCTGCAAATTATTCTGACCAAGGTACCTGTCTGCAAAGGAAAAGATAACCATCGTCTGTAAGACAGGTTTCCATTTGAAAACATGCCATATTGAGGTCGCTTAGAAAAGGATGATGCAAGATGCCTACTTAATGTTTTCCCTAAGTCAAAGTGGTGGAGCGAGGAAAACTATCATGGGGTTCAACCTCAAATACTAAATACTGAGGCCAAAAAAAAAAAAGAATTCATTTAATAACACAACTCCTTAGTATTGATTCATAAATCATTAATTCCAAGAGACTTACAAACGACATCAACTAGTTCTCGCAGTTTGAAATTTTCATAATCACTTCATTATGAACAGTATCAAATATATATTTCTCAATATATAAAAAAATTATCAATAAACAACCCACAAATCAGCCACAAATAAACAAGGGATTAGGCAATAATTGCACAGTTAGGGTTAGAAGACTTGATTAATTGGTTGTTTCAATAAAACCACAAAGAAAACGGACGAACTTTGCCCAGCCAAGTGTATGGATGTTGTGGTAGAAACACAACTTTAGGGTAAAAAAGAAAAACCTGACTTGATCCGGGTGCAAGTGAGTAATGCATAGCAGAAAAAGAGAGGGCTAGGGAATAGAAAAAGAAAGGTCAAATGAACATAAATCAAATAGAAGTATGCATGGGAGTTCAGTATAATTAAATAGAAGCATGCAGACCAAAATCTGCAAACTTGATTCAAATGAACATAACCTACCTTACCTTGAAACATGTGCATGGGAGTTCTGTATAATTACTGTTTGAGGCTCTGAAAGCAAATTAATGAACCTTTAACTAAGAGGGAAAACGATGAGATTATTGTAATTAGTCTCTAATGGGATGGGATTAAGTAGTCCAAGTCCAGTGAGATCCCACATATATTTGATAAGATTAATTAATTAAGTAGTCTGTGGGCGGATCACCCTGCACTAAGACATGCGTGGTTTTTGCCTCTGACTTTTAACCATAAAAACCTCCTCAAGAAACCAGTCAAGCCAGAGCCAACAAAATTACTTTAATAAAAAGGGTCAAGACCTCAACCTTAAAGTAATCTTCTGCGTGGACTGCAGATATAAACTTTGCTTAGTCTTCTTTAGTTTTCAAATTAGAAAAGTTATATTGATCCAAATTTCCATTGAGAAGTTGGGTTTAATCCTCGGATTTGGCGACTTTGATACAAGTGTTTTGACTTTTATGCCACATAGAATTACATTCCTTCTTAAATATTTTCTTATGCAATATTTTTATTTTTAATTTGTAAAATCATTTTTTGTTCCAATGTTGCCCCTTATGCCTTGAATCGGGTAATAGTAATTTATTATGTGATAATAATTAGCCATTTATTATGATGTTTATCATTGAAGAGAAAAGGAAATTATCACAAAACATACGCCGCCCCATCGTGCCCCCCCCCCCCCCCCTCCTCTTTCACTGTGCCAAACATAAAGCTTTCAAAAGAAAATCCATGGCAAATTTGTAAACTAAATATCATGATATTTTTTAAGATGCACCTCTCTTCTGAACAATCAATTTCCTACCCCCAAGAGCTGTTCTCCCACTTCTTCTTCACCTCAGCAACCTCCATGGCAGCAAGCAATTCCTTTTTCTTGGGGACCATTTTGATGTCAGATATGGAACAGCAGGGTGCTTGGTGGTGACTGCATGTCTATTTTGGCTCAATTTGCTCGAGCCTCTATTTACATGTTTTTGGGGAAGCAAATACAACAACACATCGTTTAGCACATGAGTTATAGGTAACAATTTTTATTTTTGTTTGCCCTATGGTAGAGGTATATTACATAGTCTTGTAGATATATTATCCTATGGTGTAAGTATATTGTTCTATTGCCTATTGCATAGGTATATATATATGTGTTTTTCATATTTTCAACAATGTATAATAGTATTTTATGTACCTTTTTTTTAATAGGTAACATACAATTTTTATTTGTCTATTTTTTTATCTAACTTATAGGTAGTCTTCTAATTTATGTTCCTAACTTATAGGTAGTCTTTTAATTTATGTTCCTAACTTATAAGTAACACATCACTAAGTTTTTTCCATTGCTAATAATAACACTATTTACCTGTATGTTAATGTACATAATTTCATGTGGGTGTTGCCTGAATAATTGGTATAATATGTGGGTTTTTACTATCATTAATTAAATTGTATTTTATCCATATATTAGGTAAATATTATCAAGGAAAGAATTCAAAATTTAAATTCTGAAATTCAATTACGAGGAAATAATGCTTTAAGTTTAGATTTTCAATGTGTTTTCCTTATTTATCCCAAATGGGTAAAATCGATACTACAAAAAAGTAATAAAAGTCAAAGGACCTATATCTAAAACCAAAAACGCGTAGACTAAACTCAAGGATAGCTAATCGTTTTGGACCTAGATCTAAGAACTCCTTTTAAAATTTGCATAGCATGTGTAAACGCCCTCCAAATATTTCGGCTTCTTATATTTTAGTACGTTGATGAGCTGCAATAGACCATTTTTTCCCATTAATTGAAAAGACTTAGCCAATTAATGGACCCGTTCGTTAATCAAACTGAGTGCTGTAGCAGGGATGATTGAGAATCACCAAAGAAATGACTGATTTTTGTATGACTTTTCACCATCCAAACCTCTTCAAGTAACAATCAAGCCGGTGCCCAACAAAATTACTTTAGAAAAATGGGTTCTAAGCCTCACACTATAAAAAAAAAGTGGCAACAGTTACCATTATGTCATCAAATTTGGTGACTGTTGTAGAGGTTACTAAAGGCTTAGTCACGTTTTTTGACTTTTTTGGTGACCAAAAAGGCTTTTAGTCACATTTTTTGCTTTTTTTAGTGATTAAAGTCTTTAGTAACCCCCACAACAATCACCAAATGTCACCAAATAATGGTAACTGTTGTCACTTTTTTTTTTTTGTACTATCAACCTTTCTATTCGTAGTAATTTTCTATGTAATTACGTGCGGACTACAGATGTAAACGAAATCCGGATATTTCGGCTCCGAACGGGACTTTAATTAGTAATGTTGATCTGCATTAGACCTTTTGTTCCCACTGAAGAGGCTTATCCAATCGACCAGAATGGAATGCAAAAAAGTCATGAGGCGCGTGCCAAAATATAGTTAAATTGGACTATGTACAACTAAATTCTAAATTGCTCAATGTTCCATGAGCTTTCTCTTTTCTCCCCGTCCAAATGCTGTCTGTGGGTTGAGTGCAGATGCTGCACGTTTGGTTACACCCAGGATCGATGTTGTCAATAATTTTATTTATATTTTTTCTTCTGCCTACCAAGTCGTACTACGTTTTCTGTTTTTGTTTTGCTAGTAGTATAAACCTTAATTACCGGCAGCAGCCTGTTATACCTTATGTTACTTTTGACCTCGAATGTCTCCCCGCACCATTCTTGACTCTGCAAGGTTTCCTTTGTGCCCACATGTATGAACATCCCCACCTCTGTCCAAGAACATAAGGAAAACCCTAATAATTGAGTACAAGTATGAACATATTATAAGCTAAAAAACACGCCTCAACATGTTTTTATGTTTAAGAAAAAAAGTTAAGGGCACTATTTTGAGCGCGTGAGTGCAGCAAGACCTTTGGACCAAATACAAATACAAAATTAGATGACAACTCAGAATCTCTTACTACTTTTGAACATTCCACAATCCAATAAACCACCCCACGACGTTGAACTAGCGTCCATTGGTTCACCGGCCCCGCCTTTGCGTCGTACGCGGCTAACCATGAATCATGATGAACAAGACCAAATTTGGTCATTTATTCTAATAAATTAATTTCCTGCCGACAGGATACGTACGTAGCTACAACACTACTGTTACTATATTTGGTAATTATACTAGCAGAGTAAAGATGCAGAAGGTCACCTCCTTCACCGTGGTGCAAACGAAACAACTCCACAAGCAATCCATGCACTATTCTCCCACCTTATAGCTACGTAGCTGGAGGACTTGTTTCAGTAAAAAATGAATGATTATTCAATCTAATCATCGATATAAGTAAATTTCTACAACTTCAGGACTTTTAAGAAGTTTTGAAAACTTGTTAATTAAAAGAAAATAGAATTACAATTGTGTATTTTGGTGGGGCTGTGAGAGCAGAGCATCATCTTCATCGTTTGCAGAAGGAAGGCCACAAGAAGGATTTTCACAGGAAAATAGAAGAAACCAGAGAAGTTATTAACTATTGTTCCCAGTGCACATTAATTAAAGAAATAAAAACCAATTTGTCATTAATCTCAGCAATTGAAAGTGCCTTCATCTAATGGCTTAGAATGTGTGCCAAAATTTGTGTTAAAAAATGTGTCCCCCGATCCTGATCCATATATATGTTTGAGATATAACAAGCACTACTTTGATATGCATTCACTATTTCAAAGTAATCAAAATATGTATTCACTGTTTAAAAGATACAATATACTAGATATTTCAAATACATATATAAGAAATTTTCGCACATGCTAATAAGGGTGACAATTCGTGTTCGTGTGTGTTGTGTTATTATGTAGTATATGATGATGTGATTGGTAAATATATCAACACTTACACTACACAATTATCCAACGTGTTCGTATCATTTGTGGGTTAGGAAGGATTGACACGATTATGGTACTAACGATTATACCTAAATCGAATGCATTTATTTCTTGTGGTTTTCAAATCGTGTTATCATTCCTTGTTCGAAATTGACACTCCCTATAAGCTATGCATGTGGTGAATGAGAGAAGTTACTTTAAGTCGCTTTCAAGTGGTGTTATAATGTCTTCTCCAAAATTGCCAACCCTATACATATTATGCAATTGTGAATGACAGAAGCTACTGTCCTTAAGGTTTTTTTTTTTTTTTTTTCCATCAATCGAGTACAAGGATTCAAATTTGAGACCTCTTCCAATATTTAGAACAAAAGTACCACTATACTAGCTAGTTGCTACAAGAGAGAAAGTTAGAGTGAAAAAATGGGATGTGAGAGAGTTGAAAAGTTGGTTAGTAAAGATTAAAGTTGTTAACGGGTGAATTTGTACCTAACGGATTAAGACAATCACACATAACATAAGTGTTTGAGTGGTTCACCCATAATGGGGCTATCCACTATAGCTTATAGCTTTGTATTTGTATTTGAATATGGAGATTATGTTGGAAGTTTGAAAGCAAATGTTGTCCCACATTGGAGAAACCAAAAGGTTTCTCATGCTTTATAAGCATGAAACCTTTACACCAATTAAATAAGAAATTGGTGGTATGATGGGCTTGGATGGTTGGCTTGCTTGATTAATAACAATCTTCAAATAGCCCAAAAATAATATAAATATTTTTATTTTTATTTTCGGATTTCTTTTAGCAGAGGTTAGATTCAAACCAAAAGACTTATCTTTTTGTTTGAATTTTGAACACGAATAACTGTTGTTAACTGCTATTTTGAAGGGGTGCGAGTCTGTTATAAAAGCAGAAGTCCTATGCCATAATACGATCATCTTTTTATCCATCTCTTACTGCATTAAATTTACAAACTTTATTGGAGAGAAACACACCACCGTTCGCCAGAATCCAAGGATCCGGTGCTGGACCCTTGGATTATAGATAGTTGAATCCTGGGAGATAGACGCCTGTTGCACTTCAAGCACTGAGAGGAGGCGAAATTCTGTCTTTAGGACATTGCGAAATACGTAAGCCTCTATCTACAATAAAAGTCAGTTTCCTGTATTTACTTTTGTTTATACGCTTATATTAATTTTGTAGTTTGCTTCTGTCTACAATATTGAATAATATATTATCATTGTCATCTTATAATATAAGTCATTTACTGATTATTCCTAACAGATTACATTGTAATAAGAGAGATATGGGGAGAGAGGCTTGAGAGCTCTAATAGAACAGAAATAGAAAGCTTGGGAGAGCTTTGGACAGCTCTTGGAGAAGTGAGGAAGTAGCAGCTGATCCTTTGCTTGGAGGTGGTGAGCTCCCTTTTATAGTCCAAGTTGGAGTAGACAAGGTTGATTGATGGCTGGGTCCTTTGCATGGCCCCCCTTAATTTAGGGTCTTGGGCATTGAGAAGGCACAGGAGAGGGCATGGCTAGCTACTCCTTATTTGGTGGGATGTCACATATAACAAGCAAGTGTTATCCCTTTGTTAATGTATGCATTTTGAGTATTTCTTTTGGCTTCCCTTGACAATTTTGTAATAGGACAATCATTGTATTTTCTCAAGCTCAAGTTTAGATTAAGAATAGCTTCTCTAGGTGTTCTTAACTATCAACTATCCTATGGAGGTTCAAGCAAATTGACAAAGGTAAATTTGCATTGTATTACATTGCATTTTCCAACTTCTGAAGATTATGACTAGTCAACCTCTGCCTCAGTAGGAATTCCAGCTCACTGTTCCAGCTGGATCCTACCCATATGTTTTTGTCTTATTCTGCAAAATTCCCAGCTGTCATTGTACGATTCTAACCTAGGAATTTTGGAGTAAAAGCAAACCAATTATTCATTTGGGAGCCGTCACTTTTGTAGGCAAGTTTTGGAAAGTTTCTTTGGAAACTTTTGCTTCTCCCTCAAGAGCCATCTTCATATTTTTCATCTTTGAGTTTTCCAAATTGTTTCTTTTTGAAAACTGCATTTGAAAAATGAAAATCTGCATCTAGCTAATTAAAACATTCTCTCATTTATATCTAGGTCAGATTCAAGATTGATTTCTTCAAGAGTATGGTTTCTTGAAGAAATTGGTCATTCTCCTTTGAATCCAAATTTGGTTTCGATTTGAGTTGGAGCTTGCAAGCTAGTGCCATGGGATGAACGAGCTGAAGAAGGAGCTGCCATTGCCATGAAGAACTGAGCTTCAAGCTTTGCTAAGTTGGAGAAGAAGATTGCACAAAGGAGGTATAGCTCATCTTCCTAAATAGATCTAGGTTTTGCTTGAGCTTGCTTGTATTCCTTTGTAAGAATCTTTTTCTACTTAGTGGATGCCTGGTCGGTTGATGACCTCCAGTTTTTCCCAATGGTGGGTTTCTGGGTGAACAAAATCTGGTTTGCATATCTGTAATTTTTTTGGGTTTCTGTTCTTGGTAGTTGACTAGTCATCATTATCTGCTGTTTGATATTTACTTGATTATAATGTTTTTCACACACTTCCACCATAGTTGTTGCTAGCACAGGGGATGCCTAGATTAATGGGTCCTTCTGAGTGCCTAGGTTGTCACTAGTACTTTTCTAGGGTTGCAGGTACATTGTAGCATGCCTTGTGTGCATTCTTGTTTGTGGTTGTGTTTGTGTGATTTAAATTTACCCCTCATCACCTAAGTGCCAATTTCACCCTTAATTGGTGGGATTTACTTAAGGGGGTAGGTGAGGTCAACATATGGTGTCAACAAAAGTTTAATTGGCAATACCTTGAGAGGGCAAAATTGTAAATTTATAAATCTTGAAATTAATTAATTCACTATTCCCTTTATTTTGGGTCGGGATATTACATTATACTAGCAAAGTAAAGATGCAGAAGGTCACCTCCTTCACCGTGGTGCAAACGAAACAACTCCACAAGCAATCCATGCACTATTCTCCCCCCTTATAGCTAAATAGCTGGACTTGGTTCAGTAAAAATGAATGATTATTCCTTCTAATCATCGATATAAGTATATTTCTACAACTTCAGGACTTTTAAGAAGTTTTGATTTAAGATATACATTTCTCGTTCTATTTTC
This sequence comes from Prunus kanzakura, assembly GCA_020521455.1. NCBI lineage: Eukaryota > Viridiplantae > Streptophyta > Magnoliopsida > Rosales > Rosaceae > Prunus > Prunus kanzakura. The sequence continues at coordinate 31,641 of BPUM01000869.1, read as the reverse complement.
CTTTTTAATAAACCAAGTAAAGGGATTCCAACTTGACACCTCTTCAAACATATTGGAAAGAAAAGTACTAATAGACTAAAAAAAATTCAACGATCCAAAACATCTATTTTTCACATCTTCATTCATAGATCATCCTTGCCAAAATTCTTGGAAATTGAAAATCATTAAGGCATCTAATTGAGATCAACAAAATTAATGAACACGGTGCTTCAAGAAAGTACTTAAATTTCAATAATTTAATTGAGTAGTTAAATGATATCGGATTCAAGTGATTTTTTTTTTGTAGAGATGATCTTTGAATGAATATCTACAAAATAGATGTTTGAATTATTTAAATACAATGCGGAGTGGGCCCTACAAGGGCATCTCTTAAATATGGGTCAGGATCGGGAGACACACAAAAAACCACATATTTATACACACTTATTTTAACCCTTAAATGAAATCAGCTTTAATGGCTAGGATAACATTGAAAAAGAAATCAACACCATCTTAAACATGATTAATAAGTAAGAAGGAATCTTTCAAACCTATATAAAACTTATGTGGGTGCAATGAGAAAACAATGTCTGAAACAATTGAAGAAGTTATCCTCATATATGAAAGCAAGAAACAAGAAAAGTATGTAAAACTTTATGCAAATTTGGGTAACTAGAGTAATAGATTGAGGGGAGGCTCTCTAAAATGATTAATATATAGTTAGCACGCATACAATTGAATTAGTGGGGTTGTTTACTTTTTTTCTTCCAGTCTTTCGGTATTCATCATGGCTAGGTGTTTCTATTTGATTTTTTCTCAATTCAATAATTCGAATCCAATAATCCAATTATAAATGAATCTGGATATGGATTATAGTTGATCTGATCCGATAATAATCATATTCGACTTAGAATGAAGTATAATTTAGTTTTTCTATGGAGTGTATATGGGGGTGTATGTTAAATATACACCCCGAGTCACCGGAATCGTCTCCAATGGTGAGATGTAAATGGATGTAAATATACATCACCACCATAGGGATGTAAAATAAAATGTATATTTGCATCCATTTTTACATCCCTTGCAGGCGGGACCCACCCGAGAAAAGAGAAGAAAAATGAAGAAAAGTCAACATAAAAGGCTGGGACCCATGGCTACACCCCCGAATTTACACTCTCCCACTGGAGCAAAAAACATATTTACACCCCCCGGAGGTGTAAAGGGGATGTAAAAGTGGCTTTACACCCCCGAATTTACACCCCCCCACTGTGGATGCTCTTAAGACTAATTCTTACGATAAAATATCAAAATTTGATATAAAAAGTAGATAAATACAATAAAAGAACGAGGCTACTAATGAAATTTTGATTGAGTGTTGCTTGTTTGATATGTGATATAGAATTCTGTAGTGAGGGTCTTATCTAAGACGAGGCCCTATCTCTTAATCGTTGGATCAAATTAATTAGTTTGATCAAACGGTTAAGAGATATGACATCATCTAAGGGCCTTAGATAAATCCTCACTATAGAATGACTCAATACGAGATATATGTAGTTGAGTCGTTCTATGGGTATTTTATATCTTCCCCGCATTGGGGTTCATGGTGAGATTTTAGGTATTAAGTTTATTTGTGGTCCAATTCTTCAATCTGGAGATCGACAAAAGTCTGAGCCCAATTGTCTTTATATCTTTTTAAACCCATGACTTTGGGGCAAATCAGTTTTGGCCCAAACACAGCTACAGCTACATATTATGCATATGCGATTGGCAAAAACAACAGATTTGGCCGAATTCATGAAATATTGCCACGAACCTCTCTTTTTTTTAAATTCAGTCATGGGGTCTACATTACGACGACTTTCATTACTAAGCCAAACTAATATTTTAGTGCGAATTTGATCATCTGATTTTACCCATAGAGCCTGCATGGAAGAAGAACAAAGGAAAGATATTCTCGTACCTCTGCCATTATCATATTATCTTCCTGCAATTAGAAGCATTTTATATAACTCAAACCCTATAAGCGTTTAAAAACAGATATTATTCTAAGTACCTATAAGTGTGTTTGGGCATGAAGGCATATCCTGCAAAAATTTAATGTATGATAAAGCACTTTTAAAGTTCATTGTCAATTTATCATGGTCATGTATGCGCCATGTCAATTTATAACCACAAATATTATTATAAGTGATATGGTAACTGCTCTTATAAGGCACCTCACATTTCCTTCCCCGATCAATATGGGATTGCTCACCTATCTTGCTTCTTACCAAACTGATAGGTCTTACACGGACACGTTCCACAAATTTATTGGACTGATGTTGTGACATTTGCAATTTATATAATGAATCACTAGCCATCTCGAGTTCTTGATTTTCGAACCCGTCTGGATGTATTATCTGCACATGTATCCATATCTTAAGAAGAACCAATGGACTAAGTTGGAACCATGTGCTTTATGATGTGTGTTTATTGGCTATGCCCTTAATCAAAAGGGATATCGGTGTTATCATCCTCTCTCTTGTCACACCTATGTTACTATGCACATGACTTTTCTAGAGACTAAAATGTATTTTGGTGGAGCAGCATCCTAACATGGTCTTTAGGAGGAGATGAAAACTTTAGAAGAGCTAAATTGGATGACTGCTAAGGTTGATTGACCATACTATTCGACAAACTTGAGGTCGACTGAAATGACCGAAATGACCGAATGAAATGAAATGAAATGAAATGTCAGACGGACTGGATCGACACTTTATTAAGGACAAGTTAAAGGCTGAATGAGTGACCATGCCTTTCGTGAATTCTGAGAATTGATTGGCGGATATTCTTATAAAGCATATTCAAGTAAGGTGTTTATGACGCACAAGTTGGGCATTGGAGATATCTTTTCACCAACTTGAAGGGATGTGTTGACATTAGTCCTATTTAGGATAGGATTGATACATTGACTAATTTGTAGTTAATTACTAATTATAATTAGGTTTTATTGTATAATTCTTTTCTTGGAAGATAAGTCTTTGTACCCTACATAGACCTCCATTTGAAAGAGTAAACACTCAGAAATTTACCCAAGAAATCTTTTTGTCTGATATTTTATATGATATTCTTTTCTTCTGTTGGTCCTTTATGCGTGAAAGAAAATGCAGCCAAACGTCCTATCATGTCTGATGTTATATTCATGGGTTCTTTGAGGAGCTTCAATCAGACTTGTTTCCCTAACAATAAAATACGTACTTTAGTCGGAAAATTATTTTTTGTGGACAACGTATGGAACATCACCTAAGCTTGGACTTGCTATGCATGTGCCTCTGAATTTATATTTATTTATTTGTTTTAAATTGACAATCTGTAAAGATTTACCTAACACGGGATGAAGATGAAAGAGAATTTCTTTTTTCCTTATCGTTTTTGTTGACCCGAAAAGTTTTCTTTCTAATTCTGTGATATAATAAACTTCTTGTCAGAAATAACACGTTTCATATCTTAAATGTTTCTATTTACACGTTTATATCATTGGAATAAAAAAGAGAAATTAACCTAATTGTAGTATTATATGTTAGCGGCTACTTTCCTTCTATTCCCACTTGATCTGGTCATTCCACCTTTTTTAATTTATGTGGAAAACTTGAAATCGTTGAATATTATGCTAATACAAATGGTAGAATCCTACGTGAGTATTAAGCCACACTCCTGGGCTTTTTTTCTTTTTTCTTTTTTTATACGAGCGGAGTTGAAAGATAGGAACTTTTTTTTTTTTTGGAAGTACAAGTGATGGTCTAAATTTTAACTACAGGGTAGAAGGATTTTTCACACTTAATGTTGTGAGGATTCAAACCTAAAACCTTTGGTTTGCAAATTAAAGCTCTTTTTCACTGGACTAGACCCCTTGGCGAAAGACATAAAGGTCACAAGGCAGAAACTGAAAATTTTATTCAGTAAGGATCAATATCAGAAACAAGTAATTATGTTCATTTAAATATTATATCACCCTTGACAAAGGGCTCCTGTCATTATTTCTCAAGTTTCCTGGTGATATATATATATATATATATATATATATATATATATATATATATATATATTTTTTTTTTTTTTTTTTAAATACCATGAGGTGTCTCTACATTCGAAGGGTGAGATTAATTCCTGCTCAGGATTCGGCTTGCTTTTAGCCACAAAGTGCTTCCAGTGGGTTTCAAACCCCTACCATAGAGACAACAGGTAGCTCACCAACTGGACGTGGTAGTTTGCCACACTTTGTGGTTCTGGTGCTCTATCTTAGCTCCATAGCAGGCCGTCCCTGAGATTTTGAGGGCCCTGTGCGAACCTTAATTGGGGCATCACATAATCTAATACGAAAATGCTTTAAATAAAAATTTGCCATAACTTAATGTCATAAACAATTTTTTTATAGCAAAAATTGTCAAGGGATTGAAAAAAGAACCAAAGAGAGATTGATGAATGATGATGATTATTTACTAGAAAATCAAAGTTTAAGAGAAAGAAGAAGCCATGAAATTTTTTTTGTTTTGTTTTGAATGAATAAAGTATTTTTCTTGGAGGAAAAACTTTTTTTTCTTTCAAAGAACGAGGATATATATATACTCCCCTTGTGGTTAGCTTTTTTTTATTTTTTCTTTTATAAATAATTATGTAAAGTTTTTAGTTATAATGCAAAAATAATATAGAAACAGGCAAACAAACCAACTTCAGCGAGATTCGAACTCTGGCGCTTTGTTAAATGGACAAGCGCTGTTGCCAACTCCACCAGACACGCCTTTGCGCAAATATTTAGCACGTTATATTATATATACAATTCCTATAATATTAATATATATATTATATAAAGAAATTTTTTCGGGGGCCCTGTGCGGTGGCACCACTTGCGCCACCCCAGGGCCGCCCCTAACTTATTGTCCAAGGATTCTTAATTATTAGAAGACACCATAATGCAGTGTCCACGATTAGTTACCCTTTTCTTCTTTTTTGTAATCACTGTTGTTTATGGTCTATTATTTTATGGGCGCACAAAAAATAGTATCATGTTTAGTACGTACATTCACGCCTAACTTTCCATTATTTCACATTCAGCACCTTCAAACTTTATCTTCTCTCTTTTTGTCTCAAATCTCAGTTGATGAGCGGTCACTGATTGGAAAAATCCTACAACAGCTACAGAGTTCATTGCAATTGCAGTTAAGCTATAATATACATAGATATTTTTCCTGTGGAATATATGATATATATATATATTATATGTATATGTTATTTGATCTCTTCTCCTTTGCGTGCTTCATAACTTTCGTTCTTTCTACACAAGAAAATTTGATGGGTAGTTTTTCGGATATATATAGAGACCTGAGTTAAGGGATCCCTCCAATAAGCTTGTGGGGCCAATCCACATTGTATTTTCAAATTTTGAAACATCTATTTTTTAGGTATTCCTTCAAAGATTTATTTGACCGGTCAATCGATGGTTGTAGTCTTAGCGTTTTCTTGAACCACCGGGATCGTCAATTTTGTTGATGACAACTAGATGCCTTAATGGTTTCCGACTTTCCTAATTTTTTGGAAGGATAATATTTAAATGAAGGCTTAAAAAATGAACGGTTCGGATCGTTGAAATAAAATTTATATCAAATCCCACATGGTTCCTTCAAATAATATATATAGGGTTAGGATCATGGGACACACATTATAACACACATTTTTTATTTATTTAATAATAGGTCCATTCCTTTATACTTTTCTTAATTAGTAGAGAGTTTGATTTAGTTTAAGGACATACCTCTGGAAACCAAATTTAATACATGATCAAATATTTATGAATAATACCAACAAGAGTTGGTCCAAGTGGAAGGGGCTTGGATCCTTTAAACAAGAGGTCCTGGGTTCGATCCCAGGCGCTTGCGAATAGAGCAAACTCTATTGGGAGAGGTCCCCGCTTTGCGCCTGACCGTATCTCGAGGGATTTAGTCTCCGCAGTCGCGCGGGGGATACCCTGGGAAACCAAAAATATTTATGAATAATGCTACTCTTACCACATTTGTATACCACATTCCTATACCACCTTATGTGTCAGATGAGGTGGACATCCACATCAATTAAATTTATTTAACATTTATTTAATGATTTATTAACACTTTAAAAAACACTGTTAATTAAAATTTCTTTATTAAAATACACTTCATTGATTTAATTGATGTGACATATGATATGGACATGCCACATCATATGATATAGAAATGTGGGGTAAAATATGGTAAGTGTAGCATTACTCAATATTTAGTACTTGAACTTAATACCCTACAAATTGGTACACCAACTTACAAAAACTATACAAATGAGACCCTCTAGATCTATTACCCAGATCGTTTGTTGATATGGCAAACGTGGCCCCAATTTTTCTACTCATGTGAATCCTATGTAGACAAAGCAAATAATAAACAATTCTTTTTTTTTTTTAAAGTAATATTAAATTAAATTAATTTTAAAAAATTTTAAAAAAATTTCTCTCTCCTCCCCTCCCCTCCAGCCGTTCCCACCGGACTTACCCCTTCTGCCACCCAAAATTTCTCAACATACCCACCCCAATCACGGCAGCAATGGCATGAACCTTCTCCTCTTTAGCTAATGAAATTGATTCTCGTCGAATCTTAGTAGGGTTACAGAGCCACGGGAGGCCAACAAGAATCCTTTTGAGACTCACATAGTCCATTGTGACTATGGCCTTGTGCACATGGTTATGAGCTGTTGGAAAAACAATCAGTGACTAAATTAACAACAATATATTTAACATAATTTAATACTACTACGAATTTAATTCAATAATAAATTAAATCAATATCAATCTGTAAATCAAATATAGAAATTAATAGAAACCAATTGACTGACTTGTGTACAAGGTTTGCAGAGTCATTATGTTCTAAAGACAGTAATTCGTCCCTTTTCGGTGCTTCAAGTTCTACAGGTGACTGCCTCCCAACATTCAACTGTGAACTTGTATATATTTCTCTATGTATGAATGAATGAGTGAATGTGTTGTACGTTTTGATACTTGTGCATTTAAACGTAAGGCTTTTCTAACTTAAATAGGCTTATGTTACCCTTTCAAAAAGGGTTACATTTCTAAATTGAATTCTAAATTATAATGAATGCAAATGTATCAAAGAGAAAGCAGAAGTGTTATGCATAAGGAGAAGTGTCTTTTGGACTTGAACTTACCTTAGTGATAACATATCGAATTTATTTAGTGACACAATTGATAAAATTGATCTTGAACTGTTCACTGATGTAGTAAACCAAGACAACATGTCTCACACATAACACATCATAATATACGTTATTCATACGTTCTTGTTCATTTTGGTCCTGAACAAACTCTGAGTTTCATGAGAGCTTTAGAGAACTTAGCCTCCTACATTTACTCTAATATAGGTGACATCAATTAAGAGTTTTTTTTGCCTAAACTTCTTTTGATAACAAGATATTAGTGTAAGACTCGTGAGCTTGGTAAGAATTAAGATCGGTGAGCAATCCCACATCGCTCGTGGATGGAAAGGTGAAGTGCCTTATAAGAGCAGTTGTCATTTCAGCTAGTAAGACATGTTTTGGGCAAGATATAACATAAGCATGAGCTCAAGAACAAATCTGTGTGGGCGGGGCCTAAAACAGACAATATCTTACTAAGAGAATGTGCTTTGATAATGGGATCTCTGATCAACTAAGTTAGGTTTCGACCAGGCTTGACTCATTGGATTTGCTTTAATCGCATTCCCCTTGATGTAAATTTAATTTACTCACGCTTAGGCTGTAGTGGAATGTCCTCCAGAAAGTTTCTTAGCCATTAAGCTTCTTCAACAACTTTATTTAAAGCTATAAACTCTTATTCCATTGTAGATCATGCTATACACATCTTATAAGAAGTAGAATTTTCTCTACTTTTCCAATGTGGGACTAGTTTCATGTCAAACTCATTTTTCCCAAGGCATGATAACACGACTTGAAAACAAACAAGAAATAAATGCATTTGAGTTAAGTATAATTGTTATGGTGTCAATCCTTCCTATCCCACAAATGATACGAACACATTGAATAAAATTGTATAGTGTAAGTGTTGATATATTTACTAATCACCTCATCATATACTACATAAGTGTTGATATATTTTCTTATATACGTATTTGAAATAGCTAGTATATTGTATCTTTTAAACAGTGAATACATATTTTGATTACTTTGAATAGTAAATGCATATCAAAGTAGTGCTTGTTCTATCTCAAGTTCATATATAGATAGAGCTGAGGGATTGGAATCAATAATCATTCATTTTTACAGAACCAACTCCAGTAAAATTACCAAGAAGAAAACATTGAAAATGGAGCACCAAGGTGAAGGAGGTGACCTTCTGCATCTTTACTCTGCTAGTAAAATTACCAAATAGTAACAGTAGTGTTGTGGCCACGTGCCGGGCGGCGGGAAATTAATTTTTTGGAATAAACGACCAAATTTGGTCTCGTTCATCATGATTCATGGGACGCTAGTTGAACGTCGTGGGGTGGTTTATTGGACCTGTGGAATGTTCAAAAGTCATCTAAGATATATATATTTTATATAATTTGCTTTTTCTAATTAATGCTATATTTGGTCCAAAGGTCTTGCTGTCACTCATCTAAGGAAAAAACATGCTGAGGCTTGTGTTTTAGCTTATAAGATGTTCATACTTGTACTCAATTATTTTCGAAAAATAACTTATTAGGGTTTTCCTTTCGTTCTTGGATAGAAGTGGGGATGATAAAGCTCAGGTCGTATCCAGAAACTACAGATATGATGAACAGAACAAGTGTTGTGGCTTCCGGCCTTGGGCTTCCCTTTCGCTACTGGGTTCTGGTCTTACAACTGCCTATAATGTTTTTCTTGTTTTGAAGAAAAGCAAAAGACAAAGTATTTTATATATATGTGGGCACAAGGGAAACCTTGCAGAGTCAAGAATGGTGCGGGGAGACATTCGAGATCAAAAGTAACATAAGGTTTAAAAGGCTGCTGCCAAGCCAACGTACGGTAATTAAGGTTTATATATATATTACCAACAAAACTAAAAAATAAAATTTAAAATTATTGACAACATCGATCCTAGGTATAACCAAACGTGCCCAACCCCCCGACAGCATCTGCACTCAACCCACAGACAGCATTTGGACGGTGAGAAAAGAGAGAGCTCATGAAACATGGGTGTTGAGCAAATTAGAATTTAGTTGTACATAGTCCAATTTAACTATATTTTGGCACGCGCCCCATGACTTTCTTGCATCCCATTCAACATCACTAATTCAAGTTAGGAGCCGAAATCTAACCATCGTTTACATCCGCAGTCTGCACGTAATTACGTAGAAAATTACTATGGAAAGAAAGGTTGAGGATTAGAACCCTTTTTTCCAAAGTAATTTTGTTGGGCACCGGCTTGACACAACTTGAAGAGGTTTCGATGGTTAAAAGTCATACAACAATTAGCCATTGTGATTCTCAGTTTGATTAAAACGAACAAGTCCATTAATTGGCCAAGTCTTTTCAATTAATGGGAAAAAATGGTCTATTGCAGCTCATCAACGAACTAAAATATAAGAAGCCGAAATATTTGGAAGCGTTTACATCTGCAGTCCGAACGCAGTTACGCAGAAGATTTGTTTAAGGCTGAGGTCTTTAACCGTTTTTTCTTAAGTAATTTTGTTGGCTCCGGTTTGACTGGTTTCTTGAGGAGGTTTTGATGGTTAAAAGTCACGCAGTTCTTAGTGCAGGGTGATCCGCCCATAGACTACTTAATTAATTAATCTTATCAAAATATATGTGGGATCTCACTGGAGTTGGACTACTTAATCCCATCCAATTAGAGACTAATTACAATAAATCTCATCGTTTTCCCTCTTAGTTAGTGGTTCATTAATTTGCTTTCAGAGCCTCAAACAGTAATTGTACAGAACTCCCATGCATATGCTTTAAGGTAAGGTAGGTTATGTTCATTTGAATCATTTGAGGCTCACAGACCCTTCTCAAGTTGGCAGATTTTGGTTTGCATGCTTCTATTTGATTTTTGTATGTAACATTCTTAAGGCTTGACCTTTCTCAGAAAAGCTGTCAACATCCGTACACTTGGCTGGGCAAAGTTCCTCAGTTTTCTTTGTGGGGTTATTGAAACCCCAAACAATCAAGTCTTCTAACCCTAACTGTGCAATTATTGCCACGATACTGTTCAAAATGAAGTTGATGTCGTTTAAGGTTGATTCCCATGATAGTTTTCCTCCCTCCACCACTTTCATTTAGGGAAAAAAATTAAGTGGGCGTCTTGCTAAATTGTACAGTCGTTTGTATATACGACAGTATAAGTCTGAATTACAATACTCTTGCTCTTAAATTTCATATTAAAACTTTGGATTTTTTTTTCTTTTCTTGTTCTGAATCTTAAACTGTAGAAATAATACTAGATTCCATATATCCTTTTAAGCTGCGGTCTCTTGCGACCTTAGAGCCTTTAATTATTGTATGAATTTTTTTAAAATGATACAATACATCTACTGTGAATATGTATGGAGGGTGCTCCATTTGAAATAGAAACCTGTCTTATAGACGATGGTTATCGTTTCCATTGCACACAGGTACCTTGGTCAGAATAATTTGCAGAAGTACACCGCCACAAGCCCATTTGACTTTTTCAGCCGGCTTTAAGTCTTTATTTGGATCAGAAAGTACACCTTGTGGCTGCGGTACTGAATCATGGCTAGGTGCAGTCTCACCTTAACTGTCTTCATAATTTTTTCAATCTTAATATGGAGTACTTGTGCTTGTGGTGCAAGAGGCACGGACACACTTAAACAAGGTGAGACTCTAGATTACTCCAGCTTCTTAGTTTCTGCGAACAGGAAGTTCACTTTGATCACAATAGTATTTTCTTTTTTTGGTCATTTGTATGGCAGACTGTAATTTGAAAGTTAGGATGAGGGACAACAAATGTGTTCTAATTAAATGTTACGATACTAGATGCAGCACATGATAAGTGGTTATGGATTGGCTCTGGCAGTACTGCTGCTCTATTGGTAGCGGTGCTTTGGATCGTGTGCTATTTACGAAGGAGAAGAAAATTACTACGTTCCGGTATACATTCTTTAAACTTAATGTGCAGCCGTTTATACAGAACATGTATGTATATTAACCTTGAAACATAATATTGATAGAATGATTCTCATCTCTGACAAATCAAAAGGGACAGTGATTGAGAATGTATTGGTCGACTTGACAGACACTAATGTCAACGGGCTTCAAAATGATGGAGTGATGGAACATGATTTAAGAGTATTTAGCTATGCATCTGTCATGGCTGCCACAGACAACTTCTCCATTAAAAACAAGCTTGGTGAGGGGGGATTTGGACCTGTTTATAAGGTAAGTCTATGATTACTATTGAAAGTATTTTTAAATCGATTTCCGAGAAATACCTGATATATTTTGTACCATTAATTCAGGGAACATTGGAATCAGGACAAGAAATAGCTGTGAAAACGCTTTCAAGATGTTCAGGGCAAGGAACATTCGAGTTTAAGAATGAATTGATACTCATATCTGAACTTCAACATACGAATCTTGTTCGTCTGTTTGGATTTTGCATTCATAACGAAGAGAGGATGTTAATATATGAGAATATGCCAAACAAAAGTTTGGACTACCTTTTATTTGGTTGAGAACATACTATTACTTTAATCTTATACACACACATCTATTTATTATTTATTCTGAAGTACGTACGTATTGTGATATATATTACTCATCCTTTTAACTCTATTTTAGGTACTGATCCAACCAGAGGCCTGTTACTTGATTGGAAGGCCCGTTTCGGCATAATTGAAGGAATTGCTCAAGGATTGCTTTACCTTCACAAATACTCAAGATTGAGAGTAATTCATAGAGATCTAAAAGCCAGTAATATACTACTTGATGAAAATATGAACCCTAAAATCTCTGATTTTGGTATGGCAAGGGCATTTGTCCATAATGAACTAGAAGCAAATACTGATAGGATCGTTGGGACATTGTAAGTAAACAATACATATTCTTAATTAAAATGCATATATATAATTTCACTTTTGGTTGTTAATCATATTCTTAACTAAATTTTTCTTTTTCTTTTTCCATTTGAAATAGAGGTTACATGTCTCCAGAGTACGCCATGGAGGGAATTTTCTCCCCAAAATCCGATGTCTACAGCTTCGGAGTACTAATGCTTGAAATCATATGTGGTAGAAAAAACAGCAGCTTCCACAATGATGATCACGTGATCAGTATAGTAGGTTATGTACGTCAAACACATGTATACCATGTTTGATAAAATTTTCAGGTGTGAGATTATGATATCCTAAATGAATTAATTTGATGATCTTGTTACATCAGGCATGGGAGTTATGGAAAGAAGGGGCAGGGCTAGAACTTATGGATCCAACACTAGGCGAGTCATGTGTTAAGGATCAATTGTTGAGATGTGTCCATGTTAGTCTATTATGCGTGGAGGAAAATGCTGTCGATCGACCGACCATGTCAGATGTCATATCTATGTTGACAAATGAAGGTGTGCCATTACCTATACCTACAAAGCCAGCATTTTTCACAAAAAGAAGGATGGTCGGCCGGAGTGGCGTGGGTGGAAATGATTTGGAACTTATTATAACAATAAATGGCTTGTCTAATTCGGATTTGGAGGGACGTTAAAATCACTAATATATATTTGGTTAGCCTCAGTTATACTTAATTTCGTAAGTGTAATATATGGTACTACTTTAGAAAATTGTAAATAATAAAGATAGATGATGATATGTTCGAAGCTTGATCTTCAGGTGATGCTGGCTTGATCTTCACTTGTGTCAATATCATAATGTCTGCTTTGCTTCTATATTTTCCACGTAGCTTATCATACATGGTTTATGTTTGTGCAAATTTCTCATGGGAAAATATTCGTGTGTAGATCCTTCATCTTTTGAGCTTCCTTCTCTCTCTTCCTCGATTCCTGAAAAACAAATAGGAGTAAAAGACTACATCCGGGGGGGTGTTGGCCAAATGCCCTCAAATGTTAAGTTAGTTCAATTGGATCTTTGAGAAAAGATGCGGCTATAGCTAAACTGGTCGAAGTTTTCTCTCACGGGGAGAGCTATGTGTGGTGGCACTTAGCCGTGTGGGAGAGATGAGAGAGGGAGTCACCGGCGGCAATAGAGGTGGCTGATGGCTAGGGAGAGAGAGAGAGAGAGGTTTCGAGGGTTTTAGAGCTAGGTTTCAGATTACGTTGAGTGTTGAATGTGGCCATGTATTTATAGGGCTCTAGCCATCTAGGGTTTTGCAAAGAATATCTTCTAATTTGGAAGGAAGATATTTTTTTCCCCAAAACGTAGAGATTGAGTGTAAGATCCCACATCGACCAACGGAGGGGGGGTGATGTGCCTTATATGTGCATGCCCGCATCCATCTAGCACGAGGCCTTTTGGGAGCTCACTGGCTTCGGAGTTGTAGGAACTCCGAAGTTAAGCGAGTTGGGGGCGAGAGCAATCCCAGGATGGGTGACCCACTGGGAAGTTGGTCGTGAGCTTCCAGAAACAAAACCGTGAGGGCCAGAGAGGGGGGGCCCAAAGCGGACAATATCGTGCTACGGCGGAGCCGATCCGGGATGTGACAATTTGGTATCAGAGCATTAGGTTTCTTTTCTTGTGACTTTCATGCTTCTTATGCGTGTTGTTACTAATGGTTTTTGTGGTTTCTTTGGTTAGAATCATGCATCGTCGTGGTGCTCGATTGAGGGGTGGTCGTGCTCGTGCACGGAGGTACGGACCCAATCCTCCGCCTCCATCTCCATCTCCGCCTCCATCTCCATCTCCATCTCCGCCTCCATCTCCACATCCATCTCCACCACCTGTTGGAGAGCAAGCTGGAGAAAATATGTTGGACTTGCAGCAAGCTATTAATCAGTTCACGAATCAGTTTACCACACAGCTCGCCCAAAATATGGCTACCGCCATGCAAGGGACCATGCAAGGAAGACGAGATCCGGAAGGTTCAGACATTAAGAGAGTCAAAGAAATGGGAGCTAAAGAGTTCTTTGGTAGCTCTGATACCAAATAATTGTAAGATCCCACATCGACCAACGGAGGGGGGGTGATGTGCCTTATATGTGCATGCCCGCATCCATCTAGCACGAGGCCTTTTGGGAGCTCACTGGCTTCGGAGTTGTAGGAACTCCGAAGTTAAGCGAGTTGGGGGCGAGAGCAATCCCAGGATGGGTGACCCACTGGGAAGTTGGTCGTGAGCTCCCAGAAACAAAACCGTGAGGGCCAGAGAGGGGGGGCCCAAAGCGGACAATATCGTGCTACGGCGGAGCCGATCCGGGATGTGACAATTTAATTTGCATATAATAACAGCTACCATCCGAGCATTGAGATGGCTCCGTATGAGGCTTTATATGGGAGGATGTGTAGAACTCCAGTCTGTTGGAATGAGGTGGGTGACAGGATAGTGGAAAAAGTGGACAGTATTCGGGATACCACGGAACAAGTGAAGATGATCCGAGAGAAGCTGAAGACAGCACAGGACAGACAGAAGAGTTATGCTGACAACCGGTCCAAGGATCTTGAATTTGCAGTTGGAGACTGGGTATTCTTGAAGCTATCTCCTTGGAAAGGTGTGATGAGGTTTGGTAAACGTGGGAAGTTAAGTCCTCGTTATATTGGACCGTATGAGATCACAGAACGTGTTGGACCAGTTGCCTACAGACTTGCCTTACCTTCAGAATTATCTCGGATCCATGACGTTTTCCATGTGTCCATGCTAAGGAAGTACATGCCTGATCCTTCTCATGTTTTGGAACAGCAACCCATGCAGTTGAGAGAAGATTTGTCATATGATGAGGAACCCGTACAAATTTTAGACAGAAAAGAAAAAGTGTTGCGCTCCAGATCTATTCCAATGGTGAAAGTATTGTGGAGGAGTCAAACTGTAGAGGAAGCTACTTGGGAACCCGAGGAGCAGATGCGGGCCCAGTACCCTTACCTCTTCTATTGACAGGTACGTAATTTCGAGGACGAAATTCTTTAAGGGGGGTAGATTGTAACATCCCGACCCAAAAATTAAGACTATTCATTAATTTAATTTAATTAAATATGGAATTTCCAATTTTGCCCTTGAAGTGGGGGCAAAAAGGTCAATTGTTATCTGGAGAGAGTTTGGAGCAACGAGTGGTGTTTTTAGGAAGCTTATTCTGAGCCGAGTTCATAGACACGGAGTAGGCCCGAATCAGACTTGAAACGAAGAAGATACGATTGAAAAATTATCGAGGGCCTATTTGGAATTATTTTCAGAAGTTATTTTTGGATAAAATCAGATTTCATTTTCAATTTCTCATTTCTCCCTCTCTCCTCGCGACAGCCTCCTCTTTCCTTCGTTTTTCTTCCCAGCCGTGACTTCCAAGAGCCACCGTCGTCAACTCCGGCAACCACCAGCCACGAGGCCGGACTCGATCGAACCGTCGTCGTCTCCTCTCTCTTCCCCCGCCATCTCTGCCGTCGACAGCCGCTACAGCCACCAGAAAAACGCAGAAAAGTTGCTGGTTTTTGGCAGATTTTGTAACAGCTCGTTCTCCTTCAATTCTCAACCAAATTCGACGAGTGAGGTATGATTTCTCAACTGATTTTCGTACTCTAGCTGCCTGTTGGATAGGTTTCCCCGAATTTTGAGAGTTTACAAGTCGATTATCGAAGTTAGGGTTCAGCCGGTTTTCAAGTGGAATTTCCGGCCACTTCCGGCCATTTTCTGGCCTTCACCCAAGAGGAAAAGTGACTCCAAATTAGGTGTTTAACCTAGGTTAGGAGTTTGGAGCCGAGATGCTAAGATTTTCCGGTCACTGGAACAGTAACCGAGCCACCACGCGCTGCCGGCGCGTGGGGCGGCGCGTGGGCAGTCCGGCAGAGGTCACATTTTATCCTAGAATGATCCTTACGTTGTCACGAGCGCGTAGGAGTTGACGGATCTCAATTTGGATGTCGTATGGACCTCGAACCAATTAAACCTAATCTGTGATTTTCGGGTTTGGTGTGTTTGGACCGTTGGATCAAACCCAATTTCACGTATGTTGCTCCTGGCATTCCTAGGATCGTATAGGAATTCACGGATCGTGAATCGGAGCCCCGGATGTTCCGATTCATTAACTTAAAGTTTTGACCGTCCGGTTGACCGAGTGCCTTCCGAGACTTTTTCAGCGTTTGGAAACCCTTAGATTGGACCTTAGGGACGTCTCGTTCCTAGTATTTAAGAGAAACACGGGAAATTAGGATTTTACTTTAAAGTCTCATTTTTGAAGAGTTGG
Source organism: Prunus kanzakura (assembly GCA_020521455.1). Taxonomy (NCBI): domain Eukaryota; kingdom Viridiplantae; phylum Streptophyta; class Magnoliopsida; order Rosales; family Rosaceae; genus Prunus; species Prunus kanzakura. The sequence continues at coordinate 15,278 of BPUM01000869.1, read as the reverse complement.
ATTTTAATGTGGTGTTCCTATTCTGAAATAGGTAATCCGACTCCGCCTTCAGAGCAGGCAGGACCCTCTCGGGGTCACGCAGCTTGGGATTACTTGTGAGTGGATTTTGTTTTCAAGTAATTGCATGGTTTTATAATGAAATTTCTATGCATGAAGATTTAAATGGTTTTATACAAACCCATCCTTTCGTATCCATTTATTCATATGTTGAATATGTTATGTTATAAAGTTATTTGCAATTGATATGGGTTTTGACATATAAAGTATCTTGAAGTATACAAGTATATTATTGGGAAAGTGTTGGCTTGTTGAGATTATGTGAGGTACTTTGGGGTGTTGTGATATGAGGAAAAGTATGAGATTAGAATGTCAGTATGGAGTGCTATAAGCACTACCCTGTGTACCTCCCCTGGAATTGGATTGTGATTATGGAAATGTGGATACTGGTAAATGTCGGAACCCGGGGCATACCTTAACGGGGTGCTGCTGTAGACCCTTAATTGGGTAGTCTGCGCGCGTAGGACGGTTCTAGGCGTACGGGTCTTGATTCTTCGTCCGTACGTGCTAGGTTAGAGTATCAGTCCCCCAGGTGGACGACTCATCCCTAGCCACATGGATATTTGAGGCCGGATAAGTGTGAGCTAGTCAAACAATCCCCTGTTGGATTGTTTCCCCGGTACAAGTAGGTGGGTCATATACGTATATTATATTTCCTATGTATATATAATAGTTATTCAATTGTTCTTATTTTTGAGCGAGGATACTTCCCCGCTTGTCGTGCCGGTGGGCACGGGTTTCGAGAGTTTGTTTTGAGTTTGGTAAGGAAAGGTTTGGGTGGGTTAATTGGTAAGTTTTACCGGATTTCGGTTTTAGCTCGGGTTTGAGCAAACTATTTTTATATGTTTATGGTGGATTTAATGCATTGTTTTCATGCATGGTTTTCTAACAGTGGGGATATATTATTTTGGTTTAAATTGAATTAAACTTTGTTTTGTCCACTCACAATTTTCTGTTTTTCGCCCCACAGCCAGTAGTCGACTGGATCGAGCTGCAGTGCCGTGTTTTGTACCTTGCTATCACGAGCCGCAGTACCTGAGTTTGCTCTGAGCCTCAGTGTTATGTAATTACGTAAACTCCATTTTTGCTAGTGTGTTGAATTCTGTTAGACTTGCTCTGTTATCGCCTGTTAGGATTCGGTATTTTGAGGCCGGAGGCCATGTTCTGTAACACTGTACTGTATGTGATGCATGCTGGCAGTTGGGTTGTATTTTATCTGTGTTTCTTACAGGTTGAAGAATTTGGGTTATGTCCTGTTTACAGGGGAGACTGCCAAAATTTTGGTAGAAAGTCTCGGGTTTTAGTAAGTGGGCCCGGCATCTGGGGAATGCCGGACATAAAGACGGGATCCGACCCGGTTCCCGAGGGAATCCGGGGCGGGTCCTGTCAGCTTGGTATCAGAGCCACTCTGCCGTGTGGTGCGAGTGTGCCGACGAGGACGTCGGGCCCCTAAGGGGGGTGGATTGTAAGATCCCACATCGACCAACGGAGGGGGGTGATGTGCCTTATATGTGCACACCCGCATCCATATAGCACGAGGCCTTTTGGGAGCTCACTGGCTTCGGAGTCGTAAGAACTCCGAAGTTAAGCGAGTTGGGGGCGAGAGCGATCCCAGGATGGGTGACCCACTGGGAAGTTGGTCGTGAGCTCCCAGAAACAAAACCGTGAGGGCCAGAGAGGGGGGGCCCAAAGCGGACAATATCGTGCTACGGTGGAGCCGATCCGGGATGTGACATTGAGTCAATTAGGGATTTGATTAGGATCAAATCACTAATTGATGATATTATCTTTTAATTGGTGATTATATTCCCAAATAAAGATAATATCCCTATTTTTGGTATCAATTAATTGGCCAAATAAATGGGCTCAATTACTTACCTAGGAAATATTCTTCTTATCCATGTGGCACCTTGTGATTGGAAGCCAGAATATTTGCTCCCACAAATGCCCTCAACTTATGCATGGTACTTGTGAGACATGGAGGAGATGAGAAATATTTTTTGCGCTTCCCAACCGCATTTGGGCTTTCTTCTTTAAGTTGGACTCCTTCTGCAAATTAGGCTCCTAATTGGAGCAAGCTTTTAACTTTTTCTTGGAGTTGAGCTCCCAATGGAAATAGACTTGTGATTCCTCCTTAACCTAGGATGCCCAATCTTTATAAATACAAGGCTTTTTTTTTTCACTCATCTTCAAATTGCAAACTTGTTTTCTCTACTTTTTAGCTTGAGAGAGATCTTGGAGAATTGTACTGCTTATCAAAGAGAGGACTCGACGTGCACACCAAGTTATGCCGAATTTATTATTATTATTTTCTTCTTTCCTCTTGGAGGCGAGGACCAGTCCGGTGGGCTCGGCCAGTTGTTGTCGTGACGGCATGGGACGGCTACAGGTGGGCCTCCGACAGTGGCAATGGCAATTTGGGACCAATGCCCTTCCTTTTTATTTTCTATCGGAGCTGGGCCGTTTGGCCTCACAACATAGGTTGCAGCTAAGGGAGCTAGGGAAGCGCATGGGCTTCGTTGCGGTTGAAATTGGTACTTAGGTGACGAGGGGTAAAATTACACGACACTCAAACAAAAACACAACAATCTTCACACACTTTAGACCTTGACCAAATACACTTATGACTAGTCAACTGCCAGACATGAATAACCACAACCAATAACATACACAGAGCATACCAATATATGTACCTGCAAGCCTAGAGAATTACTAGTGACAACCTAGGCACTTAGAAGGACCAGTTAATTTAGGCATCCCATGTGCTAACAACAACTATGGTGAAAGTGTGTGAAGGCATCATAATCAAGTAAACACCAAACAGCAGAAAACGATGACTAGTTAACCACAAGAACACAAACCCAGAAATACATGAACATCATGCGATGACTACTCAACTATCAAGAAAACAAACCCAGAAAATTACAGAGATGCAAACCAGAAATTATTCACCCAAAAACCCACTATTGGGAAAAACTGGAGGTCATCAACCGACCAGGCAATCCACTAAGCAAAAAAGATTCTTACAAAGGAACACTAGCAAGCTCAAGAAATCCTAGGTCTATTTAGGAAAATGGGCTATACCTCCTTTATGCAATCTTCTTCTCCAACTTAGCAAAACCAGCAGCTTAGTTCTTCATGGCAATGGTAGCTCCTTCTTTAGCTCTTTCATCCCATGACACTAGCTAGCCAGACATAACCAAAATTTGGATTCAAGGAGAAAATGACCAATTTCTTCAAGAAATCATACTCTTGAAGAAATCAATCTTGAATCTGACCTAGATATATATGAGAGAGTGTTTGATCTAGCTAGATGCAGATTCCATATTTCAAATGCAGTTTTCGAAAAATCAATTTGGAAAACTCAAAGATGAAAAATATGATGGTTTACTCTTAAGGAAGAAGAAGAGAAAGTTTTCTAAGAAACTTTCCAAATCTTGCCCACAGAAGAGACGGCTGCCAAATGAGGAATTCTTTGGATTTTACCCAAAAATTCCTAGGTCAGAATAGTACACATGGCAGTTGAGAAATTCGCAGAATATGACAAAAAATATGGTTAGGATCCAGTTGGAAACAGTGAGCTGGAAATCCTACTGATGCAAAGGTTGACTAGTCATACGAAGGAACGATGACTAGTCATAATCTTCAGAAATTTAGTGAATGCAATGTAGTGCGATGCAGAATTTACCTTTGTCAAACACATTATTGTCCATCATAATGTAGCCAGATAAGGACACCTAGAGAAGTAATTCTTAATCTAAACTTAAAGCTTGTGAAATTACAATGATTGTCCTATTACAAAATTGTCAAGGGAAGCCAAAAGAAAATCACAAAATGCATACACTTACAGCGGCTCGGGCCCTGCTTGGCTTGGAGGAGCTATTCCACCTGGCGCAGTTTGGGACTCTCGGGGCTTCTTCTTTTTTTTTTCCCTCGCTAGGCTGCACTGTGGCTTCGCTGCTGCAGCTCCGCGGCTTGGGCCTTCCACTCGAGCTACTCCATGACATGCCTTGCGGCTCGAGCCATGAGGCCAATTCTTCTTCTCTTTTTCTCTTTTTCTTTTTGTGTTGCCAGTTCTTTTTTTCTTTTCAATTGAAAACCTGATATGTAATTTGACTTGCAAAAATTTCTTCTTGTCTTGCAGTTGTCCAATCAACATGTCTTGTGAGTAAGGTAATCGATCACCAATTTCACAAGTGTCTTTGTACCTGTGGGGTAATTCCAAAGTGCCCAAGAAGAGATTCGTGGCTAATCTGCACCACGTTACGTCTGAAGCTCACTTCTAGAAATGGCATCCCACATATGCTTTTGCCATACCTGATGACGTGCACGTCAAGATGGTGGAGTCTTCGACCGACGATGCGCCTTGTGTGGATCCGAATGATCCAGATGCTAGAACTGTCACATTCCGTCCCTTCTATTTCTCCTTGGGCTTCACGTTCCCGTTGTCGAAGTTGTTCAGGAAGGTGCTCTACGCCATGGAGTGTGCCCCAAGTCAATGTACTCTGAACATCTACCGGGCGATCATGCTCTTTGAGAATCTAAGCCGTTTCGTCAAGCTAGATCTGATGGTGTGAGATTTCTTCTACTTCTTCGAAGTAAGGCAACATGAGAAGTATGCCCAAGTCCATGTATGCAGAGCCAAGCTGTTTGACAATCTTAGCCAAGGAGATCATGTATGGCACGCCGATGTGTTGGAGGTCAGCTAACGGTGGGAAGGCGAGGTCGGCGATGGTCCACTTGTTCCCATCACCTACTGCAATGGTACATTATTATTTTGTTCATCTGCTTAAATTTTGTCTAAATTCTTTGATGTGTGACTAACTAACTTCTGTCTTCTGCTTGCAGAGAATGACATTGGCAAGAGACTGGATGTCACACCCCAATTTTTATTATTATTATATATATATATATATATATATATATATATATATATATATTGGGAGTGTGAGGTAAAAGAAAAAAAAAACTAAAACTAAAAATTTAAATATCAAGAAACATGATAACTGAATATAAACTTCTATTTAAACCAAAGTAATTTACATTGTAATTTTACAAGCAAAATAACAGGAAAGTAACAGACTTTTAACAAAACATCCAAAACTATCCACAACTCGTTCTTCTTGTTTCCTCGTCACAAACTAAACTTCATATTCAAAACCTGCAATAAATTGAATAAGGGGTGAGCACTACATGCTCAGTAGGGGTCCTATGTCTTATGTGATTAGTGAGATTTATAATGTACAATTTATGCAATGCATGAATGAACTTCAATTTTACCCAACCCGTTAATCTATATAATAGGGCAAGCAAATCTGCATGTCCCATACCATGCATTTTACCACTATGATTCTGAATGCCCCATTATATAAACTAACACCCATCTCAATTATCCCACAATTTCCCTTTTGCTATGATTCTAAATGCCCCATTATATAAACTAACACCCATCTCAATTATCCCATAATTTCCCTCTTGCTAGTCATCTTGTCTACACCATTGATCTCCAAGCCCAAATCACCCAATAGACAATTATACCGCCGATTTCCTAATCTACTGTGCACACAGGCTCAGCTGAACTTGGTCCCTACAATGGTAAGACTCAACTACACAAAAGATCCTTCCCTCTTTTCCATAATTTCTTTATCAACCCAAGAATTCTAACCACCACCGATAACATATGAACATGTCAATATTAATCAAATAATATTACCAAGCATAATATAGTGTTCACAATATTTAATTAAATCAATTTATGTAAAGCCTCCCCAAGAAAAACCCCTACCTCAAATCCAAAGCTATTGTATAACTCCCAGTCGCAAGTCCAAACACTTTGAGCTTCTCCAAAATCTCACCGTACTTTAGTTCTCACTCTTTTTTCTTTGTCTACGAATTTTAGGAAACTAAAGCAATTTTAAGTGAAGAACTTATGATACAAGAAGTATTAGGTAGTGCTATATATAGGAAGCTAAAGTCGGCAAAGTCCAAGTAATAGATCAATATAGATGAAAGCTAATATTGTGCCACACAACTAGTCTATAGTTTCCTAGACTACTTGGGTGGCTTGAAAGTAATCTGCCACCCCAAATATAGCCCTATATGTTGGCTTTGTAGAGTGCTTAGTGAGCACTCTCAAATTAAGGTTATATATATATATATAAGAATACCTACTATGCTTACACCTCCTGCTTACATATTCCACCTCATGCTTTAACAAGATTTGAGGACTATATATTTGCAACACGTCAATTTTTAACAGAATGCTTAGTAAGCATAAAGGCCTTTCTAAATGCTTTTGTAAAGTATAAAATATATAATAAATATTATATAGGGTTGATATGAATTAACATAGTGAAAGTTATGCAATAAAATTTGATAAGGTAGGCTATACTAGTTTATAGCCAGACTCATATCACGTGGCTTGCAATAAATATATATTATTAATTATATAGTGAAAGCTGATATGAATTAACATAGTGAAAGCTATGCAATAAATATATATTATTAATTATATAGTATGCAAAGATTAAATATTAATATGTACATATATATACAATTTTTTTTTAAATACAGGGTTTCACACTGGATCTCGGGCCGGACATGGCTAAGGTCTGCTGGGCTTTGAACATCCCATCGAGGTTTCGCGAATGGCCCTGTGTCCAGGATGTTGAGAGATGGAAACAGTATGATCCAGACTCAGAGGATCTACCCACCGAACAGGATGAGTGCTCGGCTGAACCCCCTCAAAGAGGAAGGCTGACGCTAAGTCCTCTAAAGATGAAGTTGCAACTTCGCGGGCAAAGGATGCGTCTCCGCTAAGAAAGAAGCTAAGACTTCTTTGTGATGTGATCAAGTCTTATTCGAAAGAGGTCTCATCTGCCGAGAAGATGCAAGTTGGGACTGCTTCTTCATCATCTGCAAGGGTCAAGTACCTTGTCGGTGCGAATAGCAAGAAGATTGGTGGCATGCAAAATGTTCGAGACACTCCGCTCAAGTATCCTACTAACAAGCTCAGAAACTGCAATCTGCCTTGTAAAGAAGTCCACTCCCGAACCAGTTCACCTGCTGAGAGGCAAAGAGATATTGATATTCCTCCCCGAAGTTCAAGTTGCTTGCACCGATCAAGGGTCGAGGATCGAACTGGGAGAACTGCTCTTCTGCCTAACCATTGCGATCCAGCTGTTGAGCCATGGGCAATCAAACATGGAGCTGATTCGGTGTCGTTGACTCTTTTGGAAGCGAGGATGGTGGCGGCTAAGAATGCCAGAGAGTCATCTGCTGGGGCAAAGGGTTATTCGGAAATGTGAATAGCTGGTCTAAAGGTTGACAAGTCTAACTCCGCAAGGGATGCATGTGTGTCTGATCTGCTCAAGACGAACTTCCTGTCAAGCCCGTCTGCTTGCGTCAAGTTGATTGATCATATCCATCAGGCTGGTGACCTTGGCACCTTCCTAAGTTTTTCCTTGGTGGTTTGGATCCGTCAAGGATTGCGTCGTCGCGGTGGTTTTGTTTCTCATACGCTTGCTTCCAACCACGGTTGTTTTGAAGGCTTCAGTTGAGTGATGAATAGGAAAAAACGGATTCATTTTATTCAAGAGCACGCGTTGAGTATAACTTGTACTCTCAATGAAAACACCAAAATGTTTGTTCAAATTTCTCATGGAAGAATATTCGTATATAGATCCTTTACCTTTTGAGCACCATTCTCTCTCTTCCTTGATTCCTGTAAAACAAACATGAGTAAAAGACCACACCCGGGGGTTGTTGGCCAAAGGCCCTCCGCTGCCTAAGTTAGTTCAATTGGATCTTTGAGAAAAGATGCGGCAATAACTAAACTAGTCGAAGTTTTCTTTCACAGGGAGAGCCGGGTGGCTGGAGCCGCATGTGGTGGCACTTAGCCGTGTAGGAGAGATGAGAAAGGGAGTGGCTAGCGGCAATGGAGGTGGCCGACGACTAGGAGAGAGAGAGAGAGAGAGAGAGAGAGAGAGGTTTCGGGGGTTTTAGAGCTAGGTTCTGGATTACCTTGTGTGTTGAATGTGGCTATGTATTTATAGGGCTTTAGCCATCTAGGGTTTTTCAAAGAATATCTTCTAATTTGGAAGGAAGATATTTTTTTTCCCAAAATATAGAGATTGAATCAATTATGGATTTGATTAGGATCAAATCACTAATTGATCATAATATCTCCAAAATAAGATAATATCCTAAATTGATGATATTATCTATTAATCGGTGATTATATTCCCAAATAAAAATAATATCTCATATTTAAGATAATATCCCTATTTTTTGTATCAATAAATTGGTCAAATAAATGGGCTCAATTACTGACCTATGAGATATTCTTCTTATCCACGTAGCACCTTTTGATTGGAAGCAGAAATATTTGCTCCCACAGTTTATCCATAATCTCTGAAGTGGGTAAAAGATTAGAGAACCAATGCCACCATTGCGAGTAAGGTTTAGGGATGAATATTTCAATTTAAAAATTATTCAATTGCATATGTATGTTGGTCAGGGCGCCCCCTGTATCCAAGTTCGAATGCCTCTTCTTATATTAGATTAATTTAGAATCATTCAGACTATTTCTTCTATATAATATATATATATATATATATATATATATATATATATATATATATATATATATATTACATTTAATCACGCAGTGTGCCCTACAAAAATTTTTTAGAACGTTTGAACACCAATTAACCTCTAAAAAATCATTTACATTTCTTAAAATGAAATATTGAAAGAAAAAATAAGGAAAAACTTTCAAATTTAAAATAAAAATAAAAACCAAAACATTTATTTAAAAAAAAAAAAAAAAAGAATCGTAGTTCTGATAAAATATTAACTTTGTTCAGATGATTTTTCGTACAAACAGCAGAACCTCTACTGGCATGTGTCACAATCATACGCTATTACAAATATTACGGATGGCAACATCTCATATATAGTCTAACACAAATAACAGGGGAGAAAAGCAACAGCATACCCATGAAAACAATCAAGGCACCAAGGACCAAGCTTTAGCAAGAGGACAGCTCACGAGACCAACGACATGCCAAGCTGTTCTGGATATGGATGATGAGGATGAGGAATATTCCTTTTGAATTATTTTTATACCATTCCATATCATTATGTAAGGTGGATATATATACGGGTTCAAATTGTAAATACGTACAGAATAGGATATGTAAAACTTTGCCGTTTTGAATGCTCACAATGGAAACCTACAGCAGCTCCTTCAATTTCCAGAAAGCAGAGCATAGTCTGGTATCAAAAAAAACAAGCCAAGATACATAGAACAAATTAGAGAGGGAAACGGAGGTTTTAAAGAAAGAAATAGGGGATTTCGCAAAATTGTGTTACCTTCAACTTCTTCTTGGTTTTAGAAGATGAACGGCGGCTTTCAAGAAAAAAAAATGGTGAAATATGAAAGGGCTGTTCTGAATAGTTGTTTTTTTTGGTCTGGAAGCTGTTCTGAATAGTTAGGGAGAGAAAATGGTTGGTAAATGAGGGGAAAGGAGAGTATATGGAAATGCTCAATAGTAGTAGCAAATTAAAGTTTGTTGAGCTATGTGGCAATTTGAGAAGGTTTATTTGCTACTTGAATAATTTTTCCCCCAACAAAATCTTCAATTCAATTAATGCAATATCATGAAAAATAATGAAAACATGTGAAAACTTTCTATGTATTTATTATTTGAAAAGAAAAAATGCAGGTTTTTAATATTTTTAAGGTAAGTTTTGTTTTTCTAAAGTAAAATTAAATATTTTGAAGAGCCAAAGTCAACTTACCAATCCTAAAGAGAGAGAAAGAAGATGCAGCTTTGATGACTGGATTTGACAAGGCTATTGGAGAGATTTTTTATGATGTGGCTCATCATCCTAAAATAGTTGAAGAGGCTATTGGAGATGCTCTACTGTTCTCTTACTGTGTAAAATGGGTTAATGGTACTATACTACTAATAAAATAATAAATGAGCTTTTAATCTCATATATATTTTTCAGTCCCATTCCCCTACTCCATGGGGGGACCAAGGAGTTTATTGGTCAACTGCTTTTGGATTAAATCAAGGGTGAGCAGCTATAATTTCAATTAATAATATTTAATGTTAGTTTTTTGGGTACATAATTTTAAATCCACCTGTATGTTTTCAACCGTAGTATGATGAAATATCTAAAAGTTAAGGTGTGTTAAAATTTGTATTTTTTTGGGTGTCCCCAATCCTAACCCACCCAAAAAGAGGAAATATATAAAGAAAGAGAAGATGAAGACAAGATAAGAGAGAAGACCATATTGGAGAGAGTATGAGAGAGAGAGATGAAGAAGATGAAAATAGAATTCTAGGGAGAAGAATATGAAAATAGAATTTTTCACTAGAACGTGTGTGTTCTTTTTCCCTAACCCTATAATTAAGCGTATATTATCTAAATCGGGGTTTGTGGGTTATATTAGTTAGTCAGGTAATGAGAGTATTAAAAGCCCAACCCGTTTAAAATAGTCAGGTAATTAAATAATACAAGTTGACACGAAACAACTGATATGGACTATTTACTCATATCCATAGTCTAATACGGTGTAGCAAATGAGCCCTAAGTCTTATAAAGACCTCCATGACACTCTTAACTTTTCCAAGTTGGACAAATTAAACTCGAACAAACTCTATAGCCAACAAAGCTTAATTAGGAATAAGTGGTAGATTATGGAAGTGATGGAGTATACAAGCAAAAAGTCCAGAGTGGATATCGTGTACAAGCACATGGTGAAATTCTTTTCATTTTTTACTTTCGCTCGGTGAGGTGGGAAAAATCTAACCTAAAATGTCGTCCAATCCGACATACAGGTAAATAGAACTGTAATTAATGACAATTAAAATAAAATAAAGAATCAATGTCCAATCTATTTTAAGAACTTACTTTTAGGAGTCGTAATTGGAATGAGCACTAGCCCCTAAATTTATGACAGAAAAGTAAATAAATGGTAATTAAAAAATTTCCCTGATGATAAAAGTGATCGTCCACTAAATTAATTTAATCTTTCTTTTAATCCCACTAAATTAAATTCACCAAAGATAGCATCGATCTTATCTGGTGCTTGATTAAATGTCTGGCTCAAGTCCTCGTCCAAAGTAAATGGAATGAAGAGATGTCACACAACTAACTACGTCATCTAATCCTACAGGTTCTATTGCTACTCTTACTATATTTGTATATCACATTATTATACCACCTTATATAGCAGATGAAGTGAACATCCACATCAATTAAAAAATATTAATAAATCATAAAGGAAAATAAAATGTTAAATTAATTTTAATTAATGTGGCTATCCACCTCATCTACCACATAAGATGATATGAGAATGTTACATACAAATATGGTAAAAGTAACATTATTCAATTTCTAATCATTTCTGTTCTAATTGTATCAAATGTGCCCAAATTAAATAAGACAATAAACAACAAAAGAGACAAGCAACTGTTGTCGGTATTATGGAGGCTGAATAATTTGTAGGCATTGTGTATATATTATGGATTGTGATTGGCTTGGAAAAAAGATTATAGAGCATTGAGAGATGGTAAGTGCAATTTGCTTGAGAATTGCAAGAATTTTCTGCAAAAAGATTTGGAGCTGCAACATCTCCCATGTTTATCGAGAATTAATGAATGGTGCTGCTGACCAACTTGCTTCCCTTGGATTTTCTTCTCCTTTAGCCCTAGATATTTTTGAAGTTGCTACGATGCCCTTGCTGTTTATTTTATTAGAGAGTTATTTACACTAACACCTTTTCTGAATTTTTTTTTTTCACAAAACACACCTAAGGTTTCAGAGATTACACAGATACCCTTTGAGGTTTTAACTTTTTGTCACAAAACCCCTTTACATTGATTTTTTAGTCCAAATATTGATGATTTTATATATGTAAAAAATTTAAGTTATTTACACTATAACACCCCCTTAGGTTTTCGGCTTTTTCACAAAACCACTTGAGGTTTCGGAAATTACACAAACACCTTTTTTTTGAAAATTAGCGATACACAAACACCTTTTTGTTGAGGGGTTTTGTGAAAACAGTTTAAACCCTCAAATGGTGTTCATGTAATTACCAAAACCTCAGGGGGTTTTGTACAAAATTCAAAAACTTGAGGGGGTATTAGTTTAAATAACTTTAAAAAAAATTCTTCAAATAACAAAGTTAGCCCTTGAGATTAGATTGCACATATATTTATTGAGATTAATTTTGTCATCTACAAAGTTAGCCTAAATGAACAATTAACTCAAATGGGTTCCTTTTAAACAAATTGAAACTTCAGGGGTTGTTCGTGTAGGTTTTGAAACCTCAAGGGGTTTTGTGAAAACGCTAAAAACCTCAACGACTATTAGTGTAAATAATTGATAATCTACTTAAAGAAGGCTTTAAAGAAGTCACTTCGACGAAACATATAATTGGAATGACCACTAGTGCTTCTTTATGGTTACGGAATTTAAACTCCAAATCATAACCTGCTAGAATTCTCAAACCTATGGCCGCTTTTCTTTTCTTTTTATTTTATTTTATTGTTGATACAAGCGATAATAAGGAATGGGGATATTATGATCTTAACCACCTGAGTTATAAGCTCTCCTTGCACATAAGATCTTTTTTTTTTTTTTACTTTTGATAAAGTGATATTCTAAACTGCTCCAATATGAGGAGAATCAAATTCTAATGCAAAAGAGCAGGCATATTGTCTTGACCAACTTTTCTAATCTAAATAGTCTCATCATCCTAATCTAAATAGTCTCATCATCCGATACATGGGTGAATAGAATTGTAATGACAATTGAAATATGGGTTGATTGCAAGTGATTGACCTTGACCTGAAGAAAATAGTGGAATACTTTCTGCCGTAACTATAGTTTTCGAGTCCAGACATTGTGATTGATAATCCATTTAAAGAAGGCTTTAAAAAACTTACTTTCACGAAGCACACGTAATTGGAATGACCAGTACGCAGTGCTTCTTTATGGTTATATGGAAAATAAACTCAAAATCATAACCAACTAGAATTCTCAGACGTAAGGCCACTATTCTGTTTTTCTTTTTCTTTTTTTGTCTGTTAATACAAGCAATATTGGAAAGGGGGATTGAACTTGCCGGAGTCAATGTTCTTAACCACTTGAGATATAAGTCTCTTGCACCTAAGGCCACTTTTTAAGTTTAATAAAGCGATATTCTAAATTACTGCAGAGAAGAGGATCAAACTTGAGTGCAAGGAGCTGGCACATTATCTTAGCCAACTATCCTAAACCACGTCTACAAACATAAGGCTACATCATTTTCTCCTTAAGTATATTAATATAGTGTCAATTTATTCTACACAAAATCACTTGAATCTGATATCATTTGACCACTCAATTAAATTATTGAAATTTTAGTACTTCATTAAAACACCGTGTTCATTGATTTTGTATGACACAATTAGATATCTAAACGGTTTCCTAAAGAGTGTCTCTCAAATAAAATTATTTGACGAATTCCTTAATAAAATGATATATATATCCAATCCCGATATCTTGGACCACATGAGTCCAAGAGATTGTGGTCACTCACCGTTGGATATTAATCAAATGGTTCAAAAAAGTTTCTTAAAAAGAGTGCAAGAGTGAGTGAACCGTTGAATTTATATCCAACGGTGAGTGACCACAAATCTCTTGGACCCCTGTAGTCTAAGTGATTAGGACTGATATATATATATATATATATATATATATATATATATATATATATATATATGAAATTTAGAAAAGTGGGGGCCAAGGCCATCCTTGGCCTTAAAGCGGCTCTACCACAGAGCCCATCAGCAATGAGACCGAGTATTTGGGTCACTAGGTTTTGTCACCTAGATCTGTAGTACTGTTTTATCTCTCACTTTCGGACATATGAATCTAAAGTTCTTATTCAAACCAATCAATTTTTCAATTTCGTTTTTAAAAATCAAGCACAACAGCTCGGAAACAACCAAGTAAGCATAAAAAATAAAAGTAAAAAGCAAACCAAAATTCTTACTCAAAACTTCATAAGCAAAGTTTCATAATTCAATTAACAAGAACGCCAATCTCTTTCTCTACGAAGGACTCAGGCTTTTGTTTTTCAACGTATAATTTTATTTTATTTTATTTTTTTTTTTTTTGCCAAAGTTAAGAAGTGGAGGAGGTAAACTCACACACACGGGTATCATGGTTCCTTGAACTCACCATACCACTTGAGAGCACATCAAAAATCGGACCAACCCAACTAACGCCTATTTTGGTACCTTAATTATAATTTAAGAAACATTCATAAATTGTTGTCTGGTGGGGGAGGGGTTGGGGTTGGCGGCTTAGGGATTCCAATGCCTCTGTTGGTGACCAACTGCCGGTTCTCTCTCTCTCTCACCAACGGCCCACCCCGACCCAAGCTCCCTTCTTTTTTTAATATTTTTTTCTTTTACATTTTTTTATTTTAGGTTTCTCTGGTATTCTCCCTTGTAAAATGATAAACTTGCCCCTGCGATTGAAGGAAAATTGAATGGAGTTGTGAAAACTGAACAGTAAGTCTTAAATTGCCTATTCTTATCTAGTTTAAGTCTTAATTGGGTGAAAAAAATATAATGAAGGGAATAAAGTCGGATTAACGTGATAATTCAGGGGTAAAACGGCATTTTACCTTTTAGAGAGAAAGGTTGGGAGGATGAATAAGGTTAATTGCAAATTTAAATTTAAATGCGGATAAGTAAATTGATAAGCACAATAATAAAGAGATAGGGAAAGAGAGATTCAAACTCAGAGATTTATACTGGTTCAGTCCACCTGACCCACATCTAGTCCTCAAGCACACCACTTGAGAGTTTGATCCACTATGTTGGAAAAACTCCTTGCAGGTGGAGTTGAAACTTTTACACTACTAGAGCACACTACTCCTTCACAGGTAGAGCACACCACTCTTTCACAGGTAGAGCACACCACTCTAACACACTAGGTGGAAGACACCCTTCTCACCTCACAGGGTCAAACCAACCCCTTTCACAAGTTTGAAATAACTCTCGGAACAAAAAATCTCTCCTATTTGAAAGGGATATACAATTGAATCTTGCACAAAGATAACTCTCCTTTCTGAGTAGGTAATACAGAAGAAATTCGAACACTAGAACTCCTGTATGAATTGGAATAGGATTGGCTCAAGAGAAAAA